>JAHLJS010000003.1:22820396-23420396 GCA_038502445.1 Eremochloa ophiuroides | reverse complement strand
AGCTGCCACGTGTCACCCCCTGATTAATCGGCCATTTTTCCATTTTCAGAAAATAGGATAATCTTCGGAAATTCATAACTTATTCATACGATGTCCAAAAATTGCGCACCATATATCAAAATTCTTAGAAAAATGAGATCTACAATCTAAGACTATGTTTGTGTGCATTTAGCTCTTTATTTTATTGGTTTTTTCTGAAATACTCTATAGGAGTCGCTGACGCGACTATTTCGTGTTCGATTTCAGAGCCGGAGGAGGATCTGACTAAGGAAGACGACCACGAGTACCTTCAGGAGCTAGGAGACGACTACGAAGGTGCCACGTCCCACCAAATCCTTAGATCCTATTTACGCATTGCAAATGACTTTGTTGCTATTGCTTTATGATTATGTATGGATTGGTTGCATGGTAGTATATTTGAATTCCCTGCCTTGATAAGACTATACCCTGCTATCCGCTGCTACGTTAGCTGCTGCTTAATTTACTGTTACTCTTCCACTACTTTCTACTTGCTATATGCTATGTGGTGGAATTGGGACGGTGTATCTCTGATTATAACCACTGGGAGAGAGTGCTGCGTGCGTCTTGGGTGCGTGGTAAGGGTTGATGTCAACCAAGTGGGATGTGAGACAAGCCCATGGGGCAAGTCATGCCGGGGGTGCAACCTGGGCATCCCCAAGCGAGATACCTGTGGCGGGTAAAGTTGTTGAGGAGGTTCCGGGTGGGATAGCCTTGGTGGTTTGAAGCCCGTGGACGGAGGTGCTGTGATGGCACGGGGAGAGTATCCCCTAAGTGAAGATGCCTGCTTGGTCAAACCTAGGACAGACTAGTTTCAGGTTCATGGGAATCCTTTTCTACTCACTCGCTTCTGATGGGCGGGAGACGGCTGGACTACTTGGTAGGACGGTGCCACTACTGCTAGGTTGAGAGGTGATAAGGGTGGGCGGAGACCGTCGATGGGTTCCCGTTCCATTCTAGATGCGCAGTACCACTGGATGGGCCCGGTACTGTGTCTCCCAGTCTCAGCATAACGGTGTAGGATCCGGAATATCCCAGGGCTGAGTGGTAGGGTGGCATTGACCTAGGCAAGCAAGCACCCGGAATTCTGCCTAGGTGTTTGCGCAACACCTATGATGGCTAATCTTGTGGATAGTGAAACCTCTGCAGAGTGTACGGTTGATCGATCGATACATATGCCAACTTGTTGGCTATGGACCTTTCCTGTGAAGCTTCTACTAGTGTAGTGAGTGTTCTCTTCTCCCCCTGGATGACATTTTTTCGGCAGTATACCCGCTGTGGTAGTGTGCCGCTGAGATAGGCCCGAGAGGGAGTTGGGCCTGTCGAATGAGAGTGAGGTGTGGGTATGTGAGATGTGGTGATGGGAAAAGGGATGATGGTGTAAATTGGAGATAAAAAGTTGACTAATTAAACATTGATTATAGCTGCATAGGAAACCTCGGCCTATAGGTCTGCTTGAATAGCCTTGCATCCACTTTTCACAAAGCAAATGCTGCATAGGTGGGCTCCGTGGCCAGTACATATCGTACTGATAAATTTGCTGTCAGGTGACGAGAATGAGTACGACTTCGAGGAAGAGGATGGCGAGGAATAGGGTCACGTGCTACACTCAAGTTGGCCGTGAAGGATGAATCGTTTCCGCATCTTCTAAAGCTTCTTTGAATGTTGATTCCGCCAGTGTGGCGATGTAATAAATGTTTATGTAAGACTTAATTACCGTTGTATGGATCCTAGTGTCAACTGAGATATGGGTAATTTCATGGATTGTCCCAAGCAATCTGTTGAATTATAATTCGAGCCTGTGGATTTTTCTTCGCGGAAATCGAGGACGTTTCAGTTGGTATCAGAGCCATACTTGACTGTAGGACGAGACCCATAGAGAATGGACGTTAGAATAGAAAGCCAGACTCTCTTTCGGTTATATTACCGACCTTGCATTCACTCTTTATGCAATGGCTTATCTAATACAAGGACTGCTAATCCGTTTCTTGAAAAATTTACAGATGACCAGCCTTGGACCACCACTTCGTCCACTGCACGATGGCACTATTGAGATCCCGATCAATGGGAGGAACCACGGCGGATTTGCCATGGTGCTACGCCAGGTGTTGGAGGAACTGGGAGCACCGTCTGACCAGATCCAGTACTTCAGCCGAGGGAAGCTTGTCGAGACTGAGAGGTTTGAAGGACCTGTCACTACCAGAGTTGAGACACCCGTCAGCCTGACCCTTCCAGGGATGCCGGTTTTTACTGACTACACTGCTGGAGAGACTGTGGAGGACGGAGTACAGTCCGTCTCCCGCAAGGTACTACGCGCAGTTGTGTACACAGCATACGAGTACCTTAAGGGGACCCATTTCCGTCTGCTACCTCAGGCTTTGGAGCTGCACTCTGACCCCATCCAGAGGATTCTGTACACCAGCCAGATCGTTCAGGCCGAGACTAACCCTTGCCTACGCACAGTGGCACACCACCTACAGGAGCAGGACGAGTTCATCAGCTCATTGGAGCAAAGGAGGCAGCGTGACTGAGCACGCATGGCAGAGGTCGAGGACAGTTTACAGGAAGGGACTTCAGACCAAGATCAGGTTGGCTCTGTCAGGGAACAAGAGCTACACTCTGCGTGAGCTGATTGACCGCTGTATTGAGATGGAGAAGGATCGCATGGAAGCACGTCTGGAGTTCGAGGCCCAGAACAAGGGAAAGAAGCGCCGCTCTGAGGGACCCGCTCGCATTGCTCCACCCCAGAGACAGCGAACGGGTGCACCCCCGCCTTTCCGGACTCGCCAGGGACCTTCTTCGGGAACGAGCCGTGGTGGTGGTACCAACAGCAGCAACTATCATCGCCCCGCTCAGACCTACCCTGCGCCGACTCGAGCTGTGCAGAACACACCCGCCCCCACTACCAACACGCCAAGGACAAGCAATTGGAAGGATCCTGCGACAGCCACAGCAGGAAGTGCGCCCTTCAATTGCTTCGGATGCGGAAAGCCTGGACACCGTGTGGCTGTGTGCCCCGACCTCAACCGTGCACCAGCAGCTGCACAGGGTACACCGAACCGGGGATCTGCTGCCCGAGGAAGACTGAACCACATGACCGCTGAGGAAGCTGAAGCTGCACCTGATGCTGTGTACGGTACGTTCCTAGTTCAGGGTAACATGGCTACAGTTCTGTTCGATTCGGGAGCTACATGTTCATACATTTCATCTGCATATGCACGTAAGCATAACATACCTGTAACCCCGAGAGCAAACCCCATCCTAACTAGCTCGCCCTTAGGAACCTTCAGAAGCGTTCACATATGTAGGGGAGTGATAATCACAATCGAGGGACTTGACTTTCGAGCTGACCTAACCCTACTACCCTCCAATAGCTTAGGTGTCATCTTAGGCATGGACTGGCTAACCAAACACCGGGGAGTGATATCTTGTTCACCTAGATATGTTCAGGTAACCCACCCTTGGGGAACAGCCGTCCGATGTATACCCCAAACCGGGAGAGTCCAAGCCCTCCTATGTGCTCTGGAGACTAAGGCAGATAAAATGGAGCTGACATTCAGAGATGTGCCAGTAGTCTGTGAATTCAATGACGTATTTCCAGAGGAGTTGCCAGGAATGCCACCAGATAGAGATGTGGAGTTTGTTATAGAGCTGATGCCAGGAACTGCACCGATTGCCAAAAGACCCTACAGAATGTCGGCTGATGAGTTGAAGGAACTCAAGAAGCAGCTGGGAGAATTACTGGAGAAGGGCTTCATTAGGCCTAGTGCCTCGCCCTGGGGATCTCCCGTTTTGTTTGTCAAGAAGAAGGATGGCACGATGAGGATGTGCATTGACTACCGGAATCTGAATGCGGTCACAGTCAAGAACAAGTACCCACTGCCCCGCATCGATGATCTGTTAGATCAACTGAGTAAGGCCAAGTACTTCTCAAAGATCGATCTCCGATCAGGGTACCATCAGATGAAGATCAGGGAAGAGGATATCCCGAAGACTGCATTTGTCACTAGATATGGACAGTATGAGTGCACAGTAGTCTCATTTGGACTCACTAATGCTCCAGTATACTTCATGAACATGATGAACAATATCTTCATGAATGAGCTAGACAAGTTTGTAGTGGTATTTATTGATGATATATTGGTTTACTCAGCCACAAAAGAGGAACATGAACATCATCTGAGGACCATATTGGAGAGGTTGTCTCGCAGCCAGCTATACGCCAAATTCTCCAAGTGCGAATTCTGGCTTGAGGAAGTTGCTTTCCTTGGTCACGTACTGTCAGGAGAAGGAGTTGTAGTGGACCCAGCCAAGATTGAAGCTGTGAAAGAGTGGGAACAACCCCGTAATGTGTCAGAAATCAGAAGCTTTTTGGGACTTGCAGGATACTATCGCAGATTTATTGAGAACTTCTCCAAGATTGCAAGACCCATGACCAACTTGCTGAAGAAAGAGAACAAGTTTATATGGACTCCTGAATGTGAGAAGAGTTTTCAGACCTTGAAGGAGAAGCTCACTACTACACCTGTACTAGCCCTGCCCGATATTCACAAAGATTTTGTTGTATATTGTGACGCCTCTCGGCAAGGTTTGGGCTGTGTACTAATGCAAGAAGGAAGGGTGATAGCTTATGCCTCAAGACAGTTGAAGGAACATGAGCAGCGATACCCGACTCATGACCTAGAACTTGCAGCCGTGGTACATGCACTCAAGATTTGGAGACACTATCTAATAAGCAACAAGTGTGACATCTACACTGACCACAAGAGCCTGAAGTACTTCTTCACACAAGAAGATCTGAATATGAGGCAGCGCAGATGGCTAGAACTCATCAAGGACTATGATCTTGAGATCCATTACCACCCAGGGAAGGCTAATGTTATTGCTGATGCACTTAGCCGCAAAAGCTACTGCCATACCCTCATCACCAACTCTATGCCGCCTGAGCTCAGGAGAGAGTTTGACGCGTTCCAGCTCGAGGTAGTCTCCTATGGCATGCTAAATGAGCTTCGCGTCGAGTACAATCTCACCTCACGGATCCGTGAAGCACAAAGGAACTGTCCTGAGATAGACTATATCCGTGGTTTGATGAAGCTCGGAAGAGGCCCCGAATACCGAGAAGATGAGCAGGGAACTGTATGGTACAAAGATAGAATCTGTGTACCGACGGATTCAGCGATACGAGAAGAGATCCTGTCGGAAGGGCATGACTCCAAATATTGCATTCACCCAGGGTCAGCCAAGATGTACCATGATCTAAGGAAGCACTTCTGGTGGGAGAATATGAAGACAGACATTGCAGGGCATGTAGCCCGATGTGATACATGGAAGAGAATCAAGGCCGAACATCAGAGATCAGCAGGGTTGTTACAACCAGTTGAGATACCAGAATGGAAGTGGGAGTGCATATCCATGGACTTCATATTAGGACTGCCCCGATCCGAGCATGGATATGATTCTATATGGGTAATAGTGGACCGTCTGACCAAAGTCGCACATTTTATACCGGTCAAAAGGAAGTATAGAGTTGAAAAGCTAGCAGATCTGTACGTATCAAACATTTTGAAGTTACATGGGGCACCTCTAAGTATTATATCTGACCGAGGATCACAGTTTGTATCACAGTTCTGAAAATCCTTGCACAAGTCCATCGGGACCAAGCTTGACTACAGCACAGTATACCACCCGCAAACAGACGGGCAAACAGAAAGAGTGAACCAGATTCTTGAGGACATGTTACGTGCTTGCGTATTGAGGTACAAGGAAGGATGGGAGAGCTGTCTACCCCACGCCGAGTTCTCATACAACAACGGTTATCAGACGAGCATTAAGATGTCTCCATTTGAAGCGTTGTACGGAAGACCGTGCAGAACCCCGCTAATGTGGTCGGAACCAGGTGAAAGGACATTCTTCGGTCCTGCTAAGATTGTGGAAGCAGAAGAAGGTGTTGCCCAAGTAAGAGAGAATTTGAGGATTGCACAAAGTAGGCAAAAGAGCTATGCAGATAGAAGACGTAGAGAGCTTGAGTTCAAGGTTGGGGATTATGTCTACCTCAAGGTATCTCCGCTTCGTGGCACCATCAAATTCCATGTAAAAGGAAAATTGGCACCAAGATATGTTGGGCCATACAAGATCTGTAAAATGGTTGGAAAGCTTGCTTACAAGCTGGAACTACCGGAGGAATTATCTGGAGTACACCCCGTGTTCCATGTCTCGCAATTAAGGAAGTATTTGAAGCTTCCCGAGGAGCAAGTTCCTACGGATGCATTAGACCTGCACGACACACTTGAATACAAGGAACATCCGATCAAGATCTTGGCACGGGATACCAAGGAGACGCGGAACAAGACTATTCCGATGTGCAAGGTACAGTGGAGCAATCACACTGAAAGGGAAGCTACGTGGGAGAAAGAATCGGACTTGCAGATTATGTTCCCTTACCTCTTCGATGGGTACGTTATCTCTGAATCTCGAGGTCGAGATCCTAATGAGGGGGGAGGACTGTAACAACCCTAAAAATCCACACAACCTAAAAATCCCAACCAATTAAAATTTTTCATTTATTTATTGTGAAAACCCATTTTTCTTGTGCAAGCATATAGGTTTCATTATAAATTTGGTAAATAAAGGAGTATGGCTTGCATTTTAATTTCATTCACATAGAATAATAGCTTATGCATCACATTTGGGATTTATTGCAATTTATGGTTGTATTTACTCAATATTTAAAATGGGTAATATATGTATTTATACACTTAAGTGAAAATCTCTACAACTAATAAAACTAAAGAGGAGGCAGTTTATTGGTGCGACATTGTTTGGGGTCGTCCGTCCGCCTCCCCTCCCGCGACGACCCCTCTCCTCCCCGCGATTCCTCCGCGCGCTCCTTCCTCGATGCGCCATCAATCACGTCGTGCGATTACTTTCCTTGGCGTCAATCACGCGCTCTCCTTCCTACCCCGTGTGATCCCTCTCCTCTCCACGATCCTATCTTCCCCCGCGTGTTCCTTTCTCTCCCCGCGGAGGTAGCAACGGCGGCCAGCCGGCTAGCCCCCACGTTGCCGCCCACTTCGAGTCTTCCTCCCCCATCGGCCATCGCCATCGCCATCTCCAGCAGAGAAGCAGCGACACAGCTCAATGACAACGCAGCCCGCACGCCGGACCGGACCGGACTGAAGCAACAGCGTACACAATGGGCATCTGCATGTCGTGCGATGCGGCGGACGAGGGCGCCGCGACGGCGAGGGTGGTGCTTCCCAGCGGTGAGCTCCGGGAGTACGCCCCATCGGCCACTGCCGGGATGGCGCTGCAAGCGGCAGGCGGCGGCAAGGAGGAGTCGTGGTTCCTATGCGACGCCGACGGGATGGAGTTCGAGGGGGAGCCGTCGCCGTCACGGCGGTCGTCATGCCCGGGGAGGAGCTGCAGGCGGGGCAGATCTACTTCGTGATCCCCGCCGAGATGCGGCGCCGCAGCCTCACCCGTGACGAGGTCGCCACGCTCGCGGTCTGGGCCAGCTCGGCGCTCTTCAAGGCCGCCGCCGCCGCCGCGGCGCGGTGGCGCCGCTCATGTTCCCGATCCCCGAGGAGGAGTACGCGGCGGCGGACTCGGTCTCGCCCGTCGCGGCGAAGCCTGCTGCGGTGGTGGCGCAGAAGCCGAGAGTCGCCCGTTGCCAGCCGAAGCGGCGGAGGCGAGAAGATGGGGTAGCCAGGCGGTGCCTGAGCCTAGCCCCATTGTGTTCCCATCGGCCGTCCGTGCGTGTACCAGTGCGTTGCCGAAGACACGCTCCTCTGCAGCCTCGCGGTCGTCCTTACTCACCATGCCCTACCTTGAGACAGGCCGCCGCCGCGCCAAGTCATCTCCTGCACACCCGCCTCCACCAAGCGCCTATGCCGTCTCCGCTTGCTGGCCATCTTGGTGGCGGCGTCCACTTCCTCCCCCGCGGACGCGAGTGGTGGCCAGCTGCTCGACAGGGTACGATTCAAGTCCGTCGCCGGCGAATAGCACCCACCAGGTATTCGCACCTGGACCTTCTATTCCCTCCAAATTGTGTGAAGAACCCTAACTTAATCTATTTGGGTATTTGTATTTGGATTTGATCTTATTATAAGTTTCATTTTTCATTCATGGAGTGTGTTGTCAAGTTCTAAGTATTTGGTATGATCATATTTTGTTTTCATGTGGGTTACATATGATTTATGTAGGTACTGGAATTAACAAGCCAGGTTACCATGTGACGGTGGATTTGGATCCCGTCTCTTTTGCTGCCCTACATACTCCCAGGTGGTCCACTGGCTCCCAGTCACCCACATCGAAGATGAGCTACATCACTCTGGCTGGAACTCCTGGAGATCCTGCCACAGCGATCCATCAGCCAAGCGCCGCTTCCTGATCCTGCCTTCATTGTTGTGAGTATTATCAAATAAATGGAGATGGTCAGAGAACGAATCAGTTGACTTACTCGACTGCTGACCTCAGGACTGAGAATCTATGGTGTGGCTTTGATGGGTCGTGTGTACGTCGTTGACACAACGACTGACCCAATGGCGCCACCCTTGCATTAGGTTGCATCAGGTGGTTGAGTCTGAGGACATTGCTGAGAAGACTGGGCTTGGGTTTCCTCTCACGTCTCATTGCCTTGCATCTGACGACATTATGATTTCTTGCCTTCTGGACAAGGAGGGGCATGCAGCTGGCAATAGCTTCTTGCTGTTGGATTCAGAGGTTTATGTCAAAGAGTGGTAAGTTTTTCTCACTGTTTAGCCTATTGATGTTGAAGTGTATCATGTATTCATGTAACTATGCCCAATTACAGAGCATAGTGTATTATCGTTGAATTACATCATGCTGCCATGTCACAGTAACATAAGATCACACAATCCTGACTTGTATGATGGGTGTGCTTCAAGTCATGTGCTCTGAAATAGCTGCAGATGTATGTCAAATTGCTTGGCATGTGAAAAGCATACAGATTCATTATTATGCTGATCTCAATGTCTTGATTACTTATTAATTTTCGTTACATGCATTAGGGAAAAGCCAGGTCTCAGTCCCTTGTTGGGATATGAATAGTCAAATTGGTTGTTTGGATATGAATAGTCAAATTGATTTATGCTCTTTCTTTTTTTTAAAAAAAAAGTCTAATAGTTGCTCTCCCCGCAGGAGGTCACTTGGTGTCCTCCTTTCCTTGTGTTCTCGGTGATGCTTGCCAGGCTGAGGACTTCGAGCCCAAGATCCAGCAGTTCGTGGATTGGTCAGTTTTTGGTACCTATTCTGAAACGACCTCGATTTCCGCGAAGGGAAATCCACAGGCTCGAATTGTAATTCAACAGATTGCTTGGGACAATCCATGAAATTACCCATATCTCAGTTGACACCAGGATCCATACAACGGTAATTAAGTCTTATATAAATACTTATTACATCGCCACACTGGCGGAATCATCATTCAGAGAAGCTTTAGAAGATGCGGAAGCGATTCATCCTTCACGGCCAACTTGAGTGTAGCACGTGACCCTATTCCTCGTCATCATCTTCCTCGAAGTCGTACTCATTCTCGTCACCTGACAGCAAATTTATCAGTACGATTTGTACTGGCCACGGAGCCCACCTATGCAGCATTTGCTTTGTGGAAAGTGGATGCAAGGCTATACAAGCAGACCTATAGGCTGAGGTTTTCCTATGCAGCTGTAATCAATGTTTAATTAGTCAAGTTTTATCACCAGTTAACACCATCATCCCTTTTCCCATCACCACACCTCACATACCCACACCTCACTCTCATTCGACAGGCCCAACTCCCTCTCGGGCCTATCTCAGCGGCACACTACCACAACGGGTACACTGCCGGAAAAATGTTATCCAGGGGGAGAAAAGAATATGCTCTCATCTAATAGTGGTTGCAGAAACATTAGGAAAGGTCCATAGCCAACGAGTTGGCTTATGTATCGATCGATCAACCATACACTCTGCAGAGGTTTTACTACTCACAAGATTAGCCATCATCGATGCTGTACAATCATCTAGGCAGAATTCCGGGTGCTTGCTTGCCTAGGTCGATGCCACCCTACCACTCAGCCCTGGGATATTCCGGATCCAACACCGTCATGCTGAGACTGGGAGACGCAGTACCGGGCCCCATCAGTGGTACTGCGCATCTAGAACGGTACGGGAATCTGCCATCCGTCACCGTCCACCCTTATCACCTCTCAACCTAGCAGTAGTGGCACCGCCCTACCAAGTAGTCCAGCCGTCTCCCGCCCATCAGAAGCGAGCGAGTAGCAAGGGAATCCAGATGTTTCCGGTCACTAGTCAGATCCTAGGTTGTGACCAAGCAGGCATCTCCACTTAGGGGATACTCTCCCCGTGCTATCACAGCACCTCCGTCCACGGGCTTCAAACCACCAAGGCTATCCCACCCGGAACCTCCTCAACAACTTTACCCGCCACAGGTATCTCGCTTGGGGATGCCCAGGTTGCACCCCCGGCACGACTTGCCCCATGGGCTTGTCTCACATCCCACTTGGTCGACATCAACCCTTACCACGCACCCAAGACGCACGCAGCACTCTCTCCCAGTGGTTATAATCAGTTATGCACCGTCCCAATTCCACCACATAGCATATAGCATGTAGTAAGTAGTGGAAGAGTAACAGTAAATTAAGCAGCAGCTAACCTAACAGCGGATAGCAGGGTAAAGTCTTATCAAGGCAGGGAATTCAAATATACTACCATGCAACCAATCCATACATAATCATAAAGCAATAGCAGCAATGTCATTTGCAATGCGTAAATAGGATCTAAGGATTTGGTGGGACGTGGCACCTTCGTAGTCGTCTCCTAGCTCCTGAAAGTACTCGTGGTCGTCTTCCTTAGTCAGATCCTCCTCCGGCCCTGAAATCGAACACGAAATAGTCGCGTCAGCGACTCCTATAGAGTATTTCAGAAAAATCCAATAAAATAAAGAGCCAAATGCACACAAACATAGTCTTAGATTGTAGATCTCATTTTTCTGAGAATTTTGATATATGGTGCGCAATTTTTGGACATCCTATGAATAAGTTATGAATTTCCGAAGATTATCCTATTTTCTGAAAATGGGAAAACTGGTCGGTTAATCAGGGGCAGCTCGGGATTGGTCCACGTGGCGCGCGGGTCCAGTAGTGCGGCATGTGGCGCCTCATCCGAACACAGACCCGATGGTCGCCCACCAGGTGTTCGATGCTGGTTCCCAGAAAGTCGCCGGCGTCGGCGTAGCTCGGCGGAGCTCGGCGGTGGTTCGGCGGTGGTCGGGGGTAGCTCGGCGGGGCTCGGCGTAGTTCGGCGGTGGTCGGGGGTAGCTCGGCGGGGCTCGGCGTAGTTCGGCGGTGGTCGGGGGTAGCTCGGCGGAGCTCGGCGTAGCTCGGCATAGCTCGGCGTAGCTCAGCGGGGTTCGGCGTACCTCGGCGGGGCTCGGGCGAATCGGAAATTCGGGCGCCGAGGGGGCCGCTCTCCCGAGGTCTACCGGGGAGGCTCGGGCGAATCGGACATTTGGGCGCCGAGGGTGCCGCTCTCCCGAGGTCTACCGGGGAGGCTCGGGCGAATCGGACATTTGGGCGCCGAGGGTGCTGCTCTCCCGAGGTCTACCGGGGAGGCTCGGGCGAATCAGAAATTTGGGCGCCGGAGGGGGCCGCTCTCCCGAGCTCTCCTGGGGAGGCTCGGGCGAATCGGAGATTTGGGTGCCGAAGGGGCTGCTCTCCCGAGCTCTCCTGGGGAGGCTCGGGCGAATCGGAGATTTGGTGCGTCGAGGGTGCTGCTCTCCTGAGCTCTCCTGGGGAGGCTCGGGCGAATCGGAGATTTGGTGCGCCGAGGGTGCTGCTCTCCCGAGCTCTCCTGGGGAGGCTCGGGCGAATCGGAGATTTGGTGCTAGCAGGGTTGCAGGGCGTCTGTTCAAGGCGGCGGTGTCTCTCCGGTGCGGCGGACGATGACAGGGCGACGATGTCCATATTTCGGCAAGACAGGGCTCGGCTTTCCCAAATTGGCGTGCTAGTCGTCCGACCAGATGGTGGCGGGTTAGAGTCGTGGTATGGCCTCCTTCTCTCCCTCGGCATACGGTGGTTCTCCGACGAGGTGGAGGCGCACGTAGCCAAGGCGACAGTCGTGATTCGGGGCTCGGCTATCTAGCGGCGGTGCCGAGGCAGACTTGGCGAACCTCGGCGGCCTTTCTCCGCAGCGCGAGGCGACCGGGGGTACTCGGAACGGATTTTAGGCGAGGCGGAACGTGTCGGCGGCGATGTCGCCGTGACTGTGAGGTTCCGACGGGGTTAAGGAGGTCTTCTAGGAGATGTATACGCCTCCAGGGTCTATGGCGATGGCATACCAACTACCAATTTTGGCTACCGAGATTCCCAAGGTGCTCGGTTGTGGCGGCGGCGTGTCGCCGACGACGGCGGAAGGCGGCAACGCGGCTACGACTAAGTATTGGTTCAATCGAATGCGGTCTTGTCAAATTGGTGAGGCTAGAGAAGCATACAACACTCTGGTGGCGAACTTTAGCCATGGCATGACCTTCTTTTGGCGACGGCTCGCGGCGGCGCTCCGGTAAGGTCGCGGCGCACGCGGCCAAGGCGATTCAGGCTTCCTCTAGCGCTTAGATCCGCGTAGCTAGCTCAAGGGGTCGTGGCGGTGCTCCACGATGCTCTAACCTATACGGGTGCTAGTCGGATAGCTCGGAACGGGTGATTCGGCGTCGGAACGCGTCGGTGGTGAGCGCGCTCCGCCGAGAACGCGTCGTGCTGCGTTCTCGGTCTAGCAAGCTTGTAGTCCGGGGGTTTCGGCCGGTCGAATGAGTGCATGGTGCAGG
Organism: Eremochloa ophiuroides; assembly: GCA_038502445.1. Taxonomy (NCBI): domain Eukaryota; kingdom Viridiplantae; phylum Streptophyta; class Magnoliopsida; order Poales; family Poaceae; genus Eremochloa; species Eremochloa ophiuroides. The sequence goes on along the minus strand of JAHLJS010000003.1, from coordinate 23,407,540 downwards.
TGATCTTCCCGAGCCGGTAAAGGCTCGTGCCTGCGCGTCCCGTGGGCGGAACACCATGGCAAAAGCAGGGCGAGGTTCGGACATAGCGTGCGGTGGCTCACCGTGGTGTCGGTGAAGCTAGGATGGCGGTGCAGTGGCAAGTCGGAGCCATGCAGAGCGATCGCAGTGCCGTGCCGCTCCTCGTCCGCAGCTCGGGCTTCTCCTCCGTGTCCGGCTCCGGCGTGCTCCGCGGCGGCGGCGCTCCGGCAGCTTCTCCTTCTCTGCTCCGCCCTTCTCCTACGCTCTCTCTCTCGGTCTGATGCAGTGTGCCGGTCTGTGCTGCGGTGGCGGCGAGGGGAAATGAGGGTAGGGCTTCGGGGTGTGCTCCTTTTTATAGGCGAGCTTGGCCAGCTCCAATGGCGAACGGTCCTGATCGCGCTCGACTGATCGAAGGGCCGTGGCTCGAGTGGATCTAGGGCTCCGGATGGGCGCGGGTTCGCTTGGCGGCAAAGAAAGGAGGGGACAGGAGGGGGACAGCTTCTGCGGGGCGTGGTGCTGTCGGCCGTGGGTCCGGGGTCACGCGAATTGCGTGCACTCGTCCCCGTCGCCTCTGCGAGGAAGAAGAACAGTGGGGGGCGCGAGAGGGGCTGACAGGCGGGGCCGGGTTGTCAGCGGCTGCGGGGGAGCGGGTGCGGATGAGACGGTCGCGCGTGCGGTCGGCATCGCGCGTGCGCGTGGTGTTGGGCCGGTCCAGTGCGGGGAGGCGGGGTAGAGCGCGCGCGCGGGTGAGGCCAAGCAGGTCGGTTGGGCCGATTGGCTGGCCTAACTCTCTCTCTCTTTTCTATTTTCATTTTAGTGTATATATACATATATTGCCCATTTAACATATTGAGTAAATACAAACATAAATTGCAATAAATCCCAAATGTGATGCATAGGCTATTATTCTATGCGAATGGAATTAAAATGCAAGCTATACTCCTTTATTTACCAAATTCATAATGAAACCTATATGCTTGCACAAGAAAAATAGGTTTTCGTAATAAATAAATGAAAAAATTTAATTGGTTGGGATTTTTAGGTTGTGTGGATTTTTAGGGTTGTTACATATTCTCTTCTTCTTTTTTTTAACCGGGAGGTTTTCCATTTCCATTCACGGGAATATAATGGTCACAGGATTAGAGCCCGGGTGGCCGAGCTCACCGCCGGAGCCTCTAACCAAACGAGCAATTCGCTTGTGCACAAATGGATAATTCAAGGGCCGGTTTGTAGTGTGCAGATTTCAGCTCATGTTAAAACGAATGAGAAATCAGAGATACTATCAATTTTCCAAAGTGAAATGTTAAAATTGTTGGTCTTCCCTTTGTTACAAATCTATAAACGTGCATGTGGTGATCTTGTGATCTTATGCTGATTTCTATAATAACATTCAACACATCATTATTCTGTAGAACAAGATTGATCTTATAGAGGAAAGTGCAGCAATGAACCAGCATGATCTAAGCAATCTAGAAATTTATTTATACAGGTCAGAGCTACTCCTTGTCTCATAATTAACAGCAAGTATTTTATGAAATTCAGTTTGTCATGATTATATTCTTGTGCTCAGGGCAATAGCTCAGGGTGCTCCTGTGGTGCCAATCTCTGCACAGCTGAAGTACAAATGTACAATATTGCTGTTATCTGTGAATACATCGTGAAAAAGATTCCTATACTGGAGAGGAATTTCACCTCTCCTCCCAACATGATTGTTATTGGCTCCTTTGACGTGAACAAACCTGGTTCGGAGGTTAATGATATCAAGGGTGGAGTAGCATGTGGCAGTATCCTCAAGGTATATAATTCTTGATATCTAAACATTTAGTAATCCATATTTGTGCATGCAGTATTTCGTTCTGTAGAAGTGCATGATAACGGAGTTCATTTCTGAAGGGAGTCCTGCGGGTGAAACAGAAAATTTAAGTCCTGAAGGTATAGCTGCTGCTAGGTTTCTCAAAATTGATTTTTGTGCAGCTTAATTCATCAGGTCTCTTATATGGTTCAGCAAGATGGCTGCTGCTTTGCTGGCCTGGTAAGATTATACATTCCTTGTCTTAGCGTGGACCATTTCAAGTGCAGAGGTGCCAATATATGACAGGGACCATTATTAGCAGCCCAGGAATCCATGGTTAGATACTTGCAATCGAGGCAGGGACAATACAACATCTCGGTTTCCATTTGATTTTGAGCCTCTTCTGTTTCATGTGTCCATTTCAAGCACATGATGATGACCAACGTGCCATTTGCCTTTTATGAATCATGAAGTATATAGTTTCCAAAATATTGTATTATAGGACCATATTTATTTTTGCCAGGTTGTTTGTACATAGTAGATAGCACCAATTATACTCAGATTGGCACTGTGCTATCATGCTATTTGCCATTACATGTGCATGGAATGGAATTTACATAATTGTATCATCACCCATTCTACTGATGGCTTGCCTTTGTTTTTTATGTAGAATGTTTGGTAAGGAGAAGATGAAAGAACTACCAGAGCATTAGGATAACTTTTAGTACTTAGCATGTAGATAAATTCAGTACTTAGCATGACACTTCTCAAATTAGTATACTGTTGGTGAAACAAATTCCGGATTGAGCAATCAAACCCATATAATTTGAAATGTCGATTCAGTTTTATCCCATTGAAACCAGGAGTTGACCACTTATTTACTACCACTTTTGTTAGTACATCATAGCTCAGTTAGCCCATAATGATGTACGGAGAAACCCTTGGCAACCACTTATTTAGTACGGCTTTTGTTAGTACACCATAACTCAATTAACCCATGCCATGATGATATAGCTGGAAACAATTGGCAATCATGTATTGTCAATCATTTTCTTTTCAGCACTGATATGGTAACACGACAACACATTTACGTAATTATCGATATATTTTCGTTTCATAGTTATCACTTATCAGAGCGTTATTTATTCCGGTTACAACACACTGAAATATCTAAACAGTGGAGTCGATGAGCCTGTAACGCCGCGCTCTCCATGACTGTTAATTTCACAAAGTTTGGTATTTTTATTAAATGTCACTCTATCAATTGGTATTTAATTTCATATTATTGTTATCTTATCGTGCGATACTTGTGTTTTTGATATAAAAGTTTAATTGTCCCGTAACAACGCACGGGCACGCTACCTAATAGAAAAAGAAAAAGAAAATGAAAAGGGAGAGAGAGTTAGGCTAGCCATTCGGCCCAGCCGGCCTGCTAAACCAGCCCAAACACCGCCGCGGCCCATCTCTCGCGCGCGCTCGCACCAACCACACTGGGCCGGCCCAACATTCGCGACCGCCCTCGACGCTCTCACGCGCGCGCATTGAGTCACTGCTGCAACGACCCCACCCGTCAGCGTTTTTCCTCTCGCTACTGTTCTTCTTCTCACCTCGCGAAAGACGGTGGCCGACAGAGTCATGCGAATGGCGTGACCTCGTCCCCACACTGTCCCCGGCCTGTCGCCGAGCCTTGGCGGCCAAGGATGCGTCCCACTCACACCGAACCCTAGCTCGCGCAAGCCACAGCCCTCCGATCAGCCCGAGCAGATCAGAGCCGCCCGCCATAGGTAGCCACCCGAGCTCCGCTATAAATTGGAGCACCTCACGGCGCTCTAACCTCGTTCCACTCGCCGCCGCCACTGGTGGCACCGCCCTACAACACCGCATCACACCGAGAGAGAGAGCGAAGGAGGAAGGCGGAGCAGAGAAGGAGAAGCTGCCGGAGCGCCGCCGCCGCGGAGCACGCCGGAGCCAGACACGGAGGGGAAGCCCGAGCTGCGGACGAGGAGCGGCACGGCACTGCGATCACTCTGCACAGCGTCACCTCGTCACTGCACCGCCATTCTTACCTCACCAGCCCCACGGTGAGCCACCGAGCACCTCATCCAACCTCGCCGTGCTACCGGTCATGGCGCTCGGCATCACGAGCGTGTAGGCCGCGGGCTGTTTCCGGCCCCTGAACACTTTGCACAACACGCGCACAAGACCGGCCATCAAACCACTGGACATCGGCTATGGACGTCAGGCCACTTCCGACGGGCATCGCCGTCACATGTGCTCGGAGCACCGCCACCTCGACGGCGTTCCCGCGCGCACAAACCGTGAAACCGCCGACGCGACCCGCTAGCGTGACCACCAACTCACCGACCACCTCGGACAAGCTTAGTTGCGAAAGATCGAACCTCCATAGCCCGGAACACCGCGAGGTGCGTTCTCGGGGAAACGTGATCACCGCCGACACGTTCCGCCTCGCCTAAATCCGTTCCGAGTACCTCCGGTCGCCTCACGCTGCGGAGAAAGGCCGACGAGGTTCGCCAAGTCTGCCTCGGCACCGCCGCGTAGATAGCCGAGCCCCAAATCATGTCTGTCGCCTTGGCTACGTGCGTCTCCATCTCGTCGGAGAACCGCCGTATACCGTGGGAGAGAAGGAGGCCATACCACGACTCTAACCCGCCACCATCTGGTCGGACGACTGCCTAAGCACGCCAATTGGGGAAAGCCAAGCCCTGTCTTGCCGAAATATGGTCATCGCCACCCTGTCATCGTCCGCCGCACCGGAGAGACACCGCCGCCTTGAACAGACGCCCTGGAACCCTGCTAGCACCAAATTGAACGTTGGATCCCTGTCAACAGAGCTCGGGGTGGCGGATTCACCACTCCTTAGACCTTGTCGCGCCTCGCCGGAGCCCTGCCGGCGCAACGGCCTCACCGCCGGCGAACGGAGCATCTCAATACCGCGACCAGGAACAAAAACCGACAGCTTTTGGACTCTAGAACACACCACTAGCCCGACGGCTAACTGTGAGAACCACCCCCGACCACCGTCGAGCTCTCCCGACCACCGCCGAGCTACGCCGACGCCGGCGACTCTCTGGGAACCAGCATCGAACACCTGGTGGGCGACCATCGGATCTGTGTTCTGTTGAGGCGCCACATCCGTAGACCCTATCCACCGTAGACCGTATGGGTAAAGGGGTAGGGGAACTCGGTTCACCATGAGCCGGGTCATCGGCCCATGAACCGGCGCTCGTGCGGTTCACCGTGCATCGGCTCTCGTAGACCCGGACCGAAGCGTCCCAGCGCGACCACGTGGCGAGCCCTGGCGCTGCCACGTGTCATGCCAGTGACGTCACTATGACGTCACCCGACCCCACTAGTCAGAGGAAGCGTTGACCCGGTCAACGCTGACGTCAGCAATGACGTCATGCTGACGTCAGCAGAGCCCTTGCCGCCGAAGCCATTGACTCGGTCAACGTGAACAGTACCCAACCAACCAGAAGCTGCCACGTGTCACCCCCTGATTAATCGGCCATTTTTCCATTTTCAGAAAATAGAATAATCTTCGGAAATTCATAACTTATTCATACGATGTCCAAAAATTGCGCACCATATATCAAAATTCTCAGAAAACTGAGATCTACAATCTAAGACTGTGTTTGTGTGCATTTGGCTCTTTATTTTATTGGATTTTTTTGAAATACTCTATAGGAGTCGCTGACGCGACTATTTCGTGTTCGATTTCAGAGCCGGAGGAGGATCTGACTAAGGAAGACGACCACGAGTACCTTCAGGAGCTAGGAGACGACTACGAAGGTGCCACGTCCCACCAAATCCTTAGATCCTATTTTCGCATTGCAAATGACATTGTTGCTATTGCTTTATGATTATGTATGGATTGGTTCCATGGTAGTATATTTGAATTCCCTGCCTTGATAAGACTATACCCTGCTATCCACTGCTACGTTAGCTGCTGCTTAATTTACTGTTACTCTTCCACTACTTTCTACTTGCTATATGCTATGTGGTGGAATTGGGACGGTGTATCTCTGATTATAACCACTGGGAGAGAGTGCTGCGTGCGTCTTGGGTGCGTGGTAAGGGTTGATGTCGACCAAGTGGGATGTGAGACAAGCCCATGGGGCAAGTCGTGCCGGGGGTGCAACCTGGGCATCCCCAAGCGAGATACCTGTGGCGGGTAAAGTTGTTGAGGAGGTTCCGGGTGGGATAGCCTTGGTGGTTTGAAGCCCGTGGACGGAGGTGCTGTGATGGCACGGGGAGAGTATCCCCTAAGTGAAGATGCCTGCTTGGTCAAACCTAGGACGGACTAGTTTCAGGTTCATGGGAATCCTTTTCTACTCACTCGCTTCTGATGGGCGGGAGACGGCTGGACTACTTGGTAGGACGGTGCCACTACTGCTAGGTTGAGAGGTGATAAGGGTGGGCGGAGACGGTCGATGGGTTCCCGTTCCGTTCTAGATGCGCAGTACCACTGGATGGGCCCGGTACTGTGTCTCCCAGTCTCAGCATAACGGTCTAGGATCCGGAATATCCCAGGGCTGAGTGGTAGGGTGGCATTGACCTAGGCAAGCAAGCACCCGGAATTCTGCCTAGGTGTTTGCGCAACACCTATGATGGCTAATCTTGTGGGTAGTGAAACCTCTGCAGAGTGTACGGTTGATCGATCGATACATATGCCAACTTGTTGGCTATGGACCTTTCCTGTGAAGCTTCTACTAGTGTAGTGAGTGTTCTCTTCTCCCCCTGGATGACATTTTTCCGGCAGTATACCCGCTGTGGTAGTGTGCCGCTGAGATAGGCCCGAGAGGGAGTTGGGCCTGTCGAATGAGAGTGAGGTGTGGGTATGTGAGATGTGGTGATGGGAAAAGGGATGATGGTGTTAATTGGAGATAAAAAGTTGACTAATTAAACATTGATTACAGCTGCATAGGAAACCTCGGCCTATAGGTCTGCTTGAATAGCCTTGCATCCACTTTTCACAAAGCAAATGCTGCATAGGTGGGCTCCGTGGCCAGTACATATCGTACTGATAAATTTGCTGTCAGGTGACGAGAATGAGTACGACTTCGAGGAAGATGATGGCGAGGAATAGGGTCATGTGCTACACTCAAGTTGGTCGTGAAGGATGAATCGTTTCCGCATCTTCTAAAGCTTCTCTGAATGTTGATTCCGCCAGTATGGCGATGTAATAAATGTTTATGTAAGACTTAATTACCGTTGTATGGATCCTGGTGTCAACTGAGATATGGGTAATTTCATGGATTGTCCCAAGCAATCTGTTGAATTACAATTCGAGCCTGTGGATTTCCCTTCGCGGAAATCGAGGACGTTTCATAGATCTTGCTAAGCTACAGAATAACGTGGTTCAGTGTCTTGTCAGCTTCGAGTTGGTTTTCCCTCCATCCTTCTTCAATATCATGACGCACCTCCTAGTTCACCTGGTCAAGGAGATTATTATTTTAGGTCCTGTGTTCCTACACAACATGTTCCCCTTTGAGAGGTTTATGGGAGTCCTAAAGAAATACATTCACAACCGTGCTCGGCCAGAAGGAAGCATCACGAAGGGCTACGGAACCGAGGAGGTCATTGAGTTCTGTGTTGACTTTATTCCTGATCTAGACCCAATTGGTGTTCCAGAATCACGACATGAGGGGAGGCTAAGTGGAAAGGGGACACTAGGGAAGAAAACATATATCGGTCAGGGTGACGATTATTTCAATAAAGCACACTACACAGTTCTGCAAAACTCCATCTTGGTGGAGCCATATATGGACAGACACAAGGAATTCCAACTATCACAGTTTCCAGGCAAGTCTGAAGCTTGGATTTCGCGCCATCACATGGAATCTTTTAGCGGTTGGTTACGAAAAGAATGTCAGGGTGATGAGAGTATTCCGGAGCAACTGTGTTTGTTGGCTAGGCAACCATCATGGCATATCCTCACATACTATGGCCGCATAGAGCAGATATGGGAACTAGACTATGGACCTACTTTTAAAGTTCCTTTGTTCAAGTGCCAGTGGGTAAAGGTGTCCGGAGGCGGGGTAACAGTGGACAACCAGTATGGAATGACAATAGTGGACCTCAATAACAGTGGGTTCAAAGACTAACCATTTGTGCTTACCAAGGATGTCAACCAGGTATTCTATGTCAATGACATGTCTTCGAAACCGAAAAGAGGGAAAAACGATAAGAACCCATTTAGCAATGAGCCAAAGCGTCATATAGTTCTTTCAGGAAAAAGAAACATTGTGGGAATTGAAGATAAGACAGGCACATCAGAAGATTATGAGAAGGATGATCGAATCCCACCCTTCATGGTCAACAAAGACCCAAGCATCCTATTGAACAATGAAGACACCCCATGGCTACGTCGATTATGATGAAGGGACATATATTTGAAAAAAGTTCACTACTGTGATTGCTTAGAGCGAATTTAGCTATTATGTAATAATTGTGAGACATTAGATCCATAAATTTACGTTGAAATAAATTGAAAACAACTTTTCTGTCAAATACCAACCATTTTATTTATATTTGTTGAGCACTACATTTTTGCATTAATGAATTAATGATTATTATCGTATATTACTATTAATATTTGTAAAGAAATCAAGAAATACAGGTAAAAGATTTTTCTTCTGTGTAGTATGCAGTAAAATAAAACAGGAACCTTTTTTTTAAATTTTTTTGTCAACATTTTTATTTACTATTGAATTAGTAAGGTTTATAAGTATTATAAAGTAAGACAAAAAGAAATGATCCAGTTGGTGGGAGGTGAACAGAAAATTTCACTTTTAGTCCCGGTTGTAGGCTGCAACCGGGACTAAAGGTGGGCCGAAATTTTCAGGCCCGCCAAAAAACACACTTTTAGTCCCGGTTCCTACTAAGAACCGGGACTAAAAGTATGAGATTTAGTCCCGGTTCCTGGTTGGAACCGGGACTAAAACACCAAGAACCGGGACTAAAAGTATGAGCTTTAGTCCCGGTTCCAGATTGGAACCGGGACTAAAAGTTTTTGGTCCCGATTTTGAATTAGACTCGGGACTAAAAGTCCCGACCTATATATTGAACTTGCCTTCAACCTCGATCCATCAGACTTTTTCGATTCACGCCGTTCGCCCTCGACGCCGCCGCCGCCTCTCGGACCACTCCAACCGACGCCGGCCGCCAGTGCCCCGCCGGCGCGACGCCCGCCCGCCCGCGCGCCGCCCTGACCTGCTCGAGCTCGCCACCGCCTCGCGCGGGATCTCGACGCCCGGCCCGCCACCGCCTCGCGCGGGATCGATGCCCGGCCCGCCACCGCCGCGCGCCCGTCCGCCTCCTCGACCGCCGCACGCAGCCTCTGTGTTGCCGGCCGCCGCCGTGGACTGCCCCTCTGCGGGCCTCGACGCCGGCCCCCACGCGCGATCCGCCGCCGGCCCTCTCTCCTCTGCTCACCGCGCGCGCCGCGCCCTACAGCCGAGGTATACGCTAACGGTTTTTTTTTCATTTAGTTAGTTTGTTTTATTTTTAGTTAGTTAATTAATTTAGTTTAGTTTAGATAGTTTAATTAGTTAATTAGTTAGTAAATTAGTTTTAGTTTAGTTTAGGTTAATATATTAGTAATTAATTAGTAAATTAGTTTTAGTTTAGTTTTTCTAGTTAGTTTAGTTATTAGCTTATACTAATTAATTGTATTATTTTTAGTTAGTTCATTAATTTAGTTTAGTTTAGGTAGTTTAATTAGTTAATTAGTTAGTAAATTAGTTTTAGTTTAGTTTAGGTCAATATATTAGTAATTAATTAGTAAATTAGTTTTAGTTTAGTTTTTCTAGTTAGTTTAGTTATTAGCTTATACTAATTAATTGTATTATTTTTAGTTTAGTGTTAGAGCTAGAGATAGGGTTTAGTGTAAGGGTTTAGGGCTACGGTTTAATTAGTGTTAGGGGTAGGGTTTAGGTTTTCTGTCTCTTTTGTTCCACATGCAATATTAACATTAATAATTTTTCTCCTCTAGATGGCCGGAGATAGAGCCAATATGGAACAAGAAATGATGGACATTATCAACACTGGCAGTCAACACTGGCCGAAGGGAGAAGACGACGGGAGTCAGTACTTAGTGGATGATGAGAATGTGCAGCAAGACAATGTTGCAGATAATACTACTGACGAGGTATTTATTTATTGCGAACATATGGTTACGAAATCATTATATGCGTGGTTACCGATACTTATTAAATATTTGTTTCTTAACTTAATTTTGTAGCCATCTGGAACAACGACATCTACGGGCAAGAGCAAAGGAGTCCGGGGCCCGAAGAAGCCATTAGAGGGTCGCTTTGTGATCACAGAGTTCAACACAGATACGGGCGAACCATTAGGACCACATGCAAAGAAATTCGTGAACCATTGTGGATACCTTGTAAGGGACAGGATCCCAATCAGTGCACGAGAATGGAAGGCAAAGTCTAGTGCTCCTGATGTCAGCTTTGTTTCTGATGTTGACAAGAATCTAATGTGGAATGATATTCTTCAACATTTCACGCTAGAAACGGATAATTATCCAGAGTTCAACAGCGAAGACTTGAAGTCGCTAGTTAGGCGCTGGGCAATGAAGAAGATGGCCACACAGTTTCAGAGTTGGAAGAAAAGTCTCTACAAGACATATGTGAAGGAGAACAAGACGTCAGATTTTGACCGAGCCAATGGTCCGATCACAAAGTGTAGGCCCTACTGGGATGAATTTGTACAGTACAAGTTATGGGAAGAGGGTGAGACACGGGTCAGAAGGAACACTGAGAATGCTCGCAAAAAGGAATACCACCATCACTTGGGATCAGGTGGTTACCCTTCTGCCATTCCCAAGTGGGAAAAATTGGAAGCTGATATTTTAGCCAAGGGGCTCATACCAGAATCAGCTGCATGGCCTGTACGTGCGAAACAATGGTTTTTTGGTCATGGGGAAAGTCTTGACCTGCAGACCGAGAAGGTAGTTCATGGCCAGAAACTTGTAGACGCAGCAGAAAGATTGCAATATATTATGCACGCTAAAGAGAAAGGGGTATTCAGGCCGAATAGAGAGAAGGACGGACTAACATATGCCATTGGTACCGCTGAGCACCCTGGCCGAACCAGAGGCTTGGGACCGGGTGTGACTTGGGAACATGGTTTCCCTGAGGACAAAGATAGCTACAGAAGCCATCGAAGAAGGAAGGAAGAGGAGGCAGAGCGGATGCGCAAGTTAGAAGAATATGTTCTCGAGTCACGTGAAGCGCTACGTCAGTCTCATGAACGTGAGAAACAACTTGAAGCAAGAATGCAAGAGGAAATAGCAAGGCAGTTGGAATTAGCATTGAGTAGACATACATCAGAAGGAGTTAGCCAACCAGAAAATCTTGCAAAAAGCAGTTGTGCTTCTACTGAGGTGCCAAATCAGGAAGATGACGGAGCGTTGCGCTTCCCCGTGGATGATATCACTAATCCACTTACACCGTGTGAGCTGCACACTGCACAGGGGAACTCCACAGTCATGGTTGCTACCGGTATTGTAAACCCGGTAGACCTGACCAAGACACCCACTATCCATGGGAGAAGAATACCACCTGGATATGCTAGCGTCTCGGTGGATAGAGTTACCAAAGGTTTTGGTAATGTGCCTCTTGAAATTGAAGGAGGTGATGGGGAGAAGACACTAGGAGAAGCTGAGAAGACATTCATTGTATGGCGCAAGCGATACATTATTATTCCAGGGGCGCCACCGCCGCCTCGTCCTGAAGAACAGAAGCAAAGGCCAAGTCCAATAATCCGTTCCCCAGACCATCAGAGTGCTCTGGGCTGCGAGTACGAAGATGTGTTTACACCAGGTAGGGCGCCATCACCTCCACCAACAGCAAAGCCGTCATCGCCGCCACGACTTCCAACACCTCCCCCACCTACCAAGCCATCTACTAAGAGGCCTCCACCGCAGGTGGTGCAACCAACCCCGCCCGCAAAGAAGAAAGCCACCAGGCAAACAAAGCAACCCATTCCTCAGAAACTGCCCGGTGAAAAGACTAAAGAGGAGTTAGATATTGTGGTGAAAAAATAAGTCGCAGATTTTTTCACAAGAAAACCAAAGGAGACAGAAGAGATGAAGAAAAAGAAAGTGCAACCGTACTACTATCTACCTCGCGATGCTTTAAGGCAGAAAAGGATGGAGCACGAGAAGAAGTTGAGAGAAGCTAAATAGCCCCTGTCACTATCGGACTATGACCGCTCTCTCACGAAGTCTATTGACAAACAGAAGAAGGCAGGGAAAGATGTTCCGCAACTCGGCAAACAAGACAAGCAAGCAATCCCCCCGCTAATTGTTAGTGATCAGATACCGAATCAATATGGCTTATTTATGGACCGCATCCAGGTACCTGGTGAGGTCAATTTTAACGAGTTTGAAGCTTTCATGGCGGAAACTGGTATGAACCTTGCCCAAATGGTTGGATGGGAGCAAGTGGAGAAAGCGCAAGTAGTTGACGAGTGAAGGAATATCAACATGGTCGGAGTCTATGGAATCCAAAAACCCTCAGTCAACTAGGTACGCAAATGTACTTGCTAAACAAGTGGTACCTTGGGGCATGTACACGAGGTGAGTCTTGGATTTCTGTCCGAATTAGAAACCAACATTGGTTCCGTGGCGATGATATTATGTTTGTTGATTTTGCTGAATTACACCAACTATGCCATATGGACTCCCTCGACAAAATAATAATGAGCTGCTATTGTTTGTAAGTGTACTTTTTTTCTGCAATTCAAATCTTTCTCTCTCTCTATATATATATATATCCTTACTCTCTCTCTCTCTATATATATATATGCAGCTATGAGATGCAAATGTGCAAACAGAGAGGGTCTAATGAATTTGGTTTCATTGATCCACATATTGTATTCAAACACCCTACACCCAACCCAACATGGAAAGAAGACACAGAGAAGAATCTCATGAAGTTCTTAGCAAAGCAACGCGGCAAGAAACATATACTCTTCCCCTACAACTTTAACGATCATTGGATATTGATCGTCATCGATCTTCAACAAAGCCACATGGAGATCTTAGATTCTATGAGAAAGAGCCTGGACCAAATCCAAGATATGATAGATATTTTTCAGAGGTAATTTATTTCTCCTTACCTTCTTCAATTGCAGTGTTTGGAAAATATTCACATCGATCATTGGATATTTTTATTTTGATTGGCAGTGTTTGGAAAAGATTCATTGAGAAATACGACCTCAAACATTGCAAAGCACCACTGACTATAATCCCACGTATGGTAAGTATATATACTTAGAGGCCATTCATGTTATATATGTATCTATATATATGTATTGTCCGGATCGGATGACAATCTTTTTTGTCTTGTAAAGTGGGTTCTGCGGCAACAACCCGGGAATAACACTTGTGGATACTATGTCTGCGAGTTCATGAGGGTGTACTCAGTCAGAACTGATCGGGAGAAGCTAAAAGTACGTTAAATCGATCTCATATTAACTCACACAAATGTATATATACATATATATATATATAATCATATATATTAATACCTTTCCCTTTGACTCTGTTTGAAGACTGATTATTTAAAGAAAAAGGTTCTGCTAAAAGACGAGCTCAAGGCAATTCAAGAGACCATAGCAGGGTTTCTTAATGATCAAGTTTTGAATTCCTCCGGAGAATTTTACAATGACCCTAATGAATCTTGGAAGCCGGGCAACGGTGGTGATAAAGATGACTGAAGGGCATATATATATGTTGGAGTGAAAACTTTTGGAGAGGAATTTGGAGTGAAAAAGTGTTAAACTCTCTAGTATATATGTATATGTATATGTGTGTGTGTGTGTGTGTGTGTATATATATATATATATATATAGTTTGTAATATATATGTCTTATGTCGTATTGTGCCCTTTGTCGAAACAGATACACACACATATAATATATATATATATATATATATATATATATATATGTATATATGTATGTATATATATATGTATATATGTATATATATATATATGTGTGTGTAATATGTGTGTGTATAGATAATTTTAAATCGAAACTATAATTAAAAAACAAAACGAATAATGAACTGAAAAAACACGAAAACAAAAAAAGGAAGGCTTTAGTCCCGGTTGTTGATACAAACCGGGACTAAAAGGTTCCACAGACCTGAGGACACGTGGTCTGGGCTACAGACCTTTTAGTCCCGGTTTGTGTTTCGAACCGGGACTAAAGGTTCACTTTTAATCCCGGTTCTAGACCCGGGATTAAAAGGGGTGACTTTTACTTCCGGAAGCTTGTTCCCGGTTGGGAAACCGGGGCAAAGGGGTTTCCCAATCGGGAACAAAGGCCATTTCTGTACCAGTGCACCATAGGCGGTGGGAAGTGCAAGGTCCCATGGGAGACCATATGCTGCCCAAGAGAGCTTGGTAAACGGGGAGTATCCGACTTGCGCTGTACTGGTGTCGCATTGAGGGTACGCTGGGAGTTGCAGGCACGGACGGATGGCCACACTAACGTGCCCGGAACAACTGAGCAGGCAGTATGTGCGGTGTTCCAGGCAGCCATGGTCTTGACACTAGGAAATGGAGAATCGACCCTCTTTTGGCCAGATAGATGGCTCGATGGCTCTACCATCATGGCCACTGCACTGGTGGTTCTTGCTGCTGTGAGCAGAAGGAAGAAGAGGTTGACGATAGTAGAGGCATTGCACAACCACAATTGGGTACGCCACATCACTGGGCTTTGACGATGCAAGTTTTATTGGAATTAATCACCTCCGCGATCTCCTAGAGGACGTCCGGCTCTTGGATGTTTCGGATATCTTCTTCTGGACACTAACGGCTGACCGAGACCTCACTGCGGTATCAGCGTATGAGGCAATGTTCTTCAGGTCGTCGATGCCACTTGGTGCCAAAGTAGATTTGGAGGCTCCACCAAGGGTGCGTTTCTTCATCTTGCTTGTCATGCATGGTCGGTGTTGGATGGGTGAAGGGTGGTTTCGCCATGGTTTGCAAGACTCGGCCACATAGGTGGCAGGGTGTATTCGGGTAATATTCCCCACAAACACAAACCGTATAAGTAGAGGGGCGGTGCTCCCTCTCTCTCAAAGGACACACCAAAAGAGCAACTCCTCGTAAACTTGAGAAACCTACCCAGAAGGTGAAGCTAAAGAACCGTCTCTACAATCTAACACTTTATTTGTGTCGGATCTAAAAAGAAAATATTTAACAACATAAGCATTTGAAACAGAAGGCAGAAAATGACATTTATATAATGAATTATAAATTTATTTACAACGGCAGACGAGTGTTCTGCATCAGTCCACTCTCTATCATCTTCGTTTAAGAACATGCACAAGAAAACAAACCATACTTGTTAACAAGTTTATCCGAATTTGGAAGCGATCCTCGGCACACTGGACAAGTATTTTTTACTAATAACCACTGATAATGTATCTAAGTGAAAAATATATTTGTATCATAGTCTTATGCACCGATCTGTTGTATCAAACTCATTTATGCAGACTGTGCATATAGTACAGTAGCTATCATTCCAAGTTGAGAAAGAACTTCTGCCTCATCATGGCTAATGATCAGTTCGATCGCTTCTAAGTCATCAGCTACACACAGAAATTTCTGCCAGGAGCATTTTCTCTTTTTGATCTGTCGCGATCCCAATGCTACCTCTATCTAAACAAGTGTCAGCGTCCACATCGAGTTTGGTTTGGTTGTCCATGCTGCTGCTTGTAATATTACTCATTCTTGGTTTGATAGAAATTGCAACATGAGATCAAGGAATGTAACTTCTGGTATAAAAAAGTCCTCAAATGGTATATGTCTGTAATTTGGCCGCCTTGTCTCG
The DNA here is from genome assembly GCA_038502445.1 of Eremochloa ophiuroides. Classification (NCBI taxonomy): domain Eukaryota; kingdom Viridiplantae; phylum Streptophyta; class Magnoliopsida; order Poales; family Poaceae; genus Eremochloa; species Eremochloa ophiuroides. The sequence continues at coordinate 23,391,843 of JAHLJS010000003.1, read as the reverse complement.
GTTAGGAGATTTAATATTTCATCTTCAAAATTAGAATAATTGCTGCTTGTCGAGTTGGATTCCTCACTAAAAAAGAAAACCTGCATCAAGTTGACATTGAAAAATAGAATTATAAAAAAATACACCATGCATATGAACAAAGAAGAAACTAGATAAGCTTCTACGTTCTATGTAATGCAGCCAATATACAACTAGAGCAAACAAAAGATGCAACATCAGCTGTAGCATCATACATATAGAGATAGGATCTAGGACAACACAAAACCATACCTTTCAAACCATTTATTTTTAAACTCTTTTCCTTAGATATTGATTTCCTTAGTTGCATTATTTTCTCTTTCATATTCACCTGCCAAGGTGAACAACAGACTTAGGCTATCATTTTCCCCTTGAATAAGATAGGATCATTTGCATTATTCTATCTTTCATATTCACTTGCAAGGTGAACATCAGCCTTAGTTGCAACAGTCTAATCCACTGTTTTCCCCTTGTTACCATCATCCTTCACTGTGAAGCCCTCATTTTTGTCATTGACATCATTTTCCCCTTGATGAAGATAGGATCATTTGTATTTTCCACAAACCAGATCTGATTACTTGAATCATGTTTACCTTTCTCACATTAGCTTTGAGAGTTATTAGCTCCCATTCTTGAAAATTTTCCCATCCGCTTTTCCTTCTGCCCAGAAATGGACCCCTGTGTAAACTTGTGACCAAACTTATGCTTCATATATGGAGGTTGAGCATCCTCATTGACTTTGATCCCACTCATCAGAGTCGTCCCTTCATCACCTGACATCTCCCTCTCAAAGGTAAAAATCATGCAAATATATAACCAAAGCACTCTCAGCAACTTTGGGGACCTTAGTCACATCCCTACAAGCTATTCTCATCCTAACATATTCAGCATAAAGCCTAGTAGACTCATCAATCTCTAAAACTTAGCCCCACCAAACCTCTTACCTTTGGCATAGGTCCTCACAGCCTTTGATCACGGGGTATATCACCAACGCTGAACCAAGGTTGCTGTAATATCCCTTTTGCACCAATGTTGGGGTTCGAAGCCTCAATTTTCATCTAAGCATTAACACCTCACATAACCAAGAACTAAAAATAACTCACTGTTTCACTAAAAATAACTCTTCATCACAAACTTTTTCTCACCAACAGCACGAGCTTTCCATTTCTAAGGCTCAGATCCAATCATATTTCTAAACTCTTGTTCTATCTGCCAGCTACTAGCAATACCATCCACAATAGATAAAATAATAGTACGATCTTTTTCTTTCACCATCTTAGAGTCATATTTTCATCTATAAAGAAAAAGATTTGATCCTCTACTTGGGTGGCACATAATTCAGGCACTGCATTCCACGGTATACATCTTTTACAGTTACAAGTGCAATGGTTGTGAAACTACAAATCTCATAGTTGTTCTTTCTATAGTCCTTGGTTAAGTGATTGGATAGGCCACAGATTTCACAAGGCGGACGATTAGGGACCTACTCGACAGAACGATTCCCATGTCCATAGTTGTAGCTTCCACTGGTTTGAGGTGAGGATTTCTGATTACCTTGAGTAGTAGTCCCCTGTAAGGATGGCAGCGGGTCGGGTTTAGACCCGAAACCCACGGGTTTCGCGCCCGGTGGGGGCGGGGACGGGTCTGGTTTTGCCTCCGCGGGTCTGCGGGTTCGGGGACCCGAAACGGGTCGGGTCGGGGGCGGGTTTAAAATCTCTCCCGTGAGGGCCCATCGGGGACCCGCAAATTGAAAATACTGTGTAAAAGTATAGCAGCCCAAATGGCCCAAGCCCAGCTAAACAACCCTAGTCTTCTCTTCTCAGGTCTCAACCGCACTCACGGACTCACCCCACACACAGCCGCCGCCGCACTCACGGACTCACCCCACACAACACGCTCGGCTCCCCCGCTCAAGCGACGCCGCGACTCCCATCGCCCTAGCCGCGGTCGTGCTCACGCAAGGTGCTGCGCCGCCGCTCCCGGCCTCCCGCTCGCGCTCCTGCACCGCGGCACCCTCCTGCTGTCCTGCACCACTGGTCCGCTGCACCGCGGGTCCCCTCTCTGGCAACGCGACTGGGAGGTTGGGTGGTTGGGAGCCTGGTAACCTCTCGTGAAGTCTGTTGTGGTCACTGGCTAGTGGCTGGCTGCTGCTGTGCTGCATGTGTTTCTGCCTTTGGTGAGGTTGTTTGCTACTTGTTCATGCTTCCGATTGCTGCCTGCTATGTGACGAGCTGCTAGTGTGCATGCTGCCTGCTACTCTGCTAGTGCATGCTTCCTGCTAGTGACTGAGTTTGTAATTGTGTACATTTTCTTGTGATGTGTATTATAAACTATGTTGTATGTTGTTGTTGCCGACATTTTCAATAAACAGTAACTATTCATTTTGGTGGCTTCGTGGTTCTGTTAGTAACTAAGTGTGTAATTGTTGTATTTATTTTCAAGAAACTCGGGTCTCGGGTCCCCCGTCGGGTTTCGGGTTTCCGTGGGTTCGGGGCCGGGGGCAATTTCTCACCTGAATCGGGGTTCGGGTTCGGGGCGGGTATTGTTGGCGGGTTTCGGGGGCGGGTCCACGGAGTCTCCACCCGCCCCGAACCCGCCCCGTTGCCATCCTTAGTCCCCTGCTTATTGTCATCTTGTGTTGAAGTACCACCAGCTCCCTTCTACCATGGATCTTGACTCGGTTCTTTACCTTTGTCTTTTTTTCTCCCACTTCTTGTTGCTTTCGTCTAGAACAGCATCAACTCGCACTTGAACCTCTTGGTGATGTTCCTCTTCTTCCATTGAATCTAGCTCGCCACTTTGTTTGGAGGTATGAATCCAAATTGGATTACATGCACCTGTCTTTACAGCACCTCTCCCTTGACGCCCCATCCCAAATCCATCCTTCCCATATCCCCACCCACCGCCACCTCCCCGATCCATCAGAACCCTCACAATAGGAGCAAATTCGATTCTAGCAGTAGCAGCGTAAGATTTAGTTGGGTGCTCCCTGCCGAAGGTGACCAACAAAGCGGTGGAGATTGGTGATGGGGGGATTTAGGGTTTTCCGCGTGATCGGTTTGGGTATCTACCGCGGGCAGCACGACAGGTGAGGTGGGGAGTAGGGTATGTGGTGCTCTGACTCAAAATCACCCCCTTCCTCTCACCACCCTCCAGATGCTCGACTCGTGTACATTGATTTGGCCACGCTCCCAGGATCCCTGCAGTGATCTTTACCTTTGGAGGTAACCTGAACCATTAGTCCATATGAACGTGTGCATCAATAATCGACAACCATCCTGATCTCCTCTCTCAAAATCATCCCCATTCACATTCTCCCGCCCACCATTGCCACCAGACCAACACAACCAATTGGGACCTCCCTAATCTTAACCTTCCCCTGCTCAATCCGCTCAAAAGGGAAGAGATCATCCTTTATGTTGCCATTACCACCCGCCGCGGATAGATCAATCAGTAGACCAATTATTGGCTTCCCCTTCCTGGTAGTCTTCAAGCTCTCGGCAATCATCAGGAACTTTGCAGAACATCTCGACGGACACGATCAAGCCTGTCGAGAGCCGATGGCAACTGTGTCCACGGAGCTCCGGGCATTCCCGACGCGGATCCTCCCTCGTGGTGTCCCACGTCGGCTCTGCCATGGAAGGGAGCAGTCGCAACCACCATTCCAAATCCAACCCTACATGCATCTACTAGTTGAACCCCAAAACCTTATAAGTCAATGGAAAAATATGGATACCCTATTTCTACTTCAATATATTTCCCATTCATCCTTCCTCTCATACACAAGGCAAAGCTGGGGAGGGGGGGTGCAAAGGCATCAAAAAATATAAAAACTGTGATTTTGTCTATTTTAATTTTTCACTATATATGCACCCCGTATATTACATGTACATGCACCACCCTTCTCTGATTTGCTCTACCTTCAGCACTGCTCATACAAGTATTTGCATGTGGTACCTTCGCAAAAAAGTATATGCATTATGCATATAGTAGACTTAAAAGACTTAAATCCGATCCTCGGCAGGGAAGTCAAATCTATTTGAAACATCATACAAGAAATACTATTCAGGTTTGCAGCCATCTCGAGATATCCCTCGATTTTTCCTTCACATAGTACATACTAGTATAATGCCCGTGCTAACGCTACGGTTTTGTTTTAGGGAAGCACATGGAAACAACCAAATGTCGAATTATTTTAGGAAAGTAAATGGAAACAAGTCCTAAGTTAAACCAATTTTAGTAACATGTTCAAAAATAAAAGGGTTTGGTAACATGTTCAAAAATTAAATACCAAGCATTGACATGAGAACTTATAAAACAATTTTAGTAAACGCATTGTTAATCACTCGTTCAAGAGACTTTATAAACAATATTTTTGGTGCTCTTCCCTGTGGGATCCTATTTTGTCTTTTGGTTTTGCCAAAACTCTTATTGTTGATCGCCAGCAGTTGTATTGTAGAAGCATTGTGCGTATGGATTGGATCAGACGGGATTATTTTATTTATGCATGCTTCAAGTGGATGAAAAGAGAAACAAATAGAGCTTTTCAACGCAGGTAAAAACGGCTGTGGACGCTACAGCAGCATGGCTCTGAATCAAAATAGATAACTGAAACTCTATAGTGAAGTCGAAAAGAGAATATCGACTCCTACATTTGTTCACTGTGTGGAAAGACAAGATTTTACAGTGAAGCCGAAACCAAGTTGGCTCCAGCATGGCTCTGAATCAAAAAAAGATTAGAGTAAAATTTTGTAGTGAAGCTGAAAACAATATTGACTCCTATATATGTTCATTAGTAGGAAAACAAGATTTTACAGTGAAGCCGAAAACGATATAGACTCCTATAGATGTGCAGTTATGCATGTATTGACCCTAAGACCCTGTTGAACTTTGATTTCCCCAATATTTAATATTGTTCAGAGTTTCTTGGCAGTGGATCGAAAGGTTGCATATTCATCCAGGAAAAATACTACAAATTAATATATTATTTCAAAAAATTGCTACAAATAAAGCTGAAAGACTGAAACACCGAACGAAAAACGATATCATGAAAGAAAGAAAGAATGACTGAATAAAGATCAGGTAGCGGACACTGACACTGAGCACTGAACTGATTGGTTGCAGGGCATCTCTCTAGCACTTCCTTCACAAACCCCTTAGCATCCTTCTCATCGAACTCCACTTGCACCGTGCTCTTGTCGACAAGTTTCATCCTGATGTTCAGCTATGCCTCCAGAGAGTACAGAACCAATGCATCGATGGTGCTCACAGACTTGTATGGAGTTGTACTTGAAGACGTACTCCTACACAAGCGGGGTCACCATGAGCCACACGAACATTCAATTAGATACAGAGAAGGCAGCATATAGGAGTCCAGGGGTAAAATTATACAGGCACTGAACTGGAGCAAAGCTACAGACCAGTCATTTGTATGTAGATGGATACAAAATAAGCATGTAGTGCCATTGATCATAACATTAATGGATATTGGATTTTTGGATTGGAAAAACAAGTTCATGCAGGTTTGAGTATCACCTGTTATACTATACTATAAAAGATGGCACCCTGTTATCGACTTATTAAATTGACGACCCTGGAAATAGACAGTGTTTGGAAGCACACTAAACAAGTACAGGTCTCTATAAAAAAAAGCTAACTGCTAAAATCAGAGGCAATCACCAATGACTACTCAATGCACTTTCCCCTCAATTATATAATAAATAATAGAAACTCTGAATCCCATTCCATTAACAAAACAAAACCCTGCCAAAATATTTGTCTAGCAGGGTCACAAATGGAGCTTGCCCATCCCTACAGGATCTCGTGTCCTTATGATTCTAACTTTCCAAACTGAAGTTCATAAGAAAGAAAAGTTTCTAGTAATGTATTTCAAGTGGTCATGTCGAATAATTGCAGCAAGCAAATCAACTCCCAGACGCTAGTACTCCAAAGCTAAACTGCACAAAGAGCAAGAAAGAGTGTGACTCATGATTAAACAGAATCTTTAGAGTCCTTTATTGAAAAAAATATACAAGAAATACCTGAATAAAAATACAACCTATGCACGAACAAAATATAACTCCTGAAATCTCAACTCAGAATTGAAAATAACTCCATCAGCATCCATTGCTGACAGTGCCTTTGAAGATATTCATTGTTTTGATTGGAAAGTTCAAATTGCTTTATTTAGTATACGCACATAAACACTGAACTATACGCTCTCCTGCATTTTCGAGGCAAAGATCAAATGATCTCTGAACTTTGGGCCGTGCATCAGTCATGCTAGTGTAGTGCTTATGTCTGAGTTGTGAGTTGGGTGATTCCGGTGCATCAATCACAGTTCTTCAGGATGTAAATACTACAATACTTCAGTCTATAACTTTCCATTCTTCTGAATGAAATTCTCTTAAGCTTAAGAGCCAAGTGATGAAAATTTTTCCTTGATGCCATAAATCACAATATCTCGCCCAGTAAACTATACGTGCTAGCTATTCTATAAACGGACGGAATCAAGCTTTACCAGAGCCATGTATGATATGAACATGAGACTCACCCGCAGAACCATGAGCAAAGTGGCACATGCTCCCAAATGGGCAGTATCCAGTCATCTCCCAATTGTTACGGATCCTCGTCTTCTAATTGGATTTCTCTTCCCGCGCCTTGGATTTCATTGAGGGAGACTGATGGTCACGCTCTCCCGCACCTTGCATTGCTCGTCGTGCTCGTCGTGCAGGAAGGTGCACGCATCACCATAGGGGCAGCCCTCTTCAGTGTAGAACTTCTTTCAGTGGTGGCCCTTGTACGCCCTGCCCCCCCTGCGAGTCGCCGCCGCCGTCTCCGGCGCTGACGCTTGCAGACGTCATGATGGGGATCTGGTGCTCCTCGCGCTGCTCGGTGGCCTCCTTGTCGGCGGCCACGATCTCCTCCCAGTTGGGCAGCGGCTTGCGGAGCTCCTCCATGCCCTGCACGAAGTTGTAGTTGGTGACGTAGGGGCCGGGCCCGACGCCTGGACGCCGCCATCTGGGCCACCGAGGACGACTACCACCAGTACAGCGCCGACTCGGGCTACGGCGACCGGAACCCTTCGTCGCGGCCGGGAGCGAGCCGCCGCCGTCGGGAAAGAAGGCTCGCGGCGCGGGCGGAGGAGGAGGAGGCAGCGATGCCGGCGGCGGCACGCAACCCGCAGCAGCCGCGCTCGCACGCTCGCCTGCAGCCGCCGCCGCCGCGCCACGCACGCAGCCCGCAGCAGCCGCGCCGCACGCTCGCGGGCTCGCCTGCAGCCGAGCAGCCGCCGCCCCTCCCCATGCAGCAGCTGCTCGCTCGCTGCCCGCCGCTGCCGCCGGCCCGCACGCAGCCTGGATCCCGTGGGTGGGGGGCCGTGGCGCCTCGCGGCTGGGGGGAGGGGGGAGCCTGGATCGCGTAGGTGGGAGGGCCTTGGCGCCTCGCGCTGATCGCGGATCGCGGGATTGGGGTGGGGGGCCGCGAGATCTGGAGGGTGACCACTCGTGGCCGTCCATTTTGACGGAGAAAAGACTCTGCGTATATTTTTCTGAGTACATAAATGTTGTAACTCTTAGTGTGGTATAGTTTGTTGGATGGATATAAGATTGTTTACAAATTCAATTATAAGAAAGATAGTATAGATACACGAATCCTAAGTTCAACGAGCTACAGATTGTTTAAAATTTCGAAGGGAGAGAGAGAGATCGAGATCGTATATACAAGCTCTCACCGACAGACACTTGATTATTTAACTTGTGCCGAGACACACTCAGGTTCCAGATACGTAACGAAGGGGCGCCTGTAAATCATCGATCTTACCGACATCAACGCACTGATATCGATCCTATATGTACACATCGATCGAACTGGCCGGTGATCGATGAGCTGTACCACACACTGCAGCTACTAGAACAAGCTAGCTAGGTTGCTCGAGATGGGAGCGCACGAGCCACTGCATCCCCACAAGCAGATGAAGACATCGTCGTCTTCCAGTTCCAGAGGCGGCGGCAACCATGGGTATTTCGTGCCCAGGCCCGTCTGCGCTTGGCTTGCCTGCGGCTTCGTCGCCATGGCTTTCCTCCATGTCCTGTGCTGCACTCCCCCAAGCACTCAAGAAGCCTTCTTGTCTCCACTGCTCCAGTACGTCGACGACACCTACAACTTCGTCTCATCTGGGTAAAAACTGCATGGCATTGCATATTGCATATTGCATTCATCGCTTTATTAGTATAGATCTTCATGAATCAATGGTTTACTAGCTAATTAATAATGCAGGCCGGAGAGCTGCAACTACACGGAGGGGAGTTGGGTGTACGCGCCGGGGCACGCGCGGCGGTACAACGCGACGGAGTGCCACGTGAAGCACAGCCACGACTGCATCGGCAACGGGCGGCCGGACACGGGGTACCTGGACTGGCGGTGGCAGCCGGCGGCGCCCGGGTGCCGGCTGCCGGCGTTCAGCGCGCGGGCGTTCCTGTCGGCGGTGCGCGGCAAGCACCTGGCGTTCGTGGGCGACTCCATGGCGCGGAACCAGGCGCAGTCCCTGGTGTGCCTCCTCGCCGCCGGCGCCGGCGTGCCGCACCGCGTCGTGTACCGGGACGCGGACCCGCGCAAGTTCAACCTGTGGCGGTACGCGTTCCCGACGCACGGCGTGACGGTATCCTTCTACTGGGCGCCCTTCATCGCCAGGGCCACGGGCAAGGCGCTGAACGACAGCATGCCGCAGAACATGAACCACGTGCACCTCGACGCGCTCGACGACCGCTGGGCCGCCGACGCCGACGCCATGGACGTCGTCGTGCTCTCCATCGCGCACTGGCCGCTCAACGGCGCCATCTACTACAATAACAGCGCCCGGATCGGCCACCACGCGCACCAGGAGCTCGACCCGGCGGAGGACATCGGCTACGCCTGGCCCATGAAGGTGGCGTACCGGATGGCGCTGGACCGCCTGATGAGCTCCCGCGGCGGCGGCCGGCGGCCACGGACCGTGGCGATCGCCACCTTCTCGCCGGGCCACTTCGAGGGCAGCACCCTCACCACCATGTGCCCCAGGAAGGAGCCTTACAAGGTGGGGGAGGTGGAGCCGCGGCGCCTCGACATGGAGCTCGTCGGCCTCGTCTACGAGGAGGTGGAGGCGGCGAGGGCGAGGAATGGCGGCGGTGGTGGCGAAGCAGGCGGCGGCGGCGGCACAAGGGTGGAGGTGCTGGACGTGACGAAGCTGGCGGTGATGCGGCCGGACGGGCACCCGGGGCTCTACATGCACCGCGACCCGTTCGCCAACGGCGGCCCGCAGCCATGGATGCTGTCCGACTGCGTCCACTCCTGCCTGCCCGGCCCGGTCGACACCTTCAATGAGATACTGCAGCAGATCCTCAGGAACAAGCGGTGAAATCATGGGAGAGATTAATTCTAGATCATGCACCTTTTTTGGTTGATACATGGCGGACTACCGTCGCAACCTTTTTGTTTTCCCCCTTCAATTCAAATTCTTGCGCGATGCGTTGGACATGGAAACAAACACTCGATCAAAGTGAGTAAGCTAAATTTTGCGAGTATAGGAGATTGTTTTATCAACAGTATACTCGCTGTCATATTGGCACCTATACTAGCTCGTATCTCGGAGCAATTTCCTTAAATTGAAAGTTGAGTTGGAGTGTTGGACTGCCAGCAAGAGTTGACACTCGATCCTAAACTAAGGTCTCGTTTGATACAGCTCAGATTCATCGGTGAAGCATGAGTAACTTTTTTTTTTTGTTGTAACTGAGCTGTTTCGGAAAAGTGTTCAGCAAAACAGTTCCACAAACAACTGCTCATGACCGAGAGAAATAATAGAGAGAGTTGTGATAAACTATGTTTTTTAGCTTCATCGCATGCATTCTTATTATGAGGGGAAGAAAAAAACAGAAGTAGTTTTGAAAAAAAGTTTTCATAAAAAACACCTCTTGAATCTATTGTGAAACTGTGCCAAACAATCCTAAAATAGAAAATAGAAGGTATGATTATCATCTATACCAATCTCTCATGTTTGAGATTTTTGTGGTGAGGTGGCTGGACGAATCGATCCATGATCTTACTTCATTTTGATTATATATAAATACTCCACTCACGTAGATCTCCATGCATCTCGTCCCTCGTTGAGCATTTAATTTGGTCATAGATTTGAGGGAAAATAAGCATTTCTCCGCTGAACCGTTCAAGGTGCCATTTGACCATGGGGGGAATTTTAAAAAGGTAAAATGTTTCTCCAGAACTTTCTTAGGTAACGTGGTAGTAACCGCGATTTTTATCAAGTCCACGATTCGTTACAGTAGTGTGAAACTCTGGACTTGCTGGGTATTTACCAGAGGAAAATAGTGCTGTCAATCTTGTTACTGTAATACTTCCTTCAATGGTGATGTCTTATTAATCTTAACGAAGTCAAAGGCTGTCGCACGTGGTCCGTGACGTTGGGGTTATTTAGCCTAGTGGAATAGGTCAGGTACAACGTTGTACATAAGGCCTTGTTTGATCCAACCAGCTAACTATTACTTGTATTAGTAGGAAGAAAACAACTAATAGCAAATCATTAGCTGGGTGATACATACTGCTGATAGTAGCCTACTTATTAGTTGTGGATTCAAATAGAACGGATTAGAACCTCAACTTATTAGTTGTGGATTGAAGCAAAACCTCAGCAAAGTGGATCCAAACAACAAAGCATAAATCAGGCAATGCATTCATGAGCTTTCTATTTAACTGGTGATCTTAAGGCCAGCCTCAATGAAAACTTCATGAATTTCATATGCAATAAGCAAGCTACTAGCATAGCAAATATGTTGACCTGATACAATATTAACAAAGAGAGAGATGATAAAATTTTCATGAAAACAGAACTAGTCTCTACACCGTTTCGCAATACAGGAGTCATGGAAACTGGAATACAAGACCTAGTTTGGCCCACTGCTTAATTGCTGAATCTTGAGTAATTGTATTGCTCAATCCCAATAAAAAATGTTATTCTAATAAATTTAGCCAATGTCATCTTAATATGCATGTATATATACTATGAAAATTAAATTTCACGATGAATGCACAATTATACTTATTTAGTATGTATCCATATCTTTTTTTATATATTTAGTCAAATTCAGGTCGTATGACCTATCACTATTCTTGAATTGCTTTCTTTCGGGGATGGAGGAAATACTTGGGTTACACATCATGTTCAGTAGAGCCTTTGATCTATTCTTTACTGCCGTTTGTAATTAAAGAAATCTGTAGACATAGATCCATGGAGCAGGGGCAGCCACGTTGCCGTCAGCGGTAAGCACGATGTAAGGAGCAAATAAGCAGCGGGTTATGGCCAGCAGTGGAGCGAAGATGCCCGTTGAGCGATGCAAACAATAGGGGAGGAAATGTACGATTTCCACGCATCGATATGGTGACCACTGACCAACGTGCTTTCGGAATTCTGCGCCCAGTAAGCTTCATAAGGACTTGAAAAGTTGAAATTGTACATGTGCCTCAGCCTCATCTTGTGAGCGCAGGCGCAGCCGAGCATGCCTCTGATTTTTGATCCATGAAAACCGCGCATCGGATCGTAAAAGAAGTAGAATGTGTATGTTAGCTACTCGTGGCATGAGAGAGGGCCGTCTACACAATGCCTGCTGGCACAACAAAAAGTTTAGGGAAGTCTTAGTTCACGAATTAAACGAGCTGTTTGTCAAGATGTGATGACAGGATTCGAACCGCACTTGTACTTATTTAATTTGAACCAACACTTATCTGATCCTTATATATGATGTATATATTGTTAGAAGATTTGGGCTATGACCCAAATATCTCCATAGAAATCCCAAAGGTCCACTCACACATGCATGCATATGTGACATGGTGGGGGACTTTAGTCCCACCTTGCTAGTCTAAATGGAGTGAAGCCAACTTAAAAGTGTGGGCTATCCCTATCTAGTTGAAGCTATGTGAGAGAGGGAAAAGAAAGAAACACGCGCGCGCTCGCTCGCCTCGCCTCGCCGGGCGGGGCGGGGCGGGGCGGGGCGGGGCGCACGACATGCGCGTGAATGGTCCGGCGATTTCCCGCTCCAACCCTTGCGGGTGCGCAGCTTCCTTTTGCCACTCGAAATTTTTTGCATGCATGGAGAAAATTGTGCTGGCCTATTTGGTAAGCAATTATTCTCGTATTATGGTAATTACACAAACGGCAGGTTAATTATCATAATGACTGTGATTGAGCGGCTAATTGGTTTCCTATTTGCTGCGACGCGTGCGCGTGTATAAATAAAGGGCGAGACGTCGTCCTCAATACACCGAGAATTCTTCTCTCCCTGTTCCACTTTACTGCGCTGCCGCCGTCTTCCCCATCCCGCCGTCGACGTACCATCGACGCCGGGAGAGCAGGCTCCGAAGCCGACGTCCTCTCGTGTCCCTGCACGGGGTAGGGGGCGCATCAGGTTTTTTGGAAGCGCCGTCGCGACTGCTCGCTGGACGTCTTCTTCCCTCTAAGCCCGGTGTTCGCTGATCTCCATCGACGGTCTGCTTCGTCTTCTTTTGCGCTGTTAGCGCCGACAACCCCACTGTAAGGATGTCCGCTCTCTATCTGTTGTTCATTCTCGCATCCTTTCTGTTGCTAGCACTAGATGTCGTGAATTTGTCTCAAATCGTAGTGCTAGTGTTAGATCTCAAACATGATTTACATGCTGTTGGTCTTTTTCTCATTGTCGGAATTAATTTGTGCATCGCTAAATTGCTATTATTTCCAACAATCCAAAAACCTGATAGGCATTTAGCGATGACTAAGGGATACTCTGATGCGATGAAACCGGAGAAGTTCACTGGTGTGAATTTCAAGAGATGGCAGACGAGGGCTCAGTTGTGGCTGACGGCTATGAGCGTGTTTTGGGTCGTGAGTAATCCTCCCGCACTACCTCTCGGATCTGAGAAAGAGGTGCAGGAGTTTACTGCGGCTACGACGATTTTCGTCGGATGCGTTCTTAGCGTTCTCTCTGATCAGTTATGTGATGTTTACATGAACATCAAGAGTGCTGCTGAACTGTAGGAGGCACTCGAACACAAGTTCGGTGCTGCAGATGCTGGCCATGAGCTGTACGTGATGGAGAAGTATCACGACTACAAAATGGTTGAAAACCGTTCGGTCGTGAAACAGGCTCATGAGTTCCAACTTATTGTGAGGGAACTTGAACAACTCGGTCATGCTTTGCCTGATAAGTTTGTGGCTGGTGGAATTATTGCCAAATTACCTCCGTCATGGAGGAACTTTGCCACGGCTCTGAAACATAAAAGACAGAAAATCTCCGTTGAGGATTTGTTGGCTGGTCTTGATGTTGAAGAGAAGGCTCGGACAAAGGATGCTCCACCAAAAGCACCTGAAGGGCAGTCCAGCGCTAATGTGATGCAGCACGCTGGCAAGAACAAGCAAAAGGCTATTCAGACTACTCAATTCAAGAAGAAGAAGATGAACATGGATGAAGTTGTGTGCTTCGTTTGCGGTGAGACTGGACACTTCGCCAAGAAGTGCAAGAACCGCAAAGGCAAGAAGAATCAGCAAGGGCAGAAATCTGCCAACGTGACTATTGGCGATCCTAACGGATCTGGGTACGGTAATTCTTTACCTAACATATTTTCTGTATATCAATCTAATGATTGGTGGATAGATACAGGAGCCAATATTCATGTTTGTACTGATATCTCTATGTTTTCATCTTACCAGGACATCCGAGGTTCAACCGTCATGATGGGGAACGGGTCGCATGCCACTGTTCTTGGTGTTGGTTCGGTCGATCTGAAGTTTACTTCGGGAAAGATCGTGCGGCTGAAGAACGTGCAGCATGCCCCTTCAATAAAGAAGAACCTCGTTAGCGGATCCCTCCTATGTCGAGATGGGTTCAAGCTGGTGTTCGAGTCTAATAAAGTAGTCATTTCGAGATATGGCCAGTTCATTGGCAAAGGCTATGATAGCGGAGGCTTGTTCCGCTTTTCACTCTCCGATTTCTGTAATAAAGTTGTGAACCATGTGTGTGATTCAAACAATTCGGTGGCTGATATATGGCATTCACGTTTGTGTCACATTAATTTTGGTTGTATATCGCGTCTATCCAGTATGAGTTTAATTTCGAATTTTTCTACTGTCAAAGGCTCTAAGTGTCAAGTGTGTGTGCAAGCAAAGCAACCTCGTAAGCCACATAAGACTGTAGACGAGAGATGCACAACATTATTAGAGCTCATACATTCTGATATTTGTGAAATGAATGGTGTGTTGATAAAAGGAGGAAAAAGATATTTCATGACTTTAATTGATGATGCTACTAAGTATTGTTATGTATTTCTTCTAAAAACTAAAGATGAGACGCTAGAATGTTTTAAGACTTATAAAGCTGAGGTAGAGAATCAATTGGAAAAGAAAATCAAACGTGTTAGGTCTGATCGCGGCGGGGAGTATTTCTCCAATGAATTTGATCTTTTCTGTGCGGAGAATGGAATAATTCATGAACGGACACCTCCATATTCCCCTCAATCTAATGGGGTTGCCGAAAGAAAGAACCGGACGTTAATGGACTTGGTGAACGCCATGTTAGGAACATCCGGTATGGCTAAGGCATGGTGGGGGGAACCTGTTTTGACAGCATGTCACGTTCTAAATAGAGTTTCCACTAAAAATAGTGATGTGACTCCGTACGAAGGATGGAAAGGGAGGAAACCATCTCTCCACTACTTGCGCACTTGGGGCTGTTTGGCCATGGTCAGTATACCAATTAATAAGAAGCGCAAACTCAGACCAAAGACAGTTGATTGTATCCTTTTGGGATACGCGCACCACAGCACAGCGTATAAGTTCTTAGTGATAAAATCAGAAACGCCTGATATTTTAGTTGATTCACTTTTGGAGTCACGGGATGTTACATTTTTTGAAAATATATTCCCGATGAAAGATGTTTACTCTTTGCCCAGTTCATCAAATGAATTTATTCCTGAACCAATGCCCATAGCTGAATCAATTTTAACTCCACATGGTAACGAAGAGGATGACAGTGTTGTAGCTCCTAGACGGAGTAAGAGACAAAGGGTTGCAAAATCCTTTGGTGAAGACTTCACTGTGTATCTCGTGGATGATACACCCACTACCATTGCAGAGGCATATGCATCACCAGACAGAGAATATTGGAAAGATGCCGTTCGAAGTGAAATGGACTCAATTACTACAAATGGTACATGGGAAGTAATAGATAGACCTGTGGGTTGCAAATCGATTGGCTGTAAATGGGTATTTAAGAAGAAGCTTAGGCCTGATGGTACTATTGAAAAGTACAAGGCCAGGCTTCTTGCTAAAGGTTATACACAAAAGGAAGGCGAGGATTATTTTGATACCTACTCACCGGTTGCCAGATTAACTACAATCCGAGTGCTATTATTCTTGGCTGCTACCCATGGTCTTCTCGTTCATCAGATGGACGTGAAGACGGCTTTCCTTAATGGAGAGCTAGAGGAAGAAATTTATATGGATCAGCCCGATGGATTTATAGCACAAGGACAAGAGGGCAAGGTGTGCAGGTTACTCAAATCCTTGTACGGTTTAAAGCAGGCACCCAAGCAGTGGCATGAGAAGTTCGATAAGACTCTGACCTCTGCTGGATTTGCAGTAAATGAAGCCGACACTTGCGTGTACTACCGCTATGGTGGGGGCAAAGGAGTAATCCTGTGCTTGTATGTTGATGACATACTAATCTTTGGGACAAGTATCGACGAGATTAATGATGTAAAGTCATTCTTATCCCAAAACTTTGACATGAAAGATTTGGGGGAAGCAGATGTGATTCTCAACATTAAACTTAATAAGGATGAGAATAGGATTACTCTTTTGCAGTCTCATTATGTGGAAAAGGTTTTGAGCCGTTTTGGCTATATGGATAGCAAACCTTGCCCAACACCTTATGATCCTAGCCTAATACTTCAAAAGAATAAGAGACTAGGTAAGGATCATTTGAGATACTCCCAAATAATTGGTTCCCTGATGTACCTAGCTAGCGCGACCCACCCTGATATCTCATTTGCTGTAAGCAAGTTGAGCAGATTTTCCTCTAATCCAGGAACTGATCATTGGCGTGGTATTGATCGAGTAATGCGCTATCTAAAGGGTACTATGAGTTATGCAATTCACTATTCTGGGTACCCGGGGGTACTCGAAGGATATAGTGATTCAAATTGGATTACAGAAGCTGATGAGCTCAAGGCCACTAGTGGATACATATTCACTTTGGGTGGTGGCGCTGTCTCTTGGAGGTCTTGTAAGCAGACAATACTTACAAAGTCTACAATGGAGGCAGAGCTCACAGCTCTAGATACAGCTTCTACTGAAACTGAATGGTTACGAGAACTGTTGATGGACTTACCAGTGGTTGAGAAACCAATTCCTGCTATTCTTATTAATTGTGATAATCAAACAGTGATCACAAAGGTGAAGAGTAGTCAGGATAATGCGAAGTCCAGCAAACATGTAAAGCGTAGACTGAAGTCTGTCAGGAAATGAGGAGCTCCAGAGTAATAGCTGTGGATTATATCCAGACAGCTAAGAACCTGGCAGATCCCTTTACGAAGGGACTATCACGTACCGTGATTGACAATGCATCGAAGGAGATGGGATTGAGACCCCAAGTGAGTTAACCTCAGTAGTAACCCAGCCTATGTGATCGGAGATCCCGTGAATTAGGATATGGGAAGAACAAGCTGTTGGTTGACGGGAGAGTACAATTCTATTTTAACCCACTCCGCTGGAGATGCAGTACTCTCATTTCTGTAAGGCAGGTTGACTTTGTCTTAATGTGTTCTGAGGCTTTATAGCGAGATACTGTCCTACAGAGTATCCCTGTAAGAACACACCTATGTGAGCCCAACTGTTAGTCGCAGTTTATAAGAATTGGGAATTCTTTAAGAAGCTCATGAAGTGAGATAGGAGTATGACTTATACGCTCCACTCGCGGGGTTGGCTATGGCAGCCTAGTATCAGTCAAGACTTCAAGAGAAGCCTATTCACACCAAACTGCCAATTCAAGGTCTAGTCCATTGTGTAGTTGTGGGTGGGTATATCTTGTTGTTCTAGGTGGATGTTCAACCTTAACCGGTCTTCACTGAATAGCTGGTATATTAACAGTACTGTGGTACAGGGAGTATGACTCGCGTGCCCTTGGGATATGGTGGGGGATTGTTAGAAGATTTGGGCTATGGCCCAAATATCTCCATAAAAATCCCAAAGGCCCACTCACACATGCATGCATATGTGACATGATGGGGGGACTTTAGTCCCACCTTGCTAGTCTAAATGGAGTGAAGCCAACTTAAAAGTGTGGGCTATCCCCATCTAGTTGAAGCTATGTGAGAGAGGGAAAAGGAAGAAACACACACGCGTGCTCGCTCGCTCGCCTCGCCTCGCCTCGCCGGGCCGGGCGGGGCGGGGCGCGCGCGCACGACATGCGCGTGAATGGTCCGGCGATTTCCCGCTCCAACCCTTGCGGGTGCGCGGCTTCCTTTTGCCACTCGAAATTTTTTGCATGCATGGAGAAAATTGCGCTAGCCTATTTGGTAAGCAATTATTCTCGTATCATGGTAATTACATAAATGGCAGGTTAATTATCATAATGACTGTGATTGAGCGGCTAATTGGTTTCCTATTTGCTGCGACGCGTGCGCGTGTATAAATAAAGGGCGAGACGTTGTCCTCAATACACCGAGAATTCTTCTCTCCCTGTTCCACTTTGCTGCGCTGCCGCCGTCTTCCCCATCCCGCCGTCGACGTGCCATCGACGCCGGGAGAGCAGGCTCCGAAGCCGACGTCCTCTCGTGTCCCTGCACGGGGTAGGGGGCGCATCAGGTTTTTGGGAAGCGCCGTCGCGATTGCTCGCTGGACGTCTTCTTCCCTCTACGCCCGGTGTTCGCTGATCTCCATCGACGGTCTGCTTCGTCTTCTTTTGCGCTGTTAGCGCCGACAACCCCACTGTAAGGATGTCCGCTCTCTATCTGTTGTTCATTCTCGTATCCTTTCTGTTGCTAGCACTAGATGTCGTAAATTTGTCTCAGATCATAGTGCTAGTGTTAGATCTCAAACATGATTTACATGCTGTTGGTCTTTTTCTCATTGTCGGAATTAATTTGTGCATCGCTAAATTGCTATTATTTCCAACATATATAGGGCTCGATCGTAGTGCACAAGAATGGTTTCCTAATCTCTCCCCAAGGCTAATCCATCCCTATATACATTGAACTTGTTACTTGTCAATACAATCCCTTGCTAAAGTTTCAGCAACCATTGCCACAGTCCAATGAGCTTGGCGCACTAGCTAGATGCCTAGAGAGATGGGAGCATACCATCAGCACAAGCCTCTGCAGGATCCCCACAGCCATAAACCACCGTCGTCGTCGTCGTCGAGCAAAACCCCTGGCTGTTTCCTGTCCAAACCCGTCTGCGCTTGGCTCGCCTGCGGCTTCCTCTCGTTGGCTCTCCTCCACCTCCTCTGCTGCAGCCCCGCCGCCGGCAACCGGCGAGCGGCGTTCTCCACTCTGCTCAGTTACATCAACAACACCTACTGCTTCGTCTCATCGGTGTACATACCACGTTTAGCCTTAATCATGAGCAGCATCTTCTCCATTTTTATGAGCATGAACCCAGGTCTTAATCATGCATGCATGGTGTGCTGTTTGCCGGTTGCATTGCATTGCATGCAGGCCTGAATCAGGAGCAAGAAAGAGCTGCAACTACTCGGAGGGGCAGTGGGTGTGGGCGCCGGGCCACGCGCGCCGGTACAACGCGACGGAGTGCGACGCCAAGGAGAGCCACGACTGCATCCGCAACGGGCGGCCGGACACGGGGTACCTGGACTGGCGGTGGCAGCCGGCCGGCGGCGGCGGCGAGTGCCCGCTGCCGGCGTTCGACGCGGCGGCGTTCCTGTCGGCGACGCGCGGCAAGCACGTGGCCTTCATCGGCGACTCCATGGCGCGCAACCAGGCGCAGTCCCTCGTCTGCCTCCTCCGCGCCGCGTTCCCGAGCCGGCTCCTCTACCGGGACGCCGGCGGCCCCGGCGGCGCCGTGGCCAAGCACAACTTCTGGCGGTACGCGTTCCCGGCGCACGGCGTGACGGTGTCCTTCTACTGGGCGCCGTTCCTCGTGAGGGCGACGGGCAAGGCGGAGGACGAGAGCCTCCCGCACAACCACGTGCACCTCGACCAGCCGGCCGACCGCTGGGGCTCCGACGCCGACGACATCGACGTCGCCGTGCTCGCCGCCGGCCACTGGCTGCTGAACGGGGCCATCTACTACAACGGCAGCGTGGTGATCGGCGCCCACAACGCCCCCGCGGAGCTCAACTACACTCGCATTGGCTACGCGTGGCCGCTCAGGGTGGTGTACCGGACGGCGGTGGAGCGGCTGAGCCGCTCCGGGGCCGGCGACCGTCGTCGTCCCCGGACATTGGTGCTGGCCACGTTCTCGCCGGCGCACTTCGAGGGGAGCGCGGTCACCAGCCCCACGGCGTGCACGAAGATGGAGCCGTACAAGGAAGGGGAGAAGGAGGTGTCGTGGATCTGCAAGGAGGTCAGGGACATCGTGTACGACGAAGCGGAGGCCGCCAGGGCGAGGAGGGGCGGCGCCGCCGCGACGACGACGAGGATCGAGGTGCTGGACGTGACGAAGCTGGCGACGATGCGGCCAGACGGGCACCCCGGCGTGTACATGAACCGCGACCCGTTCAAGCACGGCGTGCCGGACATGATCTATTCCGACTGCCTGCACTTCTGCTTGCCCGGGCCGGTCGACACCTTCAACGAGATATTGCTGCAGATCCTGAGGAAGAGGCGGTGAAAACCAAAGCTAAGACCCTCTGTTATTCTGCCACGCTTTGTGTAAGTGTATTGTAGCGCGGGACGTGGTCGTGGATGATTAATGCGCCCATCAAGGCCGCCCGATTTGGATCGTAATTCGTACGGCAATCGGCAACAAGTTTGTGGAAAACAGTATCAGTAGATTATTTGTACTCGGGAACAAGTATGTAATTCTTTCGAGGACGGATCGTGGTAGTATCATTAGATTATTTGTACTCGGGAAGAAGCTCTCCAAGTGATCAAGCTAAAACCGTGATCTTAGCTTATTAGGAGGATATGTATATACACGTTGAGCAGTGATTTCTTTTCTATAATTTCGAGACTCACAAATTCTTGTGCTTGGAGAATTAACTGCGCAGTCTGAAGCTCTCAATACTGAATGCCCTGTACGCGAGTATCATTGAAGATTGAGCTAGCAAGTACATGGATTCCAGTAAAAAATAACCGGCTTCTTCTCTAATCTTTGCAGGAAACCAGTTAGATCTATGTATGATCCAAAGTACCTCCTTTTTTCGTTGGAAGAAAGGGATTCTAAGAACGAAAAATGTTGAGAAAGTAGACAATTTTGAAATTAAAACCAGAATATAAATCATGACGATATCAGATACTCGCCTGTAAAACCCTAACATACTGGTTGAACAAGACAATATGAACAACAACATGACGAGTAGCATCATGAGTAAAACATAGAAGTAACAAATATCAGAATATACCTTTTGTATGCAGAAGGAGACAACATTGTTGGTGATGGTGTGAAGTTTTCGATGAGTGGTGAAGGAAGACCTCGAAGCAGTTGATGTCAGACACGATATGTGGTGCCATTGGACCTGGATGAAAAATACCATGGAGGTTAGGATCGGAGGTGTTGTGCGAAGAGCGTTTCCTAAAAACCTTATTCGTCCTCTCCCTATTTAGGGTTGCAATGATGAG
Organism: Eremochloa ophiuroides; assembly: GCA_038502445.1. NCBI lineage: Eukaryota > Viridiplantae > Streptophyta > Magnoliopsida > Poales > Poaceae > Eremochloa > Eremochloa ophiuroides. The sequence goes on along the minus strand of JAHLJS010000003.1, from coordinate 23,371,011 downwards.
GCTTTCAGAAACCTGCTCTACCGATCAGCGGTGCATGCAGGCACTTGGGATGACGAAGCTACGTCGGCAGCGTAGCAGTGAAAAAGAGGCAAAAATCCTAGTTTGAATAGATGCATTTTAACATTGGCCGATAGACTGTTTATATAGAGTTATCCAGCACAATCTTGTGTCGAGCCAAGTGCTTAGTTTCTACAAGTCGTCACAAACCAAGTATATAACAATTATCTTCTATTTATCTAAAAGGGGTTTAAATTATTATATGGTATTACTCTTTTTACGCATGTCTCGTATACTCTTTCCTATTCCTTCTTATTCACCTGCTATCTAGACCTACCACTGTATAGGATTCTGTGCCTAGCTTTAAATCATCATTGTACATGCTCTAGGGTGATCTAGAGGTGGTCGCTTCATATTAAAGCCACCACATCAGCTGCAATTTGCCTGCAATTTGATCTGGGGTATGCCACATCATACTCAAAAGAAGTTTCTTGGAGTACTTTTATTGAGATAAGAGAATAAAGAGATGAGGGAGAAGAGAAAAAGGGTTGTACACGCTTACAACCAGTTGATGCACATGCTCCAAGATTCTTTGTGTAGTAGACCAAGTATTAATGATATATCATATATGAATAGCCAACTATTATATGATAGGTTATTTAATGGGTTGTAGATGATATAACAATAACATATACCATTATTTTAGTTGGCTAAATTATGAACCATACTCTTAGATTGTGTTTGGTTCAACTTCTAAAAGGAGTTCTTTTGTTAAAAAGATAGAACACCAATCAAATGTGTATAGAACCTGGAGCTACTTTACAAAAGCAACTGTTTTCACGTAGTACAAATTTCCGCTCGTTTATCAGAAATGCTGATTTCGATTGATGCTGATTTGTTATGAGAGTAAAACACTGTTCTAAGTCTGAAAAGAAATCGAAATAAGACAAGCGTGACACTTTGAACCCTACTTTCGGCATTAAGCTTTTCCAAATGAGTTGAAATATAGATGTTCCACAACTCGAAAGAGACATAAGGAGGAGGTAGGTTTTATAGTTGTTTCAACCACACAATTGCAATTTAATTTTTCCACAACACATAACTCACAATAGGTGTTTTTTCACCATTCGCAGTTTAGCTAGATAAACGAAACAAACCTATAGAGCTTAGAGACGACTACAAGGCTCCAGCCTAGACCACTTTTAAAAGTCAGTTACCGATCATCAGTATACTTAATTTGAAGGTCATACAACTCCACACGGTCACACCGACAGACCATTAACTTGTGCTAGCGCTTACTTAACTTGTTTAATTTGCTTAGGTCGTCTACTAGACAATATACTTATATTAATAATCGTACATACAAGTTCAGAACTACTGTTTCCAAGGCTAGATCTTTCTATATATGTATGAACATGGAACGACGCAATGGAATCGGTTAATAAGCAGCACCCACCACCACCCTGCTGGTGCTAGTTAGCTTAGCGCAGTGGCTAGTTACTAGCGAGTAGTGACTAGCTAGTGAGATATGGGAGCGTACCTGCAGCCACTGGATCCCCACAGCCACAAGGCGTCCTCGAGCAAAAACCCTGGTTGTTTCCTGTCCAAACCCGTCTGCGCTTGGCTCGCCTGCGGCTTCCTCTCGTTGGCTCTTCTCCACCTCCTCTGCTGCAACCCCGCCGGCAACCAGCAGCGAGCGGCGCTCTACTCTCCTCTGCTCAATTACATCAACAACACCTACTCCTTCGTCTCGACAGTGTAAGTGATCATCATCTTGACTCTTAGATCTTCACATTCATGCATGTTGGCTATTAATTAATTAGCCCTGTAATATTTGTTTATGTTGCGCGATCTGTCACCTGCAGCCCAGGTCCTCCGGCACAAGAGAGTCGAGGTCCTCCTCAGGTAGAAGTAGAACAACAACAGCGAGAAGAAGAAGAAGAAGAGAGGAGCTGCAACTACGCGGTGGGGAGCTGGGTGTGGGCGCCGGGCCACGCGCGGCGGTACAACGCCACCGAGTGCAACGCCAAGGAGAGCCACGACTGCATCCGCAACGGGCGGCCGGACACGGGGTACCTGGACTGGCGGTGGCAGCCGGCGGACGGGTGCCCGCTGCCGGCGTTCGACGCGGCGGCGTTCCTGTCGGCGGTGCGCGGCAAGCACTTGGCCTTCGTGGGCGACTCCATGGCGCGGAACCAGGCGCAGTCCCTCATCTGCCTCCTCACCGCGTCGTTCCCGTACCGCCTCCTGTACCGGGACGCCGGCCCCGGCGTGGCCAGGCACAACTTCTGGCGGTACGCGTTCCCGGCGCACGACGTCAGGGTGTCCTTCTACTGGACCCCGTTCCTGCTCCGGGCCACGGGGAAAGCCGAGGACCTCAGCCTCAGGGACAACCACGTGCACCTCGACGCGCTTGGCGACCGGTGGGCGGCCGACGCCGACACCATCGACGTCGCCGTGCTCGCCGCCGCGCACTGGTTCCTGAACGGCGGCATCTACTACAACGGCAGCCGGATGGTCGCCGCGCACGGGTACTCGGAGCCGGAGTTCAGCAACGTGACCCGTATCGGCTACGCGTGGCCGCTGCGCGTGGCGTACCGGGCGTCGGTGGAGCGGCTGATGAACGCCGCCGGCGCCGGCGCCGGGCGGCCGCCGAGGACCGTGGTGCTAGCCACGTTCTCGCCGTCTCACTTCGAAGGCCAGGCGACGGACGAGCCCATGGCGTGCAACAAGACGGAGCCGTACAAGGACGGGGAGAACGACATGGAGTGGATGTACAGGGAGGTGCGGGACGTGGTGTACGACGAGGCGAACGCCGCGAGGGCCAGGAGCGGCGGCGCGACGAGGATCGAGGTGCTGGACGTGTCCAAGCTGGCGTCCATGCGGCCGGACGGTCACCCGGGCGTGTACATGTACGACCACCCGTTCGCCAACGGCGGTGTGCCGACCAGGATGTACTCCGACTGCCTGCACTTCTGCCTGCCTGGGCCGGTCGACACCTTCAACGAGATATTGCTGCAGATCCTGAGGAAGAAGAGGCGGTGAAACTAACTACCACGGATCGGTTCTTTTTTTTTTTTTCGCGAATACCACGGATCGGTTCTTGTGTTGTGGGCTCGTGGCACATTAAATCTGGACACTGCCTGGTTTATTTTGATCGTGGGTTAGCAAGCAGTTTTGGTTGGATGTTCGTTCAAATTCTTGTGTTATGTATACTTGTAGTTGGAAAGGGAACTCTCGAAGCGATTAAACCAAAATTTCTGTTACGATATGAAGGTGATTTAATGACTGTATCATCTTTGCACGTACAGTATATAAATACTCCCTCTATATAGGATTTAGATGTCGTTTAGAATAAAGACATGGTTTTCGAAGCATGACTTTGACTTCATATTTTTATAAAAATAATTATTGAAAAGTGATATATGCATATTTTTATGAAAGTATATTTAAAGACAAATCTATTTGTGTAGTTTTCATATTTCCAAACTCAATAATTTAAAAGTTATTCCTAATTTATATTTCTAATATTTGGTCAAAATATTGTCTAAAATGACATTCTTTTTCTATATAGAGGGTACTCCTATATAGAGGTTATTCCAGTATCTAACTAATTCCTGTGTTATGTAGTAGCAGTATACCTGTAGTTGCAGAGGGAACTCTTGAACTGATTAAACCAAAATTTCTATTATGATACAAGGTAATGACGGGTCGTGCTAGCGTCCGACCCAGGCAAAAACGGGCGTCATGCCGACCACCACCACGGTACTGTTTATCTTCTTTCTCTCATCGCCCTCGCCCACGCCGCGGAGCGCAAGGGCACGCCGGAGCTTTGGCAAGCTAGGACCGCCGCCCTAGCTCGCCGGAGCTCCGGCGAGCCCTAGCGCGCTGCGGCGCCCCCATTTCCCCCGCCCCCCTTTCGCCGGAGCTTCGTTCAGCGCCGCCATGGCCGGAGCTCCCCCGCCCCGACCTTCCCGGCCGCCTCCACCACCGCCAGGGCCCCTAAACCGCCCGCCTCCATCCCCACCGCATGGCCTACCTTCCTCCTCGGGCCCCCTTTTCCTTCTATATCCGCCAGAGAAGCTGCCGGAGATGGGGGTGAGCTCGAGCACGGTGGCGGGTGAGCTCGGGCGACGCCGGAGTTGGAGCAGGAGGAGAGAGAGGAGAGAAAGAAAGAGGCCTACTTGCACGGGTGAGCTCGGGTGTGGCGCGACGACAAGCGGGAGCGGAGGCACATACGCGGACGTTACGGGCGAGGGGGTGGTTGGAGGGCGTCTCCTGTCCGACCTGATCGGACAGGAAGATTGCACGGTAATGACCGCGTCATCTTTGCACCAAAAGTATGTATACTCCCGTTTCTAATTTGGTGCAGCTTGCTCGATATTGACTGCGATGAGCTGACCCTTAATTGATCATTAATTAACTTTACGGTAATGCTCCCGTCCGCGAGTCCGGCCATGATGGACGTGAGTCCCGTGCGCGACCACACCGCCGCGAGCCGCCCGCTCCTTGTGTGCGCTGTTATTTTTTTCTTTTTTTTTTCGTTTTTGTTTTCCATTTTCTTTTCTTTTTCTTTTTTATTTTTTTGTTATTTTTCTTTTTTCTTTTTTTATTTTTATCTATTTTTTCTTATATTTTTATTTCTTTGTACGTATATTATAAAAGTGGATTAATGATGTTGCAAATGATGTTCCAAATGGTTCATCTTTTTTGACATATGTTTTAAGTGTATATTTCTAATGTTTCTTCTTGTTTTTCAAATAAATATTTGCAATTGTTTCATTTGGATATTGTAATGTTGTCATATGTATTGTTGTAACTATTTTATTTAAATGTTGCATATATTTGTGAACAATTTTCAAGTTTTTTAGGTGTTTTTTTCTAAATGTTTGATATGCATATTTCGAGTGTTTCAGTATTTGAATATATATGTTGCAAGCGTTTCAAATAAATGTTTCAAAAGTAGATCTGGTGTTATAGCTATTGTTTCGTATGCATGTTTCATACCCATCGACCGGATGTCCGGATCGGGAGATCCACCACCCCCAACGACCCTCCTTCGCCCCAGCCAACGCGACCCCGTATCTTCCTAGCAACTGTCATTTGCCCATGTGCTCATCTTCCTTGCCTCCGTCTGTGCTTCATAACGGCATTCCTCCATCCCTTGTAGCTCTAGCATCCAATCTAGCTTGGCTGGCATAACCTCTCATCCACAGTAGTCTATCTCCTCCATCGCTGGCTGGCCGACCGAAACCGAGCGTTCTCCTCCTCTGTTCTGCGACGTCTGTAAGGACGGATGAAACATGCTAACTCACGCGGGCGTTCGGACGAGCAGTCCGTCCGGACGTCTGGGCGGAGGCCCCTCCCGGCTGCCACCGGCAGCGACCTCACTTCTTCCCAACAACTGTCATCATCAATTTGCCCGCGTAATTATATTTCTTGCCTAATTCTATGCTTCACAGCGGCCATCCTTCGTCCCCGGCAACTCCAACATCCAATCCGGTTTGGCCGGCGTAACTTTCCATTTGCCGCCGTCTACCTCCTCCGTCGCCGGCTGGCTGAAACTGGTCGTTCCCTTCCTTAGCTTTACGTTGTCCCAGAAGAAGGGGCGAAACATGCAGGTTGCAAATGTACATACATACATAGTGTTTTAGTAGTTTCAGAAGTATATTGCATGTGTTTCGTATGAATGTTGTAAAAGTGTATTGGAATATTGTATATGGTAAAAATAAAAGTTATCAAAATATATTCATATGGGATCTTGTTTTGAAAAGTTTATTATAAGAAACATGATGATGCATTCAGATTTTAATTTAGATATTTATCTTAAGAGTTATAATTTTTTTTGACAACAACAGTAACATGCATATTGTATAATAATAAAGTGGTCGGTGGGCGCGTACAGACGTTCGGACCAGCAATTCCATGGACATGATGAGATTCCGATACTTACATGTTGAGATTCTTGAGGACTTGCCGCACGGATAGGTGACGGCCGGGGATCTCTGTTATCTGAAGGCCAATTTGGAGCACCAGAAATGAACCATTTCTATATGATTGAGACAATAAGGGACTGGAAAATGTACCCAAATGCAGTGCAAAGTGATATTTGCCCCACATGTTGATAGGGAGGTAGTAAGTGTTGTAAATCATAAATAAACTAACCTAGAAATAAAGGAGAAAGATCTAGAACGAAAGGAGGAGAAATTAATCCTAATCTAATTTCTCGAGGTATATATAGAACGTACTCTCTCTGTCCCTTTAAAATTGTCCCTATAAAACCGTGTTTTCTTCGCAAACACGCTTCTCGGATGTCACTTTTTTAGGGACGGAGGGAGTATATCAGAGTAACTTGCTCGAGGTTGATTACAACAATTTGGAGACCGACTTCTTAGACTCTTGGAAGACTGGATTATAATTAGCTGGACGGGTCAGTCGATCGAGGAATCATGGATCTCAGTTTCTGAATACATATTCTTTTCCGCGCATAGATCTCTATGCATCACATCGTTCAACTAGCATTTAATTTCGTCATAGATTCCAGTGAAGTAAGGACACGCTCTGGTCTTCTAGACTCTGATCTTCTGTAGGATGCCATTTTGACCTAGGATGTACAGTGTATTTAAATCCGATTTTAGCCATGGCATGAGCCACGCACATGTTAACCCACGATATTCCTCCAAATCTCCAAGCTTACCATGCGTAGGTAATTAAATTATACAAAATCTACGAGGTAATTAGGCTCCAAGTCATGAAATTAAGGGAGAGCTAGAGCAGTGAACGGAGCGTAACATATCAGTTTAAACTCCCTTGGAGTGGAAATTGATTGCATACCTTTGTTTGAGTCAACTTAATACAAGTACTCAGCGATACTATCACTACCTCAATAATTATAATTGAGACAGGCAAAAGTGATTAACCGAGGCGGGCAGGCCAACCGCTCCGATCAAAGGTCACAGTAAATAAGACCTTTCTTCGAGGCGGTTGTCTGCCTGTCTCGGTTAATGGAATAAAAAAATAAAAAAACCATGGATAACGAGCCCATCTAGGGGCCCGTTGAGCCCACCCACGGGCCACCGCTGATGACGTAGCTTGCCGCCGAGCCCATCCGAGCTCCTCCTCGCTGAATCCGGGTATGCCCTCACTGGATCGGGGCTCCTCCTCGCCGAATCCAGAGGAGCACGCCGCGCCGCCGCCGCGGGCGAGCACGCGAGAAGGAGAGGGCTGTTGCCACCCGGATCTCGCTGCTCCGTGCCGGATCCATGCCACCGGTGCTCGGAGCCGCCCTGCAACACGCTCGTCGTGCCACTGCGCCGTGGGTCCACGCTCGCCGTGTCGCCGCCCCGTGGGCGAGAGAGAGAGAGAGAGAGCCGGTGGGATGGTGAGGGGTGCTGGGGAGGGACGGTTAGAGAGTGTCGTGCGGTTGGGAGAAAGGGAGAAAGACTGAAGTGCAAACCCTAATTGCTAGTTTTTTTTACAACAAAGTGCTTGTTATATATGGAGATATAAGTGGGCTAGTGTGGGCTAAAAAGCTGGGCCTAATTTACCAAGGCGGTTCGGTTATAATGCCCGTCTCGGTTAATGATTTACCAATACGGCTGCGTAAGGATGCTCGTCTGGGTAAATTTATATTAATTGTGACGGGTATTTTAAGGATGGCCATCTCGATTAATCTATTTGACGAAGCGGTTACATGTAACCGCCTCGGTTAATGTCAGACATTAACCAAGGTGGTTATACTTTCTGCCCGCTTCAGAAAAAAAAAACGAAAAAAAGTCTATATAACCCCTTGATGTATTTATGATGGTCTACATCGACCCTAAACTATATAACCAGGTATTATGCACATTAAACTTTGCCAAACCAGAGAAATAACCCCCTCCGGGTGGTATTGGAAGGTGGTTTTGCTCAAATGGTGTCCACGTTGGCTGGTTTTGATGACATGGCGTCCAGACCCGCTTGTCAGGCTACATCTATGTTCGCGTCAGCACTGCTGAACGCCAACGCCGCACTTGCGTCCGCACCTGAGCCCACTTCATCCCCGCCGCGGTCACCACCGTGCTCCATGGCCACGCCTTCCATGAATGCCACTGCATCGCTTCGTTTGCCTATACCTAGACGATGACCCATTAGGGATAGTTTTTATGTACGTCGACACTATGTATAATTTCTATGTACGTAGATACTATGCATAGAAACTACGTTTTCAATGGATATTTTTCTACAAAATAATCTTTTGTCCTCTACCTATCATATCTCTTCATTTCTTGGTTCCGTGTAGACATGGTTTCTAACTTAGACCTTATTTCTATCTCTGTCTTTATTAATTTGTTTTCCACATCAGCAAAATGATTAGATGACATGATAATCAATGCACATAGAAACTATGATAATTTATGCATTGTGAATGCCCTTAGAAGCAATGCAGTCCACGCGTTGGGTGATTGGCCCACCCCCACAGAGCATAACCAGTGGAGACTTACGGGAGATTAGGCACGCAGACACCCGATGCTTCTAGGCCTCGTCTGGCCTGCCCCTGCTTTCGCCCCCACGCATGCGCACGCACCAACCTCAAAATGGGCTGGCGGAGAGCTAAACTCGATTGCTCTGGTTTACCATGCATTGCGACGATGAACTGGACCCCCTCCCAGATATAATGTCGTAGACGGTGGAGTCGGCGGCGTAGCGGCCAAGCTTGCACACGAAGACGACGAACCTCTTGATCTCCTGGTGCACTGTGTCCTCGCAGTTCCCATGCGTGAGGACGTCGCGACGGTTTTTCTGATCACCGGTCGTGGTTGGCGCTGAGCCGATCTAGCGACTTGCCGCGTCTTCTCTGCTCCTGTGCTTTCTTCGCCCTGCCTCGTTTCGGCTCTGCGCTAATGGCCCACACCTCCCATTTGTACAGTTTGGACAGTGGGACTGTGGGAGTGCAGTTCGCCGGAAACGCCGTCATCCACTGTCGCCGCGAACCACATGTACATGCAGTCTGCTGAGCACACAGGCTGAACCTTTGCACAACTAGCCACAGGAAGAACCGGACAACAGGAGATAACGCAACGCGTAAACTAATACATCTACATTCTGATTGCAAGCTTCACGATGCATGCATTCTACAGCTTGCAAGCTTCACGATGCATGCATATCCATCAATCCACGCAAATGCCTAACCGTATCGTTTTCGTTTCGGCTCTTGGAACTAGACGTGCGCAAAACGAACTCATGGCCGTGAGCGAGCGTCAGGAGGCGAGGCATCCAGGAGACGACAGCAAGCGCGAGCGGTGCCGGTGGGAACACATCTGTCCGTGCGTGCAGCCAGCGATGCTGTGGCCGCGGCACAAGGAGGTCGAGGCGTCGCAGTGGCGCACGTGAAAGGCGTGGCCATGGAGCACGGCGGTGTGGGTGCGGTGGGATGGAGGAAGTCGGCGCGGGCGGCGTGCGGCGCACACGGGAGCACGGATCCAGGAACAGGTGCGCATCCTGGACATGATGTCATCAAAACCAGCCAACGTGGATCACCATATATATATATATATATATATATATAAGCAAAACCATCTTCTAATACCACCGGGGTTATTTGCCCGGTTTAGCAAAGTTTAATGTGCACATATCTGGTTTTATAGTTTGAGGTGTGATGTTGACCACCTTAAATACGTCAAGGGGTGTTATGTAGACTTTTTCAAAAAAAAAGTCAAACGCATCGCAGAAGATTTTATGTAGCAGTGTATGTATCTATCGATAGCAAGACGCTTGTAGTGACTTAATTAAGGTACACTAATATCATAAATGTTCTCATAAGTGTACAACATGGGTTCATATATAGGGGTGGGTGATTATATGTTCTGCATATGACTACATGAGTGTTTTGTCTTTGTTTTGCATGAAAAAGAAGGCGGAGGTACTCTCTCTATCCTATAAAGACAACTTAAGAAATAGTCGAATGATGTGTACCTATAGATTACACTCAATTAAGGAGTTCCTTTGCAAATTATGGTTTTATTTTAGCAAACTTTGTCAAATACGAGCATGTGCATAACATAGAATGCATTATATTTCAGTACAAGTTTAAGTCATAATATAAATAATGCACTATATTTCAGGACGGAGCATCACTACTTAATACATTTGGAGGTCCTTCATTACTATCAAGAAACTTTATAAAACGTGGTACTTCCTCCATTTTATCTCAAACATGATTCTTGTTTGCACCCGAGTCTGGACAAGTCGGCAAAACCGGCTTGGCCGGGTTGGTGACCCGGCCTGGCCGGGTTTGGCTCCTGCGCCGACTTTTGGCAAGCTGTCACGTGGCGCCCCGAGAGGCCCCGTGAAAGCCGGCTTGGCCGGGTTTGGACCCGGCTCGGCCGGGTTTTGTAGAGTCCGAGCCGATGAAGAGATCTAATCGGTTTTTGGTAGTTTTTGGACGTGGAAAACTTGGAGACTTGCCTAGATACGTGTTTACTACTGGGATAAGACCACCCCCCTCTATATATATGAGAGGATCATGGCCGATTGAGATCTTAACCATCCAATCGTCAAAACACATCTACAAAGTAGATTCTCGCGGTGGTTTATCTCTATCCTGCTGTTCGGCTTGACTCTCCGCGAGTTTAGTCGGCGTTCTAGGTGATCTCCGCGATCCCTAGGGCAACCTCTACGTGCATCTCTCCGACGGATCTTTCCGAGGGGTGTTCGGGAGTTTCCGGCGAAGGACGGGCGCTACATCGACCACCATACGTCCTCTGCTGCTGAAGACGGTCGTCCCGACGACCAGAAGACCGGAATCCTATCTTCCTCGGTGAACCCGAGGAAACCGGCCCAGCCGACTATTAAAGTCGGCCAGTCCGGGTAGGCGGCTCGGCCGGGTACTGAAATCGGCCAGGCCGGGTTTCGCGGGTGTGCTGCTCTGTGCTGTTTCGTTTCGTACACGACTGTGTGATCTAGCACCTTGCTGTGTGTTGTCCCGTTTCGGCGTCAACACACTTTTTGGTGACTCCGCTGGGGAAGAAAGCTCAATCCCAGATCCAATCTACTAGCGGCATGGCGGCCGACGACGGGAAGAAGACCGACAAGAACATCAATGAAGACAACGTCGTCCGCCCCAAGACTATCGACGAGCTTCCTGAGGAGCTCCGGAAAAAGCTAGAGGCCAAGCTTGCTGCCGATACACAAGCCTTCCTGGATAGCTGTACTAAGGACCGGCGCAACAAGGTCACTCAAGTCTCTAAGCCTAACTTCGGCGACTCGTCTTCTTCATCCGGCGGAGGAGGCGGGAAGACCGAAGCGGAAAGGGCTACTAAGGAGGAGGAAAAGCTCAAGGCTAAGGTAAATAATGATGAGAACCCCTCCACTACTACCCATGATGGTCTTGCATATTTAGTTGAAGATATGGGTAAGCAAATTAAAATTTCTATTGATGCATCCGAAGCTAAAATCGGCAAGCCCATATCTAAAATTGAGAAAAAGTTAGTTGGTTTTTCAGATCCTGATAATCAACCTGAATTTGGTATGCCTTTCGATTTTTATGAAAATCAACCTGATTTTGCTATAGCTAGCCAACTTCAATCGGGTCCTTCGGCGCATGAAACCGATAGAACCGATCGCGGCATGGCTAACTCTTCAGCTCGGCAGGGGAATCCGACTAGGCCATCGGCGGGTCGTAACACTGTTTTACCTAATCCCCCGCCGTCACCTAGTCAGATTCCAGTGGCTAATAATGCGGTCACCGATTCCTCCAAAACTGATATAGACGCTATCGTAAATCGGTTTAAGGCTGAGATGACTAAATCCATTGAGAGAAATCTGGGGATAACCATTAAGCCTATTCAGAGCTCATACCAAAAACCATATCCTTCCACCTATGATGTTTTGCGGGCACCGCTTGGGTGGAAGATGCCTGATTTCCAGAAATTTAATGGTGATGATAGTAAAACCACTATGGAGCATATTGGTATGTATCTGGCTCAGTTAGGAGAAGCTAGTGCTCATGATTACATGAAAATCAGATGTTTTCCTTTATCTTTATCTGGTACAGCATTTGCATAGTTTTCTTCATTGCCACCATATTCAATTAGTACCTGTAATGATTTGGAGGAAAAATTTCATAACTATTTCTTTACTGGTGTTCAAGAAACTAAACTGTCACATCTCACATCGGTTCGTCAAGGGCGTGATTCCGTACTTGATTATGCTAAACGTTTTAGGGACGTTAAGAACCGATGCTTTAATTTGAATATTTCTGATAGAGATTTGGCAGATTTATTTCTTAACGGTATGAACTCTAATATTAGAGAGAAATTGGAGCACTATGAATTCTATAACATTAATCAATTATTGCAAAAGACTATTGTTGTAGAATCTCATTTAGCAAGTGAATCCAAAAAATCTTATCGGACCCATGTGTTGGAACGCTCTGACAACGAGGACGATGAGAATTTGAAGTGTGACTCTGCTGAATTTGTTTGGTCTCCAAATAAAAAAGGAATTTCTTGCCCATCTCTGAAACCGATTTCTAAAAATCGGCAGGATGAAATTAAATTTACTTTTGATGTTTCTAAATGTGATCGGATCTTTGATGAATTGCTTAGAACCGGTAATATTAGAATTACTCATACCTTGCCGTCTAGTGAAGAATTAAAAAATGGGCGTATTGCAAATTTCATAATTCTTCTAGTCATGCTACTAATGATTGCAACTATTTTCATCGACAGATACAATCGGCCCTCAATGAAGGACGATTGAACTTAGCTGAGATGATGGTTGACAAAGTGCCTTTTCCGATGAATGTCATCGAGAAAGGGGAGCCCGCTATTTTGATTCGTCCAGAGCAAGCCGATACCACACAAGGCAAGAACGTGATTATCGGTGAACCACGGGAGGCACCGAAACAAGTTTCGGGGCGTCAAGTGGTGCTTGGGAAGGATGAAGACGGCAAGACGAAGCTGACAATCTCTGCAGGGTCGTCACAGTACTTATCTCGGCAGCGGCGCTGGGAGGCCACGGCGGCACAGCAGAGGCCGGCCAGGCCGGTTCCAGGAACCGGCCCAGCCGGCTACAGAAGCCGGCCAGGCCGGTTCTGGCGCTAACCCGGCCAGGCCGGGTACAGTAGCCGGCTCGGCCGGTTTTGCCGGTGGTGGCGGCCCTTCTTCCTCTGCTGCTCCCAGGGCCGCCGGCGCTGGTAGTGCCCAGGCGACCAGGACTGTTCGTCCCAAAGCATACAGAAATTGGCACTTGGAAGACGAACGCAAGTTCAAACAAGGGGAAGGTCGTTCCAAACAAGCTTTGCACGTTTGACCGACTCATGGAAAAGTACCGGCAAGAAAAGGTCGATTCCCAGAATCGGCCTATATAAAAAAGAGAGGCTACACCGCCAAAGCGAGATGAGCAACCAAAGAAGATGACGGTGGTTCCGGCAGCGTCTCCGTCGCAGGAGGTTACTCACCCTCGCGTCTCTCGTTGGGGTCCCCCGCCTCCACCTCAACCTGCATTGGGGCCCCAACGGGGTGTTCGTGCCATATCCCTTCCTCATGCAGCAGCAGCCGATGAACGGAGCGTCTTCATCATCGGTGTTTAGCCGATTGGGCTACGGTCAATCAGGCTACGGCGGCCAAGGGGCGTCGCTCCCGCCGCCGCCAGCGAGGTTGGTGATTGGTGATGGAAGAGAGAAGGCTCCACCGCGACAAGTCTATGTGCCTAAGAGGGTCGTGGAGTCTCCCATTGTTCCTATTATTCCTACTGCACCGCCGCCGAAGGAAGCACCTTCGGCAACAATTCTTATCGGCTCTCAAGAGGTGCCTATCGTTGACAACGATGAGCCGATGAGGATTGAGGAGCCATCATCCACCGCTCCGGAGGTCGCCGCTAAGGTTGTGGAGAAGAAGCCGATTGATCCAAAATATTTGCAACCGAAGTGGTGCCCACCGGGATTGACCAAGACACAGCGGCGGAAGTTACAGCGAGCGCGCCAAACACAGCAAAAGTGGGAGAAGTTGGAAAAAATGAGAGAGGAGATCTTCAATGCTGCACACCCAATTTTTCCGCAAACTCAGAAAGGAAGTGATCCGGCGTGCTTCCCAAAATCTGCAGAGAAGGTTGCTGGGCAGAAAGATCTGCCAGAAGCGAAGCCTGCACAGGTCGCAGAAACCGGCCAGGCCGGGTCAGAGCCGGCCCAGCCGGGTTTCTCAGTAACCGGCCAGGCCAGGTCAGAGCCGGCCAGGCCGGGTCTGCCTGAAGCCGGCCAGGCCGGGTCAGACCCGGCTAGGCCGGGTTTTGCGGCTTCGTCTCCCGCCGCTGCCACCGACGCCGGTTTACTGGAATCGGCTGTTGCTGCTGTTTCTTCTGTTGTTGCAGGTTTTGGTGACGCAGAAGATGAGGAGATGGTCGATTATGAGCCGACGCCGCCACGCGCCGAACTTAATGTCGTTTACCTGTCTTCCGATTACTATGTAATCGATGAAGATGAAGGTTCAGCGACGGCACAGTTTTGTTTCGCCGCCGAGGATGCCGTCTTCAAGAAGCCGGAGGATTCCGTCAACCACCTTCGGCCGCTCCATATCAAGGGGCATATCAACGGCACGCCGGTTCATCATATGTTGGTGGATAGTGGCGCGATTGTCAATCTAATGCCGCATTCGCTTTACAAGAAGCTCGGCGGCACGGAGAGGGAGCTAGTGAAGACTAACATGACGATCACCGGAGTTGGAGGCGGCGAGCCAATTCCAGCTTTGGGCGTAGCGACGATGGAGTTGACCGTCGGTAGCAAAACGTTGGCAACCGCGTTCTTCGTCGCCGAGGTACAAGGTAGCTATAATCTCATCCTTGGTCGCGATTGGATTCATGCCAATCGTTGCGTTCCATCCAGTTTGCACCAGACTTTAATTCAATGGGTGGGGGATCAAGTTGAGGTTATTCATGCTGATTCATCGGCCTCCATTGCTACGACCGATGCTCCTTCGCTCGGGGGGCACGATGGTATTGCTTACTTGTCTGGTCATGACTTGTCTAGCGTTGAGTTTATTAGCGTCACTAAGGAAGGATTTGTACCTGTGTCATTGAAGCCGATTGATAATCGGCTCAATATCATCGTGTAATTAATTTTTTGCAATGGATGCTAATGTTGAATGGTTGAAACATCGTGTGGATCAATATCGGGCTTCTATGACCGATGTCTGTGAAACAATTGATGATTTTGATGAGCTCAATAAGTTGGGCCAAGGTTTCACGTCGGCCGACCCATTGGAAGAAGTTGACATTGGGGATGGTTCTACACCAAGGCCGACGTTCATTAATAAAAATTTGAAAGCCGATTATAAAGCTGAATTAATCGCGCTTTTAAAAGAATATGCTGATTGCTTTGCATTGAGTTATAATGAGATGCCCGGATTGAGCCGAGAGCTTGTTGAGCATCGGCTTCCCATTAAACCTGGATTCCGGCCTCATAAGCAACGTCCTCGCTTCTTTCATGCTAAAATTTACGACCGCATTAAAGAAGAAATTAATCGGTTGTTGGAAGCGGGATTTATTCGCCCATGTAGGTATGCGGAGTGGATCTCTAATATTGTGCCTGTTGAAAAGAAAGGATCGGGCAAGATTAGAGTTTGCATTGATTTTAGAGATTTGAATAGAGCCACTCCAAAAGATGAATATCCTATGCCTATTGCCGATATGCTTATTAATGATGCTTCAGGACATAAAATTCTTAGCTTTCTTGATGGTAACGCTGGTTACAATCAAATATTTATGGCCGAAGAGGACACGTCTAAAACGGCCTTTGTTTGTCCCGGGTTTGTTGGATTATTTGAGTGGATTGTCATGACATTTGGATTGAAAAATGCCGGTGCTACCTATCAACGTGCTATGAACTTAATCTTTCATGATTTAATTGGCGTGATCATGGAAGTATATATTGATGATATTGTGATCAAATCGGCTGCCAATAATTCTCACTTGGCCGATTTGCGTCTTACTTTTAAAAGGATGCGCCGGTATGGTTTAAAGATGAATCCGCTTAAATGTGCTTTTGATGTATCGGCAGGCAAGTTCTTGGGATTTATTATTCATGAGAAGGGCATAGAAGTTGATCCCAAGAGAATAGAGAGTATCAAGCAAGTTCAGGCGCCTGCATGTAAAAAAGACTTGCAAAAGTTTCTAGGGAAAGGTGAACTACTTGAGAAGATTTATTGCTAACTTGTCCGGGAAAGTTATTGCCTTTCACCCCCATATTGAGATTGAAAGATGAGAATGAGTTTGCTTGGGGGGCAAAGAAACAAGAGGCATTTGAGAAGATCAAGGAATACTTGTCGAAGCCACCGGTTCTTCGTGCTCCAAGAAGAGGAGTTCCTTTTAAATTATATATTGCTGCCGAAGAAAAAATAATTGGTGCGGTTTTGACTCAAGAGGATGATGGCAAGGAGTATGTTATTGCTTATATTGGTCGTCGTCTTCTTGATCCCGATACAAGGTATGACCATATTGAAAAATTATGCTTATCATTATACTTTGCTTGTACTAAGATGAGACATTACTTGTTAGCTAGTACATGCATTGTTGCTTGCCAGGCCGATGTAATTAAACATATGTTATATCGGCCAATCCTTAGTGGAAGGATCGGTAAATGGGCATATGCATTGGTTGAATATGACTTGACTTTTGAGCCTTTGAGAGCCATGAAAGGTCAAGTTCTTGCTGATTTTATTGTTGAGCATGCAATTGATTTAGGAGATGAGATCAATTACATAACTTTTACTACATGGAAACTTTATTTTGATGGATCGGTTTGCAAACAAGGCCAAGGTGTTGGTATTGTTATTATTTCACCACATGGTGCTGAGATGGACGTGTCAAACCGATTAGAAAATTATTGCACTAATAATCAAGCCGAATATTTAGCTCTTTATTGCGGCTTGGAGATGTTGAATTCCATGGGAGTAAGACATGTTGAGGCTTATGGTGATTCTTTTTTAGTGGTGCAACAAGTTTCTGGTGAATGCCAATGTTTAGGGGAATCACTTAATGCTCATCTTGATACTTGTCTTGATTTAATTGCATCTTTCGCCGAATTTAAAATTCGGCACATACCGAGACATGAAAATTCAAGAGCCAACATGTTAGCTCAGTGAGCATCAGGCTTTGACGTCGGTGGGCGTAAAGATTTAAAGCCGGTGCAAAGTATCTTTTCTGGTTTCTGTGCAGGCACGTGGAAACCGGCCCAGCCGGGTCTGAGAGTCGGCCAGGCCGGCTCTGGACCAAAGCCGGCTAGGCCAGGTGCAGAAGGCGGCCAGGCCGGTTCTGGCCAGGAACCGGCCAGGCCAGGTGTTGAAGCCGGCTCGGCCGGATATTGCGGGTTTGATCCAAATCGGCCAGAATTGTG
Source organism: Eremochloa ophiuroides (assembly GCA_038502445.1). Lineage (NCBI taxonomy): Eukaryota > Viridiplantae > Streptophyta > Magnoliopsida > Poales > Poaceae > Eremochloa > Eremochloa ophiuroides. The sequence goes on along the minus strand of JAHLJS010000003.1, from coordinate 23,353,646 downwards.
CCAAGTTGACGAGCAGGCCGATTTAGAGGATTGGAGGACTCCCTTGTTAAATTTTCTGCGAGATCCCAGCACTAAAGCCGATAAAAGTATTCGGTGGATTGCGTTTAAGTTCACTTTGCATAATGATGAGCTTTATCAGAGGACCGCCAATGATTTGTTGCTCAAGTGCTTGGGACCTGATGAAGCTAAAGTGGCTATGGGGGAAGTCCATGAAGGTGTTTGTGGTACGCATCAATCGGCTCCTAAGATGAAATGGCTTTTGAGAAGGGCTGGTTTTTATTGGCCTACTATGATAGCCGATTGTTTTCGCTACTACAAAGGATGCGAGGAGTGCCAACGGTTTGGTAATATTCAATTAGTGCCTGCTGCAATGCTTCATCCTATAATCAAACCGTGGCCTTTTTCGTGGTTGGGGACTAGACTTCATTGGCCAAATTCATCCCCCTTCTTCAAAGGGTCATTGCTTCGTGTTAGTGGCCACAGATTATTTTACTAAGTGGACCGAAGCGGTGCCTTTGAAAAATATGACACATAAGGAGGTGATTGAGTTTGTGACTGAGCATATTATTCATAGATTCGGCATTCCTCAAACTTTGTCTACAGACCAGGGGAAATCTTTCATATCAAAAGAGGTGCGAGAATTTGCCGAATCATATAAGATTAAGTTGCTTAATTCATCTCCGTACTATGCTCAAGCTAATGGCCAGGCTGAGTCTAGTAACAAGACCTTGATCAAACTTATCAAGAAGAAGATAGAGGGCAATCCAAGAAGGTGGCATGAGGTATTATCAGAGGCTCTGTGGGCTCATCGTATATCTCGTCATGGTGCTACAAAGGTTACTCCTTTTGAGCTAGTATATGGACAGGAGGCTGTGTTACCCGTCGAGGTGAATTTAAATGCATATCGGCTCGCTAAGCAAAATGACTTGTCTGCCGTTATGTATCATGATTTGATGATGGATAATATTAACGAGGTGACTGACAAAAGATTAGTAGCTCTAAAGGAGATGGAAAAGGAAAAGGTCCGAGTTGCTAGAGCTTATAACAAGAAAGTGAAGATCAAGTCGTTCCAAGTTGGAGAATTAGTGTGGAAGACCATACTACCAATTGGAACAAAGAACAATAAGTTCGGCAAGTGGTCACCTAGTTGGGAAGGTCCTTACAGAGTGATCAAGGTGATATTCGGAAATTCATATATGCTAGAGACGTTGCAAGGTGATCGTCTCCCAAGAGCAATTAACGGGAGGTATTTGAAAAAATACTTTCCAAGTGTTTGTCAAGAAGCCTAGGAACTTTCCAAGCAATGGCCGATACATATATCGCCCTTAGAATAAAATGGCCGATGTATGCATCGCCCTTAGCCACTAAACAGCCGTTGGGTTAAGTATCGTTGCTGCTTAGTTTTTTGTTTTCAGGTTCATATCCAGAGAATTCGCCTGAAAACAGGGGGGCATATGTTTGCACCTGAGTCTGGATAAGTCGGCAAAACCGGCTTGGCCGGGTTGGTGACCCGGCCTGGCCGGGTTTGGCTCCTGCGCCGACTTTTGGCAAGCTGTCACGTGGCGCCCCGAGAGGCCCCGTGAAAGCCGGCTTGGCCGGGTTTGGACCCGGCTCGGCCGGGTTTGGTAGAGTCCGAGCCGATTAAGAGATCTAATCGGTTTTTGGTAGTTTTTGGACGTGGAAAACTTGGAGACTTGCCTAGATACGTGTTTCCTACTGGGATAAGACCACCCCCCTCTATATATATGAGAGGATCATGGCCGATTGAGATCTTAACCATCCAATCGTCAAAACACATCTACAAAGTAGATTCTCGCGGTGGTTCATCTCTATCCTGCTGTTCGGCTTGACTCTCCGCGAGTTTAGTCGGCGTTTTAGGTGATCTCCGCAATCCCTAGGGCAACCTCTACGTGCATCTCTCCGACGGATCTTTCCGAGGGGTGTTCGGGAGTTTCCTGGCGAAGGACGGGCGCTACATCGACCACCAAACGTCCTCTGCTGCTGAAGACGGTCGTCCCGACGACCAGAAGACCGGAATCCTAAGCTTCCTCGGTGAACCCTGAGGAAACCGGCCCAGCCGACTATCAAAGTCGGCCAGGCCGGGTAGGCGGCTCGGCCGGGTACTGAAATCGGCCAGGCCGGGTTTCGCGGGTGTGCTGCTCCGTGCTGTTTCGTTTCGTACGTGACTGTGTGATCTAGCACCTTGCTGTGTGTTGTCCCGTTTCGGCGTCAACAATTCTATTTACATTTATCACTAGAACCAATTTACCCGTCAGCAACTAAGATAGGTGGCAAAGTTTGTCGCATTTAAATACAAGGGAAATATGAAAGAACAATGAAATAGGGAGATGAGCACTTGTTTACATCTAATGTTTAGAAACTTTTAAATAGCATAGTTTACAAACTAATCATCTAAATTAATTTTGATTGCACCAATCTGTTTCTTATAATAAACCCTTCAAAACAAGATCACACATGAATACATATTTAAATAAAACTCATTAAAGGATATTTTTAAAGCAAGGTTATGTTAGTTTTAGGAAACAATGTTCTGTGTGCCCTTACAAGAAAAATGTTATAGGTTCACGAGAATAATATTTTAGGTTTAGGAGAATAAAATTCTAGGTTGAGGTGAATAAAGAACTATATTCCATTGTACTTGTGTCCATTATTAACAAATGAGAACATTTCATGCATGATATATGTAACAAAATTACACCAATGAAGATCTTATGGATACTAGGCAAACAACTTACAATACACATCATAGAAATCTTTTGGGTAGTGCCATCGTGGAACATCATGTGCATCGTGCAAAAGCAACTCAAATACACTCTGAAACATCTCATGGTACTATAGAACATTAAAAATTACACCAACTTTGGAAAAAATCTTGAATACATCATGGAATATCTCAGAAATAGTATACGAAAAATCTAGAATACATCGTTAAATATATCGAGAACACTATAGCAATAATTTGCTATATATCTCATAAATAGTATAAGAATAGTCTTATTATACTATAAAAAATAATTTAAGTGAATGTCACTACAAGATCATGGATACAAGAAAGAGAGCTATATATATATATATATATATATATATATATATATATATATATATATATATATATATATATATATATATATCGTATCTTCAGATTTAGGGCATATATGACCAAATGAAGTGTATGTACATGAAGTATATGATCATACTAGACCATCTATGTTAGTATATTTATTAAGTATGCATACATACACCGAGTATATGGTCATACTTATTTTATATACTACAGTAAGTGGCATTTTCGTAATATATTAAAAAGTATGAGTTCCCTTGAAATTTTTTCGCATAGGAAGATTTGGAGCATCTTAATATGAGTATGTAAACATACTCAAAGTGATAAACAAGTATAAACACATACGCAAGGTGATTTTTTAAAGATAGGAGTAACTACTTCAGGGAGTATAGAAAATGCACTATATATATATATATATATATTATATATACTGTATATCTATAATGCACCTGGGTGCATTCTCTATATTGAATGCACCCAGGCCAGTACGTGCACCCGGTCCAAAAAAACCAAACCGAGCCGAGCAGCACCCGCACGCACCCCGCGTACTCCTGGTCGGAGACAGATCCCGCACTCCCGAGCAAAACCGCTCGTGCGCCTTCTATTTTCGGCCCGCTGCCCGTTGCGCCGCTTCCCTTCCCCTCCGGCGGTTTCCCGTTGTGCCGCTGCTCCCCCAGCCTCTCGTATCCCCCATCCTCTGCCGTGAACGACCCCCACGTCCTCTCTGCACTCCTCAGCCCCCGCGCGGCATTCCACTCGAGGCTACGCCACTGCGGTTCCGGCGATACAGGGTGGTGCGGCTGCGGGTTCTGCTGCTCCGACAAAATCCTCACCCCGGCGGGGTTCGCTGATGCGCCGCCGCGATTCAAGCCAGAGCTTCCGGTTTCCGCGTTGAGACGCTGTCATCGATGTAAGTCACGTTCAATTGGACACCCTACCAAACCCTCAATTTTTCTAGGGCGTGGATCTGGTGCCATGTGTGTGTTTTTGCCGATTTGATTCTATCCGCATTTTAGTTGGGGACGGGTTTCACTGCTGGACTAATGCAGTTTTAGCACCCGATTTTTATGTGATGACTTGTGTAACTAGGTTATTATTTTAGTTGCAACTGTTAGGATGTTCTAGTTACAATTGGTTGACTAATCCATCTTAATATCAATGTAAAAAATGTGTACCTGCGTGCTTTGCAACTGTTTTGTTAATCACCGCATGACGGGCTGAATGGAAATGCCGAGTAACCGATATGATGATTTCATAAATGTTTAGTAGACAGGGATCTAAGTTTTTTTTTGCTGCTTGTTCATTAATGCTGAATATATGTTTTCAATTGGAACAATGATTCCTGCCACCTGAAATGTCTGGGATACATATTAGTTAAATGGTGAACAGTTTGATCATTATGTCATGGAATATGTTCTGAGTAATATATATGAAAGAAAAAACTAATGTTGAAAAGACCAAAAGAGAATCACATAATAAACTTTTAATTGGTACCCTCCCCCACTCACATCTCCCCCCACCTCTGTAACTGCAACTGCTTTTTTTATAATGTTAGCTGCAACTGGTAGTTTCTCTAGTTGTAATTGGTTGTCATATTCATCTGTATTTTTTTCATACTAAAACTGTACCGGTTGATGGAACTAATTTTTTAACTTTCTGCTGCAACTAACTTCATGTGTTTTAATGGCAGTTGTTATAATGAATACGGAAGGGGATGCATCAGGTGCCCAGGGCAGCGACCAGCCCTGCCGTTCTCCTCGTTTTGCGGCACATGGGCAGAAACAGTTGAACGTATACAAGTTGAGGAAGGACAGGAAGAAGAGATTAAGGCTCCCCACGCCACCCCCTGAGCCTGATGTTCATGAAGGAGAGGAAGAACAGGAAAGAGAACAAGGTCGCCATGATGCAGATTACGACCCCGATCATGACGATGGTGCTGATGATGATGCAGTGAATGATGGTGACACTGGTGCTGATGATGATGCAGCGAATGATGGCGACACTGGCGCTGATGGTGATGTAGCGAATGCAGTCAGTAAGAAGAGGCCCCGCAAGCAGCCTCCTGCAATTCGGTGCTCTCCTTTAAAATTTCAAGATGTTCTTAGAGCCCTCAACGCCAACGCCAACCTCATAGTTGAAGTAAGGGCAAAGGGTTTTGATGGACTTTTGAGATTCAAACCAACCTATCTCGATAGGAAATTGCTCACCTGGCTTATGTTGAGGCTCAACCCAGAAACCATGAAATTAGAGCTTGGTGGCTGTAAGGAGGTTGCAATTACTGAGCACAGTATTTGGTGTGTGTTCCAGTTACCAAATGTGGGTGTCGACCCACCTGCTATGTTTGATGTCGAGGCTCGTACTAGGTGGAATGAGTTGGGACAACAAATCTGTCTCAGCTCATACAAAAAGTTGGGTATTAGGATTTCAGATATTGTGGATGGACTGCAAAGCAAGAATTTCACGGGGAATCTGGGTGTCAGGGCATTCTTTATGGTTGTATTTCATTCTCTACTTTTCTCCAACACTGATAGTTGCATCGGGCTTAAGGATGTGATATATACTGAGGACCTGGCCAATATTGGGAACATTAACTAGTGCAAAGCAGTGGTGGACAAGCTTAGCAAAGCTGCACGTTTACATAGAAAGGATTTCGCAGTGAAGGGTGTCAATGCACCTCTGACAGGTTATGGTATCTTTCTGACGGTAATTTTTTTTGCGTGTGTTTGCGCATGGCTGATTACTGATCCTTTTTTTAAGCTGTATATTTTTTGATGTTGTAGATTTTTTTTTGCATTTATTGGAGAAACTACTACAATAGCATTAGCCCCTGTGATGTGTAGTAGTTTGTCCAAGGCCATTTTTTGTTTCATGTTAAGAGTTGCAACTGGGTCATAGCAGCAGCAACAACTGTGTGGTAGTTTCATTTTGCAATCTTCATTCATTGTCTTTTTGTCAACATATCACTAATTCTGGCTGTGTAGTATCTTCTTCAATACCCATATTTTTTATGTCAAGTGTTGCAACTTGGTCATGTCTACATTAGTAATTTGGGTCCTGTTGGTTATATATAATTTTTTTTTAAACATGCAGATGCTATATGTCGACTATTTGTAGCATGGGCTACCTCTAGACTCATTTGCTCTGCCCCGATGTGTGCAATTGGATAGTAAAACTATCGATACAATTTCATCGTTGGATCGCAAGGGAGATGTCGTAGATGATGTCACGGAGTATGGCAACCTCAGGGTAAGGTGTTGATATTCTATTTTTTTTAATTTTCAGTATGCGATTTTATGTTTTTGACATCTAGTTTTTATTTTTTTAAAAAACTGCAGCTGAGAAGCATCACCGCCACATATTATACCCCCTGCCTTCGCTCCTCGTCTTGCTACTGCTGCTACTTGCCATTCTACTGCTGTTCATAGAATTTCTGACGCTGCTGGTACTTTAGCACATCATGAGCCTTGTGGACACGCTGCCACGGAGCTTCAGCTTTCTATTTTATACCAATATCCGAGCTTGAGCACTGCTTTCGGCCAGAGCATTGCTGATGTAGTTGGAAGAAGTAGGAAGTCGGAGGCGCAAAAGATGTTGAAGGCTTTTGATGACAGCACATCCCAGGCCCAGTCCTATGCGACCAAGGCTGTTAAGTACATCACTATGGCCAATGATCTGAAGGCAAAAAGTCACCATGAGTGCTTCAGCGCCATGTCGAAGTTGCTTGGTGATGCCCGGGCTGCTAGGGGAGCTGCTAATGAGCGTAGGAGGGGAAGGAAGACGAAGAAAACATCTGCAACATCAGGTTTTATTTTTTGTTGCAGATTTCAATGTATTTTATATTGCAATTAGCACTATTTGTTTGTTGCAATTGGGTGTATCGTACAAGTTGAATTATTCATCTGCTTGTTTTTGTGCCTCTTTTTTTATTACGCTAGTAGCAGCTAAATCAACTGTTGATCAAGATCAAAGCAAAGCAGCAGGTGTTGAAGAAGACGTTATACAGGGAGAAACTCTTGTGGGGGCAGGTGATGAATGTGTTTTACAAGAAGAAACTTCTGGAGAAAATTCTGGAGGACATAGTACAAATCCTCAAGCACCACAAGGTACTTCTATTGCATTTTTTTATCCATTTTTCTTTTTTTAATGTTGCAATTACTAGCATTATATGTGTTTCAATTGGGTAATGGTGGCCTACAAAGCTTCTTTTAATAGTGTTATCTTGGTTTAGCAGAAGAAGAAAATATGGGACATGGATCTGCTCAAGATGACGTTCACCCATCTACCGACGAAAATACGGTTGTTGCAGATCATCAAACTTCTGCCAATCAACAAAAGTCTACAGGTACTCTTTTTTTTTGTTGCAGTTTTTGTGCTATATTCATATTGCAATTATCCTGCAGATACGATTGGCAATTTTGTTGTTTGCTAAAGTTGTAATTTCTAACAATATTTTTTTTACTTACCAGCTTCTAAATCAGATGTTGATCAAGATCAAAGAAGAGCAACAGGTGAAGAAGATGTTTCAGAAGAACAAGCTGTTGTTGGAAATTCTCAGGGCATATACCAACTCCCCAACAACTACCATGTACTTTCTGTTGCATTTTTTCTAGACTTTTCTATTTGTTTTTTGTTTCACACCTTTAAAATGTTATTTTTAGGGTGTGTCTATTTTTTTGGTATGGAGCAGTAGTAGAAGAAGAAACTAGGGGAGATGGACTTGTTCAAGATGATGTCCACCTACCCGTCGACCAAAACATGCGTGATGCAGATGATCAACCATCTACCAATCAAGAAAAGTCTACATGTATTTTTTTTGTTTTTTCTATTCATATTGCAACTAACTCGCAGATTTGTGTTGCAATTTGGGTGGGGTGGGACTGCAAAAACTTACAGCGTTATTTTTTGTTGGACTTTTTTTTGCATCAAGCGGCGCAAACGTTGATGCCGAGGAGGAAGGCAGATTAAGTAATTTCCTTTTTCCATGGGATTTCCCCTCTCTTTTTTCTGTATTCATCAATGATTTTTTTTCCATTTGCCATTCTAATTCTTATATACTTTTCATTTTCATCTACCCTAGCACCACGTGCATTGCGTGGTCGTTCAGAGGTGGTTGGAGTCCATAATTAACCAGCTTAACACAACCATGATTGTTGATGCACAAGCAGACATGGCGGCTACTGAGGTTGCAAGTTTTTTGTTTTGTTTTCATAGTATAGCAATTTATGTAGCATCACTATGTAACTGAATTGGCCAACTGGTTGCATCAAGGCAACCACATCTTGGCAACCTTGAAGATGAGTCACAGCGAAAGGAGGCATCTGATCACATGGAGGATCCATTGATGACCTCAAGTATTCGCCGCAAAGTTAGTGCATTGTTGACAGTTACTAACGCTATCAAAAGAGTGTAGCCAAATCTATCCTCTAGCAGTGGTAACAATACTTCTCAACGCAATCACTGGGGTTGTCAATCCCTATGCTCAAAGTATGTGGTTGTTGACACTTCTAACGTTGCTACTGGGAATAAGATATTTCTAGCAACTACACCAAAAATGCTTGCTGGGAGCTCTATAGGACAGGTGATGGGATTCTGCAAGCGCACAGAACTATCGTGTAGCACTTTACTTGGGAGTAGCAGGTGTCGAATTTATATTTTTCCAAAGGAAGGCTGGGTTTGCCATTCCTAGGATCTGATAGTCAAGGAGCTAGGTATGGATAAATGGGGTAACTACCTTAGTGAGGATAAATCAATGAAGTTCAACTAAGGCGGAAACTTGCTAGGATAACTCTAAGTAGCTCTGGAGTTTATGGGAGAACTCTAACTCAGTAAAAGATCAAAGGATTGTTATACCAAAGAGTCTGCTATACCCGGAGCACGCAAAGTCCTAAACTAGCCGGAGTTCGACTGATTAGGCCCCGTACGTCTACAAGCCCTACGCCTAACTTCAAAAGACTAGACCGAACGTGGTGGAATCCAGAGGATTCTATTGCTGCCACCACCTAGAACCTACCACTGCTATCCGTGGGCCTAGCGGTCCTCAAGGGTAAGCTATAGCCTAAGCACCGCGCTTAATCTATGAACTTACTACTCTAATTCGAGCTCAAGAATTAGAGCACTCTAACCAGGCAATGAGCAGGTAAACAGATACTTAAAGTAAAACTATAAATAAATAAAGCAGGGGATCTTTTATTACCGATAAGAGTGAAGTACACCGTAGAAGAGGTCACCGACAAGCCCGGCTCCTCCACAGACTTCCTACTTCTCCCGACTTCTCTCCCCACTCTACTCTTCTCTAGCTAGCACTATTCCTAAGAGCAGAGCTTCACTAAAGAGAGAGGAGCTACTATAGACTAAGACTTCTGGTGGTATTTCACTAGTAGTGTTTCTGACTAGCTATGTTTCACTTACAAGTGTGGAAACTGGCCCTATTTATAGAGTAGGAGTGCTCCAGGGGTACTTGTAGGCGTGCTGGAAGGCGGTGGCGCGAAGTGGCACGGCGGGCGCTGTGACAGAACCGCCCAGTTTATAAGAGCACAAGTACGGCGATAGCCGTCGCAACAGCAAAATCAGCCACACTTGAGCCCATATAAACCCAGTAGTCTGTGAAATCTCGAAGGATTTCAAACCAAATGGGAACACAACCAAGATCATACTTAGTTCAACAACATCCATTCATGTTACATAGATTCACAAATACGGAGTTCGCATAAGAGTTCTTACACACAGAATTTAAACTCAGATTTGCGGAAGCCAAATAGTTTTGCAATTACATTTACTCACACTTACTATTGCAATACAGTGCCTAAAGTGGATCATTCTTAAGCAAGATGAGTAGAGTACAGATATCAGCTGCCCAAGCTTCATATCATATCAATAATTAGATAGAGGCAACTCTTGCCTTAGCCACAGGAGACACGCCACCTGCAATAATTTGGGATAAACCCTGAGTACTCAATTGTACTCCGCAAGACTTACCCGTCTTACCAAATAAAAGACTCTCAAGGAACATGCAAGGCTTTTCAGTGGAGTTGGCTGACTCATTTGTGTAAAAAGCCATTTTAGTTTAGGATGTCATATGTTACTTACTAGCAAGCTTTTAGTAGTCATAACTCCTTGTTTTTAACTTAAACCTGATCTAATTCAAGCACTTGATTAATTCTAAGCAAACATTATAATAGAACCATAGCAGTTTAGCATTTACTTTGATAACCATGTTCAAGTTCAAACTTATCAATTTCTACCATGAGGGAAGATCAGTCAAGTTTCTCACTATTCAGGAGAGATGGCGATTCGAATCGATTACAATACAGCTGGTGTCAAATGCCAATCACAAACCCAGACAGACCTGAACAGGGTCCCTTAGGTCACCCTTGGTACTATTTGGGTTCCTCCGCGGGTCTGGGGGAGCCATATACTGGGGGACTGACTAGTGGCCAGGACGATCAGGCTCCAACCTGCCCATGGTCCGATCTAGCTCCTAAAAACCCTACGCAGTCCAGTATATAAACCCAGCTAACCAGTTCTCGGCCCAAATAGTGCTACTCGGCTTCGCGGTCGGAACGACTTATCCGGCCAGCTAAGTGATGGCGTCTTTCAATCTTGACCGATGTCCCACAGGGATGTTTCCCTAGTTCACTTGGCAGTGATTGGTTTACAACCAAGACCTCCATGCCTTGTTGTATCCAAATCATCCTTCCGCCCATCTCAATTCCTCCCTCAACTCACATGGTTATATCACGATAGCAAATATAGCCAACCGTGCTTCTCACTTCCTTATTTTGGTGACCGGAATCACCATATCTACCGGTTCGAAGCAGGTCTAAGCAGAGAAGACGATCCTGAACATATTTAGGTGAAGGATATATAGTTGTCCAAGATAATGCAACTACGTTTTCGAGCAATTCCTACACTTAATGCAACAAACACTATACTCAAGTCATTTCATTTCGAAAACGTAGGAATTAATAATGCACCGGGGCTTGCCTGGGATTCAACACTAGGTTAGTGTTTCTCAGAAGGTACTTGCTTGACAAGTATCACCCACTATGGTACTTGCTTAGTCCTTCCATCTTCGGGATAAATCCATCAAACGCCGTCTTCGGTTTTGGTTCCAACATCACATCCTTCTCGTGGTGCATCTAACGAACCTAAATGAGATGCAAGATGCAGGTTTATGAATATGAAGAATGGTAATATGAGATGCAGCACAGGATCAATTAAGACAAACATAAGATTATACAATACACAGGCACCTAGAGCTAATTAACTTAATCCACTCTAAGCATAATCTAGGACATAGCAAGTAAATCAAACATGGTGCATAAGGAATTACATCCAAGTTATTGCAAACATTTATAAATCAAGAATTAACCCAACATGTTAACCAAGCAAGAGTAAGCTAAGGCAAACAACTCTGCCCATGCAGTTTCAGGACAGCAGCATAGCTGTGACAAGATTCAGTCATACCTTGAGTTCTAGATTTTTACCAAAGGTGATCCTAGACGTTTTAGAAACTATAATAAATTGCCAACAATTGTCTTTTTATCATCAATAGGTGATTCAAAGGTTAACAAGGCCAAACAAGCACAAGTATGCAGCTCTAGTCCAGATTTGGACAGAATCTGTCATTCCACTTTGGACCACTATAAATTTAGTTCTAGACCTCTAAAAATAGTGATCCAAGACATAATAGAAAGTATATGAAAAGTACTACAACTATTGTTTTATCACCAAGGTATGGTTTTGCACTTAAATGAACCAAACAGTTCAAACATTCAGATCTGTCTAGATTATAATCCAAAACAGACAGTCAGCTTCTAAATTCTAAAAACTCACAAACCATAAATCCTAAAATCATGAAACTTTAATACAAGTTAGACCATTAAATTTCCTACAACTATTATATTATCATAAAATCATGATTCACAACTTAGTTAGACCAAACAATCCAAAATACAGAGCCTACGCAGAATAGAAGCAAAGCAAAACATGAAATTTGTTATTTTTATAAATCCTAAACAATACATCCTAAATTTCTGATATTTTTATAAACCATTAATAATAACCTAATGAACATGTCATAAAAATTTCACATTTATTTGAGCAATAAATCTGCAGGTATGAAAATAACAAGCAAAGAAAGCATAAACCACTTATTTATCAAGATTAAACTAAGACTACATGAAAACAGTGAGCAACCTACATGTTTTATATTTTTATTAGTTAGTTCATATCATCATAAGATTAACAAAGCAAGAATCATAAATTTTGGACACGTCTAACTCAAGATGTGGATCAGGTCAACTTACATACATATCCAAAAGCACTTCCCAAGATTAATAAACATAGCACACAAACATGTATGAACAACAAGCTTATATGGATTCATCATCTAGGTTATTTCACAAGAAAGCTAACAAAGTTTATTTCACTATTTTTGGAGCTCCCTAACAATATATATGAAAATTTGAAGCTAGCACACAATCTGGGAATAAAACATAAATACGCTCATAACCCTAAGTATGCTAGATGCACCCGGATCTGCTACCCAGCTAGTTCTCCAGTGCAGCTGCCATGTGGGGCCATTCATTTAGCCGGTCCCACCTGTCAGTTAGAGAGAGGGAAAAGAAATCAACCTTCTCTTCTTCTGCTCGACAGAACAGAGGAAGGGGATGGAGGCGCCGGGCCGGCTCGGGCTCGCCGGCTCCGGCCAGCGGCGGCGCAGCAGCGGCTGAGCAGGGCCAGGGCGGCCTTGGATCCGCGCGCACCCGTAGACGGTTTCGGCACGGCCGGAGCTTGCTTGTGGCGGCATGGCCGCGGTGGCCGACGGCTCACCGGCGGCGGCTCTGCCGACCGTGAGGCCCGGGTGGCGAAAGGAGCCGAGGAAAAGAGATCTCCGGGTTCGGCATGACGCGGGGAAGGTGGTGGTGTGGTCGATTTGGGCAGAGGATGGCCGGAGGAGGACGTACAGCGACCGCAGCGAGCTCTGCTCGCCTGCTCTCATGGCGGCAAGCCGCGAGCAGCAGCTCAGTGCCAAGGAAGGGTGAGGAGAGGGAGAGAGTAAGGGAGATAGAGCGAGAGAGGCCGAGAGGGAGCTAGAAGCGCCTCTGGAGTCGTCCTTCATCGACACGAGTGCAGGCGAGGTGGCAGCAGGGGCGGCAATGGAGGAGAGCGCTCCAGAGCTCGGTGTCCACGTTCTTCTTTCTGGACATTTCGTCGAACACGTGTTGTGCGCCGATGATGCCACCTTGAGACACCAGTTTGGGCATATTCCAGGCAGAATTGGATCTTGGCGCCTACAAGAAATATCTTTATCTCTCATAGCTCTACAAACTTTGTTTAAGTGCCCTGGCCAATAGGTGAATGGATTAGGAGATAATTAAGCCCAAATTTGATGCTGTCAATGGCTTAAATGCGATTAGAAAACGATGTCAAAACCTTGTCAAACTGATTTGGTTTGATCCCAAATTTTGGTATGCTCCACTTCAAACAATTACTTGCAACTTCAAACAATTACTTCCATGGATCCTTGACACATCCATCTTGCACCATTGGTTGAAAACCGACTTCAATTGATGGCTTGGATGACTCCTGGAGGCCTTTCCTCGGATTGTGGACGTGGCACACCAAAGTGATAGGGCGGGCGCCCTGTTCACAGGGTCACCGGATCCTCGTACCTTGTATATGATCCGTTGATGTTGAATCAACGCTCCATGGGCATTTGGGAGGATGGCAAACGGATCCGTGAGGAGGCAAGTGCCATTTGGCACACTTCATAGGACGGGCGCCCTATGATGGGGGCGGCCGCACCCCCCTCTGGCTGCCATGTGGCAGCTGAGGTGTTGAGGTGTCTTGTCTTGCTTCATTTTTGCCTATTTTCACCATTTTTCCTGCATACACAACTCTTCTCCAAGGACATGTGGAACTAGGTGAGTTTCGAAGTGAGTTCGTTGCCTTTCATGTGGTTTTACCTTGATTATGGGTGAAATGTTGACGGTAAAACAGGGTGTTAGAGACCATCAATAAACTCCCCCAAGCTAACCTTTTGCTTGTCCTCAAGCAAAGATGTGGTTTTAACATGGCAATGTTGGATCAGGAATTTCTTCAATGTAATAATTCACAAAAGATCTTATATACAAACAAATACTATTCTAGCAATGATCATTGTTCAGAAATTTTATCTTGTGTGTTAACTACATGGGGCTTTTAGCTTTTTAACCTTGGATTATGCAAAAACAAGATAGAATAGATAAGCAGATACTTCATCCCTTACTTTGGTAGAGTGAGACCATTTAACTAGAGAGTTTTTTATCTTTTGAAAAGAAAATCTTGCTTTGGTTCCCTTAATGGTACTCTCAACCACTCATTAGTATGATAAACCTCACAAGAGCTCAAGAGAGCTTTTCATTTATATCCTAAAGCTTATGTGGGGTTTATAGGATTGGAACAAAAGCATACTTGAACTGAATTTATTGCAAGGTTAGACCCTTAGATCACAGGGAGCAACAAGTCATATATGATCATCAAAAAGTGTAGGTGTAAATTATTTGGTGGGCTCCTTGAGACTTATTTCTTTACCTTAGATAGGGGAGAGCTTGGTTATTGAATACATAGTCTCCTTTTTTTAAATGAAGCAGGGATATATGGGCACCTGCCCGTGGGACATTTGTCCTCTTGATTCCCTTGAGCACTTGCTCTTTTCTCTTTTTTTTAGTAACCAAATACTCCCCATCTATCAAAAGGACAAAGATTGATTGTGGTTGTTTGTCTCAATTGGTGTTTGGAGCATAGATGTATACTTCCAGTGTAGAAGTAATACATAGGTGGGATGTGTTCATGATCTTGATCAAACAATATGACTAGTTTCTCTACCTAGATCAAATAAGGTCTAAGCAAGCTCAAAACAGACAAGAACTCTTTCTTTTGGTGGTTTCAGTTGTTTGTGGATATATGGCTTGGTGGTAGGTAATTGACTCCATAAAGGAACTATGAGCAAGAATTTTAATTTTATAAATTAAAAACTCTAGTTGGTTCTCACTGATTCCTTAGGCCGGGTAAAAGATCTACTAAACCAATTTCAATCTTGCAAGAGCATAACTTAGGTTATTAGCATGTGCAACCCAGAATAGTGTTTGACTTAAGACAAATTTTCAGATATCATACCCAAAACTTTCATAGTAAGAGTTGTATAACAAGATTTTGCAAATCATCACAGAGCAATTGTTCATCATTTCCAACAAGGCAAAATGTATTCTCTTTTTATTTTCATTATTGTTATATATATATATATTAAATGCAGAAATTTAATATTGCTTTTCATATAACAACTCATAGCAAATAAGAAAAAGGTGCTGGGGATATAGACTATACCTTGGCGAGGATGACGGCTCCCCCAAGCTAGCTTCTTTTCCAGGGTCGGAGTCTCTTCTTGGTCGGAGTATTTCCTTTTTTGCTTTATTTATTATGATCACTAGTCTTTATATTTTATTTATTGCTACTATGATAGACCAAATATTTTATTATTATTATTACTACTTATTTAGTTTATATATTATTATTATTTTCTTTAATCTCTTTATTATCATTAAATGCAAGATATAAATTTAAACATGCTTCTAACAATTAATTGATGGAGTGCATGAAGAAGGGAAAATATGCCAATGCAATAATTAAAGAGAGAGATAGAATACTTACTCGCAGAGCTGTCCTTCCTCGGAAGGAGGTTCTTTCTTGACTGATGTCTTCTTCTCATCTTGTCCTTCTTCGCCGATAGCGGGGTCTGGTGTAGAAGCTATAGATGATGGCTTAACCTCATTTTTATCCTTCTTGCTTCTCCAGAATCTTGGCTTCCTCCTCATTATGAGTCGATTCTTATTTCTCTGCATGTTAGTTGCATGGTGCGGTGCACAAGAGAAAACAAATCTCTCTTTCTTCCCATTTATATAGAAATCCATGCTACCACTAGCAACAAATATACATGCATTCATGGTATTCAAGAAAGGTCGGCCAAGAATGAGGAGCAAGTTGTCCCTATTACCCATGTCTAAAATCATGAAATCAGCGGGCACAAAGTTGTTTCTTACTTTCACCAAAACATCACAAAGTACTCCTTCTATGTAGCAAGTTGTTTGATCAGCTAATTGCACATACGCAGAAGTTGGTACTAGCTCAGTGTAGAACAACTTTTCATAATGTTCTTTGGACATGATGTTAATGCTAGATCCTAAATCACATATAGTATTATGGAACTTTTGAGATTGAATAGAACAAGTTATGACAGGGGTTCTAGGATCTTCCTTTTTAGTTGGAAAATTTCATCCATCTAGTTCATAGCCATGATAACTAATAGTAACAAGATTAGCAGATTCCATGGTTGTTTCAGGATTTTCTGGTATTCTATCTTTTTAAATGATGGAATTGCAGTAGCTAGTTGTGCTAATTGGGTTTCAAGCATCTTATTAAAACTGAGTTGATTTTTAATGGCAGAAGAGAAATCATCCAATTTAGCATTTATGCTATCTAGCATCCTATCATTAGCATGAAGTTTCTTGTTTATACTATCAGTCATTCTACCTTGACCATAAATAAGATCTTTAAGAGAAGGATAGTTGTTACCTTGGTTGTTTGGACGTTGCGAAGAATTGAAAGTGTTACCTTGAGAATTGGAGCACTAAGTCCATCCTTGATTTGAAGAACAAAAACCGTTATCATTGCTGATGAAGTTGAGGTCTTCATGTGTCTCAGGACAATGGAGTCCAGAATGGCCAACTTCTCCACAGACTTCACATGTCATGTGAGTCTCCATGGCTTGCACGGTCTCAGGTGCACGCATCTTCTTGTATTTTTCTAGCCGTTTGGCCAGAAGGTCCGCCTTAGCTGCAATCATGTCAGCTTCCTTTAAAGAATGCATACCTCGCTTGCGTGGTTGCAGACGTTCCTCGTTCCATCCTTGATTGGACACCATCTTCTCGATCAAAGCCTTCGCATCTGTAACCTTAACAGAAAAGAATGCTCCACCGACGGCAGCATCTAGATGGCTTCTATCAAGAGGGGTTAATCCATGGTAGAAGTTTTAAATCAAAAGTCAATCCTCCATACCATGGTGTGGACAGGCAGCAACATACTCTTGCATTCGTTCCCAAGCCTCAGGAATCGATTCATGGGTTGTTGTTGGAAGCTAGAGATCTTATTGCGAAGAGCATTGGTCTTGCATAGAGGAAAGAATTTCACTAGGAAAGAGTTGGAACACTTTTTCCCATGTGTCCACATCGTTTCAGTTCGTATAGAACCATTGCTTAGCTTTTCCTAACAAGGAGAAAGGAAAGAGTCGCAAACGAATTGCGTTTGGAGTTACTCCTTTAATGGTAAAGGTGCTACATATCTCCAAGAAATGTTGGAGGTGTGCATTAGCATCCACATGAGCTTTGCCACAAAATGGGCTAGCTTGAAGCATTGTGATCAATGCTTGCTTTAACTCAAACTGAGTGTTCGCCTTGATGACACCAGGTCCTGTTGCTATATTAGCAGCAGAAGGTGCAGAGAATTCACGGATGGTCCTTTCGTCCATATTTGTGATTTTAAGGATAACTATCTAGACTTGACTAAGATCAAAGGAATTCAACAGTTGCCTTCCCCGGCAACGGCACCAAAAATGCTTGTTGACAGTTACTAACGCTATCAAAAGAGTGTAGTCAAATCTATCTTCTAGCAGTGGTAACAATACTTCTCAACACAATCACTGTGGTTGTCAATCCCTATGCTTAAAGTATGTGGTTGTTGACACTTCTAACGTTGCTACTAGGAATAAGATATTTCTAGCAACTACGAAAAATGCTTGCTGGGAGCTCTATAGGACAGGTGATGGGATTCTACAAGCACATAGAACTATCGTGTAGCACTTTACCTTGGAGTATCAGGTGTTGAATTTATATTTTCCCAAAGGAAGGCTGGGTTTGCCATTCCTAGGATCTGATAGTCAAGGAGCTAGATATGGATAAATGGGGTAACAACCTTAGTGAGGATAAATCAATGAAGTTTAACTAAGGCGGAAACTTGCTAGGATAACTCTAAGTAGCTTTGGAGTTTACGGGAGAACTCTAACTCAGTAAAAGATCAAAGGATTGTTATACCGAGGAGTCTGCTATACCCGGGGCACGCAAAGTCCTAAACTAGCCGGAGTTCGACAGATTAGGCCTCGTACGTCTACAAGCCCTACGCTTAACTTCAAAAGACTAGACCGAACGTGGTGGAATCCAGAGGATTCTAGGGCTGTCACCACCTAGAACCTACCACTACTATCCGTGGGCCTAGCGGTCCTCAAGGGTAAGCTATAGCCTAAGCACCGCGTTTAATCTATGAACTTACTACTCTAACTTGAGCTCATGAATTAGAGCACTCTAACCAGACAATGAGCAGGTAAACAGATACTTAAAGTAAAACAATAAATAAATAAAGCAGGGGATCTTTATTACCGATAAGAGTGAAGAACACCATAGAAGAGGTCGCCGACAAGCCCGGCTCCTCCACAGACTTCCTCCTTCTCCTGACTTCTCTCCCCACTCTACTCTTCTCTAGCTAGCACTGTTCCTAAGAGCAGAGCTTCGCTAGAGAGAGAGGAGCTACTATAGACTAAGACTTATAGTGGTGTTTCACTAGTAGTGTGTCTCACTAGCTATGTTTCACTTACAAGTATGGAAACTAGCCGTATTTATAGAGTAGGAGCGCTCCAGGGGTACTTGTAGGCATGCTGGAAGGTGGTGGCACGAAGTGGCAGGGCGGGCGCCCGGTTGGATGCACCGCCTTGCCTCCAACGGCCCTCCTTCCATTGGTTGAAAACCTGACTTCAATTGATGGTTTGGATGACTCCTGGAGGCCTTCCCTCGGATTGTGGACGTGCACACCAAAGTGACAGGGCGGACGCCCTGTTCACAGGGCCACTGGATCCTCGTGCCTTGTATATGAGCCGTTGATGTTGAATCAATGCTCCATGGGCCATTTAGGAGGATGGCACACGGATCCGTGAGGTGGCAAGTGCCATTTGGCACACTTCATAGGGCGAGCGCCCTATGATGGGGGCGACCGCCCCCCTCTGGCTACCATGTGGCAGCTGAGGTGCTAAGGTGTCTTGCCTTGCTTCATTTTCGCCTGTTTTCACCATTTTTCCTGCATACATAACTTTTCTCCAAGGAAATGTGGAACTAGGTGAGTTTCAAAGTGAGTTCGTTGCCTTTCATGTGATTTTACCTTGATTATGGGTGAAATGTTGACGGTAAACTAGGGTGTTAGCGACCGTCAACATGCATCCGACGTAAGTTATTTTTTTATGCATGCTGTTTCTCTGTTTTTTGCGAATGTTTGCATATATAAAGTTTTTAAAAAAAATTGTGCTGCAGTTAACTGTAACTTTTTTTCCATTTTTTTGTTGCAAGCCTGTTCGTTCCAAGAAAAGGAAAGTGGTTCGAAAAGCACCTGTTAGGAAGAAGAGGGCTGCGTCTGTTGACGGTAATTATTGTATGATTTTACCCATCAACCAATCATGAAAAGGGTCGTAAATCAGAGCCAACACCTAGAATAGGGTTTAAACTGATAGAATTCCGCTAGTTTTGGTGAATCTGTGTTTTCCAGGGACTATACAGGAAAAGAACCAAAGAGGACCCACCTCGCAGAGAAAAATACCGAATTACGCCGCAGCAGGAGATCAAGAATATTCTAGAAGACACCAGAGACACGCCTGCCAAAGCTAGGCCCACAAGTCAGAGAGGGTGGGTCGGTCGACCTGTCAGAAGCCCCTAACCGCCTCTGCTTCGACGTGGCCCCACATCCCGAAATTTCCAGCAATTTCAGTCACCCGTCAAAGTCGGTTTGATCCAAGGGCTACGGTTCATCCCACCGGTCTATATAAGCAGCCCCAGACCCCCCAGGGTTTCATATGATCCAAAGAGAAATCAATCCAGGGTTTCAGAATTCCATCGATATATCTCAAATAGAGTAGAAACCCAAGAGAGGATCTAGAGCCGAGCATCAAGTAGAAGATTAGCCTTGTAGTCTTTCTAGATTAAGGCTATTCTTATTCTAGAAGTAGTGTGGTAGTAGAGCTAAAGATAGTTGGGGGAGTTGCCGGCCTGTCGGTGACTGCTCTATGACTTGTACCCACGGATTCAAGTCCTTCTTTGGGGCTTGATTCTAAAGATTTCTTAGGAGTTCAACTTCTAATCTAAGTAAGTAACGTTGCTATTATTGTACTTAAGGTTTACGATTCTTCTGAGTGCCTTAATCTTGGTAATTCCTTGATTGAAGTAGTTATTTATAGTTTAAGCGTGGTGCTTAGATTATATTTACTCGTAAATGCCCTATAATGTTCGGATCGGTGGTAGATCGCGAGGGTGACCTAGCCTTGTTGAGTTTTACACAGTCCACCTCCCGTTAGTAAGACCGTAGGATTCCATTACTAAGGAATTTACCCTTTGTTGGTGCATTCCTATAGTAATTCCCCTAAAGAACAATTATATCATATCTTGTGAGGATTAGAACTAGAAGCCTTAGCAATCTCCTATATCACCTATTTTCTCCGTCCTCGATAGCAGCTCAGGGGTTAAGTCTAGATTCTAGTCTTCCCGTTTTTCCTGTGGTAAAATATAAATAACGATATCTAGAATACTCCTGGGTGAAGTGCTACATCAGTATCTGTCCGCTTGCAGATAATCCTAGTGTTTATTTGTTTGAGTTATCTTATACCAAAAAGTATTTCTGGCGCCATTGCCGGAAAAACGGTTGAAACATCTAGAGTCTATCTTAACCTTGTATTCATACTTTTCTTTTTATTATCTCCTTATTTTTGTATTTATCCTTATGGATACCATTGAAACCACACCCATCTGTAAATATGTTACATACACGAGCACAAGCCATAGCCGTAGGCAATCCTCAAAGCCTATCCAAACTCCTACCTATGAGCTACGCCCGTGTCTAATAGAGATGGTCCAAAGCCAATCCTTTTCAGGAGAGGAAGATGATAATTCTCATCTTCACCTACGAGAGTTCGATCAAACTTGTGACTGCCTCCATATAGAGGGCATGTCCGATAAAACACTAAGGTGGAAGTTTTTTCCTTTCTCTTTGAGAAGGAGAGCTAAAACCTGGTATGACCGAACCGTAGAGAAAGAAGGAGGAGATTCGGGAAAGCTTCGTTTAGACTTTTGTCTCGAATTCTACCCCCTTTCCAAAATTGTCAACCTCAGAACCGAGATCCTATCTTTCAAACAGAAAGATAATGAATCTTTGGCCACATCCTGAGAACGTTTTAACGATCTCATAAACTCTGGACCAAACCTATCTATACCTGACCCGATTCTCATTCAACACTTTTTCGTGGGTCTGAGAAGAAAATCCAGGAGATATCTCAACTACTCCGCGGAAGGATCTTTTGCGCATGTTTCAGATTCTGAAGCACGCAAGATCCTGGATAATATCTTAGATAACCAACCTAAGGAGAAGTTAGAAGAGCTTAGGGTAGCTGAACCTGAACCTTTACCATCAACATCCCAATCCTCAACTATCCCAATTTCCAACCCCATGGAAAAGGAGGATACTCCGCTTTCGGACTTCATACTAGATATAGAAGATGATCTTTTCTCTAATTTTGGAAACACCTCTCACTTTCATATGATTAAGAAGCCTCAGGAATCCAAGAAACTATCTTTAGAACCTTTAGAGCCTCCTGAAGTAGCCTTCTGTAGAAAGACCACAAGAGAGCTTATAGCCATAATCTGCAATGATTGGCTAGAAGAATCAGAGGTTTCCTCTGATATGATCCGATTGGATTCACCTTCTATCTTAATCAAATGCCAAATCCATAAAGGCCCTTTTGAAGCTTTCTACAATCCAGTTGTGTGTGTTAATATCATGTCTGCATCATTTGCTCAAGATTTATCTATAGACATGCCACTAACCCCAACAACAAAGCTCTTGAAAAGTCCTTCCGGGCACATTATTCCAAGTTTGGGCATTTTATATGTGCTCCCTATCCAGGTAAACGACATCATGCTCCATCTAAGTTTTTACATCTTTGATGTCATGGAGTTCGACCTGTTGATAGGCCAACCCATTGGAAGACTTATTCAAGAAGGACAAACAGGGACAATTCATGTTCAACTAGGACCAAACTTTAGATTCCCTCTGTCCATTACCCAATCATTAAATACTAAGACTGAGCCATGTCCTGAGTCTGATCCAATTAGTGAGATCACGGTGGTAGCCCTTGATTTTCTGAAAGAATCCCATCTTGAAGAAGATGAGGAGTTCTTCATTGAGGAGGAGGCCGAAAATCCAGAACCTT
Organism: Eremochloa ophiuroides; assembly: GCA_038502445.1. Taxonomy (NCBI): domain Eukaryota; kingdom Viridiplantae; phylum Streptophyta; class Magnoliopsida; order Poales; family Poaceae; genus Eremochloa; species Eremochloa ophiuroides. The sequence continues at coordinate 23,331,231 of JAHLJS010000003.1, read as the reverse complement.
TACCCCTTGATGAATTCCTAGTGCCACCTAAACCTTCTATTGAGCTCAAGCCATTGCCAGCCGGTCTTAGATATGCTTTCCTAAATGGAGATATGCAATCTCCAGTGATCATAAGTGATAAACTCTCACAAGTAGAGACCATTCGCTTGATCACTGTCTTGGAAAAGCATCGATCAACTTTTGGCTATTCACTCCAAGATCTGAAAGGAATTAGTGATGTTCTTTGCACCCATCGCATTCCAATTGATCCCAACATCATACCATCTAGAGAGCCCCAGCGTAGGCTCAATAATGCGATGAGAGAAGTTGTAAAGAAGGAGGCCTTGAAACTATTGCACGCCGGGATTATTTATCCTGTGCCGCATAATGAGTGGGTAAGCCCAGTTCAAGTTGTACCTAAAAAGGGAGGCATGACGGTTGTCAAGAATGACAAGAATGAGTTAATCCCCCAGAGAACCGTCACTGGATGGCGGATGTGCATAGATTACAGAAAACTCAACAAGGCAACAAGGAATGACCACTTCCCTTTGCCCTTCATCGATGAGATGTTAGAGCGATTGGCAAACCATTCTTTCTTTTGCTTCCTTGATGGATATTCTGGATATCATCAAATTCCTATCCACCACGATGATTAGAGCAAAATCACCTTTACCTGTCCTTATGGAACCTACGCCTACCGTAGGATGTCCTTTGGATTGTGTAATGCACCAGCCTTTTTTTAAAGATGCATGATGTCTATCTTTTCTGATATGATTGAAGAAATCATGGAAGTTTTCATGGATGACTTTTCTGTTTATGGAAAAACTTTTGATGATTGTCTTGAAAATTTAGACAAGGTTTTGCAAAGATGTGAAGAAAAGCACTTAGTCCTTAATTGGGAAAAATGTCATTTTATGGTTAGAGAAGGAATAGTACTAGGACACCTAGTGTCTGAAAGAGGGATAGAGGTAGACAGAGCTAAAATTGAAGTAATTGAAAAACAACCTCCACCTATTAATGTTAAAGGGATTAGAAGTTTTCTTGGTCATGCTAGCTTTTATAGACATTTTATACAAAACTTTTCACATATTGCTAGACCTCTTACAAACTTGCTAACCAAGGATGCTCCCTTTGATTTTTATGATGCTTGTATGAAATCTTTTAACACCCTTAAGCAAGCACTCATCTCTGCACCAATCATTCAACCCCCTGATTGGTCTTTACCTTTTGAAATTATGTGTGATGCTAGTGATTATGCTGTGGGGGCAGTTTTGGGGCAAACTAAAGATAAGCATCATGCAATTGCTTATGCTAGTAAAACTCTGATAGAAGCACAACTTAATTATGCAACAACTAAAAAAGGGCTCCTGGCTGTTGTTTTTGTTATAGACAAGTTTAGATCTGACTTAGTAGGAGCTAAAGTAATTAGTTTACACTGATCATGCTGCTTTAAAATACTTGCTCACTAAGAAAGATGCTAAACCCAGATTGATAAGATGGATTTTGCTACTCCAAGATTTTGACTTAGAAATAAAAGATAAAAAGGGAGTAGAAAATTCTGTAGCAGATCATTTGTCTAGGATGCATTTTGAGAATATGCAGGAAATGCCCATCAACGACTCAATGAGGGACGACATGCTCCATCGAATCACCCGATCCGACACCTGGTATGCAAATATTGTGAATTTTATGGTTGCGGGATATGTACCACCAGGGAAGGACAAAAGAAAACTCATCTACGAGAGTTGACAACACATGTGGGATCCGCCATACCTCTTCAGGATATGTTCTGATGGACTATTCTGAAGATGTGTACCAGCGGAAGAGGGGATCAAGATCATTGATTGATGCCACTCATCACCATATGGAAGGACATTGTGGCGCATTTCGCATACATGCAAAGATTTGGCAGAGTGGATTCTTTTGGCCCACCATGTATGATGACACGAAAAGCTTTGCCCGTTTCCAAAGTCAAAGCAGTGTGAGTATATTTTGGTGGCAGTAGACTACGTCTCAAAATGGGTAGAAGCAGTGTGAGTACATTTCTTTTGGTCCCACCATGTATGATGACACGAAAAGTTTTGCCCGTTTCCAAAGCCAAAGCAGTGTGAGTACATTTCTTCGGAGTTCAACTTCTAATCCAAGTGAGTAACGTTGCTATTATTGTTCTTAAGATTTACGATTCTTCTGAATGCTTTAATCTTGGTAATTCCTTGATTGAAGTAGTTATTTATAGTTTAAGCGTGGTGCTTAGATTATATTTACTCGTAAATGCCCTATGTTGGCGGCCCTTAAAGCCTATTTCTTACCGCCAATATGTTACTAAAATAAATAGTAGGTAGGGCTTTAAACTAACATTTCCACAAGTTTTGGTGTATACTTGACTTGCAGGTGTGACATGTGGAAATGCACAAAAACCATAAAGAAAGCGCACATCCAGGAAACGTATTCAGAGAAGGCGCAATCCAAGAAAATAAGAAAGCCCACCTCAAACATTAAACTGGACCCATCCGTAACCGCGGGGGAGGCCCAGGCCCAGGGAGCAACCGACCACCGGAAGGCGGTGGCCAGATGGCGCTCCCTAGGGACCGACCGCCCCTGGGTGGGGCCTCCCGGGCCCATCTTCGGAGGCGGTACTGATGGCGGTTTGCTGATGGCGGTTCCACCTGCTTCCATATTTGTTGGCACCCGAACCGTCCTTGTTAGACTATAAAAAAAGAGGGAGAGCTCCCCTCCAACACACACCATCATTTGGAGCCATTTACCTCACCTCTCACTTATATTCTTTAGATTAGTTTTAGTATTAGAGTAAGGCAAGAGCTAGCAAGGAGAGCTTGCATCCTTGGTAGAAGAAGGAACACCTCGGTATGAATACAATGGAGTTCTCTTCCAAGTTCAAGTTCTTATCTTATTTATATAGCAATGCATATGAACTAGAGTATAGTCTTGGACATGTTATGATCATGATATATGAACTAGCTATAGTTTATGTGTTATGTTCTCGATATGTTCATCGTTGTTCTTCATCGTTCATCGACTTAGTATGAATCGAGGAAGAACTAGGGATGAGGTGACGGTTCGTCGTGCCTTCTCGGTTGCTCTTAGCCTAGCCTGTCACTCCGGAGGGGTGGGGTCCTAGGGGGTTAGGAGTTGTTTCCATGTACGCGAGCATGGTGCTCGGGTATGCGGAGATCGGCGAATATGCCGGTATCCCACGGGCAGAGGGGTAGGTGCGCAGGTGGTGACAGCCCTGTCCATCCCTAGCACTCCCCCACGTTCGGATATTGGGTAGGAGTTCGTAAAGTCTCTATCGGCTGGCAGACCAGCTGCGGGGATCTCCCTGTCATCCCAGATCTAGTCCTGATACTAGACATGCTAGTTAGATGTTTACTAACAGTTCTTTGCATAGTTATATATGACCAATGCCTGCTCAATTAGATATATTCTTTTATTCTTTCTTTCTCTTTTATCCTTGAGGTCGGCTCAGATGTGTGTCCACTATCTTTGAACTATGATTTACCCCTGCCTATGCTATGTCTACCTATGCATTCAATAAGTGATCATGTTTATACCAAAGCTAGATGCATTTGTCCTACCCTCCTACGGGAAATTATAAATACGACACCCCTGAATACTCACGGGTTGAAATGCTACAATGATAGTTCCGTGCGCTTGCGGATTTATCTATACTAAGCTATCATGATTGGCATATCTAAGTACCATTACCTAAGGATTGTAATTCTTGTTGCACCCCAAGGCACCGTGCCACAGTTTTGCATATCGTAAGTAATGACGGTTAGGAAGGCCAATCCAGCACTTCTAACTGCTATTACTAGACTGCTTTACCTTGGCTAGCGCCATTAAGGGCCAAGGGTTACCTTTCTGAAGTAATGGTGGTTGGGAATGTGAACTTACGTTTCTAGTATCGTTGCTAGGAATAGGCTTTTAGTCTATCTTTAGTAATGACGCTAAGAAACGCCAACACCCTATAATGTTCGGATCGGTGGTAGATCGTGAGGGTGATCTAGCCTTGTTGAGTCTTACACAGTCCACCTCCCGTCAGTAAGACCGCAGGATTCCATTACTACAGAATTTACCCTTTGTTGGTGCATTCCTATAGTAATTCCCCTGAAGAACAATCATATCATATCTTGTGAGGATTAGAAATAGAAGCCTTAGCAATCTCCTATATCACCTATTTTCTCCGTCCTTGATAGCAGCTCAGGGGTTAAGTCTAGATTCTAGTATTCCCGTTTTCCCTGTGGTAAAATATAAATAACGATACCTGGAATACTCCCGGGTGAAGTGCTACATCGGTATCTGTCCGCTTGCAGATAATCCTAGTGTTTATTTGTTTGAGTTATCTTATACCAACAGCGTCTCATATTATGAAAGAGGAGCAAGCGCGCCGCGATGAGGACATGAAATGGCTATGTCAGATGTGCAACCAAGCTGATGAAGAGATTGCTAAGTTGAAGAGCAATGCTACCGGCGAGGCAGGACCTAGTGCAGCTGGATGTGATCCATGTTTTCCAGAATATCCAATCGAAGATGTGAACTGCTTAACCCCACCTGTCCGGTTGTCTCAAGAGGAATGTGAACTAGGGTCACAAGACTTCAACCAGTTCCAAAAGATGATCTTCAAACATGTGGGAGAGCGGTTGAAGAAGAAACCAAGGAAGTACATATCTCCTTTCCTGATCCCTAACAGCCGGCCGAAAGTACCATTGGCAAAGGCCCTAGCTCTGAGGAACAAGATTGCATCTGATGAGAAGCTAAAAGAGTAATCACCCACACATCATTGCTGCAAATAACACACACCAGTGTTTGTAATTAGCTTTTCTATGTTTTCTGGGTTTTTTTCTGTTTCTTAGTAACACATTGTTGACGGTGGATAACGTGAACTTTTATTAGAACTTTAGACATGAAAGGACATATGAATACACACTAGTCTAGGGTTTTAACTAACAATTTCCACGAGTTTTGCATGTTCTGTATTTTTCAGGGACTATTCCAGAAAAGCATAAAAGAAGGGCTAAAGAGCATAAAAGATACGAAACTTAACCGCGAAGGAAACATTATCACGAGCAACCGGGGCCCCGGACCCTACTAGGTGGGGCCGGTCGGCCCTAGGGTGGGGCCGGCCAGTGCCTCCTGCCAGGTCTCGGGCCCCGCCTTCTGGAATGTTCCTCCCACGCTTCCTTGGCACCCAAGGAAAGCATCCCTCCATCAATCTAAGGACGGTTTGATCCAACGGTACACATAACATGAGCTGTGGGATTAATTGTGCCTGAATCAGAATTTGGCCTATAAAGGCCTATGTGCACTTTAATGAGACATGGTGGAGGTTTAGTACCACATGGCTTGCTCAAGGTGGAGGAGGGGAGGCCGCCCCCTATATATACAGCCCCAGGGATCCCCCTGGAGGCATCCTATTCTTGAGCTTCAATTCCATATCTCCAGTTAGGGTTAGATGTAGCAATTAGGAGAGACTAGTTCTTCTAGATCTAATCTTGTTTAGAGAAGTAGAGAGATAGAGTAGATGAGTAGAGATTCGGAGGAGTCCCAGCCTGTCGGAGCTTCTTCACAGTTGTATTCTTCTAGATTCAGCTCCCTCGCCCGGAGCTGCGTTCTGAGGTACTTTGGTATTCAACATTCTGATTCAAGTAGCATTCGTTCTTATTTGTTCTTAAGTTTGCAACTCATATTGAGTGCTTTGATCTTGGTCATTACTTGATTGAAGTATTATTTCATAGTGTAGGCGTGGTGCCTAGGTTAGGTTTACTTGTGAATGTCCCCTGATTGGCCGGATAGTGGTAGATCGCGTAGGTGACAGCTGCGTTGAGTCCTTTCTACTCCACTTCCTGTTGATAGGATCGATAGGTGTATCAGTGTCTGGTAGGAGGGAACTCTGATTTCACCTTTTATTCATGTCACTGCCCGGTTAGGACAATATTATTCGAAGTTACCGGTGATCGGAACTAGATAATCATTTGTTATTTTCTCTTTCTTGATATTATCTAGCCTAATCGTTGGGTTAAGTTCATCGGCTTGGTCATTATCACCTACTGTTCCCTGTGGATATGATATTTAAAACCTTCGGGTAAAATGTGACAGGGGTATATTATCTGTGCGCTTGCGGATAATCTGAATACAATCTTATTTAATAGAGTGCAGTTAATTTATACCAACAAGCATTTTTGGCGCCGTTGCCGGGGAACGGTTTGCTGATTTTTGACTGAGTTTAGCTTAATCTTGTATTATACTTTTATCTTTTCTATTTTATCCCTACCTTTTCATCATTTTTATGTTCAACCTTATGGATGCTTTACATTCCACGCCTATCTATCTATTTGGCATGCGCAAAAGCTTTGAGCCACCAAAATCTATAGAGCCTATCATAACACCTGGCTATGAGCTGCGCCCATGTCTAATTAATATGATTCGGGATAAACCTTTCTCGGGAGAAAGTAACGAAAATCCATACTTACATCTACGAGAGTTCGAGCAGACCTGTGCATGCTTGCACATTGCTGGCATGTCTGATAAGACTTTAAGATGAAAGCTTTTTCCGTTCTCTTTGACTGAAAGAGCTAAACATTGGTATTATCGAGCCGTAGAAAGTATGCAAGGGGATTGGAAAACTTTGTGCTCTGAATTTTGTTTATATTTCTTTCCCATCCATAGAGTAGTTAACCTTCGAAAAGTGGTTCTAACTTTTAGGCAACTAGAACAAGAATCTCGTAGTACATCCTGAGATCGTTTTAATGAACTTGTTACATCTGGTCCAGACCTTGGTTTTCCAGACCCTGTGCTTATCCAACATTTCTATTTGGGTCTTACCAAGAAATCTAGGGAATCCCTTGGTTTATTCTCTGGAGGAGCCTTTCCTTATTTGCCTATAAGTAAAGCAAGAGCTATGATCAACAAGGTTGCTCTAGCTAATTCTGAACTCCCCAAGAAAGAGAAGGAATCATACCCCGAACAAGAAGAGGAAGTTTTGGTAGCTAAAACACAATCACTCCAATCCCAAGATTTAGCTGTCAATCCTAAACCATCGAAACCCCACTTTGATGATTTAGACTTCCAATTAGTTAAGATGCTTGCAGATCAATGCACAACAGATCTTCTCAGAAGGGCATCTTAGAAAAAATGTCAACTTCCTTCCCCCTGAAAGACATTGGGAAGAATGCAAGGATGGCATGTTTAGTGATACCATAGAAGGAGAGCCAAGCCACATAGGAATCAATTCTATCTTGTCCCCTTCTATGCCTGCATTAAATGCCTCATCTGAACCCATATCTAAACCCATCCTTGACCCCACTGATCCTTCTTATGCTCTCTCTCCTAAGTCTCATAATGACCCTAGGATCCCATAAGACATCCCAAGAAAATAGGAGTCATGAAGATTATAGGAATGAATAAGAAGAGCTACGACAATGGCAGGAATGCATAGAACATACTAGAAACACATACGCTATTGTCAAAGAATGGATGGAGGAGGACGAAGCCATAGTGCTGGCATCTAAACTTGGTTTAGATTCAAATGGTGAGCTTAAATCAATTTCTGTAGTAAACATAACTCATTCAAGTTTAGAGAAAGCCTTAGACAAAACCAATCTTAGAGACACCAATCTATGGGAGATCCTAGAAAATAAAATAAATGAATGTCGTAGACATGAAATAACAGAGACAAACTTGTTGCCTATAGACATCCATGAAGAAACACCCTTGGAGTCTGAAAAGGGAGATCATATCGATGAGCATGGGAATTACTTCATTAACACCTCATCAAATCCATGCTCATATGAGAAATCTCCTGGATTAATTAGTCTCTCTAACATTATCACACACGAGATCTTCAACCCCCTCATTCTACCTGTTCATAAATTTATTGAAAGGGTGGTTGTAGATGCATATGTTTATCATAAATATTGTAGATCTCGATGTAATCTTGAGATAGGTGCACAAAGGTTGGTGTTCTAGGGGAAACCACCTGATGAACCCATAAAGTACAATAATTAGAAGGTTTCCCAAGAACGGCTTTATGTCCTAAAATAACCACTCTTGAAAAAATAAATTAAGCTTGCACCATTAATAATGCCCTTTGAATTAAGCATAGAATTATAATCATGAAAATATTCCTTTGGGTATTTTTGTCACTAACCATTCCAGGCTTGAAGTAGAAGGATGACATCATCAGGTATGTCCAACCAATCATCATGTAACATTAATCCATCTAAACTTAACTTTGCTTTGCAAAATTCAAGCTTGGGGGAATAGGCTTAATTAGAAAATCATATGTTGCTAATGTTGGTTGTCTCTACCCTATTAATCCATATTCAATTGTTTGTCTTTTTATCTCTAAATGAATAAATCTCTATAAGTGCTTTCATTTCACCTTTGTCTGCCATAGTGTGTTTTGGTTTGGAAGTACTACGTACGACGGTATGGGTATTTTCAAAGGCTTTTAAATTGAGCGTGGTGCCTAGGTCAAATAGCCTTCCTTAACTAAAATTAAACATGGAGTTTGGTTTGGTTATTGAACTAGAAATTGCTGTAGTAGACATTGGATATTTTGTCGGACTAACCCCTGCAGAAAACTTTTAAATTTAATCTGGGTAAGTCATGAGGTGAATTCAAATCGGAGATGAGATAGGGCACATGCTGAACTTCAATAACTTTGCAGAGGAAGACGCAGCTCATTCATCATAAATGGAAGAACTGTGAGATTAATGATTCATTCACTTCATCTTCTGTTGCAAGTTACTTTACCTCAAGCCATGCCTGTCTAGAATATAATCTATGCTGAAATGATATCAATACTATCTTATTGAGCGTAGATGGAACAAAATAAAATAATGGACAAAACAACCTTTGTTCCAAAATTGTATATCCCTTCGGGTATGTATTGTCCACTAAGCTATTGCAGGCATGAGAATGAGTGACAAGGTGTCATAAGATCAAAGAAGCAAAAGATGGCAAAAAAAAGAATAAGCAACAAAGGAGACAATATACTCATGAGCAACTCAAGATGCAAGAGAAGGAAAGGACCACCAATCATCTACCCTTCATTACTTAGTGCCATCACGCTCTAATAATGAAGGTAATATCTTAAGGTAAGTAGTTATTATTTTCCCTCTTGATTTTGGTATACACATAAATGAAGATGCAAACATGTTAGAGTTACAGCTTTAATTGATTAACCTAATTAACTCAACATGCTTTGTCCTTTAAGATTGTTCATGGCATCATTCTTTTGATCTCAGTCTTAATCAAATGAGCTAAAATATTGTATTCTATCTTTGGAAGATGATAGTTATACTCATATGAAAATTTATATATTATGTAGAGATAGACAACCCTTCCATTGGTTAAGCAATTTAAATCTTTTCTGCTATATGAACTTAAATGCAACATAAATGCTTAATCTTTTGATATTACCACTCATGTCATAAGTAAACAAATTATGCAACACCAATTTTGTCTTACTCAATGTGCCTAAGGTTAGAGAAAAATAAATAAATAAAGAAATAGATTCGGTTTTATTGGTGTTTTTCCACCAGCAGAGCCCATGCACTTGATCTCTACCTTGGTTTTGCAAACAGGACAACACTTCGAGCAAAGTTTATTAATTCCCAAAATTCTACAAGTGAAAGTTCTGTGAACATGCACGCTGAGCAAGATGCTGCCAGCTCCCACTATTAATGCTCTACTTCATCCTGCTGGCCAAGCAAAGAACAAAAATGACATCACCATCACGAGGGGTGCAACCATCAAGACCTCCATCTCCAAGATGGAAAGCTACACAAGAGTGAAGAAAAAGTCCTATCGGTAGACTTTAAATTATGCACCCTTGTCATAAGGTAACATGGTAGTTATCTAATTAATCAGTATTTTTGTCTGCATTAGTAATTTCACTTTAGCATATTCATCTTTATGCATATCGAAAAGAAAAGAATAATAAAAATCTTTATTGTCTTATTTACTGCATCATAAAATATTAAAGCCCCACGTAAATAAACTTATGGTACCCCTATAGGAGTATTTACTGTGGTGTCATAAAAAAAAATGATAATAGCATCTGTATTTATTTTCTTGCAATATGAAAATTCTAAGCCCTATGAGAATAAATATTCTCCGTGGTGGCATAAAAATAAAAATATATCATGCATACATATTTGATTTCTGCATAAGGAAAATTAGAAAATCCTAAAAAGAGAATCCTGCTAGAATCTGTTAATTAAAATCAACTCAGAGAATAATCAATTACTTATTGGCTGACCGCTAACCCCTTATCACATTCAAGCCTCGAGTTTTGGTTTTCTTGTTGGAGTATAATTATGCAGGATAACACTATGTCTGAGGAGTGAGTCCATCAGTGGCACCCACCAGACCGCTACTGGCAAGCTCACTCTAAAGATCATCAACACCAAGTATTACAAACATCAAGCTTAGGGGAGGAGCATCCCCTAGTTATCAGGTAACTACACCTATGTGATTATCGAGTCTATTTTATATAGTCATAAAATACCAAAAAAATATGAGCACATGAAGGTTCACCATAGTATCATAGGAAAATCTAAAAAATACCAAAAATATATGGGCACATGAAGGTCCACACTCTTAAGAGAAGTTTCCTAATTGGGTACAGAAACTTAAACTTCTGCTGGAAATATAAAATCAATCACTTACCATGGAGTGGTACTAAACCTAACCCCGTCTCCATGAGATTTGGTATTTTTGTTGGCAATTGAGTTTCACATGAAAATATAAGATCAAAAGAGCTAGTCAATCCGAAACCCTTACGCTGCCGATACACCTGCTCCCAGAAGGATCACTCAATTTGCAACATCAAAAACCCTGTCAAACATCCAGCTTGGGGGAGGGCACCCTCCATTAAAAATCCAGTTAAGTATAAGTTTCCCACCTTATTATTATTGTACCATATCGCTTTTTCGTGTGAGTTAGCTAGTAATATAAAATTTGAAAACCAAATAAAAATATTTAGTTATTTAGTAAGGTATAATCTTAGAGTGTGTCTAGAGTCAGTCTAGTTTAGAGTCAAATAAAAACTGGTGAACATTAAAATTTTGTCTTGGAAATGATGAATAGTTGCTCTGCCGTAATTCCTTTCAAGTGCCTAGTTTTCAACCTTAAATTCTCCTGAGTTTTAGATATTACTGTTTTGACTTAAGAATTTACTCTGAATCTAAAACTTGTGGAGGCATATGCTTGAGCCAAGTCTAGGTGATTGACTGATATGATACATAAAGATTGAGCTGCTATTTATCTTATTCCTAACATTACTAAGTTCTGGAGATTTATTTTGAAAATTTAAAATCTTACATGATGAGCTCTTGTATGACAAAGTGTGAATTCCTACCAAAGCCATATATGATACATTTAGAGATAGGAAAACCTTTGCACATTTATACTACTTGCTTTGCATTCAGTTTAGTCAACCTTTGTTGTATACCTTATGAGAGTCTTTTCATGCTTTTAAAACCAAGATGACTTACACACTCCACCTACATTTGCATTACTCCTACTTTGGGAGTAAGCGCAACCATTTCCCACTTTCATCCAGATCCACCTTAAAAATATTTTTCTCATACACTGGGAGTAAACACCCAAAAATATATACCCTATAGGACAGCCCCTGTTTAATTGCTCTAAGTTCTTATCATTATCTCTCCAATTATTTATATTCAAAGGATACATGTGGCTATGAAAAAGTATTGAAAAAAAGGGGAAGGGAGTAAAAGATGGACAAGTGTCCCAATAATTAAAACAATGGGTACTTAGATGCCCGCCTCCCTGATGGAAAAAAAGAAGAAAGAAAGAAAAGAAGAAAAAAGAGAATAAAGATAGCCCATGTTTCCTACGGAAGTTCTAAATTCCAAAAAGGAGAGTGAATCATTTTCAAAAGAGCAAAAGTAGAATTAGCATTTAGCCACCATATATACACCTATCCACCATATTCCATACACATGCACATCTTGGTTTGATTGTATGACTTTACAATATATGAATTGCAAGTATGCTCATCATTGTTATTGCCACTCCTATAAGCTCCACTATAATCCTTAGTTGTAGGAAGGCATAACATCATTAATGCCTTAAGTGAGATCCATAAATACCACATATATTGAGAGACTTGAGGGTGTCATACAATTAAGCTCTGAGTTTTATCTCGAAAACTTACAAAACTCCGGAATATTGGTACTATGAAAAATTTGAGACATAGGGCTTGACTTGATTGTTCTGTCTTTCAATTGCTCAAGACTTATGCGAAAGCTGTAAAACCCCGTAGTTAAAGGTAAAATGGGTGAGTTCAAGAGTTAGAGCAGTTTTGTCTAATCTGAAGGAGAATTTCTGTTTGAAAGCATGTGTACTTGGAAGGCATGAAAGCATTGTAGCAACTCTTGATCCAAATATATTAGTAATTAGGCTTAGGTTGTTTGCCAAGGGACTGGCAAATAGGTAAGCTTGGGGGTGTTGTTGACGGTGGATAACGTCAACTTTTATTAGAACTTTAGACATAAAAGGACACATGAATACACACTAGTCTAGGATTTTAACTGACAATTTCCATGAGCTTTGCATGTTCTGTATTTTCTAGGGACTATTCCAGAAAAGCATAAAAGAAGGGCTAAAGAGCATAAAAGACATGAAACTTAACCGCAAAGGAAACATTATCACGAGAACACTAGAAGGATCTAGAAGACACCTGAGCAACCGGGGCCCCAGGACCCCACTAGGTGGGGCTGGTTGGCCCTAGGGTGGGGCCGGCCAGCGCCACCTGCCAGGTCTCGGGCCCTGCCTTCTGGAATGTTCCTCCCACGCTTCCTTGGCACCCAAGTAAAGCATCCCTCCATCAATCTATGGACGGTTTGGATCCAACGGTACACGTAACATGAGCTGCGGGATTAATTGTACCTGAATCAGAATTTGACCCATAAAGGCCTATGTGCACTTTAATCAGGGTTAGATGTAGCAAATAGGAGAGACTAGTTCTTCTAGATCTAGTCTTGTTTAGAGAAGTAGAGAGATAGAGTAGATGAGTAGAGATTCGGAGGAGTCCCGGCCTGTCGGAGCTTCTCCGCAGCTGTATTCTTCTGGATTCAGCTTCCTCGCCCAGAGCTGTGTTCTGAGGTACTTTGGTATTCAACATTCTGATTCAAGTAGCATTCGTTCTTATTTGTTCTTAATTTTTCAACTCATATTGAGTGTTTTGATCTTGGTCATTACTTAATTGAAGTAGTATTTCGTAGTGTAGGCGTGGTGCCTAGACAAGGTTTACTTGTGAATGTCTCCTGATTGGCCACATAGTGGTAGATCGCATAGGTGACAGCTGCGTTGAGTCCTTTGTAGTCCACTTCCCGTTGATAGGATCGATAGGTGTATAAGTGTCTGGTAGGAGGGAACTCTGATTTCACCTCTTATTCATGTCACTGCCCAGTTAGGACAATATTATTCGAAGTTACCGGTGATCGGAACTAGATAATCATTTGTTATTTCCTCTTTCTTGATATTATCTAGCATAATTGTTGGGTTAAGTTCATCGGCTTGGTCATTATCACCTACTGTTCCCTGTGGATACGATATTTAAAACCTCCAGGTAAAATGTAACAGCGGTATATTATCTGTGCGCTTGCGGATAATCTGAATACAATCTTACTTAATAGAGTGCAGTTAATTTATACCAACACACATCCTGTTTTTTTTCACCCACTATGCAGGATACCTCTGATTGATTACGGACGTATTTTGCTCTTTTGATGGTAATGATCTACTGACCAGTTTTGCGGATGACAAAGATGGTGACTCTGCAGTCTTAGATTTTATTGTTCATTATCTCCGCTATGATGATATTGTTCACAAGGAAAATTTAGTTGGATATAGGATTTTCCTCACCACTGGATTCTATGTGAGTTTTTGCCGACCCCCCATACACACCCTTCTTTATTCGCATGTTGGCTGCTGTTTTTTAATATTTTGTTTGCATATCCTTTTTGGTTTTTTCCAGTACTTGGCACATGGCATTATCAGCATATACACAGATGATGGAAAACTGAGACTCCAGAATTCACTGTGTTAAGACAACACCTCGAGAATGAAGTTGTGCATTATCCTGATTTAACCAAATCAAAGCTGGTTAGTATCTGATTATTTTTATGTTGGGCTTGCTTTTCTGTCTTATATTGATATTTTGGAATTGACACCACCGTCGTATCATGCTGATCTGAACTGATGTCTAATTAACCATCAAGCGGTCACAACTGTAAATGTTAATTCAACAGGTTGCAATTGGCGTCACCCCCATGTTGCAAACTGTGTGCAGTAGGTCTAGACAGGAATTTTCTTTTTTGGTTTTTTCACTCAACTGATGCAGCATACCCAATATGTACATGCAGATATTCATGCCAGTTTGTGTTAGGAAGCACTACTTTATTTATTGCATCAATCAAATTCACAAACGGATTGATATCCTGGACTCAATAGACTATGCTTGGGGGAACACTAGCCCTGCAGCACACCATGATCCTATTTTCGAGAAGATCCCCATCATAAGTGCTGCATTCCAGAAGGTCAGCAAGAAAAAATTCCCTCAAATTGAGAGATGGAGCAAGCCATTCATTGAGGTCCCAAAACAAGGGGGACCCAGTGATTGCATGTTTTTTCTTTGGAAATATATGAAATTTTGGGATGGCGAGAAGCTGAACATCGATATCAATCCAGTAGTACTTCCTCTTTTTTTCCCCACATTTCCTTATACAATTTCAGCAGTCTCTAATATTTTTCTTTCTTTTCTTACTCTTTTTTTCCTTTTTCACTGTGTTTTTTAGTTCAAGGGCATGATATACAGGGTAGAGCTCATGCACTACTTGGTGTTTCATCCACTGAACCAGGCAGACCTACCTGATGAATTGGATGTTTATAGGATTGGCAGAAGGAAGATAAATTGGGATGCCGAGCAATGATGAACCTTCTACGACGTGTTGTCTTTTGTTTCTTTTTCTTGTCTCATTGATGCTTATCAGCATCATGCACTGTGCGCGCGTTCTCATTTAGTTTATATGTGCACGCCCATACTGTGTCGAAAACTATGTGTGACAACTTTTGTAAAGAGTCTAGCAGTCGTGCTGCAAGTGCTTTCAAAGACATGTTGTAATTTTCAACTTTCTCCTAAATGAAGTCTGAACTTTCTCCTGAATGAAGTCTGAATGATGCAGCAAGTTTATATGCAGGCAGCTAGTCATGTTGCAATTCATAATTACACTAGGTTGTAAATGTGTTGTATATTACCTTGCAAACTGATGTGAAAAACAGTATTCACCTGAGACTTTTTTCGACTTAATTCTCATTGATTTAACCAGAATTCCAATAAACAGCAACTAGCAAAGATTCAACATAATAATTACAACCAAAATATGTGTTTTCAAAAATGTCATCATATAGTTCTTTGTAATTTATAGACATGTAACGTATTGTTTGTAGATGGTATAAATAGACACACCACACACCATGTGTTTTTACAGCAAGAAAATAGAATTGACTTTTTTTTCTGTTTCTTTTTCCTTTTGGTCCAGCACCTCTCTTTTGTATTCGTTGCAGTTCACACGCGGAGCTCTTCCCCCATGCCCCCTGGTTGCTGAACCTCTTCCTCTTCCAGTCCCTCTGTGTGCAGAGCTGCTTGGTTGTGTTTTAGCAACTTCAGTTTCATCTACATCACCTTCTTCATGCAGATCACTCACCATCTTTGGCCGTCCTCTCTTCCTTGGAGTGCCACCATTTGCTTTAGCACTCTTTTCCTGGAGACGCATTTCTGCTGCCTTGCTTCGATCCGGGTTTATTGGACATGTGTGCTGAACAGGGTTACCATCACGTGGAGGCTCAACTTCACTTTTCCTTTTCTTCCCTCTTCCTTTTGTGCGTGCTACGGGGGGCTCAATGAGTAGCAATCCATCATGCAACAACGTTGATGATGGCTGCGATCCAGTGCTACCATTATCAGGTTGTGTTGCTGCCGACTCCCCACTGTCAGGTGACCCATTAGGTACGGTGCCATCACTAGCAGGGTTTGTTGCTATCACCACCGATTCAGCTGCTGATGGCCCATTTCCTGGCGACCCGCTCTCCATGCTTTTAGGGAACATTTCAATCCCCGGGATGATCTTGTCTAGCTGCCTATTTGTCTCTTGACAAGCACGATCCGACCTACTTCCTGCCCTTCCGAGCTTCATCAACTTAGGCAGCAAGCTGGACATCCGAGTCTGTTCTCGGCTTGCTGTTGGACCAATTTGCACGCCGTCATGCCTATCCCACGGGACTTCTTGTCTCGCTGAACGAGTGGATCTCTTGCGGATGTACTTTTCTAGGATGTGTCTAACCTGCAGGTGGGTGAAGGCTCTTATAATATGCATGCAGAAAAAACCTGCAAGTTTTTCAAAAAAACAACAGATACACATGTCAGATTTTGCAATCATAAGCATGATACATGTTGCAACTGTGTGGCCCAAGAAGGTGCAATTGGAACTTTTTAACAAATACTTTTTCTCCCCCCATGTCTGCATATACCTGTGTGTTCCCATTGTTTGCATTCGCATCTATATTCACCATTGTCCTTATCAGCAACCACCCTGAATTCATGTTATGCCCAGCAGAAGCTTCCTCCCCCTTGCTCATGCTTCACCAACCACCCATTTTTAATCTGTGGGTCTGGATCAGGGCGTATGACAAATGCTGTGCTGTTATTGTATTGCTTTTTGTACTCCTGGTACATGGCTCTAGTGTACACTCTGCATAGCTGCTCATCAAATTTTGCTCTGCAAGCCCGCACCACTTCAGCCTGCAATAAGAAATCATTTTTTTAGTATGTTTGTCTGTTTCCTGCAATTATATTATGTAATGTGTTGTAACTGGTGGATAGTAACAATTGCAAATATCATTTGATTTTTTAAGGATCTCTCTCTTTTTTTTACCTGCGCATAACGCGTCTCCCCCGCGTCCATGTGGTCAGCATGTTGGAGTGAGTCTAGCATCCTTCTAGCAAACATGTGCAGGCTAGTGCTCTCACTAACATAGCCATCTTTCAACACCCTGTTCTGACTCTCCGATCGCTGTGTTCATGTCATCCTACCACAATACATCCCCTTGAAATAAGAAGCTATCCACCTCTCCCTCTTATCCCACAGGGCTTTAATGGTAGGATGATCAGCAATGCCACACTCATCAACTAGCTTGTGCCATTCAACCTCAAACTGCGTCAGGGCCCAATGGATAGTTTATCAATGATTCAAGCCTTTCCTTCAAGTTTTTATCCTTGTGTTCGGTGTACAACTGGTCCAACTCAAACTCCCAAGGTCTTACTATGTGCCAGCAGTAGTTTCTGTGTTGAGACTTGACAAACACCGACTCAATTGCAACCTTCATTGCTGGATCTTCATCTGATAAAAGACAGAAAATATTGGTGAAATAGGTTAGCAACTATACATTTTTCAATGTTGCAAATCAGTGATTTGACAAAAGAATAGAAGGCTCACCCGTCAGGATAACATGAGGTTCTTGTCCATGCATGCAACTCTTGAATGTCTCAAACAACCATTTGAATGATCCAGTTGATTCATCACCAATCAGAGCTTGTCCAAAGGTCACATTCTTCAGATTATTGTTGGCTCCAACAAACATCACCAGCGGCATCTTCTTGCTGTTGGTTTTATGTGTTGTATCAAAGGTGACGGCATCTCCAAAATCTTTGTATTCAACTCTCTGGCTTGCGTGACTCCAGAATATGTTCTTGATCACTCTAGTTTTTGGATCTGCGTCCACATCCCAGTAGAAATATTCATTGCTCTCCTTGGATTCTCTGAAGAACTGGAGAAGCTTGTTAAGATCATCTTCTCTTTCCTCCTTAGCCTTCGCTGCCTTCCTGTGAACATTTAAAATACATAGACAGTTTTTGTTAGGAAAAGTTCGTCACAGGTGTTTTTTTTGCAGTTCAGATATATGATACACTTGCAATCCAGATATGTGACATGTTGCAATCAAGTGAAACAAAAATTCAATACTTACATATTCTTTATGTCTTTCTCTATAAAACCCCACATGTGGCGACCATCATACAGATTTGCCATCACATTCAGCGCTGACTGATGCGCAACCCCGTTCCTTGTCATTATGTTAAATAAGTCACTCATGCCTTCTGCCATGTTCTTGTGTGCGTGCATGTATCTTGTCATCCTGGGGGATGGCTCAAGCTTGTGGTTGTGGGCTTCCTATACATGGTCAAAGTACCAGAAATTATGCTTCACATCCTTCTTAACTTTCACATAAGCCGGGCAGCCGCATCTTTTTGACCCCTTCTGTGTTTTTGCTTTCTCTTCCTTATTCTTGCTCTCATGCTTCCCTTCCCTATTGCAAACCCAATGATTTCTCTCCTTGCTTGTTCTCGCAGTCCTCAGACTGAACCCAGCTAGCTTTGCATAATCTTTGTAAAATATGTATGCATCATTTATTGTAGAGAATTGCTGCCTCACTCTTGGCACTAAGACAGCTGGTATAGTGTTGACGGTCGCTAACACCCTGTTTTACCGTCAATATTTCACCTATAACCAAGGTAAAACCACATGAAAAGCAACGAACTCACTTTGAAACTTACCTAGTTCCACATGTCCTTAGAGAAAAGTTGTGTATGCAGGAAAAATGGTGAAAACAGGAGAAAATGAAGCAAGGCAAGACACCTCAGCACCTCAGCTGCCACATGGCAGCCAGAGAGGGGGCGGCCGCCCCCAACGTAGGGTGCCCGCCCTATGAAGTGTGCCAAATGGCACTTGTCACCTCACGGATCCGTGTGCCATCCTCTCAAATGGCCCATGGAGCGTTGATTCAACATCAACGGCTCATATACAAGGCACGAGGATCCGGTGGCCCTGTGAACAGGGCGCCCGCCCTGTCACTTTGGTGTGCCATGTCCACAATCCGAGGGATGGCCTCCAGGAGTCATCCAAGCCATCAATTGAAGTCAGTTTTCAACCAATGGTGCAAGATAGAGGTGTCAAGGATCTATGGACCCACCTGCCATCCTCCAAGGGTCAGAAACCGACTCTACAACCGCCAAAACGTGCACCAACCGACCTTGCAACCGCCACTGAGGAGGAAGGAGGGCCGTTGGATGCAAGGCGGTCCACCGCCTTCCAGCACGCATATAAGTACCCCTGGAGCACTCCTACACTATAAATAGGGCCAGTTTCCACACTTGTAAGGGAAACATAGCTAGTGAAAAACACTACTAGTGAAATACCACTAGAAGTCTTAGTCTATAGTAGCTCCTCTCTCTCTCTAGTGAAGCTCTGCTCTTAGGAATAGTGCTAGCTAGAGAAGAGTAGAGTGGGAGAGAAGTTGGGAGAAGGAGGAAGTCTGTGGAGGAGCCAGGCTTGTCGGCGACCTTCTCTGCGGTGTTCTTCACTCTTATCGGTAATAAAGATGCCCTGCTTCATTTATTTATTGTTTTACTTTAAGTATGTGTATACCTGCTCATTGCCTGGTTAGAGTGCTCTAATTCTTGAGCTTGAGTTAGATTAGTAAGTTCATAGATTAAGCGCGGTGTTTAGGCTATAGCTTACCCTTGAGGACCGCTAGGCCCACGGATAGTAGTGGTAGGTTCTAGGTGGTGACAGCCCTAGAATCCTCTGGATTCCACCACGTTCGGTCTAGTCTTTTGAAGTTAAGCGTAGGGCTTGTAGACGTACGGGGCCTAATTAGTCGAACTCCGGCTAGTTTTGGACTTTGCGTGCCCCGAGTATAGCAGACTCTTTGGTATAACAATCCTTTGATCTTTTACTGAATTAGAGTTCTCCCATAAACTCCAGAGCTACTTAGAGTTATCTTAGCAAGTTTCCGTCTTAGTTAAACTTCATTGATTTAGCCTCACTACGGTTGTTACCCCACTTATCCATATGTAGCTCTTTGACTATCAGATCCTAGGAATCGTAAACCGTGCCTTCCTTTGGGAAAATATAAATTTGACACCTGGTACTCCCAGGTAAAGTGCTACACGATAGTTTTGTGCGTTTGCAGAATCCCATCACCAATCCTATAGAGCTCCCAACAAGCATTTTTGGCGTAGTAGCTAGAAATATCTTATTCCTAATAGCAACGTTAGAAGTGTCAATAACCACATACTTTGAGCATAGGGATTGACAACCCCAGTGATTGCGTTGAGAAGTATTGTTACCACTGCTAGAGGATAGATTTGGCTACACTCTTTTGATAGCGTTAGTAACTGTCAACAAGCATTTTTGGCACCGTTGCCGGGGAAGACAGCTTTTGAATTCCATTGATCTTAGTCAAGTCTAGATAGTTATCCTTAGAATCACGAATATGGCCGAAAGGACCATCGGTGAATTCTCTGCACCTTCTGCTGCTAATATAGCAACAGGACCTGGTGTCATCGAGGCGAACACTCAGTTTGAGTTAAAGCCCGCATTGATCACAATGGTTCAAGCTAGCCCATTTTGTGCCAAAGCTCATGAGGATGCTAATGCACACCTCCAACATTTCTTGGAGATATGCAGCACCTTTACCATTAAAGGAGTAACCCCAGATGTAATTCGTTTGCGACTATTTCCGTTCTCCTTGTTAGGAAAAGCTAAGCAATGGTTCTATACGAACCGAAACGATGTGGACACATGGGAAAACTGTTCCAACTATTTCCTAGTGAAATTCTTTCCTCTAGGTAAGACCAATGCTCATCGCAATAAGATGTCTAACTTCCAACAACAACCCGATAAATCGATTCCCGAGGCTTGGGAACAAATGCAAGAGTATATCGCTGCCTGTCCACACCATGGTATGGAGGATTGGCTTTTGATCCAAAACTTCTACCATGGATTAACCCCTCTTGATAGAAGCCATCTAGATGCTGCCGCCGGTGGAGCATTCTTTTCTCTTAAGGTTATAGATGTAAGGGTTTTGATCGAGAAGATGGTGTCTAATCAAGGATGGAACGAGGAACGTCTGTAACCGCGCAAGCAAGGTATGCATTCTTTAAAGGAAGCTGACATGATTGCAGCTAAGGTGGACCTTCTGGCCAAAAGGCTAAAAAATTATGAGAAGATGCGTGCACCTGAGATCGTGCAAGCCATGGAGACTCACATGACGTGTGAAGTCTGTGGAGAAGTTGGCCATTCTGGACTCCATTGTCCTGAGACACATGAAGACCTCAACTTCATCAGAAATGATAACGGTTTTCGTTCTTCAAATCAAGGATGGACTCAGCGCTCCAATTCTCAAGGTAACATTTTCAATTCTTCGCAACATCCAAACAACCAAGGTAACAACTATCCTTCTGTTAAAGATCTTGTTTATGGTCAAGGTAGAATGACTGATAGTATAAACAAGAAACTTCATGCTAATGATAGGATGCTAGATAGCATAAATGCTAAATTGGATGATTTCTATTCTGCAATTAAAAATTAACTTGATTTCAATAAGATGCTTGAAACCCAATTAGCACAACTAGCTGCTGCAATTCTATCATTTGGAAAAGATAGAATACCAGGAAAACATGAAACAACCACAGAATCTGCTAATCTTGTTACTGAACTAGATGGATGAAATTTTCGAACTAAAAAGTGATCCTGGAACTCCTATCATATCTTGTTCTATTCAATCTCAAAGGTTTCATAATGCTATATGTGATCTAGGATCAAGCATTAACATCATGTCTAAAGAACATTATGAAAAGTTATTCTACACTGAGCTAGTATCAACTTCTGCGTATGTGCAATTAGCTAGGTCAAACAACTTGTTACATAGAAGGAGTACTTTGTGATGTTCTGGTAAAAGTAAGAAACAACTTTGTGCCCACTGATTTCATGATTATAGACATGGGAAATAGTGACAATTTGCCTCTCATTCTTGGCTGACCTTTCTTGAATACCGTGAATGCATGCATATTTGTTGCTAGTGGTAGCATGGATTTCTATATAAATGGGAAGAAAGAGATATTTGTTTTCTCTTGCACCACACCATGCAATTAACATGCAGAGAAATAAGAATCGACCCATGATGAGGAGCAAGCCAAGATTCTGGAGAAGCAAGAAGGATAAAAATGAGGTTAAGAAAGAACCATCATCTACAGCCTCTACACCTGACCCCACCATTGTCAAAGAAGGACAAGATGAGAAGACATCAGTCAAGAAAGAACCTCCTTCCGAGGAAGGACAATTATGGGAGTAAGTACTCTATCTCTCTTTAATTATTGCATTGGCATATTTTTCATGTTCATGTATTCAACCAATTAATTGTCAGAAGCATGTTTAAATTTAAGTCTTGCATTTAATGATAATAGAGAGATTAAAAAAATAATAAATAAAAATAAAAATAATAATATAAAATAATATATAAACTAAATAAGTAGTAATAATAATAATAAAATAATAAAATTTGGTCTATCAAAGTAGCAATAAATAAAATATAAAGACTAGTGATCATAATAAATAAAGCAAAAGAGGAAATACCCCGACCAAGAAGAGACTCCGACCCTGGAAAAGAAGCTAGCTTGGGGGAGCCGTCATCCTCGCCAAGGTATGGTCTATATCCCCAGCACTTTCTCTTATTTGCTATGAGTTATTATATGAAAAGCAATCTTAAATTTCTACATTTAATATATATATATAATAACAATAATAAAAATAAAAGAGAATATATTTTGCCTTGTTGGAAATGATGAACAATTGCTCTGTGATGATTTACAAAATCTTGTTATACAACCCTTACTATGAAAGTTTTGAGTATGATATCTGAAAATTTGTCTTAAATCAAACACTATTGTGGGTTGCACATGCTAATAACCTAAGTTATGCACTTGCAAGATTGAAACTGGTTTAGTAGATCTTTCACCCGGCCTAAGGAATGAGTGAGAACCAACTAGAGTTTTTGATTTATAAAATTCAAATTCTTACTCATGGTTCCTTTATGGAGTCAATTACCTACCACCGAGCCATATATCCACAAACAACTAAAACCACCAAAAGAAAGAATGTCTGTTTTGAGCTTGCTTAGACCTTATTTGATCTAGGTAGAGAAACTAGTCATATTCTTTGATCAAGATCACGTACACGTCTCACCTATGTACTACTTCTACACTGGAGGTATACATCTATGCTCCATACACCAATTGAGACAAACAACCACAATCAATCTTTGTCCTTTTGATAGATGGGAAGTATTTGGTTACTGAAAAAAAGAGAGAAAAGAGCAAGTGCTCAAGGGAATCAAGAGGACAAATGTCCCACGGACAGGTGCCCATATATCCCTTCCTCATAAAAAAATAATAAAAAAACTATGTATTCAGTAACCAAGCTCTCCCCTATCTAAGGCAAAGAAATAAGTTTCAAGGAGCCCACCAAATAATTTATAGTGCACTTCTTGATCAGCTTATATGACTTGTTGCTCCCTGTGATCTAAGAGTCTAACCTTGCAATAAATTCAGTTCAAGTATGCTTTCGTTCCAATCCTATAAACCCCACATAAGCTTTAGGATATAAATGAAAAGCTCTCTTGAGCTCTTGTGAGGTTTATCATACTAATGAGTGGCTGAGAGTACCATTAAGGGAACCAAAGCAAGACTTTCTTTTCAAAAGATAAAAAAAATTCTCTAGTTAAATGGTCTCACTCTACCAAAGTAAGGGATGAAGTATCTGCTTATCTATTCTATCTTGTTTTTTTGCATAATCCAAGGTTAAAAAGCTAAAAGTCCCATGTAGTTAAGACACAAGATAAATTTCTGAACAATGCTCATTGCTAGAATAGTATTGGTTTGTATATAAGATCTTTATGAATTAATACATTGAAGAAATTCCTGATCCAACATTGCCATGTTAAAACCACATCTTTGCTTGAGGAAAGCAAAAGGTTAGCTTGGGGAAGTTTGTTGACGGTCGCTAACACCCTGTTTTACCGTCAATATTTCACCAATAATCAAGGTAAAACCACATGAAAAGTAATGAGCTCACTTTGAAACTCACCTAGTTCCACATGTCCTTGGAGAAAAGTTGTGTATGTAGGAAAAATGGTGAAAATATGTGAAAATGAAGCAAGGCAAGACACCTCAACACCTCAGCTGCCACATGGCAGCCAGAGAGGGGGCGACCGCCCCATCATAGGGCGCCCGCCCTATGAAGTGTGCCAAATGGCACTTGCCACCTCACGGATCCGTGTGCCATCCTCCCAAATGGCTCATGGAGCGTTGATTCAACATCAATGGCGCATATACAAGGCACGAGGATCTGGTGCCCCGTAAACAGGGCCCTCGCCCTGTCACTTTGGTGTGCCACGTCAACAATCCAAGGGAAGGCCTCCGGGAGTCATCCAAGCCATCAATTGAAGTCGGTTTTCAACCAATGGTGCAAGATGGAGGTGTCAAGGATCCATGGACCCACCTGTCATCCTTCAAGGGTCACAAACCGACTCTACAACCGCCAAAACGTGCACCAAACGACCTTGCAACCGCCATTGAGGAGGAAGAAGGGCCGTTGGATGCAAGGCGGTGCATCCAACTGGGCGCCCGCCCCCATAGGGGGCGCGCGCGCCTGCCACTTCACGCCACCGCCTTTCAGCACGCCTACAAGTACCCCGGGAGCACTCGTACACTATAAATAGGGCCAGTTTCCACACTTGTAAGGGAAACATAGCTAGTGAAAACCACTACTAGTGAAATACCACTAGAAGTCTTAGTCTATGGTAGCTCCTCTCTCTCTCTAGCGAAGCTCTGCTCTTAGGAATAGTGCTAGCTAGAGAACAGTAGAGTGGGAGAGAAGTCGGGAGAAGGAGGAAGTCTGTGGAGGAGCCAGGCTTGTCGGCGACCTTCTCTGCGGTGTTCTTCACTCTTATCGGTAATAAAGGTCCCCTGCTTCATTTATTTATCGTTTTACTTTAAGTATGTGTATACCTGCTCATTGCCTGGTTAGAGTGCTCTAATTCTTGAGCTCGAGTTAGAGTAGTAAGTTCATAGATTAAGTGCGGTGCTTAGGCTATAGCTTACCCTTGAGGACCGCTGGGCCCACGGATAGTAGTGGTAGGTTCTAGGTGGTGACAGCCCTAGAATCCTCTGGACTCCACCACGTTCGGTCTGGTCTTTTGAAGTTAAGCGTAGGGCTTGTAGATGTACGGGTCCTAATCAGTCAAACTCCGGCTAGTTTAGGACTTTGCGTGCCCCGGGTATAGCAGACTCTTTGGTATAACAATCCTTTGATCTTTTACTGAGTTAGAGTTTTTCCATAAACTCCAGAGCTACTTAGAGTTATCCTAGCAAGTTTCCACCTTAGTTAAACTTCATTGATTTATCCTCACTAAGGTTGTTATCCTATTTATCCATATCTAGCTCCTTGACTATCAGATTCTAGGAATCGCAAACCCAGCCTTCCTTTGGAAAAATATAAATTCGACACCTGGTACTCCTAGGTAAAGTGCTACACATTTTACCGCAGATTCCCATTTCTCTAAACACTTACAGTTGTCCAATGTGGGAATCGATTACCCATCTTCGGGGACAAGGGGCGGAACGACCCTTTATTCCAAGGGGAGACTGTGCCTATGGCCTCTCTTTCTTAACGCTTTTGGCGTAGTCGCTAGAAATATCTTATTCCTAGTAGCAACGTTAGAAGTGTCAACAACCACATACTTTGAGCATAGGGATTGACAACCCCAGTGATTGCGTTGATAAGTATTGTTACCACTGCTAGAGGATAGATTTGGCTACACTCTTTTGATAGCGTTAGTATCTGTCAACATGTAGTTGGCTACGGAAAATAAGAGGAAGCATACAAAACATATTGGAGTTTGGTTCAAACATATGACTGGGAAAATTCTCCAGGTAATTCTTATGTTGCAGTTTGGTTTTCATTCTTGTTGCAATCACTAGCAATATATATGTTGCAATTAGTAGATGAAAAAACATTATGATGTGTTTTTTGTTAGAAAAGGTGCCGGGAGGGTCTGCAGGCACCACACAAAATGCAGGTGATTCAGCTAATCCAATATCAATTCAAACATCCAAGGGCAGAGCTAATCCCATGTTAATTCAAACATCACAGCCATAGGTAATGTATTTGAAAACACACCAGTTACAGCATGTATTTGAAAATACACAAGTCACATCATGGGGCATGGGGGTGAGGGGGGGCGGAGGTCGAGTGTTTTTTACCGGGTAGAACAGCTGGCCGGGATCTGGAGTCACCATGTCCCCTGGAGCCAACGTCGCTGGCGGCGTCAGTGTCGTTGTATGGTGGAGGGGATCAGCAGATCCGTGCATGGCAATCGTCGTAGGAGCTGGAATCGGAGCTACTGTCGTGAGGGGAAGCCTTGGCTCCGACGATGGCACAGGATCTTGTCGGTGATAATTTTGGCGAGGCTAACACCGGCTAGTAAATATGTGTTTTGCGGTTGAGGCTACGGATGGTGTGCAAGGGGAACACAGGGATTATACTGGTTCAGGCCGAGCAAGCCCTACGTCCAGTGGAGAGGAGAGTCGTGTTGCCTTGCACCGGGGTGCTTGTAGTAGGGGTTACAAGCTAGTCGAGAGAGGGAAGAGCTCCCAGGTCTCTTGTGAGTGTAAGTGTTTACAAGTTGTTTGCTGTGGGTGAGAACTTGGAACTTCTCCGTCCGTTCGTTCGTTGTTTTCTGTCTCCGTCGTCTTGTCCCTAAAGCTGGTCTCTGCCCTCCCTTTTATAGCCGCAAGGGAGAGGCAAAGGCGGCTACGACGCTACCTATTAAAATAGTGAAGAGTTGCTGTTCTCGGTTTGACTAGCTGCTACCTTTTCTCCGTGTCTCCGGGGTATGGGTATGGCTATCTTGGTTCGCGAGTTCCAAGGTAGAAACAGTCGTCTGACCATGTCTTGTCGTCGGCTCTCTGGGTCTTCTGGATATGGCCGTCGTGGTCCGCTCGACTTTGGTGCGTTTACACCTGCCGGCTATCCTTCCGTACGATGTGACAAGAGGGAGAATCACCTTGGGGCGCTGTTTCCCGAGGCTTGGGATCGTGCTCGTCCTTTCGTGTGGACGGCGCAGTGGGCGTCTTTCCCGAAACGGGGCGGTGCACCGTGGACCATACCGTGGAGGACGATCGTAGTGGGCCCATCAAATCTTGGGGCGTTGTTTCCCGAGGCTCGGGATCTTGAAGGCGTGCTCATCCTTTCGTGTGGACGGCGTAGTGGGCGCCTTTCCCGAAGCGGGGCGGCGCACCGTAGACCATACCGTGGAGGACGATCGTAGTGGGCTCATCAAATCTGCTGTCAGGAAAATCCCGACAGGTGGTATGGCCATCAAGGGCGTGCGAAGCACAGTCGCGTCGAGAGTCTCGCCTGACGGGACAGTGCTTGTAAAGTGGTCAGAGAGATTTCTTATGGTCCAAGATTGCTCCGCTGACATCACCCGTGCCTTGGATGCCGACTTTGGCGCCGTGGATGCCGCTCTCCCGAGTTCTCCCGAGGAGGCTTCGGGCGAGGCTCGGGCGAATCGGAAACTTGGGCGCCCAGGACGCCACCTCCCGAGCTCTCCCGAGGAGGGTCGGGCGAATCGGAGGTTTGGGCGCCGAGGACGAGACGCCGCTCTCCCGCCCGAGCTCTCCCGAGGAGGCTCGGGCGAATCGAAGACTTGGGCGCCCAGGACGCCGCCTCCCGAGCTCTCCCGAGGAGGCTCGGGCGAATCGGAGAATTGGGCGCCGAGGACGCCGCATCCCGAGCTCTCCGGAGGAGGCTCGGGCGAATCGGAGAATTGGGCGCCGGCGACGCCGCTCTCCCGAGCTCTCCCGAGGAGGCTCGGGCGAATCGGAGACTTGGGCGCCGGGGACGCCGCTCTCCCGAGCCCTTCCGAGGAGGCTCGGGCGAATCGGAGAATTGGGCGCCCAGGACGCCGCCTCCCGAGCTCTCCCGAGGAGGCTCGGGCGAATCGGAGATTTGGGCGCCGAGGACGCCGCTCTCCCGAGCTCTCCCGAGGAGGCTCGGGCGAATCGGAGATTTGGGGCGCCGAGGGTGCCGCTCGCCCGAGCTCTCCTGGGGAGGCTCGGGCGAATCGGAGAATGGGGCGCCGAGGATGCCGCCTCCCGAGCTCTCCCGAGGAGGCTCGGGCGAATCGGAGATTTGGGCGCCGGAGGACGCCGCTCTCCCGAGCTCTCCCGAGGAGGCTCGGGCGAATCGGAGATTTGGGCGCCGAGGACGCCGCTCTCCCGAGCTCTCCCGAGGAGGGTCGGGCGAATCGGAGATTTGGGCGCCGAGGACGCCGCTCTCCCGAGCTCTCCCGAGGAGGCTCGGGCGAATCGGAGATTTGGGCGCCCAGGACGCCCGCCCGAGCTCTCCCGGGGAGGGTCGGGCGAATCGGAGATTTGGGCGCCGAGGACGCCGCTCTCCCGAGTTCTCCCGAGGAGGCTCGGGCGAATCGGAGATTTGGGCGCCCAGGACGCCCGCCCGAGCTCTCCCGGGGAGGCTCGGGCGAATCGGAGATTTGGGCGCCGAGGACGCCGCTCTCCCGAGCTCTCCCGAGGAGGCTCGGGCGAATCGGAGATTTGGGCGCCCAATGATTTGGACGCCGAGGGTGAGGCTCGCCCGAGCTCTCCCGGGGAGGCTCGGGCGAATCGGAGATTTGGGCCTCTGTAGACGCGGCCTTCGTGGGCTTCGACTGGCCTTACTTGGGCCAGACCAAGTTGGGAATGAGCGTTTTTTGCATGGAAGTTGGGTACCCCTAACTTTGGTAACCGACAGTAGCCCCCGAGCCTGTGGTGGAGTGAAGGCACTCCTCCACAGGTTCACGCCGGTTCTTCCTGTCAAAAAAGATAAAGTGTGGGTTGTTTTTCCGGGGGGTGCGCGCGAGCGCACCCGCCGGGTGTAGCCCCCGAGGCTTTGGAGGGATGATATATCCCTTCAAAGGCTTAGAATCGTGTTTGTTAGTCCTCGGGTGTTTTTTTGATTTATTTAGGTGGGTTGTTTCCTTGGAAGCGGAGCCCCCGAGCCTCCCACCGTGTTGGGAGATCATTCGGTGGTCTTTCCAAGGTGCAGGGCAAGTTTCCGAGCCTCCGTTTTCGTATCGGAGATCGATCGGGTTCCTCCCTGTCTTTTTTAATTCGACCTTCACGCTCTTTTTTCGGGAAGAGGAAGGTTTGGTCCTGCTCGACATCCCCGCTGGGGCACGAGTCGGCATTTCCGGTGAGCTACAAACGGGTTAGTCCAAGTGGAGGTCCGTGCCCTATTCGTTAAGGGTCGGCTAGTGGCCTGAGCACACTCCAATTATTTCCCGAGGGTCAGTTAGTGGATGTCGGGTCCCTTCGACGGGTCCCGAGGGCATGATGCCTCCCACGGAGGGATTCCACGTAACCGACTCACTACTGGGACTTTGGACACAGCATGGGATGTCCCTTGTGACGTTCCGGGCGTCGGGATACTGGCCGTTTTCGTGACCCATCCGCTAGCTGTCCCTAACTCGATTTCCCTGGGGCGACTGTTCGAGCCTCGGAGGGCCAGTCTTTGATCCCCTGGGAACGTAACGGGCGCCCGAGCCCGGGGTTTCTTCGTTGAGAAAACGTAGGTGGAATCGAAGCGTGCGGTTTGTAATGATTTGGCTCACCTTTTGAGGCGCGAAGCCTGACGGACGCGACGGTTTGGCTCAGTCGAGGCGGTTTGCGTGCGTGGTGATGGCGGGTCTCTTCCAAGCCGAGGTCGAGCTCCCTCCTCTGAACCTGCCGTGAAGAAGAAGCGGGCCATAGTGCCCTTGTAAAAAGTAACCTTTCGGGAGTGGTTTGAAAGGAAACAAACAATATGGCCCTTCGTGGCCTTAACATTTATGTAAATATTTGCATGTAAATATTTGCTGAATGTTTGTTTCACTTTGTTTCGTGCTTTTTTCCTTAGGCATTTTTTCTTGCCGATCCTGCTCCCGGGCCATCGAGCCTCGGGGGACGTTTTTCGGGTGTCGTAGCTTTAGTGGCATAGACGCAGCCGACGTCCTAAGAGCTTTGGCAGAAAGAATCCTTTAGAAAAGAAGCTTAGGTGTTTCCTCCCGAGCTTCCTCCCTTGGCCGAGCGTAGATCTTATAGGTTTTCTTCCGAGTGCGGGTTAGCCTTCGAACACGGAGTGGTGAGGGAAGATGCTGTGGCCCTGGGGCATAAGCGGTCTCCGACTCGACTGGCTCTGTCTTCTGGGGCTTCCCTCATTCTTCGAATTCTATAAGTTCATGCTTGATTTCCGGAAGGAAGCGTGTTTTAGGGAGAAACGAATTCGACAAGTTTTGAAATTTTTGCGTTTCCAAAATTGTCGGATCTCGGGAAAGTCCGGGGTTTCCCCCCGTCCTAGCCCCCGAGGGAGGGTCGGCCTTTCCGTAGGATAGGCCGGGCCTCGCTTTTAGTGCGTGGTGAAATAAAGGTTCATTTCACTTCCGAGTGTAGGCTCGGATTGAAAATCTAAAATCATGTTAAAAAGAGCAGAAGTCGGGTCTTTTCATCGATTTCAAGATTTTCAAAATAGTACAATGCATGGAATCTTAAGGATAGAAGCGACGTAGCTGTTCGATGTTCCAAGCGTTGTTGTAGACCTCGCCGTTCTCGTTCGCGAGCTTGTATGTGCCGGGGCGTTGTACCTCGGCGACGATGAATGGTCCTTCCCACGGCGGAGTGAGCTTGTGGCGCCCTTTGTTGTCCTGCCTGAGCCGTAGCACCAGGTCTCCTACGCTGAAGGTTCGACCTCGGACGCGCCGAGCATGGTACTTGCGTAGGGATTGCAAGTATTTGGCCGAGTGCAGCAGGGCCACGTCCCGAGCTTCGTCGGCTTGGTCCAGCGCGTCTTCCCGAGAAGTTTGATTGCCTTGTTCATCGTAGGCTCGGACTCTCGGGGCGCCGTATTCCAGGTCCGTAGGGAGGACGGCCTCTGCACCGTATACCATGAAGAAGGGCGTGAAACCCGTGGCTCGACTTGGCGTAGTCCTTAGACTCCATATCACTGCCGGAAGCTCCGTCAGCCACCTTTTGCCGAATTTATTCAATCGGTTGAATATCCTTGGCTTAAGGCCTTGGAGAACCATGCCATTGGCGCGTTCTACCTGGCCGTTCGTCCTCGGGTGGGCGACGGCTGCCCAGTCCACTCGTATGTGGTACTCATCGCAGAAAGCCAGAAATTTCTTTCCGGTGAACTGCGTGCCGTTGTCCGTGATAATGGAGTTCGGGATGCCGAACCGGTGGACGATGTCGGTGAAGAACAACACCGCTTGAGCCGAGCTGATTTGGGTGATCGGCCGAGCCTCGATCCACTTGGAGAACTTGTCTATGGCGACAAGCAAGTGGGTGAAGCCCCCGGGTGCCTTCTGGAGGGGCCCGACAAGATCTAGTCCCCAAACAGCGAACGGCCAAGTGAGCGGGATCGTCTGGAGGGCTTGAGCCGGTAAGTGAGTCTGCCGAGCATAGTACTGGCACCCTTCGCAGGAGCGTACCACCTCAGTGGCATCGGCCACGGCGGTTGGCCAGTAGAAGCCTTGTCGAAAGGCGTTACCGACCAAGGTCCTCGGCGCTGCGTGGTGACCGCAGGCCCCGGCGTGTATCTCTTCGAGCAGGCGTTTGCCCTGACTGAAAGGGATACAGCGCTGAAGCACGCCAGAGGGACTCCGCCGGTAGAGGCTACCATCGATCATGGTGAAAGACTTGGCTTTGCGAGCCAGTCGTCGTGCTCTGGTCTTGTCCGGGGGCAAAATGCCTCGGACTAGCCAGCTGACCAGCGGCTCGCGCCAGTCTGGTTCGTCGTCGTCCATCTCGGCTTCAATCTCCATTGCCTCGGCTTCGTCGTCGTCCTTACCCAGGACCTCGGGTGACTCCCCTTTGTCGGAAGGGTCGGCAGCCCCCGAGGGATCGGCATTGATCGAGGGCTTGTGGAGGTCATTGGCGAATACGCCCGTCGGGACCGTGGCCCTTTCGGCTGCAATTTTTGCCAACTCATCGGCCTCCTCGTTGTACCGACGCGCAATGTGGTTGAGCTCGAGGCCGTCGAATCTTTCCTCGAGCAACCGCACCAGCATGCAGTAGGCGGCCATTCTGGGGTTCTGGCACGTCGACTCCTTCATGACTTGATCCACGACGAGCTGGGAGTCGCCTCGGACCTCGAGGCGTCGGATCCCGAGCTCGATGGCGATGTGGAGACCGTTCACCAGAGCCTCATATTCGGCCACGTTGTTGGAAGCCGTGAAGTGTAGCCGTAGTAGGTACTTGAGCCGGACCCCGAGGGGTGAGATGAAGACGATGCCTGCGCCAGCACCAGTCTTCATCATCGACCCGTCGAAGTTCATGACCCAATATTCCTCTTGGGTCGGGAGTGGCGGTAGTTGTGTCTCGGTCCACTCTGCCACGAAGTCCGCAAGTACCTGGGACTTGATGGCTTTGCGTGGCGCGTAGGCGATGCCGTCACCCATGAGCTCGATGGCCCACTTGGCGATCCTCCCCGTCGTTTCCCGATTTTGGATCACCTCCCCGAGGGGGAAGGACGACACCACGGTCACGGGGTGGGATTCGAAGTAGTGCCGCAACTTGCGTCGGGCAAGGACGATCGCGTATACTAGCTTCTGGATCTGAGGGTAGCGTGTCTTGGTCTCTGATAAGACTTCACTGATGAAGTAGACCGGTCGCTGTACCGGCAAGGCGTGTCCTTCTCGCCGCTCTACGACGATCGCTGCACTCACAACCTGGTTGGTAGCCGCGACATATAGTAAGAAATTTTCCTCCTTCGTAGGAGGCACAAGAACCGGCGCTTTTGAAAGTAGAGTTTTAAGCCTTTCGAGGGCTTCCTGGGCCTCGGCGGTCCAGGTAAAGCGTTCGTTTTTCTTAAGCAACCGATACAAGGGAAGGCCCTTTTCGCCGAGCCTTGAGATGAATCGACTCAAGGCCGCGAGACACCCCATAAGCTTCTGCACGCCCTTCGGGTTTCGGATCGGGCCCATCTGTGTGATGGCCGATATCTTTTCCGGGTTGGCTTCGATGCCACGCTCGGAAACAATGAACCCGAGGAGCATGCCCCGTGGGACCCCGAAAACGCACTTCTCGGGGTTTAGCTTTATGTTTTTCTTTTTAAGGCAGTCGAATGCCTTTTCTAGGTCGGCTACTAAGTCATTCGCCTTCCTAGATTTTATCACTATATCGTCTACGTAAGCCTCAACGGTTCGCCCGATGAGGTCCCCAAAAACTTTGAGCATGCAACGCTGGTAAGTTGCGCCCGCGTTTTTGAGGCCAAATGGCATGGTTACGTAACAATATGTGCCGAAAGGAGTGATGAAAGAGGTCGCTAATTCGTCGGACTCTTTCATCCGGATCTGATGGTAACCGGAATAAGCATCAAGAAAGCAAAGCCGCTCACAGCCAGCAGTAGAATCTACTATTTGGTCAATGCGAGGTAATGGAAATGGATACTTAGGACAAGCTTTATTTAAACTAGTGTAATCGACGCACATTCTCCATTTTCCATTTTTCTTTTTAACCAAAACAGGATTTGCTAATCATTGTGGATGGAAGACCTCCTTGATGAATCCAGCCGCCAAAAGCTTCTGCACCTCCTCCCCGATGGCCCGGCGCTTCTCCTCGTCGAATCGGCGCAGGCGTTGTTTCACCGGCTTGGATCCGGCCTGGATGTCTAAGGAGTGCTCGGCGACCTCCCTCGGGATGCCTGGCATATCCGAGGGGCTCCACGCAAACATGTCGGCGTGTTTGCGGAGGAAGTCGACGAGCACTGCCTCCTATTCTGGGTCGAGGGTGGCGCTGACCTTCAGCGCCCTGCCGTTGGGGGAGTTCGGGTCGAGGAGGACATCCTTCACCCCCTCAGCGGACTTAAAGGTGCCCGTGGCCTTCTTGGGGTCGGGGACCTCTTTTCCTAACCTGCCGAGGTCGGTCATGAGGGCTTCTGACTCCACCAACGCGCCGGCGTACTCGCAGCACTCGACGTCGCACTGGTACGCGTGCTGGTAGGAGGCGCTGATGGTAATCACCCCTTTTGGCCCTGGCATCTTGAGCTTGAGGTAGGCGTAGTTCGGAACTGCCATGAACTTTGCGTAACATGGCCTCCCGAGGATGGCGTGGTAGGTGCCGTGGAAGCCTACCACTTCAAATGTCAGGAGCTCCTTCCTGAAGTTGTCAGGAGTCCCGAAGTAGACGGGCAGATCGATCTGCCCGAGGGGTTGTACGCTCTTTCCGGGCACTATCCCGTGGAATGGGGACGTCGTGGCCCGGAGGAGCGAGCGACTGATCCCCATTAAGTCGAGGGTCTCAGCGTAGAGAATGTTGAGGCCGCTGCCTCCGTCCATGAGGACTTTGGAGAGCCTCGTGTTGCCGACGACGGGATCGACAACAAGTGGGTAGCGTCCCGGCGATGGGACGTAGTCCGGGTGGTCGTCCCGGCTGAAGGTGATAGCGTCGTGGGACCAGTCAAGGAAGCATGGTGTCGCTGGTCCGGCGGAGTAGACCTCCCTGCGCTCGCGCTTTCGCTGCCGCGGCGTAGGGGCGGTCCCGGGCCCCCCGAAGATCATGAGGCATTTGTCGATGGGCGGGAACTCATCGTCCTTCCCGCCCTCGTCCTCCTGATCCTTGGCGGGCTTCTTGCCGGCGTCGTCCTTGAACGGCTGCCGGCTGTAGTGCTTCTTGAGCATCACACACTGTGCGAGTGTGTGATGTACTGGACCCTGGTGATAAGGGCACGGCTTGCTGAGCATGTCGTCGAAGCGGCCTCGAGGGGGTCGTTCCCTCTTGGGTTCGGTGGCCGCCACGAGGGAGTCATCGCGGAGTGGGGCCTTTCCCTTCCCCTTCTTCTTCTTGTTGTTCGGTCCTCGGGAAGAGGTGCCCTCGGGGGCCTCCTCCTTCCGTTTGCCCTTGGGGTCGGAGAAGAGGGCTCCTACCGCCTCATCCCCTGAGGCGAAGCTGGTAGCGATCTTCATGAGTTCAGAGACACTGGTGGGTGTCCGGCGTCCGAGCTCATGAACGAGCTCTTTGCAGGAGTTTCCTGCGGCAAACGCTCCGACGACATCGGAGTCGGCGACCTGGGGCAGCTCGTTGTACTGTTTGGAGAAGCGCCGGATGTAGTCCCGGAGGGACTCGCCCGGTTTCTGCTTGCAGCTGCGGAGGTCTCAGGAGTTACCAGGGCGTACGTACGTGCCCTGGAAGTTTCCTACGAATATCTTGACCATATCGCTCCAGTCGAAGATCTTTCGTGGGGGAAGGTGTTCCAGCCAAGCTCTCGTGGAATCGGCGAGGAACAAGGGGAGGTTGCGGATGATGATGAGGTCATCTTGCGCGCCGCCAAGTTGGCACGCAAGGCGGTAGTCCGCTAACCAGAGTTCGGGGTTAGTTTCCCCCGAGTACTTGGCTATGTTGGTTGGTTGTCGGAATCGGGACGGGAACTTGGCCCTCTGGATGGCCTCGCTGAAGACGCGTGGTCCCGAGGGCTCGGGTGAGGGTTCACGATCCTCATCCGAGTCGTAGCGCCCGCCCCGATGGACGCTGTAGCCGCGCGCGGCTCCGTCAGTCTTTTGCCGACCGCGGGCTTGTAGGATGGCTCGGACGTCGACGTCCTTGCCAAGCCGTTGGTGGACTGGCGGAGCCCTTGGAGCCTCGGGTCGAACCGAGGCTTCGCGCTTGTGACGTGCTATGCCACCATGCTGGTGACTTTCGGCGCCATGGTGTCGCGACGCTGAACTTTCCGCCTGGAGGACGGCGGCATCCTCCAGGAGGTCTTTGAGCTGATTCCTGAGCTGTCGCGCCTCCTCGGAGGAGGGCTCAGGTATACTTCGGAGTAGCATGGCTGCTTCCGCGAGCTTTCGGCTTGCTCGGGGGGCGACCCCTGGTGTCTCGGCCCTGTCGTCAGCGATGATTCGGGCCTGGACATCTCGGGCTCGACGCCGAGCTGCTCCTCCATCGGTTTGCCGCTCGCCAAGCTCCAGCGTAGTTCGCAGCTGGGTGAGGCGCAAGCGGTCCTCGTCCATCCGTGCCTCAAGCTCCCGGAGCTGCTCTAGCTCCGGGGTTTGAGGTGCGGAGCGAGAGCTTCCTGCCCCCTGACCCAGCGGCGGGGCTGACCGCGAGGGCTTCGGGGCCGCTGGAGGGGGCGTGACTTGTTCGTGCTGGGGGTGTGACGGAGGGGGTATGTCGTCGTCGCCCCCCGAGTGGACATCCTCTACTCGCCCCTCATCAGGGTGCATCAAGTTGTAGCACTCCCGAGAGGGGTCGATGTAGGTCCACTGTGAGCAGGGGACGACGCTCGGTGCGTTCTCCCCCGAGTCGTTGGTGTGGGCGGCGTTGTCCACATTTGCCCAGAATTTGTCATCATCGTCGCTGTAGCTGCGACGAGGCGAGTTCCGGTCATAACGATTCCCCCCCTCCGAGCGTTGTCGAGGGGTGAGGTTGGCGGTGGTGTCTGTTTCCCCACCGCCGTGCGTCCTAGCACTTTCCCCAGGGGATGGCGGTGAGGATGCCACGTGGTCTCCCACGGGGCTGTCTTGGCGCTCGAGGCGCTGGACCGGAGTGTCCGACAGTTCGTGCAATAATGCATGAACTGCACACACGTGAGCGTCCATGGCGCTCTGAAGCCCAAAGAAGGACGACGGCGCCGTTCTCCTCTGCCGGTGAGGGCGGAGAGAAAAATCGGCTGACGTCGTGTTTCCGCCCTCGCCCGTCCCTCGGGTGGTAAGCGGATGCGTGACCGCTGGTGCCGGAGATTCCGGGATCGCGGTCGGCGTAGTATTGGCTACGCCCGTTGGAGTTGCCTGGTGAGTCGCATCTCCCGCGGCGGGAGGCTGGTTGGCACCACTGCGCCTCCCCCTCCTGATTCGCCGAGGGCGGCGTGCAACGTTTCCCCCGTCCTCCGAGGCGGGTGGAAGCGTGGCGGGGGTCCTTTCTCTGGCCGTCTGCGGGGCCAGAGTCGGGACGACCGTGACACGGGGCCCGGTCGGGCGCAGGTTCATCTCGAGCCCATGGCCAGTGGCCATGAACTCGAGAGTCCCGAACCGGAGTTCCGTGCCAGCGGGAAGCGTGGTGGAGCTGGTTGCCATCCGAAACCTATGTCAACGCGCAAAAGGCCCCTACCTGGCGCGCCAACTGTCGGTGATAATTTTGGCGAGGCTAACACCGGCTAGTAAATATGTGTTTTGCGGTTGAGGCTACGGATGGTGTGCAAGGGGAACACAGGGATTATACTGGTTCAGGCCGAGCAAGCCCTACGTCCAGTGGAGAGGAGAGTCGTGTTGCCTTGCACCGGGGTGCTTGTAGTAGGGGTTACAAGCTAGTCGAGAGAGGGAAGAGCTCCCAGGTCTCTTGTGAGTGTAAGTGTTTACAAGTTGTTTGCTGTGGGTGAGAACTTGGAACTTCTCCGTCCGTTCGTTCGTTGTTTTCTGTCTCCGTCGTCTTGTCCCTAAAGCTGGTCTCTGCCCTCCCTTTTATAGCCGCAAGGGAGAGGCAAAGGCGGCTACGACGCTACCTATTAAAATAGTGAAGAGTTGCTGTTCTCGGTTTGACTAGCTGCTGCCTTTTCTCCGTGTCTCCGGGGTATGGGTATGGCTATCTTGGTTCACGAGTTCCAAGGTAGAAACAGTCGTCTGACCATGTCTTGTCGTCGGCTCTCTGGGTCTTCTGGATATGGCCGTCGTGGTCCGCTCGACTTTGGTGCGTTTACACCTGCCGGCTATCCTTCCGTACAATGTGACAAGAGGGAGAATCACCTTGGGGCGCTGTTTCCCGAGGCTCGGGATCGTGCTCGTCCTTTCGTGTGGACGGCGCAGTGGGCGTCTTTCCCGAAACGGGGCGGTGCACCGTGGACCATACCGTGGAGGACGATCGTAGTGGGCCCATCAAATCTTGGGGCGTTGTTTCCCGAGGCTCGGGATCTTGAAGGCGTGCTCATCCTTTCGTGTGGACGGCGCAGTGGGCGCCTTTCCCGAAGCGGGGCGGCGCACCGTAGACCATACCGTGGAGGACGATCGTAGTGGGCTCATCAAATCTGCTGTCAGGAAAATCCCGACAGGTGGTACGGCCATCAAGGGCGTGCGAAGCACAGTCGCGTCGAGAGTCTCGCCTGACGGGACAGTGCTTGTAAAGTGGTCAGAGAGATTTCTTATGGTCCAAGATTGCTCCGCTGACATCACCCGTGCCTTGGATGCCGACTTTGGCGCCGTGGATGCCGCTCTCCCGAGTTCTCCCGAGGAGGCTTCGGGCGAGGCTCGGGCGAATCGGAAACTTGGGCGCCCAGGACGCCACCTCCCGAGCTCTCCCGAGGAGGGTCGGGCGAATCGGAGGTTTGGGCGCCGAGGACGAGACGCCGCTCTCCCGCCCGAGCTCTCCCGAGGAGGCTCGGGCGAATCGAAGACTTGGGCGCCCAGGACGCCGCCTCCCGAGCTCTCCCGAGGAGGCTCGGGCGAATCGGAGAATTGGGCGCCGAGGACGCCGCATCCCGAGCTCTCCGGAGGAGGCTCGGGCGAATCGGAGAATTGGGCGCCGGCGACGCCGCTCTCCCGAGCTCTCCCGAGGAGGCTCGGGCGAATCGGAGACTTGGGCGCCGGGGACGCCGCTCTCCCGAGCCCTTCCGAGGAGGCTCGGGCGAATCGGAGAATTGGGCGCCCAGGACGCCGCCTCCCGAGCTCTCCCGAGGAGGCTCGGGCGAATCGGAGATTTGGGCGCCGAGGACGCCGCTCTCCCGAGCTCTCCCGAGGAGGCTCGGGCGAATCGGAGATTTGGGGCGCCGAGGGTGCCGCTCGCCCGAGCTCTCCTGGGGAGGCTCGGGCGAATCGGAGAATGGGGCGCCGAGGATGCCGCCTCCCGAGCTCTCCCGAGGAGGCTCGGGCGAATCGGAGATTTGGGCGCCGAGGACGCCGCTCTCCCGAGCTCTCCCGAGGAGGGTCGGGCGAATCGGAGATTTGGGCGCCGAGGACGCCGCTCTCCCGAGCTCTCCCGAGGAGGCTCGGGCGAATCGGAGATTTGGGCGCCCAGGACGCCCGCCCGAGCTCTCCCGGGGAGGGTCGGGCGAATCGGAGATTTGGGCGCCGAGGACGCCGCTCTCCCGAGTTCTCCCGAGGAGGCTCGGGCGAATCGGAGATTTGGGCGCCCAGGACGCCCGCCCGAGCTCTCCCGGGGAGGCTCGGGCGAATCGGAGATTTGGGCGCCGAGGACGCCGCTCTCCCGAGCTCTCCCGAGGAGGCTCGGGCGAATCGGAGATTTGGGCGCCCAATGATTTGGACGCCGAGGGTGAGGCTCGCCCGAGCTCTCCCGGGGAGGCTCGGGCGAATCGGAGATTTGGGCCTCTGTAGACGCGGCCTTCGTGGGCTTCGACTGGCCTTACTTGGGCCAGACCAAGTTGGGAATGAGCGTTTTTTGCATGGAAGTTGGGTACCCCTAACTTTGGTAACCGACAGATCTCTTCGATGAGCTCGAATCAACGCAGCGAGCCTCTCTGATGTTGTCGCTGGATCACCCACGCGATTCAATCCAGCATCCGCCGGGATCTCTAGGGCGTGTGATCCAGGATATGTGACCAACTGCTGCGACGGCCCCATCTGACGAAATTTGAGATAGGGAGAGGATGGAGCCGGTGGCGGGGCTGCGGCGGCGGTGGCAGCGCTGCTACTGTGAGAGAGGGTCAGCGGGAATCGGGTTTGATGTCCAGCATTTAATCTGTCTAGGGCCAGGGAGGTACTCCGTGTTTCCGTTTTTGTCGATTTCTTACTTGCCTTTCAAGGCACCCCGCGGCACGCACGTATATGTTGCAACCACAACAGAGCGATGGTTGCAATCATAAAACAGAGACCGTTGCAATTTGACGCTTTTTTCCGCGGATGCGGGGACAAAACGGATACGGGTGGCCCACTTTTTTGCGGGAGGCGCGCGGCCCACATGCGGGGGCGTATGCGGACGGCCCACGCGTGTCAGAAAGGGGGCACGGCCATGTTTTTGGGGTCGGGGGGGGGGGGCGCTGGCGCTGTCGGGCAGAGGGGGCGGCGCGCTGCCCGCTCATGTCGGGCAGGGCGGGGCCGCGGGGGGGGGGGGGGGGGGGGGGGCGTCTTTCGATCAGGGGGTCTGTGCTTTTGGCATAGTAGTTGCACCTTATTGCATTTTAGCCTCGCCGTGTGTGTGTGTGTGTATATATATATATATATATATATATATATATATATATATATATATATATATATATATATATATATATATATATATATATATGCCAACCCTATTTGGTACCCGGGTACTCAGAGCTTATTTGGTACCCAGACCTCTCCTATAGGCTATAGCGCAGCAACCAGAGACTGGGTGCTCGGTGTTTTTTTTTCCTGCACAGCTGAGACGGTCCAATTTTTTTCCCCTCAGCCCAATTTTGTTATGTTCGTGATTTGAGGGGTTTTTCTCTTGCAATTTTTTGGACGTCCGTGGCTGGGTGCAGGATGGCCAAGGCGGTGGTTTTTTTCGTTTTTTCTTTTGCATGGTGGTCATTTTTCGTTTTTTATTTTGCATGGTGGCCAATTTTTGTTTTTTATTTTGCATTGTTATTTAC
This sequence comes from Eremochloa ophiuroides, assembly GCA_038502445.1. Lineage (NCBI taxonomy): Eukaryota > Viridiplantae > Streptophyta > Magnoliopsida > Poales > Poaceae > Eremochloa > Eremochloa ophiuroides. The sequence continues at coordinate 23,290,711 of JAHLJS010000003.1, read as the reverse complement.
ACCGGTTCCACGTTTTCTTTCCATAATGACCGGAAGGTCGTTTTGATTCGTGTTTTTTTTTTCAGAGTGGCGCGTTTTTTATTTTGTGCAAAGTTAGTTTCAGTTTTTTATTTTGCGTAAAGTTACTTTCACCGTCATTATTAATAGATGATCCATGAAAATGAAAAATGCTCTGAAAAATTAAAAACAACTCCAATGAAGATAGAAAATAGTCTTTATGGTCTGAGAAAAAAATGGAGGCTTGAAAAACTATTTTGTTGAGCTATTACATTTACATAAACAATTAAGATCTTATAGGTCTATTAAAAATAAGAAGGTTAATCAACTCAGCGTGATTACTTGAATAAGCCTATGGGCTTATTGCTTGTATATGGTGTATAACATATATGAACATAAAAAAAAAATCTATGAGCTGATCCTTGGTGTACGAGATATTGACGGTACATCCATAAGTCCTTGACCCCAAAGGAAAATTAGAATCCAACTAGTTGCATCTGCATCGTACCATCACATCAAGGACTGCTAATTTATAGAGAAAGCGCCACAGAATATCCACAGATGAAAGCAGGCTGAAACATCCATGTGAATTGCGCAAGAGAAAAACAATATTCAAAATTAGTATGCCAGGAATTGTGTGGTGAATGGTGTCGATGATACATCTGTTTGATGTAAAAGGTAATGAGAATTATAATTTATCAAGATTAATGACAGATTAGGACCTTTGCAGTCTCGATAATTAATAGGACAAACACAATGTAATACTGAACCTAGAGAACAGAAATCCATTTAAATTAATCAACTATTTTATAGAAGGAATCATCAGAATAAAGGACCTCCGAAAGTATTAGCTAGCAGCAAGCTACATACACAATTATGAAAGGGACATTTCACTCAAAAAGTGAATTGATGCTTAGCTACTGTTGCTGCTACCTGAGATATGAGTAAAGCTATTGATATGCTGTTGTCCACTGCTTTTGCACAAGAACTGAGCTGCTGCTGGAAATCGATAAACAAAAGCAATGGAGGGGGAAGAATGGAGGCGAACAGTAAGGAAGGAGCAGTGACTGGTCACATACCATCCGAGGCTCAAGTGCGAGTCAGAGGAGGAGCACCTGGAAGACGAGGTAGCATTGAGGTAGTGGAAGGTAACAGCTTGTACTACTGCAAAGAATTTAGAGAATCATGAGCGCTAGCCGGATGTTCACATTTACAGACTTTGGAATGTACACTTTTAAGATAAAATAGGCAGCCGAATATAAAACAAGTGTTAAATTCTTAAATGTCTTAGACCGTGATTAAACATTGAGATTTTTTTTTTTTTTGTAAAGCAAGTTTTTATGGTTAAGGATAGATTTGGTCAAAATAATTTAGCTCATTGGATCTACCTTTTTTTCTGAAAAAAGGAAAAGTTACTTTCGAAGTCATAATAAATAGAAGTCCCATATGAACACAAAATGCTCCTGGCCAGACCTTTTCCATGGCTTACACCTCTCCCTCTTGTACAGAGGTGTTGTTATCCAGCTTAACAGTGGGAGCATACTGACTAATTGACTTTACTTTTTATTCTCTAAAGTTTAAAGAAAAACATTGACAAAACTCTATAGGATAGAACATTGAGGAAGAAAAGAAAATTACTTGAACGAAGACTGATGAAAGTAAAAATTTAGAACAATAAATGGTTTCCATTGAATAAGCTCTAAGAATAAAAAATGGAGGTTTGAAAAATCAATCTATCTATAAATCTATTTTCATATATAGTCTCCAAAGTTTTTATAAATCTCCATGAGAAAGAGGTGTTGAAACTTTGCACTGTAGATGACTAGACTAATTTATTCAGCAATTGTCAGGAAATGGTACTGCAAATCAATTAAGCTGATAAATTAAAATGATTAGATCTGCCACTCGAGCGGGGGGTGTAAAGTCATGTGGGTTTTCGTACCTACTTTGCAGCCCTACCCTCTCCTACTGTGCCATTTTTTTCGTTTGCTCTGCCTGAGTTTCAGGTGTTCTATGATGCATACATTGAAATCAGGTGCGATGCATTAACCTGCACAACCAAAATAGATAGAAACTGAGTGAGAAAATATTTTCTTCTACGCTTCTGCGCGCTGCCGCTATACACCATAATATGCAGAGCGGTAAATGCAGCAGTAGTGATGTATTAATAAATCAAAAGTCTGAACATTTGGATGTATCTACGTTGCAGCTATGAGAGGTCCAACTTCAATGCCACCGACCACAGAACAATCAGCACAAGCAAGGGTCGCAGATAACACATATTACAGCAGAGTGGAGTAGACAGCAATCTTGAACAGCCCCAAGCACCAAGAGAACATCGATGGCCTTCCCAATTATCTTTGAGACAAGCACAATCTTTGATATGATATCCTGTGTGCAATCATTTTCAAACAATCAAATTTCATATATCAATTTAAGAGAAAATAATTATAAAAACTACTTCATGTTTAGCTGGGCGCGAGGCAGCTGTGGAGGACCGCTGCACCTCCGAGGGTGCGTTTTTTCTTCTGGCTGTGCTTGCATGGACGTTGCTGGATCGACGAGCGGAGGTTTCGCCATGGGCTACAGCCTTCGGATCGCTGCATCATGTGCGATCAGGCGACAGAGTCAATGGACCATATCATCTTGGGGTGTTGCTTCAGTAGAGAGGTCTGGCACCGCTGTCTGACCATGCTGCATCTAGGTCACCTCTTCACGGTATAGGAGCAGCCAATCTTCGCCTGGTGGCTGCGTTCCAGGAAGCTGGTCCATAAGCCGTTGCGCAGGGGCTTCGACTCTCTCTTCTTCCTCATCGGCTGGTCCCTGTGGAAGGAGCGGAACGCCCGGACATTTGACAGGGTTGCGGCTTCCTCCTACTCGCTGTCGCAGGCGATTCTCAGTGAGGCCGCCGCTTGGTGCCATGCTGGCTTCAGGCACTTGAGCGCGCTGCTTGCTACCTCCTGAACGCTTTCGGTGTAGTGTTTTCGTTGTTCCAATGTAGTCCTCTCGTGCGCTTCCCGGTCGTCCTGGGTTCGGGTGTGTTGTTCTGTCCTCGTTGTTGGTTCTCGGTAATTGGTCGTTACCGGGTTCTGGTTGTTGTTGTTTGAAAACTCTTTTTCTACTTAATAAAATACGCGCTTTGGCGTGGTCTCGAAAAAAAACTTCATGTTTAGCTATGGGATTGGTCGGCATAGATCATACAACATGATTAATAAGAGCCAAACCAGAGTCGGGGTGATCATCAAGTAACAGCATAACCAGTCTCCATTACCAAATTCACAAGTATAGAGAAAAAAAAATGGTTGCTTGTATTATAAGAATAACTATCCAAATTGTGATTCTTGCTCGCATAAAGATTTGCCAATCCAAATAGCTTTTCTATTCCGAAATTTGTCAATCTACATAGAATAAACAAATTATTTGACCATGCTTTTGCCCAGTGACATAAAGTAGCTACGTACTTAATGAATTGATGATACCAAAATAAGGCTGGTGTAGTATTTAAACAGCACTACTCTCGATTTTTATAAATGGTAAACACAATCAAAAATATGTTTTTTTTGGCAAATACTCCTACTTAATATTCGTGAGAACAATAATCAGGATAGTGCATCCACAATTGGGGTATTGGTCAGAGTTACAGTGCCAAATCTTTCTTCCCCCACGAGAAACAGAAAGCTGCATTGCAGCATTGGCAGCTAAGACAACCTTCTGCTACTGAAGAGAACTTCCTGGCCGTGTAGTTCCTCAACAATTGCGCTGACAAAAGAAGCTCCAGGCAACGCATCCTGCACTGAAAATATCAAATCAAATCAAGAAGGGGAAGGGGAAGGGAAGAGGAAGGAGAAGATGGTGCAAATAAGAAACTGGGGAAGGGGATCCGGAGGAGGGGCACCTGCATTTGCCAACGGTGTAGGAGGAGCACACGCAGGAGCGGACTGGGGTCGCCAGGCGAGGCGCCACTCCTTTCTCCAGTAATTCGCAACGGGAGCTGACGATGAGTCAAGACCGCGGCTGTGGCCAGTAGAGACGGCGAGCTGATGGGGAAGACGGTGCCGAAAGCGCCCTCGGGGGCGGCGAAGCAAGAGCTCCCGGGAGAGACTTCGGCACGGCGGCGGCGAGCAGAGCTAGGGCGGCAGTGAGTCGCGAGCGGATGGGAGAAAACTGTCCGATGAACGTGGGGGGTGTGGTTTAGGCGAGTGGTTTTCTAGAGCGTGTCGAGTGGGAGAGGTGGGCCGGCCGGGCCTAGCCTGAAGCTTATTGAGGGAGGATTGGCCGGAGGTACCACTGGGTACCAAATAATATTCAATCCCCAGGTACCATATAGTAATACTATATATTTGGCTAGTGCTAATTCTTGGCTAGTGCAAAATTTAGAGTAGTTAAGAATGTTTAGATGATGGGCAAGCCAAATTTTGGCAATATTTGTAAGCATGAGACGTAGGGTTTTATATGTTTTTTTTCTGGGAAAATATGGTCATGTGGGATCTTGTTTTGTACATAAAATCATAAGAAATATTATGGTAAAAATAAATTAGTAATCATATATTTTTTAATTAGATATTAGGTTTAAAAGTTTGGGCATCTATAAATTTAGAACTATGTACCTGTATGCATGTGCGTGGGATGCTCAATGGGTCCCACTATGTTCTGTTCTCAGCTCAAGAGGGGCAGAAAATTGATATATATATTCACTATTCAGCAGCCTAGGCGTTGAATAATAATCAACGCATTGACGGAGCTCCGTCATCCTCCGTTGACCGACGTGCCACACCAGTTTTATTACTATAGATACACAAATGAGTAATACCGATTCGTATTTATTGATTATTATTGTTGACCAGCCCGTTAACCCCCCGCAGTGGATGTAGGCATTGCTGATTTCCATCCGTACCATCCCTGCTCATTGTCCACGAGGCCCCATTGGCCATTGCCGCAGCTCCCTGCACGCAGTAATCGGCCGCAACCCTCCCATCACGACTGCTCTCTCCGTCTCGGCATCGGCGGCACGGTGGCGACCTCCACACAATATATGGCACGCGGAGGTGGCCTTCACAAATCACGGAGGCACGTAGCTTGTGGCGGCGCAGGACGACTGCATGTGCCGGATTTTGTGCCCCTACCCGTCGATCTAATTTGGCCAGGAATCGATCTACTTGGCCAGAAATCCTACTGGCCCTATCATCCTGCCCTCACGGAGTCTCGGGGAGGAGTACATCGGCGTCCTGCCGGCGCTCCAGGAGCCTGGTTGGTGGCGGCATCTACTTCTGCTTTTCTGCATCCGCTCCTTGCCTCCTTCCATTGAAGTGCTTGCGAAACTAGAGGAATTTCACTAGGGATTTTTGTGCATGCTGCACCAAGAGTCCAAGACGACGTGGCTGGGATGGAGGATGGAGCCATGGAGGTGCGCACCGCAGCTGGCGGCAGCGGTAGGGTGTGGCGCGCGGTGCGTCCCCACGTGGACGCATTCGTCGTCAAATTCTGCAACACCTTCGCCGGTCTCATCCCAATATAGAGGTCCGTAACACCTTTTGCTCAGTCTTTGTGCCCATGGCACGCTAGCAGCAGTTTTCAAACATGTAGTTCTTGGTCTTTAGGCATCACGACATGTGCGCCCTAGCTCATTGATTCGTCTACCAGATCGTGCATTACAGATGACATCCTCCCTTGGCGGCAGCGGATCTCTCCAGCAACAGCAGTTAATTGATTTCCAGTCCTATTTTTCTGTTTCCTATTGAATTTGTAGATCCTGACTCCTTCGTAGGACTGCTTGATTGCTACCTGATCTTTTTTATAAGCTGATAAGGAGAATCTTAAGGTAGCTATTTGATGTTCAGTTCAGTCTGCTACATACCTGCCCGTATGTGGATATTCAGTGTACATTGAGTTTTGTGTACTGTCATTTTTAGCTTGAATTTCTAACTGTACACATGTTTTGTTTGTAATTATTTTATTCTAAGTGTACTACTTATTGTCCCAATTGATAATATCAGTAATTACAAATTCCTTCCCTGAAGGCTGAATGTTTGGTTGACTAACAATCAATTTGACTACTCTCATAAGTTAGGATAGAATTATATGGCACAAATGGTACTACTAGTAATAAAAATTATCTCATGTGAATACTAGATGCACTGTTGTTTGTCACGAGCAAAATTAATGCTCCTAAGTCCTGACAGAACTATTTATATGCTGAAACAAAAATATTAGTAATAAAAAAATAGGCTCCCAGAAACCGGACACGTTGGTCACTATTACAGCATATTTTACTGTGCACATGTCTAGATGTAATTATTTATAGGTCCAAATGATAATATTAGTAATAAAAAAATAGCTAGACCAGATATCAGCTGCGCCTGTAACTATTACAAGAAATTTACTATGCACAAATTGACTGGACTACTTATTGACTCAAATGATAATATTAATACTAAAAGTTATCAACATAGAGCCTATCCAGAATTATATATCTAATCCGAAGATCAGACGCCTCAATGAGTAATTGAGTACCATAGCAAATTTTACGCACACAGACCATGCAATAATCAATTTACTCGAGGCAAATGTTTGTAATGGTAATAATTTACGTGCCTTAGTAGGTAAAATTTACCTCTCATTGTCCATGATGGAATTATTTACTTAACAAAATCATACTATGAGTAATAAAAAAAGTGAGACCGGACGTGCCATCGATTAGCTCATACCATCTTACCCAATTTAGTAATAAAAAAATAGTTTTAAAATAATAATAGCAAATAGAAAACCCCATTTTACTGCACACTGACATTTCACTTTAGGGGCGCAACACCCAAATTAATGCAGTTACTACATCAGTTTTTAAACTAGCTGCGATCACGCATGCATGCAAGACATGAATAAAATTGAAACCAAATTGAAACCTGTGCTGATTATACAGCAAATTTTACTATGTCAGGGAGAAATTATTTATAAAGAAAACTGAAACTCTTAGAAATAAAAAAAAAAGTCTGTCTAGAGACCGAACATGCCGGTGACTATTACAACAAATTTTACTATGTACATGTAGAATTTTATAGACCCAAATGATGCTATTTTTTGGGAGCAAAATGATACCGTTAGTAATAAAAATTTTGACTTTTGCACGTCAATGACTATTGAAGTGAATTATACTACGCATAGGTCTAAACATAATTATTTATAGGGTCAAATGGTTATATTAGTAATAAAAAAATAGCCTGGCCATGACAAATTTTACCGTAGTTGACATTAACAATCAAAGCCCATAAGCCTCAGCTCCGTCGATCGATCGATCTCCGCCGCCGGCCGGCGCGGCGGGCCGTGTGGGATTCGCCGACGAGCCGCTCGGCGCCGGTTCCGTCTGGGGGGTGGGGGTGGGGAGGCGCCGGACCATCGGATCGGCGCGACCGCGAGCGCGCGTCGACTGGCTGGATCTGGCCACCGTTTTCGCAGCCCCTTGTCGCGCTGCCCTACAGTCAATCCGGCGGGTGCAGATAACGACGCGGGATGACCGGCGGTTGAAATCCACCTCGTCTTCTCCTTTGACTGCCTCGGGTCGGGATGAATCAACTAGCTGCTTCGTGCCGTTGAGTGCGCCAGCTCCGTGGCTCCTTCCCGCCAGCCACCACGTCTCTGTCTGCAGGCACACGAGCACACGGACCTCTGCTTGTCTCCAGACGCCTCGCTCGTCCGCCTCCGCCGGCGGAAGCTGGGGACCTTCTGGCGAGCTCCTTCCATCGTTCCGGTTCTGCTGAAGCACCAGCGGCCTCGCCATACTTCCGGAGTCCAGAGCAAGTAGTCATGGCTCGTTGGGACCGCTCTCCAGACTCTCTCATTGAGCTAGAGCAAGATCCTGGCCTCGCAGCTCTGGTCAGGGATTGGGACTTCTCTCCTGGTAAGCGCTTCGAAGCTGGTGTGGTTTGCAAGCTGGCGTCTTCGGTGCACCACCCCTCTTCTTCTTCGCATGGATCCTTTTTCATGCTTGCTGTTTTTCGTCGCTACCTCTTCCGGCTGACTGAAGATTCAGTGGCTTTGGCTCTGCACTCCTGTTTGGGTGGTACACCTGCTGGTTTTCATGTGTGCTTTGCAAGTGATCGCCATTTTCGGTTTTCGGTTGCTAATAAACATGTGGGATACTTGATTCGCAACCTCAAAAGAGTCACCACTGATCATTTCGATGTCTATTTCCATCTCTGGCGTGATGGAGGTGACGATTGGGTGAAAGAAAAAAGGAGATGGGAGAAAGAAGATGAGAACAGCTGGACAACTAGTGTCAGTCGCAGAAGCAAGAGCCATTCTACTGAGAAAAGGGTCTCTTTTCATCACAAGCTTGTTCAAGATTCGCCAGTCTCTAAATCCTCTCCACAAGAGCTTTCTTCCGTAATCAAAATTGGTAGCATTTACTGTCCTATCTCTGATGATCGCTGCACAGCTCATGCGACTCTGCCCTGTTTTTCCCTGGATAAACGAACTTCTGTCAGTATTTCAAATGGTGTTCAATCAGTTGTTCTTCATGGTGATCATGCCACCAGCAAGCAGCAGTCAGAGGTGGACAATGCTGGTTCTTCATTCAAACGTGCCTACTTTGTTTCCTGTGATGGATTCCACAAGCCTCCCCTCTCTCATTGCTGCTTTAGATGCCTAAGTCCTAGCCACTTTATCAGAGACTGTTGTGGGCAAATTCGATGCTTATTTTGCTTTGATTATGGCCATAAGGCTCGCTTCTGTGCTAAAAGGAGAGAGAGATTTAATTTCAAATGGGTTCTGAAGCCTGATAAACTCTCCTCTAAGCAAAAGGTGGCAGCTAATCCTATCCAGTGGTCCTTTGGCCCTAATGCCCTGAGTGACTCTTTGCATACCTCTCCCATCACTACTGACTCAATACCATCACCTTCCTCTCTTCCCTTAGAAGCTCAAGTGACTCCAAATGAGGACTCCAGAGTGCATGATCAGGGTTCTGGAGTATCTCAAAATGACTCTCCCCCAATGGCCCAGTTGATTGTTCAAGAAGGAAGTGGTGCAGTCATTGAAGATGACACTGATCCTTTACAGCCTTGTGTCTCTAGCAGTGAGAATGTTCAGAACCATGCTGTTATTGCTCTATCTGCTCTTACCAACCCACGTTATTTTGCTGTATGCAGCAATCATACCGAAGCTCAGAGGGACAGGGATCAAAAAACAGCAATCATCAACTTCCTTGCTGAAGGAATAAAGCAACTGATCAGCAACCATTCTCCAAGTATACCTAGACCTGTTGGAAGCAGTGCTATACCAAGCTCCATAATACAGATCGATCTGTCTGCGTTGGGTATCAGTTCCCTCAACATTGCCATCAACATTCCTAAGAAGAGCATTGACTCCATCCCCGCTATAGCTTCAGGCCATCTGCAAACCACTCAGAATTGTGAAGACTGCCAGCAAGCTACAAGCACGGAAACCCAACAAATTGTTCCTCTCATTAGCCCGACTCCTACCACCAGAGTGTACTACAGAAAGAAGTATAAGGGCAAGATCAGAGTGCTACAACAACAACCTATGCATGAAGATATTGTTTTTGGCAACATACTAGAAGATTCTATCCCTGTTGTTCCTACATGTTACGCAAATGGAGCAGAATGCAGCAAGAATGCTACAAAAATGAGGAAACGCAACACACCAGTATCTACCAAAACACTCCGTAGAAGTATAAGACTCAAGGTCAAGCTAGATGGCCATAAATCCGAAGCTGCTATACCTGTGCAAAGGCATGCCAGCAGAAGCAAAGTCAGAAGCAGGAAGGTTGTGCCTCAACCTGATTTGCTGGGGAACATTCTCCTACCCTCAAAACCCCAATCTATTGAATTTCCTGGGCTTTCTGATATTTCTAACTGCAAGGAGTCTGGTACTATATTTCCTGAAATTCCTGTGCTTGAAATCCAGAAGTTGGCAACAGAGAAGTGCTGCATCGCGCCCTCAGAGGTGACGGCAGAGCTGCTCCTTGCTTCAAGGCCAGTTGAAGCAAACTCCAATGGGAGCAGCACCGGTGATCTTCAACTAGTGATCAATGGATAGCAGCAATAGGAACAACAATAATAGAAGTTGGAATGTTCTAAACTGGAACATTAGAGGTTTGAACTCGGATGACAAGTGCAATGCTATCATAGAAAAAATAGAGGAAAGTGCATGTGCTGTTTTTTGCATTCAGGAAATCAAACGCAATCACTTTGACCACTCCTTCATAAAAAAATTAGCTCCCAAACGATTCAATAAGTTTGCCTATTCTCCTTCTGAAGGCAGTTCTGGTGGTATCCTTATGGGATGGAATAGTTCAATCTTTTCTGGTGAAGTGATCCAAATAAACAAATTTGCAGTCACAGTCAAGTTCACCTCTATGTATAATGGACAAGTTTGGACTCTCATTTCCATCTACGGACCGTGTCAAGGTCCTGACAGAGATGACTTTGTCCAATGGCTTAATAATCTCCATCTAGATGCTGAGGATAACTGGATGCTAGCAGGTGATTTCAACTTTTACAGATCGGTCTCTGATAGAAATAGAGATGGGGGGAATATGAATGATATCATACTTTTCAATGAGATAATCAGTAATCTTGGGCTTCTTGAAATCCCTCTAAAAGGAAGAAACTTTACTTGGAGTAATATGCAGATTGATCCACTCCTAGAGCAAATTGACTGGGTCTTCACAACGATCAACTGGATATGTGATTTCCCAAACACTCTTCTTCTTCCGTTGGCCAGGCCAACCTCTGACCACATTCCATGCAAAATTCAGATTGGCACCTCAATCCCGAAGGCTCAAATCTTCAGGTTTGAAAATTTCTGGGTCGAACACCCTGGTTTCTTTGATGTGGTTCAGTCAGTTTGGAACACAAATGTCACAGCCAGCAATAGTGCATCAAGAATCACTGCCAAGTTCAAGCTCCTAAAAGCAGCACTGAAAAAGTGGAGCAAAAGCCTGTCAAATATGAATATCTTAATAAAAAATTGCAACTCTGTTCTGGAAGTACTTGATGCCCTAGAGGAACAAAGACCCCTCTACACTCAGGAATACAATTTCAGGAAAATCCTAAAGGAACATATCCTCAAGCTCCTTAGATACAAGAAAGAATATTGGAAGAAAAGATACACTATTAGATGGACTAAGCTTGGGATGAGAGCTCTAGTTTCTTTCATGCTGCTGCAACAGAGAGATACAGACTGAACACAATCACCTCTCTTGAAACTGAAGATGGTAGAACTGTTTATGATCATAGTGAAAAGGCTGCCTTGCTTCTAGAGGAATATAAGCATAGAATGGGTTGCACTACAAATCCTGTAATGCTATATAATCTAGGCCAATTAGTTGAACCAAGAGAAGAGCTGGAGCAACTGTCAAGACCCTTCACCATTGAGGATATTGATGCAGTAATCAAGAAAATGCCTGCTGATAAAGCCCCAGGACCGGATGGTTTCAACGGATTCTTTCTCAAGAGTTGTTGGGAAATAATAAAAGAAGACTTCTACACCTTATGCTACGACTTCTTCAATGGCTCATTGGATCTTCAGGCCATAAATAATTCCTTCATCACCCTCATTCCCAAAACAAACAATCCTGTTAATGCGAATGATTTTAGACCCATATCCCTTCTAAATTGTGTCCTCAAAATCATTACAAAGCTCATGGCTGACAGGCTCCAAACAAAGATAATCTCCCTTATCCATACAAATCAATATGGATTCATTAAGACCAGGACAATACAGGATTGCCTTGCTTGGGCATACGAATATATTCATCAGTGCCAGCATTCCAAAAGGGAAATTGTCATTTTGAAATTGGATTTTGCAAAAGCTTTCGATACTGTGGAGCATAGTGTGATCCTCCAAATGATGTCACACCTTGGCTTTGATAATAGATGGTGTGACTGGACTCAAAGAATTTTGGCCTCTGGTTCCTCATCAATACTTCTCAATGGTGTCCCTGGAAAACATTTTCATTGCAAGCGTGGAGTTAGGCAGGGAGACCCTCTCTCCCCCCTTTTGTTTGTGTTGGCCGCTGATCTGCTTCAATGCATTATTAATAAAGGCCATAGAGATGGTTTGTTTCAACTCCCAATTCCCTCCTACGAGATGGCCCAGTTCCCTATCATCCAATATGCTGACGACACTATCATAATCATGAAAGCTTCTCAGAGAGAACTCTTCACCTTAAAAGGCCTCCTGGAATCTTTCTCCCAGTCAACCGGACTAAGGGTCAATTTCAAAAAATCGTGCCTAGTTCCATTGAACCTCTCGCCTGAAAAAGCTCTTCAATTGGCTGGAGTGTTTGGATGCATACTTGAGTCTTTGCCTTTCACTTATCTTGGATTGCCAATGGGAACTACCAAACCGAGAGTTGACCACTTCGGATTTATCATGAACAAGGTGGAAAGAAGACTTACGGCTACCTCAAATTTCTTATCCCATGCTGGAAGGCTAGAACTGGTCAACTCAGTGCTCTCTTCATTACCAACATATGCAATGTGTTCTTTGCAATTGCCAGTTGCAGTCCTTGACTATATTGACAGAGCTAGAAGACACTGCCTTTGGAGAGGATCGGACATCAATGCCAAGATGAAACCCTTAGTAGCTTGGAAAAAATGTTCTAAACCAAAAAGAAAAGGTGGTCTGGGTATCATTAATCTTAAAAGTCAAAACTCTGCCCTCTTGCTTAAACAATTAGACAAATTTTATAACAAGGAGGAGGTTCCCTGGGTGAAATTAATCTGGCATGCACATTATTCTAATGGGCAGATCCCTCATGCTACAATTGAAAAGGGTTCTTTTTGGTAGAGAGATATCTTAAAGCTTTGTGATCTCTTCAGAGGTATTGCAAATTGCAACATTGGAGATGGATCTACTGTCCTATTTTGGTCTGACCTATGGAATGACAATGTAATGCAAATCAAGTATCCTAGACTTTTCTCTTTTGCAAGGAATAAAAAGATCTCAGTTTCAGAATTTTTGACAAACAACAATCTGGACCAATTTCACCTCCCACTATCAGAACAAGCTTACCAAGAATATCAAAGCCTCCAGGGCTATATTCAGACTATCCAAGTTCAGCCGAACACACAAGATTCATGGCATTACATCTGGGGGAACAACAAGTACACATCCTCAAAATTCTACAACTTCCCTTATAGGAATATTCAGCCCCCACCACCCTTTATTTGGATTTGGGACTCTAAATGTTGCAACAAGCTCAGAGTCTTCTCATGGCTACTTCTTATGGATAGGCTAAACACAAGGAACATCCTAAAGAGAAAGAAGCATAAGTTAGAAGGCAACAACTACAATAGCGTCTTATGCAGCAACAATGTTGAAGAAACTGCCTTCCACTTGTTCTTCAGCTGCCCTTTCAGTCAAGCCTGTTGGCGATTCTTAGGAATTCAGTGGGACTTTGCAAGAGATTTTTTCCAAATGATGAGATAGGCAAAACAGCAGTTCCAACACTCCTTCTTTATGGAGATCTTCATCATTGCTACTTGGCAGATTTGGAAGCAAAGAAACAACTTCATCTTTGACAGGGGCCACCCTTCCCTGGAGTCATGGAAGCGCCTCTTTTGTGAAGAGGCCAGATTACAGGCTTATAGATTTTGTGAAAACAAACGTCATCAGTTCCTACTCTGTATAGATTCCCTCTCCTAGCTTTGCATGTCTCCTTGCGTGCTTGGGCTGGCTTGGGTGAAACCTCCTTTTCTTTTTTTCTTTTTTTTGTTTTGTCTTTTTTATATTTTTTTTAATAAATCTCTACAGTGGGGGCCTCCCCTGCTGTATTTTACGTTCAAAAAAAACAAATTTTACCGTGGAAAGGTCTGCATGAGTTATTTTTAAGGGAGAGATGATATAATTGGTAATACAAATTACCTCATCTTGATACTATACGTCTCATTGATTATCATAGGCAAATTTACTGCTCACAAGTGTAAATAGAATTATTTATTCGCACAAATGATATTATTAGTAATAAAGATTCCCTCAACCGTATACCAGACGTCCTGTTGATTATCACAGGCACACTAACTCGGGACAAAACTATTTATTGTACCAATTGATAATATCAGTAATCAAATACCTTCCCTGAAGACCGAACCTTTGGTTCACTAGTAGCCAATTTGGCTGCTCACAAGTTAGGATAGATTTATATATAGACCAAAATAAAGCTATTAGTAATAAAAATATGATCGTTTTACTACGCGTAAGTTTAGATGGAATTTTTTTTAGGCACAAATAATACTATTAGTAATAAAAATTACCTCATTTGGATTTCGGACGCACCGTTGTTTATCACAAGCAAAATTACTGCTCACAAGTCAAGGAAGAATTATTTATAGGCTAAAACGAAAATATTAGACACATCGGTGATTGTTACAATAAGTTTTATTGTGCACATGTCTAGACGTAATTATTTATAGGTCTAAATGATAATATTAGTAATAAAAATCAGCCATACCTGATATCAGTCGCTCCTATGACTATTACAAAAAATTTACTAGGCACATATCGACTCGATTATTTATTGGCTCAAATGAAAATATTAATAATAAAAATTACCTTATCCGCGTCATAGTTAACTATGGAGATCAGATGTCTCGGTAATTAGCATAGCCAACTTTACTGCGTAGGGTCTATCCAAAATTATCTACAACTAATAAGGCTAAAGAGGAGGTAACTTTTTGGTGCGACATTTGTTGGGTTCGTCCGTCCACCGATCAACCGTGCGAGCTCGCGAAGGAAAGAAAAAATTCCAACGCCCGTGCGACCCTGCAACGGAAGAAACAAATCTCCAGCCATCTCCTCCGCAATCTCCGTCACAACCATGCACCGAGACCCGCCCGTGCCCATGCGAAATTAAGGGACGGGACAAAAAAAAATCCCGTCCGCAATCTCCTCGCCCTGCGTCGCTCCCCTACGCTCGTCGTCGTCGTCGTGCTCAATCTCGAGCTGGTGCACGCTCCCCGGCAATCTCCTCGCCCTGCGTCGCTCCCCTCCGCTCGCCATCGCCGTCGTGCACAATCTCGAGCAGGTGCGCGCTCCCTGTTGTCGTTTCCCTCGTGCCCTCGCCCTTGCCTTCGCCCTCGCAGTCGGCTTCTCCTCCCTCCTCCCTGCCGCCGCGACGCCTCCCTCCTCCTTCAGACACCTAGCTATGCATGCCCTCGCGTTGCCTCAGCCGGTCGCCGTCGTCATCGCCGCCATCCTCGCCGTCACGGGCCCTCAGTCGGGCGCCGTCATCGCCCAACGCGAGAGGGCCGTCGTCGCCCCATGCGTGGCCGCGCACTGCCCTCTCCGTCGCGTTTACCTCAGCCGGGAGGGCGCCGTAGTCGTCCGCGCCATCCTCGCCGTCGTGAGGCCCTCAGCCGGGAGCCGTCACCACCCCACGCGCGGCCGTCGTCATCCTCACCGGCCGACTCCATCTCCTGGCCTTCCGGCGCGGTTCTGGTAGGGGAAGACATCGAGCTTCGCGGTGCTCGCAACTGCTGTGCCGAGGTACACGATTTCGGCCTCGCCAACCCACCTCCTCCGATAGTGCCGAGGTGCCGAGCTAGGGCGCGTGTGGTGCTGTGATTCGTTTCTATTTTGTACAGAGGCCCATGACATCATTCCACTAATGACAGCCTCCTCGGGAGAGCTCGCTCCGATTCGCCCGAGCCTCCTCGGGAGAGCTCGGGAGAGCGGCGTCCTCGGCGCCCAAGTCTCCGACTCGCCCGAGTCTCCTCGGGAAGAGCTCGGGAGAGCGGCCCGAGCGCCCGAGCCTCCTCGGGAGAGCTCGGGAGAGCGGCGTCCCCGGCGTCCAAACCTCCGATTCGCCCGAGCCTCCTCGGGAGAGCTCGGGAGAGCAGCGTCCTCGGCGCCCAAGTCTCCGACTCGCCCGAGTCTCCTCGGGAAGAGCTCGGGAGAGCGGCCCGAGCGCCCGAGCCTCCTCGGGAGAGCTCGGGAGAGCGGCGTCCTCGGCGCCCAAACCTCCGATTCGCCCGAGCCTCCTCGGGAGAGCTCGGGAGAGCGGCGTCCTCAGCGCCCAAGCCTCCGATTCGCCCGAGCCTCCTCGGGAGAGCTCGGGAGAGCGGCGTCCTTGGCGCCCAAGTCTCCGACTCGCCTGAGTCTCCTCGGGAAGAGCTCGGGAGAGCGGCCCGAGCGCCCGAGCCTCCTCGGGAGAGCTCGGGAGAGCGGCGTCCCCGGCGCCCAAACCTCCGATTCGCCCGAGCCTCCTCGGGAGAGCTCGGGAGAGCGGCGTCCTCGGCGCCCAAGTCTTCGACTCGCCTGAGTCTCCTCGGGAAGAGCTCGGGAGAGCGGCCCGAGCGCCCGAGCCTCCTCGGGAGAGCTCGGGAGAGCGGCGTCCTCGGCGCCCAAACCTCCGATTCGCCCGAGCCTCCTCGGGAGAGCGGCGTCCTCGGCGCCCAAGCCTCCGATTCGCCCGAGCCTCCTCGGGAGAGCTCGGGAGAGCAGCGTCATCGGCGCCCAAGTTTCCGACTCGCCCGGGTCTCCTCGGGAAGAGCTAGAATCAAATGGGTTTCCAGAAACAAACCTTCCTTTTTGGCTTACAATGCATTTTTTCACTTAATTTATATTGTAAAAGGTTTATTTTAATTAACGCTATATTTTTTGTTGTTTCTTTTGCCATGGCTACAACTTCAAAGAATCAGCAATATATTGAGTGATTTTGAGTCATATATTCCACATTTTATTTAAATTTCAAAAACAAAGTCGTGTAACACCATTATATTTACTCGAATATTATATTTAAGTTTGTATGTACGGCCGTTTTTATCCTGGGCGTAGCACTAGCTTCAAGAGGTGGATGATGATTTATGTATCATGTGCACGATTGGGCCTCTAATTTGCTTGCCATGCATGCATATGCAGGGGGCGTTGTTAGAAAATAGAAATAGCATAAAAATAATGGGACACAGGTGATGTGACAATGAAGGGAACGTGGGTGGTAATTTCTTTCCTATTTTCTATTTTAGTGCCGTGATTAAGAAGGGAACGTGGTTGGTAATTTTTTTTCCTATTTCCTATTTTAGTGCTATGATTGATTCCTTTAATACAAGCTTCTGATTTCCTGGTTTTCCTTTTTTTTTCTGATCCCATCGTGCTGCCTCCAGAATTACCCTGCCTGCCCCTGATTTCAGTTCACGTAATAGATTGAAAAGGAAAGCACAGATCACCTGATTCACGCCCATGCTATCTCCCTGCTCCTAATTCACGCAATCTGCTCGACGCACATAACGCTCTACCTCTCGCGGCACACCCATAAGGCTACCACTCCTCACCAACGCTCCTTTCTCACAGGCCCGCGCCCCCGTCCCCGCCACTGCCCGAGCCATCGCACACAAAACTCCATGCCGCTGCCGTCGCTCGTCGCCGTCTGTCGCGCCAACTACGCTGTCGTTATCACCTCGCGTCGCCATCACACCATTAAGCCAATAGAATAGATTTCCAGTGCCATCCCGCTAGGAGCTCTTGTCTTCTGGAGACGTTCGCCAGATCTTTATCTGGTCATTCACCGACGACGATCTTGCCGGCTTGCCGCGGTGCCACCATCATCGCCCTCGCCCTCGCCGCAAGCTTCTCCGCCTGCCCGCACGACCGCACATATATAGTACGAAAGAAAAGGTTGAAGCGATTGGTGTATGTGAGAAGATGGAATACAGCTTAGCACAGTGCAGATTCGTAAGTCATTTGGTACTGCTTGATTACTTGTCTCCCATATATATTATGCTAATTGATTGATATCTGTTTGCAGTTCCTTTTGCTATGGTTGTGTACTGGTAAATATATGCTATATGTTTTTATCAGCGGAAGAAGGAGCTTACCATGATTGATCTTAGACCAATTGAGGACTGGTGTAAAGACACACCGGCACTGATGTATGCCAGACAAACTCTTGGATTTAACCATTTGTATCAGCTCTTAATGAGCGAATATATTCCTGGATGGAAAGAGGATATCTTCAAATGGAAATTCATCCGTAAGAAAAACATTACAGATGACATAGATAGGTAACTAACTCAGAGTCATGGTCTCTAATATAACACTTATGATTTAACTATGTCTCTATGTTACTGATGATGAATTTTTTCACAGACGCTTAAGTGGATTCCTTGTTCTACAGTATATGTCAGCGTGGGGTAGACCCAATGCCGCAAAAATTTGTATGGTGAGTATAACATACTTTGATTCAAGATTTTGTGAGATTGTTCAAAGAATACAGTATGTATAATATTTGCATTTATTTCGAACATATGTATAGAATGGTATGGAGATGCGGCGGAACTTATTTGTGGAATTATTGGCGCACGAAATAAACGGATATCGGAGACATCTTCCTGCCGATATAAAACATTACCTTAGGAGAATTACGGAAAAATCTATACAGTAGATTTTATGAGCCTGAAGCATCGTGTTATCATTATAATATAAATTGGTTGTGATGAACCCTTATAATGTTCCATGATTATGCTAATTTGCCATTTGGATTAAATGTTATTTTAAATCAGTGTTTATTTTTTATAATTTTATCGTGCGATCCATATATTTTAAGCATAAAAGTTTATTTATCCCGTAACAACGCACGAGCACGCTACCTAGTATATATCTAATTCGAAGAACAGATGCCTCAAAGAGTACCACACAAAATTTTACCGCGCACAGACCATACAATAATTAATTTAGTCGAAACAAATGTTAGTAATGGTAATTTTTTTTCTACAACCGGAATTCGCCAGAATAAAAAATTATGGGCTCACTTTCCATGCAAATAGTAGACATGCAGGCTTTTTGTCCACCGTGATCACGGAATTAATTAGTGGGAGAGAGAATCACTCACGTAGTACTCCTGTTTTCGTTTTTACCTACTCCTTCAAAGACCGGACAGTAAGAGTCAGCTAACCGAGAGGGTCACGGAGCGCTGAATATTATTCAAAGCCCAGCACTCTAAATAGTGGGGTATATATATAATAATATATAATAATAAATAAATTAAATAAGTAGTAATAATAATAATAAAATTTGGTCTATCATAGTAGTAATAAATAAAATATAAAGACTAGTGATCATAATAAATAAAGCAAAAGAGGAAATACTCCGATCAAGAAGAGACTCCGACCCTGGAAAAGGAGCTAGCTTAGGAGAGCCGTCATCCTCGCCAAGGTATGGTCTATATCCCCAACACCTTTTTCTTATTTGCTATGAGCTGCTGTATGAAAAGCAATCTTATATTTCTGCATATATATATATATATATATATATATATATATATATATATATATATATATATATATATATATATATATATATATAATAACAATAATGAAAATAAAAAGAGAATACATTTTGCCTTGTTGGAAATGATAAACAATTGCTCTGTGATGATTTGCAAAATCTTGTTATACAATTCTTACTATGAAAGTTTTGGGTATGATATTTGAAAATTTGTCTTAAGTCAAACACTATTGTGGGTTGCACATGCTAATAATCTAAGTTATGCTCTTGCACGATTGAAATTGGTTTAGTAGATCTTTTACCCGGCCTAAGGAATGAGTGAGAACCAACTAGAGTTTTTGATTTATAAAATTAAAATTCTTGCTCATGGTTCCTTTATAGAGTCAATTACCTACCACCAAGCCATATATCCACAAACAACTGAAACCACTAAAAGAAAGAGTTCTTGTCTGTTTTGAGCTTGCTTACACCTTATTTGATCTAGGTAGAGAAATTAGTCATATTCTTTGATCAAGATCATGTACACATCCCACCTATGTATTACTTCTACATTGGAAGTATACATCTATGCTCCATACACCAATCGAGACAAACAACCACAATCAATCTTTGTCCTTTTGATAGATGGGGAGTATTTGGTTACTGAAAAAAAAGAGAAAAGAGCAAGTGCTCAAGGGAATCAAGAGGACAAATGTCCCATGGACAGGTGCCCATATATCCCTGCTTCATTTAAAAAAAAAGACTATGTATTCAATAACCAAGCTCTCCCCTATCTAAGACAAAGAAATAAGTATCAAGGAGCCCACCAAATAATTTACACATGCACTTCTTGATCATCATATATGACTTGTTGCTCCCTATGATCTAAGAGTCTAACCTTGCAATAGATTCAGTTCAAGTATGCTTTTGTTCCAATCCTATAAACCCCAAATAAACTTTAGGATAGAAATGAAAAGCTCTCTTGAGCTCTTGTGAGGTTTATCTTACTAATGAGTGGTTGAGAGTACCATTAAGGGAACCAAAGCAAGATTTTCTTTTCAAAAGATAAAAAACTCTCTAGTTAAATGGTCTCACTCTACCAAAGTAAGGGATAAAGTATCTGTTTATCTATTCTATCTTATTTTTGCATAATCCAAGGTTAAAACGCTAAAAGCCCCATTTAGTTAAGACACAAGATAAATTTCTGAACAATGCTCATTGCTAGAATAGTATTGGTTTGTATATAAAATCTTTTGTGAATTATTACATTGAAGAAATTCCTGATCCAACATTATTAAAACCACATCTTTGATTGAGAACAAGCAAAAGGTTAGTTTGAGGGAGTTTGTTGACGGTCGCTAACACCCTGTTTTACCGTCAACATTTCACCCATAATTAAGGTAAAACCACATGAAAGGCAATGAACTCACTTTGAAACTAACCTAATTCCACATGTCCTTGGAGAAAAGTTGTGTATGCAGGAAAAATGATGAAAATAGGCGAAAATGAAGCAAGGCAAGACACCTCAGCACCTCAGCTGCCACATGGCAGCCAGAGAGGAGTGCGGCCGCCCCCATCATAGGGCGCCCGCCCTATGAAATGTGCCAAATGGCACTTGCTACCTCACGGATCCATGTGCCATCTGTTGGCGGTCCTTACCAACATAAATATAACATCATTTTAATACTAAAACAAATAGAAGATATGTCATTTATCTAATCTTTCCACGAGTTTTGTTGTGCACCTAACTTACAGGAATGGCACGTGAAAATGCATGGAAATCTCAAGGAAAGCGCACTTCTAGGAAGCGTATTCAAAGAAGGCGCAAACTAAGAAAATGAGAAAGCCCAAATTATACAATAAACCAAATCCATTCGTAACCATGGGGAAGGCCCAGGCCCACAGGGGAACCGACCACCCGAAGGCGGTGGCCAGATAGCATTCCCCAGGGACCGACCGCCCCCGGGGGCGGCCGCCCCCCTGGTGGGGCCTCCCAGGCCCATCCTCCTTTGGCGGTGCTCATGGCGGTTTGGCAAAGGCAGTTTCACCTTCTACCATACTTAGAACGCCCAAACCGCCCTTGATCAACTATAAACAGATGTGCTTCACCCCCTCCAACACACACACCAACATTTGGAGCACTACACCTCACACTTCTTACTTGTTCTCTCTAGTTTAGTAGTAGGAGTAGAGCAAGGCAAATCTATCAAGGAGAGCTTGTCTCCTTGGAGGAATCAAGAACATTTTGGTATGAATACACATCGGTTCTCCTTTATGAGTAAGCTCTTATCTTATTTATATAGCAATGCATCTGAATTAGAATATAGTCTTGTCCATATTATGATCATAACATGTAAAGTAGTTCATAGTCTATGTGTTATGTTCTTGATATGTTCATCAAAGTTCTTCATCGTTCATCAAATTAGTATGAATAGAGGAAGAACTAAGGATGGGATAATAGTTCGTTGTGCTAGTCATGGTTGCTCCTAGCCGAGCCTATCAATCTGTAGGGTTGGGGTCCCGGAGGGCTAGGAGTTGTTTCCAATTACACGGGCGTGGTGCTTGGGTATGGGGGAATCAACGGATATGTCGGTACCCCACGGGCAGTGGGGTAGGTGGGCAGGTGGTGACAGCCCTGTCCATCCCTAGCATTCCCCCACGTTCGGGTATTGAGTAGGAGTTCGTAAAGTCTCTATCGGCTGGCAGACCAGCTGCGGGGATCTCCTTATCATCCCAGACTTAGTCCTGATCCTAGTCTTATTAATTCGATGTAATTACTATTCGTTGCATAGCTGTATATGACCAATGTCTGCTCACGTAGTTATTCTTTATTCGTTATTTTATCTTTTATCCTTGAGGTTGCTCCGATGTGTGTGTCCACTATCTTATAAACCTATTTTAACCCCTGCCTATACTATGCCTACCTATGCATTCAATAAGTGATCATGTTTATACCAAAAGCTAGATGAATTCACCATGCCCTCCTACGGGAAATTTTAAATCCGACACCCTTGAATACTCACGGGTTGAAATGCTACAATGATAGTTCTGTGCACTTGCAGAGTAATCTTATTCCTTACTAAGCTATCGATTGGTGTATCTAAGTACCGTTACTTAAGGATTATAATTCTTATTGCACCCCACGGCGCCGTGCCATAGTTTTGCATATCGTAAGTAATGACGGTTAGGAATGCCAATCCGGCACTTCTAACTGCTATTACCACATTGCATTACCTAGGCCGGTGCCACAAAGGGCCAAGGATTACCTTTCTGATGTAATGGTGGTTGGGAATGTCAACTTATGTTTCTAGTATTATTATTAAGGACGGACCTTTAGTCTATCTTTAGTAGTAATGCTAAGAAACGCCAACAACCATTTCTGGCGCCGTTGCTAGGGATGGACTTTTAGTCTATCTTTTGTAACGACGTTAAGAAATGCCAACAAGCATTTCTAGCGCCGTTGCCGGGGAGGGCAAAAAGAAAATATAAACATCTTGCTTTGGCATAAACTTTGATTACAAAATAAGCATTGGTAGCCATAGCTTATGCAGGCTAACTTTGCTGTTTTCTTCCTTTTTTTATTGGAATGAAAATAGGATAGTGTATGAGCGGTTTCAATCTGCCAGAAAACTTCGTTAAAAATACAGAGGCACTCCTAAGGAAGAGAAGGCCTCGTACCATCTCTTCTTCTGCTACTCAGCCGGCAAACGAACCGGTCACTTCCGCACCATCCACTACTACCACCATGGCCAAGTCACACCGCGAGTATTCCACCCCCGCTATTGCCAACGTCCCCGTTGGGCCCACTGTCAATGTCGGGAATGGAAACTTTGAACTCCGCACTGGCCTACTCACGATGGTGCAGGCGAACCAGTTCAGCGGTTTGCCAAGTGAGGACTCAAACGCGCACCTGCAAAACTTCCTTGAGTTGTGCGAGACCATCATCATCAAAGATGTCGCACAGGACACCATCAAACTCCGGTTGTTTCCCTTCTCCCTTTCGGGGAAGGCAAAGCAATGGTTTTATCAAAGCAAGGAAGAAGTCAACACGTGGGACAAATGTTCCACGGCGTTCCTCGCTAAATTCTTCCCCATGAGCAAAACAAATGCTCTGCGGGAAAAATACCAAACTTCCAGCAAACTGCACTCGAGTCCATTCCCGAGGCTTGCAATAGGCTTCAGGAATACATCCAGGCCTACCCTCACCACGGGAAGGAAGATTGGCTCGTGCTCCAAAATTTCTATGAAGGTCTCACGGCCATATCTGAGGGGCACATAGATGCTACCGCTGGAGGCGCATTCCTCTCCCTCACCATCGAGAATGCCACGGCGTTAATCGAGAAGATGGTGGCCAACCAAAGCTGGGGAGAGGGAGGCAAAACATAAAAAGGCATGCACACCGTAAAGGAGACGGATCTACTTGCCGAAAAAATAGAATTAATAATGAAGAAACTTGAAGGACGTGCCACCGATCCTACCACCGGCACTGTCCAGGCCATGGACTCGCACATGACGTGTAAATTCTGTGGGGATGTTGGCCATTCGGGGAACAACTGTCCCGAAACCCTGGAAGAAGCATCCTTCGTCAACAACGGGTTTTGCCAACACCAACAACCAGGTAACGGGTGGAACAGCCAGAATCGCCCCCAAGGTAATTCTTCCAATTTTAATTCAAATTTCAATTCCTCCCAACCTTCATTAAAAGATCTTATGATAGGACAGGCTAAAATAAATGAAAATCTTACAAACAAGCTTTCTTGAAATGATAAAATGTTTGAAACTATAAATACTAAGCTTGATAGCCTATCCTCATCTGTTAAAAATCAAGTAAATTTTAATAAAAGAATTGAAACTCAAATTGCCCAACTTGCCTCTGCCGCAAAATCTGCCATTCAAATTTTTAGTTCTGTTGAGAATATAAATTCAGTGACCACGAGAGGGGGTAAGACCACTCGTGATCCCCCACATCCTAACTAAAGAACAGGCAAAACACCAAGACAGCAAGAGGAAGTACCGGTTGATTTGGCACAACCACGTGAAGAATCAATGGAAGAAGAGCTGACACCGGAGGGCTATGGGGACACCACGATGTTGCCTTTCCCCACAAGATTGAGAAGGAAGAAGAAGGCCGGAGATGAGCAGTTTCTCCGATTCGTGGAGATGGTCGAGAAGACACACGTCAGCGTTCCGCTGATGGATGTCTTGCACATACCATCATACGCTAAGTTCATCAAAGATATCATCAATAACAAGTGACCATTACCGTCCTCAGAAATTGTCAAGCTGACGGAAGAGTGTAGTGCAGCTATACTCAATCATCTACCTGAGAAGAAACAAGACCCTGGGTGCCCCACAATCACATGCTCTATAGGCACCCAGCAATTTGATCACGCCTTATGCGATCTTAGGACGAGTGTGAGCGTCATGCCGAAATCAGTCTTTGATAGACTGAATTTCACCAACTTGGAGCCTACCAACATGACACTTCAGTTGGCCAACTCCTCAATTCGGTACCCAGCAGGGATTGCACAAACATCGAGCAACCCATCAAACAAAAGGACGAGACAAACAACTTCCATTAGTTCCTTCATCTTCAACGATGGTTTGTGCAACTCTACCCCCGCTCTTTTCAAAGTTTTGAAATTTAACTTTGAACACTTTTGAAAGGACAAAACTTTTGATGCTCCATCTCCATGGCATCCTGTGATTAAATTTTGCATACTCTTTATTTCTTGCTAATATTCCTACTACTTGTGAACACTTATCATAGGGACCCCATTTTATCTAAGTGATTGACGAATGAGATATAGTAGGATGGCATGACGCTTGCTCATTTCTTGCAAAGAACTTGGGATTTATTTTTACAAAACAAAAATCAATATAGCATGTTCCTTGAATGATTGCAAATACCCACCAAGGCCATACATGATCTTTCATGACAAAACCTTTCACATATGCCTCTTACTTTGTGTTGAGTTTGGTCAAGTTTTGTGACCCCTGTTGAGAGAAATTTCATGCTCCCAAGATCAAATTTCACGCACCCACAAATAAAGTTGCCAACTCTTATACTGAGAGTTGTGCACAACATTCATTCATCCATCCACCAAATAATTGCACTACTCCTACCTTGGGAGTAGGCGCAAAATATACCTTCCACTTTGATCCACCCAAAATGTTCTACTCCTACACTGGGGGTGAACCAAAAATATACTTATTAGGTCCCATCAAAATAAATGCTCTGAATCTTTGTTCACATCTCCCTTAAAGTTTTTGTTGCAAATAAAAGCATGAGGCTATTTTCCAAAAGGTGAAAAAAAGAGAAAAAAAAGTGGAGAAAAAAAAAGAAGAAGATATATATATATATAAAGAAGAGAGATAGCTCATGCCCTCACAAATATTTTTTCTAAGTCCTAATAAGGAGGGAGATGTGTTTCAAAGAGCATAGTGGAATTAGGTTAGACACCAATAGTACCCACCATATTCTTTCCACACACATACACATTCTGATCTAAGAGTATGACGCTTCCCTCCGGTGCGGTCCAGGGTTTGACTTGACAATACATGCAAGGTAAGTGTGCCTTAGTATTTTCCTCTCTACCTAAAGCTCCAGATAAACTTTTTAGAGGTAGGGTGATCAAGTGAAGGCAATCCCTATATATGCCTTGGTGAGGAACCACATACAAATAAGTGACTTGAGAGAATCATTCAAGGAACAAGTGCTACCTTTTTGTTTTCAAAACTTCACAAAAACCCAAGTTTCTGAGCAGGGATACGAGTAAGAAGATTTGAATCCAGGCTATTCCATTTTGCAATTACCCAAGATGACTTGGTAGACACTTGGAAGTTCATAGGTTTAGGTGAAGGTTGGAATAACTTGTACGCAGATTTCAAATCAAGGAGATAAACCCGCTTAGTCCTTCAAACCTTTACTCGAGGATGAGCAAAGGACTAAGTGTGGGGGAGTTGTTGGCGGTCCTTAAATCCTATTTCTTACCGCCAATATGTTACTAAAATAAATAGTAGGTAGGGCTTTAAACTAACATTTCCACAAGTTTTGGTGTGTACTTGACTTGCAGGTGTGACATGTGGAAATGCACAAAAACCAAAAAGAAAGCGCACATCCAGGAAACGTATTCAGAGAAGGCGCAATCTAAGAAAATAAGAAAGCCCACCTCAAACACTAAACTGGATCCATCCGTAACCGCGGGGGAGGCCCAGGCCCAGGGAGCAACCGACCACCCGAAGGCGGTGGCCAGATGGCGCTCCCCAGGGACCGACCGCCCCCGGGGGCGGCCGCCCCCCTGGTGGGGCCTCCCGGGCCCATCCTCCTTAGGTGGTGCTCATGGCGGTTTGGCAAAGGCGGTTTCACCTCCTTCCATACTTAGAACGCCCAAACCGCCCTAGTTGGACTATAAAAGAGAGGGAGAGCTCCCCTCCAACACACACCATTATTTGGAGCCATTTACCTCACCTCTCACTTGCATTCTTTAGATTAGTTTTAGTATTAGAGCAAGGCAAGAGCTAGAAAGAAGAGTTCGTAAAGTCTCTATCGGATGGCAGACCAGCTGTGGGGATCTCCCTGTCATCCCAGACCTAGTCACTGATACTAGACATGCTAGTTAGATGTTTACTAACAGTTCTTTGCATAGTTATATATGACCAATGTCTGCTCAATTAGATATATTCTTTTATTCTTTATTTCTCTTTTATCCTTGAGGTCGGCTCAGATGTGTGTCCACTATCTTTGAACTATGATTTACCCCTGCCTATGCTATGTCTACCTATGCATTCAATAAGTGATCATGTTTATGCCAAAGCTAGATGCATTCGTCCTGCCCTCCTACGGGAAATTATAAATACGACACTTCTGAATACTCACGGGTTGAAATGCTACAATGATAGTTCCGTGTGCTTGTGGATTTATCTATACTGAGCTATCATGATTGGCATACCTAAGTACCATTACTTAAGGATTGTAATTCTTGTGCACCCCACGGCGCCGTGTCACAGTTTTGCATATCGTAAGTAATGACTGTTAGGAAGGCCAATCCTGAACTTCTAACTGCTATTACCAGACTGCATTACCTAGGCTGGCACCATTAAGGGCCAAGGGTTACCTTTCTGAAGTAATGGTGGTTGGGAATGTCAACTTACGTTTCTAGTATTATTATTAAGGATGGACTTATAGTCTATCTTTAGTAGTGATGCTAAGAAACGCCAACAAGCATTTCTGGCGCCGTTGCCGGGGATGGACTTTTAGTCTATCTTTTGTAACGATGTTAGAAATGCCAACAACACCCTTGAATACTCACGGGTTGAAATGCTACAATGAGAGTTCTGTGCGCTTGCAGAATAATCTTATTTCTTATTGAGCTATCGATTGGCGTACCTAAGTACCGTTACTTAAGGATTGTAATTCTTGTTGCACCCCACGGCGCCGTGCCACAGTTTTGCATATCATAAGTAATGACGATTAGGAAGGCCAATCCGGCACTTCTAACTGCTATTACCAGACTACATTACCTAGGCCGGCGCCACAAAGGGCCAAGGATTACCTTTCTGAAGTAATGGTGGTTGGGAATGTCAACTTATGTTTCTAGTATTACTACTAAGGATGGACCTTTAGTCTATCTTTAGTAGTAATGCTAAGAAACGCCAACAAGCATTTCTGGTGACGTTGCTGGGGATGGACTTTTAGTTTATCTTTTGTAACGACGTTAAGAAATGCCAACACCATCCTCCCAAATGGCCCATGGAGCGTTGATTCAACATCAACGGCTCATATGCAAGGCACGAGGATCTGGTGGCCCTGTGAATAGGGCGCCCGCCCTGTCACTTTGGTGTGCCACGTCCACAATCCGAGGGAAGGCCTCCGGGAGTCATCCAAGCCATCAATTGAAGTCAGTTTTCAACCAATGGTGCAAGATGAAGGTGTCAAGGATCTATGGACCCACCTGTCATCCTCCAAGGGTCATAAACTGACTCTACAACCACCAAAACGTGCACCAACCGACCTTGCAACGGCCATTGAGGAGGAAGGAGTGCCGTTGGATGCAAGGCGGTGCATCCAACCGGGCGCCCGCCCCCCTAGGGGGTGCCCGCCCTGCCACTTCGCGCCACCGCCTTCCAGCACGCCTACAAGTATCCCTGGAGCACTCCTACTCTATAAATAGGGCCAGTTTCCACACTTGTAAGTGAAACATTGCTAGTGAGAAACACTACTAGTGAAATACCACTAGAAGTCTTAGTCTATAGTAGCTCCTCTCTCTCTGTAGCGAAGCTTTGCTCTTAGGAATAGTGCTAGCTAGAGAAGAGTAGAGTGGGAAGAGAAGTCAGGAGAAGGAGGAAGTCTGTGGAGGAGCCGGGCTTGTCGGCGACCTCTTCTACGGTGTTCTTCACTCTTATCGGTAATAAAGATTCACTGCTTTATTTATTGTTTTACTTTAAGTATCTATTTACCTGCTCATTGCGTGGTTAGAGTGCTCTAATTCTTGAGCTCGAGTTAGAGTAGTAAGTTCATAAATTAAGTGCGGTGGTTAGGCTATAGCTTACCCTTGAGGACCGCTAGGCCCAAGGATAGTAGTCGTAGGTTCTAAGTGGTGACAGCCCTAGAATCCTCTGGATTCCACCACGTTCGGTCTAGTCTTTTGAAGTTAAGCGTAGGTCTTGTAGACGTACGGGGCCTAATCAGTCGAACTTCGGCTAGTTTAGGACTTTGCCTGCCCCAGGTATAGCAGACTCTTTGGTATAACAATCCTTTGATGTTTTACTGAGTTAGAGTTCTCCCATAAACTCCAGAGCTACTTAGAGTTATCCTAGCAAGTTTCCGCCTTAGTTGAACTTCATTGATTTATCCTCACTAAGGTAGTTACCTCATTTATCCATATCTAGCTCCTTGACTATCAGATCCTAGGAATCGCAAACCTAGCCTTCCTTTGGGAAAATATAAATTTGACACCTGGTACTCCTAGGTAAAGTGCTACACGATAGTTCTGTGCGCTTGCAAAATCCCATCACCTATCCTATAGAGCTCCCAGCAAGCATTTTTGGCGTAGTTACTAGAAATATCTTATTCCTAGTAGCAACGTTAGAAGTGTTAACAACCACATACTTTGAGCATAGGGATTGACAACCCCAGTGATTGCGTTGAGAAGTATTGTTACCACTGCTAGAGGATAGATTTGGCTACACTCTTTTGATAGCGTTATTAACTGTCAACAATGCACTAACTTCACGGTGAATACTTGAGGTCATCAATGGATCCTCCATGTGATCAGACGCCTCCTTTCGCTGTGACTCATGTTCAAGGTTGCCAAGATGTGGTTGCCTTGATGCATATGCAGTCTCGCTGATTATGTTCTGTAGAATACAAATTGCAACCAGTTGGCCAATTCAGTTACATAGTGATGCTACATAAATTGCTATACTATGAAAACAAAACAAAAAACTTGCAACCCTAGCAGCCGCCGTGTCTGCTTGTGCATCAACAATCATGGTTGTGTTAAGCTGGTTAATTATGGACTCCAACCCCTCTGAACGACCATGCAATGCACGCGGTGCTAGGGTAGGTGAAAATGAAAAGTATATAAGAATTAGAATGGAAAATGGAAAAAAAATCATTGATGAATACAAAAAAAGAGAGAGGGGAAATCCCATGGAAAAAAGAAATTACTTAATCTGCCTTCCTCCTCGGCATCAACATCCTCAGCATCAACGTTTGCGCCGCTTGATGCAAAGTTCAATGGTAGTCGAATTAAAAAGGTCCAACAGAAAATAACGCTGTAAGTTCTTGCAATCCCACCCCACCCAAATTGCAACACAAATCTGCAGGTTAGTTGCAATATGAATACAAAAAACAAAAAAAATGCCTGTAGACTTTTCTTGATTGGTAGATGGTTGATCATCTGCACCACGCATGTTTTGGTCGACGGGTGGGTGGACATCATCTTGAACAAATCCATCTTCCCTAGTTTCTTCTTCTACTACTGCTCCATACCAAAAAAATAGACACACCCCAAAAATAACATTTTAAAGGTGTGAAACAAAAAAAACAAACAGAAAAGTCTAGAAAAACTGCAACAGAAAGTACATGGTGGTTGTTGGGGAGTTGGAATATGCCCTGCAGAATTTCCAACAATAGCTTGTTCTTCTGAAACATCTTCTTCACCTGTTGATCTCCTTTGATCTTGATCAACATCTAATTTAGAAGCTAGTAAGTAAAAAAAATATTGTTGGAAATTGTAACTTTAGCAGGCAGCAAAATTGCCACTCATATCTCCAGGTTAATTGCAATATGAATATAGCACAAAAAATGCAACAAAAAAAGAGTACCTGTAGACTTTTCTTGATTGGCAGAAGTTTGATTATCTGCAACAACCGTATTTTCGTTGGCAGATGGGTGAACGTCATCTTGAGCAGATCCATGTCCCATATTTTCTTCTTCTGCTAAACCAAGATAACACTATTAAAAGAAGCTTTGTAGGCCACCGTTACCCAATTGAAACACATATAATGCTAGTAATTGCAACATTGAAAAAAGAAAAATGGATAAAAAATGCAAAAGAAGTACCTGATAGTGCTTGAGGATTTGGACTATGTCCTCCAGAATTTCCTCCAAAAGTTTCTTCTTATAAAACACCTTCACCGCCTGCCCCCGCAAGAGTTTCTCCCTGTATAACGACTTCTTCAACACCTGCTGCTTTGCTTTGATCTTGATCAACAATTGATTTAGCTGCTGCTGCGTAATAAAAAAAAAAGGCAAAAAACAAGCTGATGAATAATTCAACTTGTACGATACACCCAATTGCAACAAACAAATAGTGCTAATTACAATATGAAATACATTGAAATCTGCAACAAAAAATAAAACCTGATGTTGCAGATGTTTTCTTCATCTTCCTTCCCCTCCTATGCTCATTAGCAGCTCCCCAAGCAGCCCGGGCATCACCAAGCAACTTCGACATGGCGCTGAAGCACTCATAGTGACTTTTTGCCATCAGATCATTGGCCATAGTGATGTACTTAGCAGCCTTAGTCGCGTAGGACTGGGCTTGGGTCATGCTGTCATCAAAGCCTTCAATATCTTTTGCGCCTCCGACTTCCTAATTCTTCCAACTACATCAGCAATGCTCTGGCCAAAAGCAGCGCTCAAGCTCGGATATTGGTATAAAACAGGAAGCTGAAGCTCCGCGGCAACGTGCCCACAAGGCTCATGATGTGCTGAAGTACCAGCAGCGTCAGAAATTCCATGAACAGTAGTAGAATGGCAAGTAGCAGCAGTAGCAAGATGAGGAGCGAAGGCTGGGGGTATAACATGTGGCGGTGATGCTTCTTAGCTGTAGTTTTAAAAAAAAAATGAAAACTGGATGTCAGAAACATAAAATCAGATACTGAAAATTAAAAAAATAGAATATCAACACCTTACCCTGAGGTTGCCATACTCCGTGACATCATCTGCGACATCTCCCCTGCGATCCAACAATGAAATTGTATCGATAGTTTTACTATCCAATTGCGCACATCGGGGCAGAGCAAATGAGTCTAGAGGTAGCCCATGCTGCAAATATTCAACATATAGCATCTGCATGTTTAAAAAAAATTTATATATAACCAACAGGACCCAAATTACTAATGTAGACATGACCAAGTTTCAACACTTGACATAAAAATATAGGTACCGGAGAAGATACTACACAGCCAGAATTAGTGATATGTTGACAAAAAGACAATGAATGCAGATTGCAAAATAAAACTACCACACAGTTGCTACTGCTGCTATGACCCAGTTGCAACTCTTAACATGAAACAAAAAAATGGCCTTGGACAAACTACTACACTTTACAGGGGCTAATGCTATTGTAGTAGTTTCTCCAATATATGCAAAAAAAATCTACAACATCAAAAAATATACAGCTTAAAAAATGATCAGTAATCAGCCATGCGCAAACACATGCAAAAAAAAAACTTTTTACCATCAGAAAGATACCACAACCTGTCAGAGGTGCATTGATACCCTTCACTGCGAAATCCTTTCTATACAAACATGCAGCTTTGCTGAGGTTGTCCATCACTGCTTTGCACCAGTTAATGTTCCCAATATTGGCCAGGTCCTCAGTATATATCATATCCTCAAGCCTGATGCAACTATCAGTGTTGGAGAAAAGTAGAGAATGAAATACAACCATAAAGAATGCCCAGAGACCCAGATTCCTCGTGAGCTTCTTGCTTTGCAGTCCATCCACAATATCTGATATCCTAATACCCAACTTTTTGTATGTGCTGGGACATATTTGTTGTCCCAACTCATTCCGCCTAGTACGAGCCTCAACAACAGACATAGCAGGTGGGTTGACGCTCACATTTGGTAACTGGAACACACACCAAACACTGTGCTCAGTAATTGCAATCTCCTTACAGCCACCAAGCTCTAATTTCATGGTTTCTGGGTTGAGCCTCAACATAACCCAGGTGAGCAATTTCCTATCGAGATAGGTTGGTTTGAATCCCAAAAGTCCACCAAAACCCTTTGCCCTTACTTCAGCTATGAGGTTGGTGTTGGCGTTGGCGTTGAGGGCTTTAAGAACATCTTGAAATTTTGAAGGAGAGCACCGAATTTTAGGAGGCTGCCTGCGGGGGCCTCTTCTTACTGACTGCATTCGCTGCATCACCATCAGCACCAGTGTCGCCATCATTCGCTGCATCATCATCAGCACCAGTGTCACCATCATTCACTGCATCATCATCAGCACCATCGTCATGATTGGGGTCGTAATCTGCATCTTGGCGACCTTGTTCTCTTTCCTGTTCTTCCTCTCCTTCATGAACATCAGGCTCAGGGGGTG
The DNA here is from genome assembly GCA_038502445.1 of Eremochloa ophiuroides. Classification (NCBI taxonomy): domain Eukaryota; kingdom Viridiplantae; phylum Streptophyta; class Magnoliopsida; order Poales; family Poaceae; genus Eremochloa; species Eremochloa ophiuroides. The sequence goes on along the minus strand of JAHLJS010000003.1, from coordinate 23,257,658 downwards.
GCGTGGGGAGCCTTAATCTCTTCTTCCTGTCCTTCCTCAACTTGTATACATTCAACTGTTTCTGCCCTTGTGCCGCAAAACGGGGAGGACGGCGGGGCTGGTCGCTGCCCTGAGCACCTGATGCATCCCCTTCCGTATTCATTATAATAACTCTCATTAAAACACATGAAGTTAGTTGCAGCAAAAAGTTAAAAAAACAGTTCCAGCAACAGGTACAGTTTCAGTATGAAAAAATGCAGATGAATATGCCAACCAATTACAACCAGAGAAACTACCAGTTGCAGCTAATATTATAACAAAAAAGCAGTTGCAGTTATAGAGGTGGGGGCAGATGTGAGCGGGGGAGGGTACCAATTAAAAGTTTATTATGTGATTCTCTTTTGGTCTTTTCAACGTTAGTTTCTGCAGTCATATACATTACTCAGAACATATTCCATGACATAATGATGAAACTGTTCGCCATTTAACTAATATGTATCCCAGACATTTCAGGTGACAGGAATCATTGTTCCAATTGAAAACATATATTCAGCATTAATGAACAAGCAGCAAAAAAAAACTCAGATCCCTTTCTACTAAACATTTATAAAATCATCATATCGGTTACTCGGCATTTTCATTCAGCCCGTCATGCCGTGATTAACAACACAGTTGCAAAGCACGCAGGTACACATTTTTGAGATTGAAATTAAGATGGATTAGTCAACCAATTGCAACTAGAACATCCTAGCAGTTGCAACTAAAATAATAACCTAGTTACACAAGTCGTCACATAAAAATCCGGTGCTAAAATCGGGTGCTAAAACTGCTTCAGTCCAGCAGTGAAACCCACCCCCAACTAAAATGCGGACATAATCAAATCGGCAAAAACACACACATGGCACCGGATCCACGCCCTAGAAAAATTGAGGGTTTGGTAGGGTATCCGATTGAACGTGACTTACATCAATGAGAGCGTCTCAACGTGGCAACTGGAAGCTTGGCTTGAATCGCGGCGGCGCATCAGCGAACCCCATCGGGGCGAGGATTTTGTCGGAGCAGCAGAATCTGCAGCCGCACCACCCTGTATCGTCGGAACCGCAGCGGCGCAGCCTCGAGTGGAATGCCATGCGGGGGCCGAGGAGTGCAGAGAGGACGTGGGGGTCGTTCACGGCAGAGGATGGGGGATGCGAGAGGGTGGGGGAGCAGCGGCACAACGGGAAACCGCCGGAGGGGAAGGGAAGCGGAACAACTGGCAGCAGGCCGAAAATAGAAGGCGCGCGAGCGGTTTTGCTCAGGATTGTGGGATCTGTCTCCGACCAGGAGTGCGCGGGGTGCGTGCGGGTGCTGCTCGGCTCAGGTCAGTTTTTTTGGACCGGGTGCGCGTACTGGCCTGGGTGCATTCAATATAGAGAATGCACCCAGATGCATTATAGATATACAGTATAGGATGGAACTAAAATGCAACAAGGTGATGCACAGACCCGGTCAGCGCAAGTTGAGCCTAGCAAGCAGGACCTGCCAGCCTGCCAGCGCCCCCTGTTTTCCCTCTCTCTCTCTGCTGCAATAGCCCCAGCCCCAGAGTTAATTTTCCATCTCGTTCGTGTTCGAGTCGGAAAACAGCGCTCCGTGCGATTGCATCGGATTTGTTTCCCTGCGTCCATCCCTATCGTATAAAAGCTGGAGAGTCCGCAAGCCCTCCGTTTTCCAATCTACTAAACGCAGCGCCGCCAGAGCAAGCCCTCGCCATGCAAAAGGCCTCGCTACCATGAGCAGAGCCGCCAGCCACCGCAATTCTTCCTCTCTACAGCGGTATTCTCCACGTAAGGTTGCAGCTTATCCCACCCACAATTTTGCTTTTGCACCACGTTTTGATGGTCTGTGTTTTCGCAGAAAGACGGGTTCCGCCGTTCACCGTCGCGCGTGCTTCTCCAAACCCTAATCGACGAAACCGGTGCCCTACATGAGTTCGTCGCGAGCTCCTCTGCCTTCCTGACCAAATCCCGTGCGAATTGGTGAATTGCAACGCGAGTTCGCATTTTCCGGCGAACTACCAGCCATGGCGCCACCGGCTGGCTTTTCTTCTCCGGCGAGCCCCTCCTCTTTTCCATCCCGATCTAATCAGGGCTGTGCTATCAAGATCCAACGGCTGATATCGCTGGGTACCCGTTCAGCCGGCAATTTTGTTAAAGAGCCCTTATGTTTTCTGGTTTTTGTGCCCGCCGTCCAAAGTGCCTGACTAATCTGTGCTTTCTAACCTAGGAAGCGTATTATGCTGGCTATGGTTGAAGTACGTTTTCAAATTAATAACAATTTTGCCACCAGTTTTGTTTAGGCCATAATTTCTACATTTTTGATCCGTTTGAGTTGATTCAAATTACGTTAGATTCATATTTTCGAACTCTACATGTTTGTGCCACTGTACAGTAGGTTTGGCACTTTTAAAATTTTGAGTTTATATATATTAATTATTTCTCTATAGCAAACCTTTGAAAAATCATAACTTCCATGTTTTAAATCCGTTTTTCGTGATCTTTATATCGATGTGATCGTTGGAATGAGTAGAATAGTTTTATTTCATTTTAAAACTGTTTTTATTCTGTTGGTGTACTATTCTAATTATTTCCCCTTGTTTGCTTCGTGTATGATTGCCCGATGTCTGTGTGGTGATCGCGTGAGTAGACGGTGAGCAATTCGTGGACGAACAAGAATATCTCTACGAGCAGGACCAGCAGGAGTGCTTTGATCAAGGCAAGTATAACATGGACCATCCTTGATGTCCTATTCACAAAAATTACAATTCATATATACATGTGTCCACCTTGACAACCCTAGAGATCATAATCTAGATTTGCTATCTTGATTCCTTGTTCACCTATTGGGATGTGCATTGGGTAGCTTTTGCTAGTGCTTTATTAATGTCAATGATCTTGTGATATGATTAATGGATTGTGCAACGAACATTTAATATGACTTTTATTACTGTTCAAATGGGGGCTAGAGCCTTGGATTGGATGGTTTGGCTCTAGTTTCTCTCCATAGGATTTCTGAACCTGATGAACCGGAAATTTTCCGTACAGCTGTGAGAGCTATATGGCTCTAGCTTTAGTCATTTAAAAGATCTTTTCTAACTTGTTAGAGGTTACCTGAAAGGGTGCAGTTGGGGGTTTGACACCTTGGGTGTAGTACGGCTCCTAGTCTTATGAGTATAGCCGTGAAGGAGTGTGCCATTTAGAAAAGGAGGGTTTCGATATCTCGCTGCCACTCACCCTTGCAGCCCTAACTTGTTAGACGAACTTTTAGATGACTTTATATAGTTAGCTAATGTTTGGGCGTCATGAACTCATTCATTAGAAAATCATGACTCACAGTGAAAGTGTACACCTCTGCACAGAGTTTAATAATCTATCATGATAGCCGTGCTCACGGTCACGAGTGGCCTTGGTCACACATTCTGCTAGATGATTACTATGGATTATATTATGTTCATTATTGTTGTTAACATCTTTGCTGTTTATTAACCTTATTATAGTTGATCATTGGATTAATTATGGGTTGGAATATCTTGATGCTACTCAATTGCTATAAAATGAACATGATTATAAAAGCTAAATGCAGCCAAACAATGTGTAGCCTTTTATGCCTCATGAACCCGTGTTGTACTTGCTGAATATGAAATGTGCTCACTCTTGCTATTACCACCACAACAGATGAAGATTGGAATGAGGACTACCGAAATGAGTATTAGGCTTGGTGTCTCCCAGTTGATGTGTCCCTGTGTTGGAGCTTCTGCCAGCGTTTCGGTTTAGTTATTATTTATCTACTTGATCTATATTTGTTCAAGACTATGTAATAAATGTCTCTTCGTATTGTAAGCACTGTGATGATACTATTTATAATTTGTCAGCTTGTATGTGTGACTATTCCTGGGGCACATATGAGTTATTTGAGCATCGTATTTTGTTCTTAAAATATGGGTGTGACAGTTGCGCTCCTTGATTAGGATTGTGTATCCTTGTCATTGAGCACGTAATGAGCTTAGGTGCTTGGTGCGCTTTTGCTTTCTAGTTGGTAGGAGTTTCTCCGGTGCTTCAAGTACTAGTGCTTAGGTTTGTGTGACCTTGCGCTAGAATGGTTTAGGGAAGCTCAAGCTAAGCTTGCACCTTTGTTTCTTCCTAGGATCTTTGACAAGGTGCTTAGAGTTATAGTTAGAGGGCTGAATTGTTGCTAGAATTGAATAGGTTTTATTCCGCTGCGATTAGTTGTTAAAAAGGACTATTCACCCTCCTCTAGTCTGCCATATCGACCCTACACGTGGTATCAGAGCTTGGTCTCTCGTTTGTGGTCTTCACCGACTCAAGAGGATGGCGTTCTATGGGCTAGATGTTGAGTGTCCATACATTTTTAACGGCGCACACTTTGCACGGTGGAGAAATTGGATGCAATGCAATATTAAGTTTATTTCTCCCCAAATGTGGTGGATGGTAGATGTAGGCTTTTCTCATGCGGTTGATCGAAAGAACACAACAAAAGCGCAAGAGAAATGCTTACATCTAGATCGCCAAGCAATTAACATGTTTTATAGATCTTTGGATGATAGCATTTTTTGAGAGATCATGGACTTTGAGACTTCCCATGAGATTTGGGCATTTCTCAATGCAAAGTATGGCAAGCTCTCCGATGATGATGATCAATCCAAAGAGCAAAAGCTTGGTGATCAAGAGCACCTTCACAACTCCATGATTGTGAAGAGTTGCTCCTCCTCTTCAGTCAAGTGATGATGATGATGCTACCACAAGAGCACTTGACAAGGGAGCAGATGAAGCCACAAGTGATGCACATAATGAGTCTACCTCAAGCTCACTTGATGATGGCTATGAGAGTGATGCTTCTACATGCTCTTCATCTACATCACATTGCTACACGTCACTCAGTGGCGCAAAGGTATCAATTGGTAATGTGATTGTTGATTGTGATGATCCAAATTTTGAGCTTGTATGCAAACTCTCAAATGCTTTAAGAAATGATATGAATAAAACAAAGAATTTGACTAATGAAAACTCATTTCTAAAGAACACATGTGAACAACAAAAGCATCTACTTTATGTCATGAGTTGTTCACATGAGGTGCTAAAATTATCTCATGAGGAGCTTAGTGTTGCTCATGAGAATTTGGTAAAAGACCATGATTTTCTCACTAATGAGCTTTCTAATGAAAAATCTAAAACTAGTGAGAGCTCATCACTTGGGTCAAATGATCAATCACATATTGCTACTAACCCTTGTGATGTAGGCATGAAGAATGTATCCACCTCATGTGATGATTTACTCGCTATGCCTTATTCTTCACTTTTGGATACTTGTTCTACTTCTATGTCGTGTGAGACTAACCTTTTGAAGGAGAACAATGACCTCAAAAGTCAAGTGAAGAATTTGAGAAACATGATAGAGAGGTGGAACAACTCAAGTGCCGCCCTCAACCATATGTTGAAGAACACAAGAATGGTGGGCGACATGAGTGGTCTTAGCTTCAAGGCAAGCAAAGTCAACATACAAAGAAGCCAAGATACAAGTGGCATACACTTCAACAAGAGCAAGATCAAAGGCAAGAGATGGGGCAAGAGAACATATGAGAGAGAGATGAAGAAGCTAGAGCAAGAACGGCTTGCTCATTTCATGTGCTTTGCATGCCATGAGATGGGCCACTTAGCTTCATCATGCCCCAACTGAGAGAAACTCAAGTTGAAGAAGGAAGAAGAGAGGCTCACATGTTCACAAAGTCTATACGAGAGATTTATGAAGCCTCAAGTCAACACACCCCAAGCTCAAGTCAACAAGAAGACAAGGAGGGGTAGTGGTAGATGAAGGTATCCAACTCATATCCATGATGCCAAGATGATGATGAGCAAGAATCAAGTGAAGAAAGATTTGGCTCACATCAAGTGTTTCGAGTGTGAAAACATCGGACACTTTGCCTCTAAGTGTCCTAGCAAGCTTGAGAAGAAGGCTCAACCAACATACAAGAGGCAAGGCCATGAGGAGCACCAAAAGAGCAAGAAAGAGAAGGCTCAAGCAAAGCAAAAGTGCTACACATGCCGGGGAAAGGGGACACATGGCTCATTCATGTCCCCTAGGTAACACTCCTAAGACTATTTCAATTAATGCAAATATTATGCTTGGAAAGGATGAAAATGGTACCTCGGTTACTATTGCAAAACATCCCGCTATCTATACTAAGGCTATTCCTAAGTATGTTGCTCCTAACTTGAGAGGACCCAAACTAGTTTGGATACCATCAAAAAGTTGATGAATGTGTGTAGGTACCATGGCATTGGAGACTTGATTCAATTAGTATTCATGATGATCATAATTTGTTGAGTCGAGTCATGAATCCTAGTGCACATATTTTTTCCAATGCCAAGTAAAATAAAGTGAAGTCCAAGTGTTTAATTCATACAAGTGCAAAAGTTCAAGTTGTGAGTAATCCAACGGGTAATTATTTGATGACTTGAAAACCATTGAGTTGAAGCTTGCAAATGGGTGATTATGAGCTATGAAGGTATATCATTTGTTGATTAAATTCATTTGGATGCATATGAGTTTTGATTGAATTGGATAAATATGCAATTGTTGCTTGCTATGAGGTGATTGAATGGAATAATTGCTTAGTGATCAAATTTGAGTAGATTTTCTTGGATATGATCATAAGGTGAATTTTAGTAAATGGATTGATTGGATTTATGTCTTGTGAGAGTATTCAAGATAGTTTATCTCAAGTTTGATTCAATTTTGTGAAGTTTAGCTCAAGTACTCAAATCTGTCCAAAATCTGAAATCTGAGCTAGCTGAGAAGAAAGCCACGTTTGAGTGATCAAAACTATTTGAATTGGCTTGAAATTTGGCATGCATGCTGTAGACATAAGGTATAAGTTTCTGTGAAAGTTTCATGAAATTGGATAAGTATTACTTTGGTTTTGCAGTAGTTCTTATCAACACAAGTGCAGCAGTTTTCAGCATCCAGCAGTGTGGAGAAAAATGGTGGCTGGCAGTTCATACTTAGGTCAAATGAAGCTTAAATTTTTGTGTCTGCTAGTATACTCATAGAAGGTTATCTCCACAAAATTTCATAGTAATTGGACAAGTACAATGGCAGTTATGATCTATTCTTTGAAGTGTACAGAATCTGTCCACAAGAGAGAATTATTGGAAATCTTTGGTATCTCTTGCATTGAAAGGCTCTCATATTGGAAACATAATTACAAGTGGTTGAGACTCATTTGTTTGGTTTTGGATAATGAAGACTGGTACTCAAGTGAAGATCAAGACCAAGTAATGAAGAAGAGAGAAAAGGACTTAAAGAAGGAATTCAAGTTGATCATCATGATAAGTCCTTAGATCAATCAAGCAAAGGCAATTCAAGTGAGTATTGAAGATGTTTCTTTGGAGATAGGTCACTTCTCTCCCGATCTCGGGGCATGCCGCCTTATGTAGGTAAACCAAGTGTGTGATGCTTGGATGGCTAACATGGAAGTGGTGATCTGGAGAATCATTGGAGATGCTTAGTTGAAGCAAATAAAAAGGATTGATCTAGAGAGCAAGCAACACCCAAATGAGAAGAATTCATATACATACATGTGGTATTCATGCTTATCCAAATGGTATTCTCTCATGCAAGCTTGATCAAGAAAAGATGCAAGTTAACCACAATTTGAAGCTAGCACTTGATCATATGGGTGAAGAATGGAATTCATGATGATGATTGGTCTTCACCAAGCTCTTCAAATGGACTTCACCATTACTATTATGGAGTTTAATAAAATGACTATCCTCTACTCCAAGATAGCAAAGGTATCATTGTATGGCATATGTATCCATATTTTGCTAAGGACATGTTTAGAGCATATAGTCATACATAGATGAGCATATATGAAAAATCAAATGATTTTGAGTTCATATTATGCCACTATTGTTTTTATGTCTTGTTTGATCTAGTGGCTAAATATGACTTGTTCATGAGCATGTGAACCTAGTAGTTTTATCTAGCTAAATGAGCATAAAGGATCTAATTCAACACAGGCAAGATAACCCCTAGTGGCGTGAAGAAGCCTTGTCTTTGGTTCAAACCGAGTTAGATTACTTGTGTAAATTTACTAGTTTGACCTAATCAAGAAAGGAGCTCATGGAAACAATCTAAGTTCAAGAAGCACAAAAAACAATGAAAATAGATATCAAGTTAATCTTTTAAATAGCATCTAGACTCACCAAATCACTAGTAGCATGCATATGTTTATTCCATCAAGTGGTACTATGATCATCATAACGGCATCCATTTAAGTGGTATAAGTCCAAACCAATGGTACTCACAAGTGATGTCTAGATCAAGCATACAAGTGGTATCCTACAAATGTGCAAGTGATCCTCAACTTTAAGTGATCATCAAGATGAAGACTTCCCGCACCAAAAGAGCTCAAGTTCAATTGGATGACCGATCATATGACATAGGGGAGATACTTATTCTTTTGGTATTAAGAGATGCAAGGTCCTAACATGTGGTATCTCATTCTATTGATGGTTTTCATGTGGTGTCATTCCAACACAAAAATGGTGGTGTCCATCAAATGTGCAAGTATCTACCCTCAACATCCCTACCGCACACCTTTGTGACAATAGAGCATTGACCTTTTATGGAAATTGATGACAAAGGGGGAGAAGTTAGACAAAGATATGAAATCAAGAGTGTGGAGGAGAGATTGGACAAGATAGATATGAGGAGAGATGACATATCAAGATGGATGGAAATGCGCGATGAACCATCATGGAGGTCGATGATGGGAGAGCAATAGGCCAATAAGAAGGATGATCCACAAGATTGAAGATTACAAGCGGATCAAAACTCTTGGACAAGAGATGCACACAAGTAGGGGGAGCAAGCTCATAAACATGGTTGATTGCATTTGAATGAGCATATTCATATGATTGCTTGCATTTGCATATAGTTTTTTTTACATATGGTATCCTCTCTTGTGTAGTGTATGCTAGTATAGGTTTGAATGATGGATTGATAACTAGCATACATAGGTTCGCTAGACTTGTGTTTTTCAAGTATTTACTAGAACCTTGCTTATAATATTGATCTCACGGGGTATCTAGTATTTTTTTTTGCATGTCTAGCTAATCATGATGCTAAGTATGGACTTAATGGTGCAACTTCAATTGGCTTCAAGCAATTGGTATCAAGCAATTTGTATCATGCTGCAAAGGTTTATTCTATGCACCTTAGCATCACTTAGTAGTGTTGACACTCCCACAAATTCCATATTTATGCACGTGTGAAAATTTGAAACCAAACCATTTGAGCATACATGTAGGGGGAGTTAACACTACCAAGTAGGGTTTTATGAAGCTTATCCAAGTCTAAAGATTTAAGGTTAAAGATGGATAAGTAACATAAAATCCAAACCCAAGTTAGTAATTTATACTTGTATGAAGAGCTAACTTGGTTAAATGTACTTAATTTCCATATATTTGTAGAGTTGTCATCAATTACCAAAAAGGGAGAGATTGAAAGGTCCTTGTTTGGTTTTTGGTAATTGAGTGACAACTTAAGTGGACTAATTGTGTTTGAGTGTTGATTACACAGGCGATTAGTCCACATGTATATGTGTGTGAGCATCTATGCCATGGAGGTGAAAATGGCTTGGATGCTTAGCTCACACATATGGAGATGGAGCTAAACGCATGATACATGACATGGAGTCATGTGGCTAGGTGGAGAAGATCAAGACATGACTTGGCATCGACGGACCGGTTGCAAGTGTGAAGGGCAAGCTAGTGGGCTTGGCGCCGATGGACCAACGCAACGGTGAAGAGCAAGTGAAGTCGAGGATCAATGGACCAAAAGCCATGTGATGATATGAAGTGGATCATATCATTGTTGAGGTGTTGGTGCATGTGTTGCACCGGCATCGATGGTGTCGGAGACGGAAATGAAGATGGTGATCGAAATAGAAAGCACAAGGCAAAGGTATAACCATAGGGCATTTCCGTTTCACCGGTCTAAGGTTGAGTAGAGAAGTGCTTGACCGGATTTAGGATAGATAGCCGTACTATCAAGAGGAGCAAACTTGTTTGCATATCAGTCATCTAGTGCCACTCGGAGTGATCTAACTTTGCATGGCTAGGATCGAGTGCAGTGGCAAGAAAGAGTGGAAAACCCTTTGAAAAATGTTTCTGAAAATGCTAACTCACATGCACAAGGTTGCGGAACACTTTGGAGTTGGCACATTTGCAAAAGGGTTGAAGTTTCGAACTCGCGGGAAGCTTGGTTGGATCTTGGATGGATAAACTGCTTTTATCCTTTGAGTTTTGGATCAAGCAATCATGTGGGTTGTGTAACCCTCTGAATAAGCTTTCCAAAATGTCCAAGATCATCGAAATCGAAGTTTGGAACTAAGAGATATCGCCGTTTTAGTGAGCGGAGGTCTGCACAGGACACTGCACCAGACGCGGGAAAAAGAGCACAGGACGCGCTGCTGTTACTGTAGCAGCATCCGGTGCGTTCTGTGTTGTTTGGGCTGCGAAAGAGCACCAGCGCTCCCGGTGTCCGGTGGGTGTGCACCGGACGCGTCCGGTGTCCGGTGCGACCCTGGAACTCTCGGGTGTTGCTTAACGGGTAGTTTGGTTGGCATTTTGAGCACCGGACGCTGCACCGGACGCGTCCGGTGTAAACTAACTGCGCGTCCGGTGCATACGCAGAGTGCCCAATGAAGAGGGTAACGGCTCTATTTCTTTGGTGCTATAAATTAGAGGTGAGGGCCGGCCAAGAGAGGTGGCTCAGCAGCTTGGGAATGTGTTTTCCTTGCTAGTGCTTGGCTTGGTGCCCTCCTACTCGTGCTAATTGACATCACATTTGGGAGTGAGAGATCGATCGCTAATGCGTTGCATTGAGAGTTTGCATCGAGTGGCAGTAGGTGATCGAGTTGCAAGCCGGTGGTGCTTGTTACTCTTGGAGGTTGCCACCTCCTAGACGGCTTGGTGGCGAGAGGCTCCGTGGAAGCAAGCAAGGAGATTGTGCTTGGCTCCGGAGCTAAGGATGGCAACGGGTCGGGTTTAGACCCGAAACTCGCGGGTTTCAGACCCGGCGGGTGCGGGGACGGGTTTGAATTTGGCCCCGTGGGTTTTCGGGTTCGGGGACCCGAAACGGGTCGGGTCGGGTGCGGGTCTAGGATTTCCCCCGCGGGTCCCCGTCGGGGCCCGAAATCTATCTAAAATTAGCCCATGTATTAGCCCAACACAGCCCAAAGCCTATTACTTTGAACCCTAGGTATATATATCAAGCACCTCCACACTCCCAACGATTCCCAACCGCAGCCAGCCGCCGCCCTGAGCCCCACACGGCCGCGCCCACGACTCCGCCCGACCACAGCGAGACCCCGACGCCCCGCGCCAAGCCCTCGACGCCTGCGCCACGCCCCGCGCCGAGCCCCGACGCCCACGCCATCCCCGGCTCCCCGCCGCACGCGCCATGGCCGACGCCCCGCGCCATCCTCGCCGCACCGCGCCACCGCCGCATCCCCACCGCTCCGCGCCACCGCCCACCAGTGCGCGCGGCACGCCGACGCCGCTCTTCCCATCCTTGGGCGCACCGTGCCGCTGCTCCAGCTTCTAGCCCACCACCGCCAGCCTCCTCACCATTCGCCACCACCCTCGCGTCGTTCTGGAGATCCAGTCTCCCGGCGGACTGCCCTGTGACCCAAGCGCACGACGGCCCCGCCCGCCCCAAGGCTCCAACGAGAGGACGAAACTCGGGTGTCGGGTGCCCCGTCGGGTGTCGGGTCTCCATCGGGTTCGGGGGCGGGGGTGTATTTCCACCCGAAACGGGGTTCGGGTTCGAGGCAGGTTTCCTTAGCGGGTTTCGGGGACGGGTCCTGCGAGCGCTCGACCCGCCCCGAACCCGACCCGTTGCCATCCTTATCTAGAGCAAGCTTGTGAGGGGTTGGAGCTCACCGCGCGGGAGATCGTGACAAGCATTGCCAGTAGAGCGAGACGTTAAGAGCAACAAGTGGTCTGGCTGAGTCAAATGCTAGAGCTTGTGGTAAGCACTCCACGTGGGAGAGTGTGACTTGCGGGTCACCACTAGCAAGAGGACCAGCAGCAACCTTGGAGCTTGTCTCAATGGAGGACGTAGCTTGTGGCGACAAGTGAACCTCCAGAAAATAAATCACCGCATCATCATCTTCCCATCCTTCGCGGTGGTTTGCTCCCTTCTACACAAGTCTTTTACTTTGTGCATTATTTTACTTGTGTAGTTATAGTTGCTCTTGTGAGATCGGTTAGCTTGTGTAGCTTGCCACTCATGTTCTTAGCTTGTGTAGTTTAGAACTAGTGTCTTGCTTAGTTTGTGTAGCTAAGCAAGTTGCGCTCCTTGATTAGGATTGGGTATCCGTATCATTGAGTACGTAGTGAGTTTAGGTGCTTGGTGCGCTTTTGCTTGCTGGTTGGTAGGAGTTTCCCTGGTGCTTCAAGTACTAGTGCTTAGATTTGTGTGACCTTGTGCTAGAACGGTTTAGGGAAGCTCAAACTAGGTTTGCACCTTTGTTTCTTATTAGGATCTTTGACAAGGTGCTTAGAGTTATAGTTAGAGGGGTGAATCGTTGATAGAACCGAATAGATTTTATTCCGCTGCGATTAGTTGTTAAAAAAGGACTACCATCTCGACCCTACAATGTCATCAGCCTCCCTTGAAGAAACTATGAGGGTGAAGTCATTTCATCTTACCTGTGCTGCTGTGCATCATGTTTCTCAGCTTTGCATATATACGAAACAGAGAAGACGAGCTATCATTCTACTTAGTTGCTTGTTCGAGTTGAGTAACCATGAAGAGAGGGCAGCCAAAACTGTTTCCACGTTCAGGAGACTGGTGAACATCGGCCAGCATGAGAACTATGTAAAAAAGGATCAATTCCATCGGCTAGCTACAGACGACATTTAAAAGGAGTGTCTGTGATAAGCATAGTACAGACACTTGTTAACAACAAATGTCTGTAATTAGGGGTCGACCAACTGACCACAGCTTTTGCGTGATCAACACGCGTCTGTAATATCAGTTTTCACAGACACGCTTTATAGAGGAGTGTCAGTAACAAAAGCTTATTGAAACTCTAGACGTGTCTGTTGAAGACGTGTCTGAAGTAGTGAACACCTAACGCGCGTCTGTACCGACCCGGCCTGACTGCGTGCGTGTGCGCCAGTATCCCGCGGCCCGCGCCCTCGTCGCTTATTTCCTCGGCCGCCGCGCCAGTCCTCCCGCCACCGCACCCTGCTTCGCGCGTGGTGCCGAAGGATCCGGCTGGCGTCCAACTCGTCCAGCCGGCCGGAGTCCACACTGCACGGCGCAGCAGGCCACCGTCGTCGACACGCTCGAGAAGCTCCAGGGCTCAAGCACATGGCCGTCCGTCGGCCTCTGGCCCGCCGCCGCACCCATCGCCGGATCAAGTCTCCGAAACCTCAGATCAGCGCTCCCGAAAGAGAGGGGCCGAAGCGCAGTGCAGTAGATTCCCGAAAGAGAGTGGCCAAGAATCCGCTCACGCGCTCCCGCCACCGCGCGGTGCCGTCGCCAAGAAGCCGGCCGCGAAAACATGCTTCCATGGCAAGAACCATAGGACTATCTCGCTTCGTGGAGTCACGAAATCCAAGCAGCTGCAACCTCAAGCTCCATCGACGTCGACGACGGCCGCGGCAAGTCTGCCCAGCAGGTTATTTATTAAAACTCTTAATAGATGATTAGTTTTTCCTACATGATCATGCTCTTGATGATTGTTAAGCAGGATTGTCAGGGAGATTTCTCTGTTTGGTGGTTTCAGTCTAAAATTGATTTATACAGATACCTAAACACTGTGATCCACTGGTTAGTGGTTAGTTATACTATAAAATTATGCCAAATTTTCAGGTGATCGCTTGGTATCGAAGGAAATTGATGAATAGATGAAAAATCATTGTTAGAGCTCTATTGTTCACATTTCAAAATTATTTTTATTCAACTCTTTAAGAAGAATCCTAAGATAATTGGCTCCCCCAATTTAACTAAGGAACATTGAAAGACCGTAGTAATGGACCTGATTAAAAAAGGATTGAGTTATTACTGCATAGATATATGCTTGAAATATTCAATGATGAATTCTTGCCACTTACCACGCATCATGACATCAAGCCTACACATTTATCCAATATGCATGCATGGTATTTGGGTAAAATAAGCAGATAATAACACCATTAGTCAGGGCACTAGGGATACCAGTTTACAATAAAGCGCAGCAGAAAGAAGATTCGAGATTTCTGAATATGTTGTCCACTATTACTCGACTATCCTGGGAACTAAGCTCAAAATTAAGCACCTAGCTAGTAAGTTCAATCTATCACACACCTCAAACTCCACAAGGTCGAAAGAGAAAAACAACTGCAAAACGCTATCCTGAGAAAGGCTTGTGCACATTCGATGAGAGAAAAAGTTAATTATTTCTTCCTACCGGCTCGGCCAGCTTCGATTTCAGCATCAAAGTCTTGAAAACGTTCACTTTAGGGGAAGTGAGAACCTTCTTTTTGATCGCCATGTAATACCTCATCTTCCAGATGGTCCACAACGTTCCTGCACAAAGTGTTGTCTGTCGTTTAGCTCCCTTACAGTTATCTATGAACTATAATAAGAAGGCGCACATAGTTGGGGAATTTTGCCATCCCAAGGTGAGACCCTCAGGAAAGTCTAGAGATAAATGGCAATGGGGCATTGAAATAGGTCTGTGGTTTCTAGTTCATCACAAGCTGCGCACTTTTCTTGGCCAGACCATTTCTTCTTTTTTAGCTGAACGCCTGACTAGATCCTATCCTTGCCATGCAGATAAAGATTTTCACTTGCAATGGAATATTGCATTTCTTAACATTCATCATATCGTCTGTCACTCCGTTGATCTATAACACCACAAGATGTGTTGAACTTGTATAGCGAGCTGAATTGCTCAAAAGCTCATCCAACTCTCTGTCTCGCCCTTAAAATTAACCGCGCTCAGTATATAGTTCATGGAGTTGGGTTTCATTCCTCAGTTGGAGTCGCACCATGCAGTTGTATTAATCTTAACTGGATGTTGCACTGACCATGCATCTCTATAAACTTGGCATCCATGCAGTCATCTGTCAGGTTGAGAAACTTATTTTTGAACAAATTTGGAAAAGTAACTTTCAGAGGACACTCCCAAAGAGCCATAGTCATGCCAAAACCTTGTTTTCTGTTCACTGACCGCTTGTATAATAACTCACCTTTTTGGTACCAAATCCCTAATGTCAAGCAAAGAGCTCCAGAACTGTGAACCCCGTCTTTTTATCTGGAAGTTGCTTTTCGGATTCAAGTATTTTTGTTTTCTCAGTAGTATTTTTTTTTTGGTCAATAGAGAGCAGCCCAGATCGAGGCTGAGAGGCAGTCTTTGTGGGCTAGTCCCTTTCTATTATATAGCATAAAGCATACTTGTCTTGGAAGTTAATTGCTCACTAAGCATAGGCTACTTGGCTGACAGTAAAGTACTCTATCTGTAAACTAATGAATGTAGTATAAACCAATAACTATGATGAGTCTGCAGTACAGGCTTTGCTATCAGTTAGTCTCCCCTCTCTAGTCTATCAATTAATTAGATACATTAATTGGACTGTTTTAATTTGACTATAAGATGTGTTCTTGCTGTCGTATATATGTGTGGAGTTCATTTTCCGGAAGTGTAGGTGGATTGCCGCTATTTGTAGCTTCATTTAGCTGGCCCTTCTGATGCCATACCTAATTAAATCACCGTCTTCCTAGAAGTATATATCAATAATTAGACGGGCCATGAAAACATCATATAAAAAGAGCAGTCAATTGGCTTTGTTCATGGTCTGCATCTTATATGTCTGCTTCTTCAGTTTCTTCAAATTTACTTCCTAATTTGCTCTTTTCAACCTTCCACTTTATGTTCTTGAATTCCTTGTTTCACTTGAAGGAAAATTTTCTTTTTTATTATTTGAGGCCAGGTGCATCGATCGATCGATCGATCAATTTGTTGATTGATATAATTTGAATTTGTACTTCTGAAAGTTCTGAAGATTTGTTCTATGGGTGCTCTGTACTGTCTATATCATATTTCTTGTGAAAACAACAAAATTCCTGCATTATTCTCGTGTTGCACCCTCTTGAATAATCTTGATTTTAATAACCTTGATACTAGTGGGGAACAGTGTCCAGAATGCATAAACCAAAGGCATGTGGGCATGAATATTGAATTTTAGTGCTTGAATATGCACTATTTTGCATAAAACTATAGATATGCCTAGTTGCTTACCATATTAATTATGTTTAGAATCTTTCAGAATGTTATTTCCAATGCAATGCAATTGCAATTATTAATAAGTAAACATTTATATGCAGAGCTTTATACATTTGGCTACATGTTTTACAGGAATTTGATGCGTTAAGCTTGCACACGCCAATAAACTTGGACAGTATTAGGGAGAAGATCGCCACGTTCATTAAGACACAGATCATGGAACCAAAAGGCGAGTTTTATTACCCAGCAGAGAAAAAAAAAGAATGTTGAATAAAATTAATTAGATGCATTAATTGGACCGTATTATAATTTGTTATAAGATGTGTGTGCTTGCTACGTGGAGTTTATTTTCTGGAAGTGTAGGTGTACTTGAAGTGTAATACTACTAATGATCTTAATTATTAAGTATTTGACCGATTGGACCGGAAGCGTAGGTGTTACTTGAAGTGTAATTGTACTACTAATGATCTTAATTATTAAGTGTTTGACCGATCGGGCCGCCTGTAATTTCGTTCAGCTTGCTATATATGTACTACAGACACAAGAATATCGTGTGTGCTGTATTTGTATAATTAAGCTTGTATTAGGTGATTTTCTACTGTAGACGTGCGCGTTTGTGGTGAACAAGCATCTGTAACACGACCCTTACTGCGACGCATGGTGGCACAACGCGTCTGTATTAAGCCCCAGTACAGCGCCATTGTTTGGAAAAATCTTTCACAGGTCTTATCACAGACGCTTCTTAACTACGGACGTCTCTTGTATAAGACTATTACAGATGCGTATATGGTTACTACAGACGCGTTTTGTTTTGGGCACGTCTGTAGTTACCCATATTACTGATGCGCCGCTTCTTAACTACGGACGTCTCTTGTATAAGACTATTACAGACGCGTATATGGTTACTATAGACGCGTTTTGTTTTGGGCACGTCTGTAATTACCCATATTACTGACGCGCTTAGGCGCGTCTGTATTTTATGCTTATTACAGACACATTATATACTTAGACGCGTCTGTAAAGCCTTTTTTTGACATGGTTATAGACCGCATTGTGCAGGACCCACATTGCACAAGCGTTTACTTACAGTAGCACATTAATTTTGAATCTAGTGAATATGTTCCCTTCGACAAGTTGATTGATGCCAGAACCAACTTTGGAAGATCTTTTTTTCAGAGAAATAGCTATCACTGCCTGCTGGTCGATCTGAAACTTAGAAATGATCTCATTTTTTATGGTAAAGTTTGTTCACTGACCAACTGGGAAGCTTTCTTCAGACTTGTGTGCTCTTTTAAGTCGGTTTAGTAGGTGAAGTGGCTTCGATGTCTGGTCTTTTCTTCTCACAAGGTTAGGGACGATTAGGACCTTATTTATCTTCATTTGTAGCTTGCGGATGGGTCACTTACGCGAAGCATCGCTGCATATTTGATTTTGGATCAAAACTAAATTCATGTCAAAACTTGTATAATATTCATGTTGCAATGCATCTTTTGCAACAAAGTTTGAAATTGATGTATCTATGGATGTCTTGGAAACCATGGATAGAGGTGAACCACATGTAATTAAATTTTCATATATGATATTCTCATCTGTGATTGTGCGATGATGATGCTTATATTGATACTACGTGTAAGTAGCATTTACATTCCTAGGAAACCATTATATTCGTACACCGGGGCTGCTCATTTCTTTCCGAGTTGATATTTTTGTGCGATGTCCAAATTGAGCCTCGGGCGCGAGGTGGCATGCCCTAGCCTTCTCATGGCCGTTGGTTCAGTACGAGACACTGACAGTGGGTATAGCATTCTATCTTGGCATTAAACTAGACCTCGTTAACGGCTCTGTTCGCTTCAGCTGAAAAGCTGAGTTGATTTGGGCTGAAACTGATTTGTTGTGAGGGGAAATACTGTTCCAGAGCTGAAAAATATGTGCTGTTTAGTTGAAGCGAACAGAGCCTACATTTTTCACTCATTCAAAGTTGGACTAAAATTAAAAAAAAGATTGGTCACATGGCTGCAAAGTAAGCCAAAACGACTCTTTGCTCTCGGTAATTGTTATTTGCCTGGTTTTCAAAATTGACCGTAAGATTTTTAGTTTTTGAATTCATGGGTGCAATACTGAGTCGACCCAATGCCAAAGGGATAAAGTAGACTTTTTGGAAGAAAATAAATATGTCCCTGTAACTTCGTCGGCCCAAATCTATCGAACTCATGAGCCCAAACAAGCGAAACATATGCATATTATTAAAAAAAAACTGACGCCTTTCTTTTTTTTTTTTTCAGTTCACCTGATATTTGATTACATGGGTAGTCGGCTTTCCTCTGTCCAAACCTTTACATTCCGAACATGACAAAGTATTTAATTACATGGGAAATAAGAGCTTTCCTCCGTCCAAACAATTACGTTCCGAACATGATAAATTTTCATGACACCAAGGAGCTAGCTCGATTCATTAGAGAAGGAATTTAGTTCATTATGAACTATATTAGTTCAATATGTTTAACAAAAAAATTTGCCACACAAAAGTTCTCAAAATAACATAAAAACATAGCTAACGCGGACATAATTTACTCAAGGGAAGCAGATGTACATAACAGATTGCTAATAACTCATCTATGACCACTCATTCAACAACATTGATCGCTTTACCAAAGCTTTCACAGGCCCGGCGTGCCAAATCACGAATCTTGTATACAGGTAAGTATAAATTTGTAGGACCATCGGGCTTGATTATCACCTTCGGATCTATGGTTATATGCTCAAGCACGGAGGAACTCTTTCGCAGGATGCCATACAGGATCTCAACCTGAGACCAGGTAACAGCGGAATCCACTCATGTAAACCGTCTTGAGCTTGTTTCGGTGATGAAGGCAGGAAGAGACTTCCTCCCCTGTTGCATCCTCATCCCGGGACCTGACTTGATACGTATAAAACAACATCTGTTTCGGAAGCCACAAAGCATGTTGTTGGTCAACAAATGTCACTCTCTAATTTCCCAAGGATAAATCAACATAAAGAGTACAATAATAAATCAATAGAGTACTCACATGTAATTGCAAGGTCTCCAGATGCGGTGCAAGATTCAAAAAGTGAGCAAATCCAATCATTCCAACATGGTTATCTGGATCATCAGGAAAGATTCTTATTTCACAAGTCAGATGCCTCAAAAGCATAAACATATATGCTGGTCTTGTCATCAACGTATGCACCTGAAACATGTCCAAAATAAGACAACACTATAGTACACACCATTTGAAGAATTTGACAAAACATTACAAGCAAAGAAAATAATAAGCAGCAGGCACCTGTGAGGCCCAGACGGGGTGGGCTTCCATATCAGCATTCAAGTTTAGCACCTTTACTGCCGAAATAGTGGGAATCGAAGTGAATGCATGGCTCAATGCAAAGTTTTCTTTTTCGAATAAGCCTATAAATGTTATCGTTACCTTCTCTAATTTTGAGCAACCATGAAGTGCTATAGGAATCACTTTCCCGCTGTACTCAAAATGAGAAAGACCAGCAACATGAAAGTCAATCGATTGGGCAAAAATTTGCGAAATTAGCAAATGTCTAAGTTCATTAAGTTGATGTGGTACATTCAAATGAACCACACCACGGCACGCAACCAGCTCCAAGTCCTCAAGAGCACAACAATTATTTAGCAAGCCTGGAAGATCTCCAAATATTTCAACACAGTGCAAAAGAAGTCTCCTGATCTTTCTGAATCCACATAAATCCGAGTGTGCCTTTATAGAAACATACTTGAGAAACAAGGACTGGATAAAAGGCCCATCTTGAACACCTAAGAGCTCAAGAGGAAAGTGACAAACTTCGGTTAGTGGTCCTACCTTGCTCCTTTTTGGCCACAGGTCAATATCTATAATCTTGGCCCTTGACGCAGTGGCAAAGCAAATCCACTTATGTAGATGATTCGAGTGTTTCTTCCTAAGACTGAACCTGATGCTGAACTTATTGAGCCCTGTTCCAGTATGCTGTTGTACAATATAATTTACCGTCTCAATGAACTTTGCCCTTTTTATTTTGATATAATCATCCTCTGTGGGCCAGTGTTTGCTACCGTCAAAGCATAGATTAGGGTGGCAAGTCCAGAGTTTTCTCCAGTTTCTTGCCATGATGCTCGTCCTTGCAGCCTCTTTTAGTGACAGCAGCGACATCACAACAGGTTGAATCTCCTGCGATAATTGATAAGGGTTTAGTTTTGATCAAAGCTACCAGAATATGAGTGACAATCATAGGTACTTAGGAACCAGGACACACAATGATCAAAGTGAATATACTGGAGTTTATAGTTGCTGTTTCTTCGGCAAGGAAAACCCGAGCACATGCAAATCAGACATTGAAACAGATAAAACGGTGCCAAAAAAAACACAGATGGCAGGCATTTAGTTCCACCAAACTCAGCTAGGCTCCGATAAAAAATAAAAAAAAATAAAAAAAAAACTGGGTGGACTCCAGAAGAGGTGCACTTGTACAAATGTCGAGCACATGATGACTGCGGTGAACAAAATGCTACAACATACTGTGCTTCAGAAAAAAAAAAAACTAAATGATTTGAAAACATTGAAACAAGCAAGGTTGACTTGGGCACTAGATGCATGGGAAAACCGTATGCCATAAGGGGAGGACGCATACCCTAGCTCTAGGCATCTAGAACAGATGAGGAAAATAAAAAGGCTCAGATTAGTTAAATGGATATAAATGTAAAAAAAAAAAAGAGGTTGAAGGAGTAACAAGTATCAAATGCAGCATATTTATGATGTGGGACAAGAAGATAGGAACAGTCTATTTCGTGATTGAATGGAACTATGGAAGTCATAAGGGGGGAACTCATGTGAGTGAAGAGAAGTTAAAGAGCACCAGCGCAACTGATTTTATCAATACGCCTGATATGGGCTATAATTGCCAAGGGATTAGATTAACTCACCCTCACGCTGCAGGCTCTGAGTATTGACCCAAAGTTCCAAAACTTGCTTGATTTATTAAATCTTGCGCAGGCATTATATAGCCAGTCACCTAACAAATTTGTCTAACAACTTTATCTTATCTAAACTGAGGCCAACAGATTAAACAAACTAACAAACTTATCTATATAAGCTGTTGACGCCCTGGCCTTTGAGCCTTCCTACGCATATATTGCTTGCCATAAAAAGCGACTGACGGAGTAACAAGTATTAAATGCAGCATATTTCGTGACTTGGGCCAACATTAGAAGATAGAAATAGTCTATTTCGAGATTGAAGGTCCTAAGGGAGGAATTCATGAGAGTGAAGAGAAGTTAAAGAGCACTAGCACAACTGATTTTATCAATGTGCCTTCAGTTGTGCAGAACATATCTGAGAATTCTGCAGTGAAAAGTCAGGAAAGGAGGGTTCATGTTTTATCTTATCCTCTTTAATATGGCCTGCACAATAGATTACTGAAGGATGTCAATTAATGGATGAACATTCAGGTTTGCAAGCATGATGCTATCTTGAACAGCATTTTGCGTATGACATGTTCATAGTGATTTAGCTCTTCAGAAAGAGAGGGAAAAAAAATTGTAGCAAGACTTCGCATAGACTCGGCAAAATTTTCTGAGTACAGATGGAAGAACATTGGTTACGAAATCATTCTGATAGGAGAATCCAAGATAAAAACTTCACTAAGGAATTCATGAAGTGCCCGTAAGTAAAATAGTGAGGCTATAAACCAAAGCTCGTTTTGCTTTAAAGCAAAGCTACACAGGCAGCTTTGAGGAACCATAAGCATTTCATCCTAAATGTAGGTGATCCTTGGCTAACAATTTATGATGCCCCTTGAAATTTCAAGCTAGAGGACAATGTAAGCATCAAACATGGATCAATGGCAGAGAAGATCAGGTGTGAAGAGTTATATATGTACATACCAAGGGCAACTTCAAGATCAGAAGGACATTTGGAGTTCTGAGAAAATTAAGTGGGAAAAGGAAAAGGGTGCATGGTATTCAATCTAAGAAAAAGTGGAGAAGGAACAAAAAAAGAGCATCCCGCTTGGCAGTCCATAGTGAATGTTGTGGTAACAAATTTTCAATTGATTATAGATCCAAAATTGTTCCAAGTCGCAACTAAAAGATGATTTCTGAATTGTGCGCACTTCCCTGAATGAGCAGGTTGGAGATGAAAAATTTAAGAGTGTTGCCTTGTCCTTCGTATTTTTTGGCTATAGTGTGTAAATTGCTGAAAAGATTGGATTTTTTTTTTTAAAAAAAAAAGAGAAATGGTGGGATCTGGCCAAATATGGTGAACAAAAATCAGATAAGGTTACTGCAAAATAAGGAATATATGACGATAATAATGAACTGAACCATATACAAATACTGGTTGATTAGCCTATGGGTGTGGGTGGCCGTTCCAAGGATGACGTTTTACAAGAGTTAGCTGTTGCCGCTAGATAAGAAGAAACCAAAGCAGCAAGGTAAGAGCGTTATAGCAGATGTCCCTTTTGTGCATGTAATTGAAATTATTTGTTCCACAGCAGAACTGAATTTAGTATGCTCCCTCCCCACACAATAGAGAAGGAAAGATCAAATAAAAAAAAGCATGAAACAATCAATCAAAGATAACAGCTAGAAAAACAAATGTTTAACGCTTAACCGGTGTGCAGGTTCATTATAAGAAGACTGTATAGTGAGGGGAAAAAAAGTTTTTTCCACCTCATATTGAAAATAAGGCTTGATCAACTTGGTATGATTCCCCGACCCAACTGAACCGACGAGATGGCTGGGCAGGAGTTTAACGAAGAATTTTTACCGAGGGGAGGTGCTCCATGTTGAAAGAGGACGGCTTGAGCACGTCCCCGATGCCGCGGTGGTGCTCCAACCTCCTCGGCTTGGTCGGCGCCAATTCCGCCATACGCTGCTGCTCTGCAAGGAACACCGGGTTATTGGCGCAGCGGTAGCAGCCAGCGAGGGCAGCCAAATATAATTAATTGATGTAACCTAACCCATCTCCAGATCGGACACGGATAATCCCTTTCTGCAATTGATTCGGAGCCCTTCCCCTTTCGGAAAAGGATCCAATCTATCGGGAACAATCGAGAGAGATGAGTTAGAGATAGATCCAGGAGGTTAATCCTACCTGCGGAGCTAGATAAGCAGGAGGATCGAGGAGCTGATTCGTCGCCTGGTGCGGCGGCGGCGGTTCGAAACCCTAGTCACCTAGCGCGCCGCTCGACTGGGCGTGGTGCGTGGTGCGTGGTGCGTGGTGCGCGTGCACCAGACTGGTTTCGCTCCCGGGGAGAAAATGGCAAACTTGCCATCAGGGCATGTACTGTACAACCCGTCGCTTCGCCCCGTCTCTTCAACGCAAATTTTACAGAAAACACCCCATGCGAGCCTGGAGACGGGATTGTCCTCTCATGAAGCGACGGGATTGTCCCGTGCTCCGAGGTGGAGAAGACGTCACCAGCAGCGATGTAGGCCTCGCCTCCTTGACTCGTCGTTGCACGGATCCCGAGTGTACGGGAAGGCGTTATTTAAGGATGGCAACGGGGTGGGTTCGGAGCGGATGAGACGTTCACGGACCTGTACCCGAGACCCGACAACCGCCCCCCGAACCCGCCCTGAACCTTGTGACGGGTGAGGATGTACCTCCCGCTCCTGAACCCGCCGGGTCCTCGAAACCCGACGATCCACCGTACCAAAGCCCAGAGCAGCAAGGTTGTAGGACGGGAGACGGGAGACGGGGAGAGGAAGGATCGGCGGCGGTGCAGGGGCCATCGATCGGCACAGGGCGGCAGGGTCAGCGCGGCAGCGCCCCCTCTCCTTCTCCTCTTTCGCCGGCGGAGCGTGGACAGGCGGATGGCCTGGGCGGGCGAGCCCCAGATCTCCACCGCTGGCTACCGGAGCCCGGACCCTGAAGCGGAGGCGCACTAGGGATGCGGCGAGGCGGTGGAGTGGAGCCAACGAGTCGTGCTGCTGCTGCCGTTCAGGGGCGCAGCGGGCCGACGGCATGGAGTCACGCCGCCCATGGCAGGCTGGCGATGCGGAGGGGCGCGAGTGGAGCTGCGGCCTGCGGAGGCGCGCGAGCACGGCTCGGCTGCAAACTTTTCTGACTTTCAAACTTACCTTTATTACCTTCAACCATGGAGCTTGTAGCCTTCTCTTGGGTCTTGGGTAATTGAAGGACAGAATGTCTAAGTTAAGCACTACGTCTCAAGCTCTGTCATTTAACTCTTATCCTGGAGGTTTTGTAAGTTTTCAAAATAAAGCTCAGATATTCCTTTATATGACCCTCACAAGTCTCTCAATATATGGTATTTGTGGATCCTCACCAAAGCAATAGTGATGCATGCCTTCTCTCTTTCACCCTATAACTAATGGCTTATGTGGAGTTTTATGGATAAGGAGACAGCTCATACATACTTGTAATGTATATATTGTAGAGTCAAACAATAGATTCAAAGGAAACAAGTCATACAATCAAATCAAAATGTGCATGTGTGTGGATATGTGGTGGTAGGTGTATATATAGTGGCTAACCTAACTCTACTTTTGCTCCTTAAAAACATTTCTCTCTCTCTCTCTTTTTCAAGCACTGGAGAATTGTGCTGCAGGATAACATGGGCTATCTCTCTCTTTTTTTTCAGGCGGACATCAGAGTACCCATTGTTTTGATAATTCGGACACTTGTCTATTTTTTTCCTCTCAGGCGGACATCTTTGTACCCATTATTTTCTCTCATCTCACTTTTTTGCATAGCCACATGCCTCTTCTCTGCAACAGTACTTTCCTTTCTTATTTTTCTTTTTAAGAGATAGCAATAAGAACTTGGAGCATTTATTTGGGGTAACCAATGGCTATATTTTTGGTGTTTCCTCCTAGTGCAGGAGTAGAACATTTTCAGGTGGATATGGAAGGCATATTTTTGCGTACGCCTTGTGTAGGAGCAGCAGGTGTATGTGGTGTGTACGTGATCTTGATTTTAAAAGCATGACAAGTTTCTAAGGTATCAATAAAGTTTGACAACACTCAATGCAAAACAAGTAGCATATAAATGTGTGGGTTTTCCTATTCTAGCATGTATGACTGTGGTGGGAATTTAAGTTCTGTCATACAGGAACTCATCATGTAATTTTAAAGATTTTCAAAATAAATATCCAGGACTTAAGTATCACTAGAAATAAGATAAATAGCAGCTCAAACTTTCCATATCATATCCCTCAATTATCTAGACTTAGATCAAGCATTTGCTACCCACAAATTTCAGGTTCAAAGTAAATCTTCATGTCAAAACAGTTGTGCCTAAAACTTGGGATAGTTCAAGATTGAACACTAGGTATCAAAAGAGATTCTAGTGAATGTGCTGATTATCAATTTCATGCATGGTGTTGATCTATGGAGTTCATTTTATCTAGGCAATAACTTCTATAAGCATTTTATTTTATTCAAATCTAAGCAAATCTAAACAAACTAAACAAATCTTTATTTGGTTTTCAAATTTTATTTCACTAGGCTAACACACTCGAAAAGCAATATAGTACATAATAGGATGGGAAGATTATACTTAGCTGGTTTAAGTGGAGGATGCTCTCCCCATGCTAGATGATGGTGTGGTCTTTGATGTTGCAAGTTGAGTGATCCTTCATAGAGCAGGTGTACCGGCAGTGTAAGGGCGTCAGGTTGACTAGCTCTTCGATCATGTTTTATATTGTCCTGTAAAACTCAATTGCCAATAAGAATACCAATTCTCATGGAGGGGGTTAGGATAATACCGCTCCATGGTTAGTTAAAAAAATTTCAGCAGAAAGCTCCCTTAATGAGTGGACCTTCATGTGCCCACATATTTTTGGATTTTTATAAAAGGTGTAGACCTTCATGTGCCCACATATTTTTGGAGTTTTTAAGTTTATGAATGCAGAAAGTAAATATGATGCAGAAGTCTATCCTAGATGCATGCAAATTATTTTTATGCCACCACAATGTCTAGCTATGTCATGAGAGTAGTCACATGGCGCTTTTAGATTTTATTATGCAAAGCAATAAATATTTTTATTTTCTTTTCTATGTAAATGCAACAAAGTAAATATGCAACTAACAGCTTAAAGGAAAATTATGCAATGCTAAAGAAATATGGATAGGTACCAAATTTACCTTTTGGCGAAGACTCGGTGGTTTTAAAGTCCTCCGAACATGACGTCTTGTCTTGTTCACTTGGTGCATTGTCGGGTTAAGATGGTGACCCTGGTTGCACCTCTGATAATGTGCCTTTCTGGTTGGTAATGTTGATGATGAGGTTGAAGTTGGGAGCTCATCCTTCATAGTTTCTTCTTCCTCGCTCTTCTTATCTTCTGATGTTGTGATCTCATCACTCCTTATAACTTCTCCTTCATAGTCTGCCTAACCATCCTTGGGTGGTTGGTTCTTCTGATATTGGGATGAACGACGTCTCCTCCTTAATTTATTCTTCTTTGGCTGCTCATAAGTTGTATAGCTATTGAAGTAGCAGCGCTCCTCTTCTGGAATTGGAAGAGGACCTTTCCTGATCTCTTATAGATGACTGCTCGTGTAGTGTTGAGGAACTGGTCTTCCAAGTATA
This sequence comes from Eremochloa ophiuroides, assembly GCA_038502445.1. Taxonomy (NCBI): domain Eukaryota; kingdom Viridiplantae; phylum Streptophyta; class Magnoliopsida; order Poales; family Poaceae; genus Eremochloa; species Eremochloa ophiuroides. The sequence goes on along the minus strand of JAHLJS010000003.1, from coordinate 23,230,763 downwards.
ATTGGTGGATCATACTCTTCCTCTCCCATGTCTAGGACCAAGAAGTCAAAGGGGACATAATGATTTCGAGTCCTCTCTAGGAACCTGAACGTCTGGTGTTGATAGTCGTTAAGTACCAAAAATAACCGTCAACTATAGCATGATTTGACACAAAATGAATCACAAAGCATAGTTATAGGTTTTGATTCTAACGAGTTCCATGAGTTTTGGTATTCTCACTTGTATTATAGGAATATGCAATTTTCCATCAATAAAAGTATCTCAAATAAGGAATTTGACAGCACCATTGCGACGGGCTCGTCGAGACGATTGAAACGGAACTATCATTTGCTATATTCGAAGTTTGGAATCAAAATCTGCGGCAACACATGCACCATTGGACTACAAGGAGGCCCAAGAAGACAACACAACGAAAATGGGCCCGAACCGCTACATTTGGGCGCCGGCCGGTGCCAAGGTGGGGCCGGACGGCCCCACCTCTAGGGTTTTGGCTGGGCCCTTCCAGAAGCTTCCTCCACCGCCTATGAGGAGTCATCTCGACCCCACGTTAAGTCGGTTTGATCAAATGGCGCGTATTCATCCCACCAGGCTATAAATAAAGGGGCAGACCCCCTCCCTGGATGCATCCCTATTCCTGAGCTTCAGTTCAATATCTCCAGTTAGGGTTAGATATAGCAATTAGGAGAGACTAGTTCTTCTAGGTCTAGTCATGTTTAGAGAAGTAGAGAGATAGAGTAGAGGAGTAGAGTTATGGATGAGTTCTGGCCTGTCAGCGCTTTTCCATAGCTGTATTTTTCGGGATTCGGCTTCCTCGCCTGGAACTACGTTCTAAGGTACTTTTGTATTCAACATTTTAATTCAAGTAAGCAGTTGTTCTTATTTGTTCTTAAGTTTGCAACTCATATTGAGTACTTTGATCTTGGTCATTACTTGATTGAAGTAGTATTTCATAGTGTAGGCGTTGTGCCTAGGCTAGGTTTACTTGTGAATGCCCTCTGATTAGCCGTATAATAGTAGTCCGCGTAGGTGACAGCTATATTGGTTCCTCTGTAGTCCACTTCCCGTTGATAGGATTGGTAGGTGTTTAGGTGCTTGGTAGGAGAGAACTCTGATTTCTGCTCTTATTCAGGTTACTGCCCAATTAGAACGGTATTATTTAAAGCTTACCGGTTGTTGGAACTAGATAGTCAATAACTATCTTCTCTTTCTTAATATTATCTAGCCTAATTGTTGGGTTAAGTCTATAATCTTGGTCACTATCACTGTACTGTTTCCTGTGGATACGATATTTAAAACCTCCGAGTAAAATGCTACTATCGGTATTATATCTGTGCACTTGCGGATAATCTTATTGAATAGAGTGCAGTTAATTTATACCAACAAGTATTTTTGGCGCCGTTGCCGGGGAACGGTTTGCTGATTTTGACCTTAGTTTAGCTTAATCTTGTATTATACTTTTATCTTTTATGTTATGGATGCCTTTAAATTTCATGCCTATCTGTCTTTATGGCATGCACAAAAGCTTTGAGCCACCAAAATCTGTAGAGCCTATCATAACACCTGACTATGAGTTGCGCCCATATCAAATAAATATGATTCGGGACAAACCCTTTTCGGGAGAACGTAGCAAAAACCCATACTTACACCTACGAGAGTTCGAGCAGACCTGTGCATGCTTGCACATTGCTGGCATGTCTGATGAGACCTTAAGATGGAAGCTTTTTCCGTTCTCTTTGACCAGAAGAGCTAAATGATGGTATAATCGAGCCATAGAAAGTATACAAGGGGATTGAGAAACTTTGTGCTCTGAATTTTGATTATATTTCTTTCTCACCCATAGAGTAGTTAACCTTCGAAAAGAGGTTCTAACTTTTAGGCAAGTAGAACAAGAATCTCTTAGTACATCTTCGGATCGATTTAATGAACTTGTTAGATCTGGCCCTGACCTTGGTTTTCTAGACCCCGTACTTATTGAACATTTTTATTTGGGTTTTACCAAGAATTCTAGGGAATCCCTTGATTTATCCTCTGGAGGATCCTTTCCTTATTTGCCTATAAGTAAAGCAAGAGCTATGATCAAAAAGGTTGCTCAAGCGAATTTTGAGCTCCCCGAGGAAGAGAAGAAATCATCTCCTGAACAAGAAGAGGAAGTTTTGGTAGCTAAAACTCAATCACTCCAATCCCAAGATTTAGCTGTCGATCCTAAACCATCGAAACCCCACTTTGATGATTTTGACTTCCAGTTAGCTAAGATGCTTGTAAATCAATGTAAATCAGATCTTCTTAGAAGAGCATCTTGAAAAAAGTGTCGTCAACTTCCTTTCCCCCTGAAAGACATTGGGAAGAATACAAGGATGGCATGTCTAGTGATGCCATAGAAGGAGAGCCAAGCCACTTAGAAATCAATTCAATCTTCTCCCCTTCTATGCCCACATTAAATGTCTCATCTGAACCCATCTCTCCTAAGTCTCATAATGACCCTAAGACCCCATTGAGACATCCTAAGAATAGGAGTCATGAAGATTATTGGAATGACCAAGAAGAGTTACGATAATGGCAGGAATGCATAGAACATATTAGAAGCACATATGCTATTGTCAAAGAACGGATGGACGAGGACAAAGCCTTAATGCTAGCATCTAAACTTGGTCTAGATTTAAATGGTGAGCTTAAATCAATTTCCGTAATAAACATAACTCATCCAGGTTTAGAGAAAGCCTTAGACAAAACCAATCTTAGAGACACCAATCCATGGGAAATCCTAGAAAATAAAATATCCAATGAATGTCGTAGACATGAAATAATAGAGATAAACTTGTTGCCTATGAAGAAATACCCTTGGAGTTTGAAAAGGGAGATCACATCAATGAGCATGGGAATTACTTCATTAACACCTCATCGAATCCATGCTCATATGAGAAATCTTCTGGATCAATTGGTCTCTCCAACATTATCACACACGAGATCTTCAACCCCCTCATTCTACCTGTTCATAAATTTATTGAAAGGGTGGTTGTAGATGCATATGTTTATCATAAATATTATAGATCTCATTGTAATCTTGAGATGGGTGCACAAAGGCTGGTGTTCTAGAAGAAGCCACCCCACGAACTCAATGTACAATAATTAGAAGGTTTCCCAAGAACGACTTTGTGTCCTAAAATAACCACTCTTGAAAAATAATGTGAGCTTGTACCTTTTGCTGCAATGTCCTTATGAATTGAGCATAGAATTATAATTATGAAAATATTCCCTCGGATATTTTTGTCACTAACCATTCCAGGCTTGAAGTAGAAGGGTGACATCATTAGGTACGTCCAACCAATCATCATGCAACATTAATCCATCCAAACTTAACTTTGCCTTGCAAAATTCAAGTTTGGGGGAATGGGCATATTTAGAAAATCTTATGTTGCTAATATTGGTTGTCTCTACTTTGTCAATCCATGTTCAAATTTTTAATCAATGATCATGCTCTTTCATCTCTGTTTGCATAACTCTCTATAAACTTTCATGTTACCTTTGTTCGCTATAGTATACTTAAGGTTTGGAGAAATTTCGTACACCTTTTAAATTAGGTATGGTGCTTAGTTTAAATTATTTTCTGAAATCATAATTAAACAAGGTGTTTAGTTTGATTTTCGAACCAAGAGGTGCGATGATTTTACTTTCAAAGGCCTTTTGAATTAAGCGTGGTGCTTAGGTTAAAATGCCTTACTAAGTCAAGTTGGACGTGGTGTCTAAGTTGATTTTTGAGCCGCTCGTATGCTATAGTAGACATTGGATATTTTGTTGGACTAACCCCTGCAGAAAACTTTTAAAATTAATCTGAGTAAGTCATGAGGTGAATTCGAATCGGAGATGAGACAGGGCACATGCTGAACTTTAATAACTTTGCAGAGGAAGACACATCTCATTCATTATGGATGGAGGGACTGTGAGTATTAATGATTCATTCACTTTATCTTCTGCTGCAAGTTACTTGGACTCAAGCCATGCCGGTATAGAACATGATCTATGCTAACCTAATATCAACTCTATCTTCTTAGTAGCATAGATGGAACATGATAAAATTCTGGACAAACAAACTATGTTCCAAAGTTGTACATCCCTTGGGGTAAGTGTTGTCCACTAATCGGTTGCAGGCATAATAATGAATGGAGTGACAAGGTGTCATAAGATCAAAGAAGCAAAAGATGGCAAAGAGGATAAGCAACAAAGGAGACAAGATGCTCATAAACAACTCAAGATGCAAGAGAAGGAAAGGACCACCAGTCATCTACCCTTCATTACTTAGTGCCATCACGCTCTAATAATGAAGGTAATATCTTAAGGTAAGTGGTCACTATTTTTCTCTTGATCTTGGAATGCAGATAAATAAAGACAAAAATATGTTAGAGTTACATCTTTAATCGATTAACCTAATTAACTCAACATGCTTTGCCCTTTAAGATTGTTCATGGCATCATTCTTTTGATCTCAGTCTTCACCAAATGTGCTAAAACATTGTATTCTATCTTTGGAAGATTATAGTCATACTCATGTGAAAATTTATATATTATGTAGAGATAGACAACCCTTCCAATGGTTAAGCAATTTCAATCTTTTCTGCCATATGAACTTAAATGCAACTTTAAATGCTTAATCGTCTGATCTTACCACTCATGTCATGAGTAAAACAAATTATGCAACATTAACTTTGTCTTGTTCAATGTGCCTAAGGATAGAGAAAATAAAGAGATAGATTTAGTTTTGTTGGTGTTTTCCACCAGCAGAGCTCATGCACTTGATCTCTACCTTGGTTGTTGTTGACGGTGGATAACGTCAACTTTTATTAGAACTTTAGACACAAAAGGATACATGAAAACACACTAGTTTAGGGTTTTAACTGACAATTTTCATAAGTTTTGCATGTTCTGTATTTTCCAGGGGTTATTCCAGAAAAGCGTAAAAGAAGGATTAAAGTGCATAAAGACACGAAACTTGACCGCGAAGGAAACAACATCATCATAACACTAGAAGCCTCTGGAACACACCCGAGCAACCGAGGCCCGAACCCTGCCAGGGTGGGGCCGGCCGGCGCTAGGGTAGGGCCGGCCGGCGCCCCCTCCCCCGCTAGGGTTTGGCCCCGCCTTCTGGAGTCTTCTTCCGCCGCCTTTGAGGAGTCATCTCGGCCCTTGTTTTAAGTCGGTTTGATCCCACGGCACACGTTCATCCCACCGGGCTATAAATAAAGAGGCAGACCCCCTGTAGGCACGAATCAATCATTCATCCAAGGCATCAAGTCTTCAAGCCATCAATAGCCTCATAGTTCATCAAGAGCCTTCTAGTTCATAGTTCTATTCTAGTTAGATTAGAAGTTGAGGAGTTCTAGTTCTTTGTCTGGATCTGGAGCCCCGGCGATCATCTGGAGTGCAGAGTTCAGTATAGTTTTAGTTTTTTCTCTCTTATTGTATTCTTCATTATGATTAGGGAAACATTGTTCTTAACAGTTCATATGTTCTTAATTACATTAGTGTTTGTCTACTTTGATTATATGTCTAGTATAATTTGTTTGATCTTATTGAATTCATGTAAGTACTCGTATAGCGTTTATCCATATGATTGATGAGTAGATGATGAACAATGTGTAGATGATGAACAATGTGTAGACGTGATGTCTAAATATTCTGTTTATCTGCGAGTGCACCTTGATGTGCTGGGTCGTGTGGTAGTTCGCGTAGGTGACAGCTACGTTGATTCCTCTGTAGTCCACCCCCTGTATGTAGGCAAGCAGGCACGGTCGCGAAGTTGGGTGATGACTCTGTTTCACATCCTTCCTAGATGATGCCCTTTGCATGTGATCATGATATCAGACTAATCTAACAATGATTGCTAGATGTAATTGCACTAATTAGAGTTATTCATTGACGTAGTTATAGAACTACCTTAGATATTAATTCACTAGTTTATCCATTGGTTAGCTATTACTATGACTAGAAAGTGCTCTGATGTTTATCTTTATTAATGATGCTTGATCATACTTATCATCTTATTTATGTTTATTACCTTGTGATCTCTACATGTTATGAGTAGAGTAAATGACATCGGTAACGTCACTTATTCATTGCATATAGTTGTTATCAATATAATAGATTATAGTTTATCCAAGTCCTTCCCAGTGGTATAAATATAAATGACAACCTGGTAGAACTCTAGGTAAAATGCTACAGTGGTATAATTATCTGTCCGCTTGCAGAACTGTTCTTAGTTTATATTTATATTTATTTCTGCCTATGTCGACGGAATACCGGGGATAGTCTACCGAGGGGTATACCCGCGATAGTAGATGAGACGGTGAGGGTGCGCCTGAGACGAATGAGGGAGCACAATTCGTGCGAGACAGAGATTTAGACAGGTTCAGGCCGCCGCGAGGCGTAATACCCTACGTCCTATATGTTGCTGTGTTGTATTGCTAGTAGATTAGATAAATCGAGTAGACCCCCTGCCCGCCTTATATAGTCCGGGGGGCAGGGTTACAAGTTGATCTTGCCATACATAACAGATTATAATCCTAGCCGATCTGGGAAACTAATCGGCTGGATTCTAGGAAAGCTATTTCCTTGCCCGCCAAGGTCTCGGCGGATATAGGCGATCTCCTGGAGATCGTATGGGCGACGCGTCCTTGGTAGTTCGGGCCTGTTCGGTAGACTTGGCCCATGTATGACTATGCGGGTATACAGGCTTATACCCCCACAGCTAGTCCCCGAGCGCCTTGCATTCGTCGGGAGGTGCAGATCTTTAGCGTTGCTTGACCAGACGGATGTAAGGAGCTCAGAAAAAATTGAAAGAAGCTTCTCTTTAGTGAAGTGTATCCACTTTTGGCACGGTAAAGCCAAAACCTTCACCAGCAGGTGAAGTGTATCCACTTAGTCCCCGAGCCTGATAGCAGGTGACATAGTCACGTGGTGTCAGGGTCATAAATTTTGATGATATCGCTGATCATTTTTGGTTGAATGACAAAGTCCCCGAGCACTTTGCTACTCGGCGATGCTTGGCGAAAACAACGGAGTCCCCGAGCAGCTTGCTGCTTGGAGTCGCTTGATGAAGACGAAAGAGTCCCCGAGCAGTGCTTACTGCTCAGAAACGCGTGACGAGGACGACGGAGTCCCCGAGCAGTGCTTATTGCTCGGAGACGCTTGGTGAAGACGACGAAGTCCCCGAGCAGTGCTGCTCGAAGACGCTTGACGAAGACGACGGAGTCCCCAAGCAGTGCTTATTGCTCGGAGACGCTTGGTAAAGACAACGGAGTCCCCGAGCAGTGCTTATTGCTTGGAGACGCTTGGTGAAGACGACGGAGTCCCCGAGCATTGCTGCTCTAAGACGCTTGGTGAAGACGACGGAGTCCCCGAGCATTGCTTATTGCTCGGAGACGCTTGACGAAGACGACGGAGTCCCCGAGCAGTGCTGCTCGAAGACGCTTGACGAAGACGACGGAGTCCCCGAGCAGTGCTTATTGCTCGGAGACGCTTGACGAAGACAACGGAGTCCCCGAGCAGTGCTGCTCGAAGACGCTTGACGAAGACGACGGAGTCCCCGGGATAGCTTTTCCCTGCAACAAGCGATTTGCAGCATATTAATGACCCCTGCCGGTGGTTGCCGCATTCAATCTCCTTTATTTCTGACGGATGGTAGTTGGCAGTTAGAAGTTGGTAAGTTCTAATTAAATGGAGCTCCTTGTGCCTATAAATATTGTGGAACTGGTAGCCATATGTATCTTCTCAGGAGAAAAAGCCTTCAAGTTCCCCTTCTCTTATAATGGATCTGAAGAAACACGAGCTTGGCCGTCCTCCAGACTCCGGACTACTACGTCTCCTGTAGTTTGAAGAAATCTTGTGAAGGGGACCAACGTCAGGTTGGTCCTGTTGTTGGTAGCAGATCTGCAGCTTGATGAAGCAGTTTGAAGAAGCCTTGTGATGCAGAAGCGATGCCATAATCCCATGGCAATGCTCCATCCTCGACCATCTTCTTGGTCAGCTGCAGGATCCTGTATACTTTTTTCTTGAAAAACTTCAATGATGTGATAGTCCCTTATCATTGTATGACAGTCATATGGAAGGAGAGAAAAAATAACTCCAATATCGTCTTCATGCTACACTTTGTCTTCTGTATAACCGAGTACCTTTGGTTTTATTTGACGAAGAACGCACAATGCGCCGCTTAAAAAAGGCGCCTTACTTGTGAACCGAAAATACCCCTGTGCTGTTTGAAAGGGGAATAAATAGAAAGGCGAACGGTTGCTTTGTCTTCTTGCGCATTCAAATCCCAAAATCCGCATCCATCTCCGCCTATTCCTCCACCGCCGTCTATGGTTCTATTTTTCCCGCTGCCGCTACAGTAAAAATCGTCGATCCCAACTCTCCCCTGCCCAGATCTGCCATGGCGGGCACCAGGAAGAGCACCCGTGAGTCGAAGAAGTCAAAGGAGGCACAGCCGGGGGAGTTCCGCATGTCGAACGAGTGGCAGCCGTCGATATTGGGAAAATCGCAACTCGAAGCGCTCGTGGCCTGGGGATTCCGTCCTGACCAGGCAACCGGTGGCTGGAGAATATCGCAAGGTGAACCATATCCAATGCCTGACTCTGGAGAAATGGTTGTCTTTTCTGACTATTTTACCCGCGGATTTGGTCTGCCATGCCATCCGTTTCTTCGCAAATTGCTTGATTATTACCAGATTTCCCTGTGCCACTTGAATCCCAATTCTATCCTCTTGATTTCCATCTTTATTCACTTCTGCGAGGCGTACCTTGGCATTCTCCTGCACTTCAATCTGTTCCGCCATCTCTTCGTTCTTGTGAAATCGAGCGGCACAGGTTCTCGAGTTGCTGGTGGAGTGTATCTGAAAATGCGTGACGGAATGTCCGCACATTACCTCCAAATCCCTCTGAATACCAGTGTGCGTGATTGGAGAAAGAGATGGTTCTATATCCCCAACCAAGAACCGAGCGTCCGTTGCGCCGTGGATCAGGTTCCAGAAAAACAGAGTAGCTGGACGGAGAAACCACATGTAGAGGAGCCGGGACAAGTGAATGAGTTGCTGGAAATCATCAAGGGTTTGACCCTGAATGGAGTTGGGGTTGCTACCAATTTTGTGTTTTGTCGCGTCCAACCTTGCAGGGAAAGAGTTCATCTTGCCTTTGAATTTACTGGTCAGAATGATCCGACCAGGTGCTCATCCGTAGATCTATCCGAAGCCGAAGTCAGAGAAGTCTTGGAGGAATATTTTGGGAAGGGCTCTCATATAGGGAACCGTGGCCAAAGTGCGGCTTTTAATCTGAAGAATCCCCCGCCAGAGGTAAGTTCTGAACTGACCTGGCTCTTCCATCGCTCATATTGCATTTGTACCATAACTTCTGCTTGATCTCTTGAAGATCAATGGACAGGACCGGAAGGTGTACTTCTCCGATGTGCCAACCACTGAATGGCCGGGCCGAGTTGACCCAATGCACAGTTATCAGCCGGGATGTGCTGAGGACGACTCTGTTGAACCATCCGAGGAAGAAAGAGAGTCTGCTGACGACGAAGATGAGGAGACACTAGCCCAAAGAATTGCTCGGGGGAAACAACCGGTGTCGGAAAATGCTGGATCTTCTAGTGGCGTCCGAGCTACGGGAGGTCCGGTAAAGATTTTCGAGGACCGTGCCCAAGTTGCCGTCGACGCCCCTTGCTCGGATCAGGATGAGCCGAGCGCAAAACGCCATAAGGGTGATGCGTCTACCGCTGCTGCTGGAGCTTCCGATCAAAGAAAGAAATTCGGCCGAAAGCGTCGTCGCTCAGAAATGTAAGTAGGATTTTCTCCATATTTCTCCCTTTTTGATCCGAGCTGTGTTGAGATTTTGTCTTGGAAATGTAGGGACCCTTCTAATGAAGACGCTAAGAATCCCGGCGCTGAAAAGATGACGACTTCGAAAGCTGATGTGGCTGGGGCTTCCGCACTGGCTGGACTTCAGAGCATGAATCACCCCAGAGGTCGCCCGAGAGGCCCTCAACGGCTGATGCACAAGGTTCTCCATCTCCTCCCAAGCAGCCGCGCATGCCTACGCCGCCGCCTCCGACTTCTCCTCCAGGGCCGAATGTCAAGGAGCCGTGTCGTGAAGATGAAGCTCAGGCGTCGCCGCCGAGGGACAGTGGCGCCATTCCTCCTGGGAGCGCTGATCACGGAGCGGAGACCAGCTCGGAGGTGCGAGCAGGGCCGTGTCCTCGGCCTTCTACAAGCGCTTCCCCGGAGGATGCGGATATCGAAGAAGTCGCCCGAAGGGGGCCCGTGCCATTGATTCGCACCTATCGGATGGTGGGGAGCACCTATGCTGTCGCCACGGAGGAAGATCTTGCTGACGCCGAGATAGATGGACTGAAGAGTGACATCCGCGATACTCGCGCGGACTTGAGGAAGCTTCTCGATCGTCTGGGAAATCTTTCGTCGCGTGTGCAGGTGACACATGTCATATTTTTATCCTGACGGTATATTGACTTGATAATCTGTTGCTCCTTTGGTCTTCCAGGCAGTGTATGAGACCGCCGAGGATCGCTGGAAAACCCTACACCGCCTTTGGGATGTAGCAGAGAGAAACAAACAGCTGGAGGCCGAGGTGACTCGCCTAGAGGGGGTGATGGCAGGCATGCGCGAGGAGCGCGATACCCTGGAGCTGCACTGCTCGGACCTTATGGAGTCCGAGAAGCGTCTATTGCGGGAGAACAAAGGTATGTTGAGGTCTTGTTCTTCTTGAAAGCTGTTCGTCTCGCTTTTTACTCTCTGAACACCAGTTGTGTGGCACGTAGGTCTTCAGGAGCTGTTGGATGTGTCGACGAAGCGGAGTATGTGTGACGTCTCGTCATTTGTAAGATGTTTTGGTTTGATGATTTGATTGTATTCTTTGTGGCGTGCAGCCGATGAGCTGGAGGCTGAGGTGACGCTAATGCGAGAGGCTGCCTAGAAGAACCTGGAGACAATGACAGGTTGCCTGTTTTTGTTCGGCTTTCCCCTTTCTTTTATTTTTGTAGTGCGACTAACATGCTTTGTTTGTTAGAGATGGGACGTAGGCATCGTGCGCAGGTCAATGACTTTGCGGGCCGCCTTGAAGCTGCTGACGGAAGGTTTCACGCCTTGGTTGATGGTGTTAAACCTGTGCTTGACATCATTGAGTATGCGCCCGCCGTACCGCCTGCCGAAGGTCCTGGTGTCCTTGACATCGTGCAATGTGGACGGGAAGCTCTTCGGTTCTTTAAGGACTTCTGCGTGGTTGCTGCCGAGAATGTGGCCGCCCATGTGCTTGGAGTCGTCTGGTCGCACTACCCAGGAGTGAAGAACGACCGAGTGCAGATCGGGTATGCGCAGGGGACCACCGAAGAGCAGGAAGACCAGCTTGAAGAAGAGGCTAGGGAAGCCGCCAAGATGTTGACCGCCGATGTTCAGCTTTTTCCCACAGAGGGGATTTGAACTGTGCATCTCTCCTGTGTAATTATGCAGACCTGCGAATGCGTTTTTGACACAATCGTCTACTTTTGCGTAGAAGAGAAATTTTCTTAGGATGCCCGAGCATGGTCGAGGCCTTGCTTAGTCGACGAATAATCCTACACGCCCTGCGTGTCGCCCGTGCTTTTGCCGGGGCTTTTGGAGACGCTGCTAAACTGCCCAAGCGTCCTCGGGGCTTACGTGTTAGCGAAGACTTAACGGCCCAGGCGTCCCCGGGGCTTACGTGGTGGCGAAGCTGTCCGCGCTAGGCGGGGATTACACTTATCGTGGGCGAAGGCTACCCGATATATCGGGGCGGTCGACGAAGTGTCATAGTTAGGCGGCCTATCATTTTTAGGACTTACGCGGCGTCGAACCAGATGCTGCCCGGGGGGTGCGGGGGTTACACGTTGGTGAAATCGTGCTGCCCGAGCAGTGGCGGGGCTTACGCATAGGCGAATTCGTGCTACCCGAGCAGTGGCGGGGCTTACGCATAGGCGAAGACGTGCTGCCCGAGCACTGGCGGGGCTTACGCATTGGCGAAGACGTTTAGCTGTACAAAATGTAATGGAGACAAAATATCGAAGAGAACAGTGTATTGCCCTTGTTTATAATAAAATAGAAATACACATATCTGGTTTGATCCCTAGATCAGGGGTAGAAGCGTCGTAGGTGCTCGATGTTCCAGGAGTTGGGGATGTCGACGCCGTCTAGGTCGGAGAGCCTATATGCACCTGGTCGAGTAACTGTCTTGATCATATATGGCCCCTCCCAGGGAGATGACAGTTTATGCATCCCCTCCTTGCTCTGCTTCCGTCGAAGAACGAGGTCGCCGACTACGAAGGCTCTGCTGTTGACGTTGCGATTATAATATTGCCTGATCCCTTCCAGATATTTAGCTGTTCGTACACAGGAGATCAGGCGTTCTTCCTCTAGTTTGTCGACTTCGTCTGCTCTGGCATCGTTGGAGTTGTCTTCTTCGTACGCCTCAACCCTTGGAGCTCGATAGATTACATCTGCGGGTAGTACTGCCTCCGAGCCATACACCATAAAATACGGCGATACGCCTGTGTTTCGGCTGGGTTGAGTCCGAAGTCCCCAGATCACCGCTGGTAATTCGTCAATTTAGTTGCCTGGGCTTCTATCCATGACTGCGTGGAGGCGCTTCTTGAGGGCGTCGAGTAGCATACCGTTTGCCCTCTCCACCTGGCCGTTGGCTCTAGGATGAGCCACGGATACATATTTGACGGATATGCTTCTTTCTTCGCAGAAGTCTCAGAAATCGCTTCCAGTAAATGTTGATCCGAGGTCGGTGATGATGCTGTTCGGAAGCCCGAAACGGTAGGAGATGTCCTTGAAGAACACTGTTGCTTTGGTTGCCGTAGCCTTGACTAATGGTTTGTACTCGATCCACTTGGAAAACTTATCGATGGCGACATAGACGGAGCGAAATCCCCCTTTTGCCGTTTTAAATGGACCAACCATGTTCAGTCCCCATGTGGCGAAAGGCCACAGCGCAAGGATGGTCTGTAGCTCTTGGGCTGGTACATGTGTCTGCTTGGCAAAGAATTGGCATGCCTCGCATTCTCTGATTATCTTCTCGGCGTCTTGGACTGCTGTTGGCCAATAGAACCCTACTCGGAAAATCTTGCCGACCAGAGTGCGTGAAGCCGCATGATTGCCGCACATGCCTCTATGAGCCTCATGAAGGATCCTGAGACCCTCTTCCCGTGGGACGCATTTTTGTAGGACTTCGCTCCTGGTATTCTTACGCATGAGTTTGTTGTCAACCAGGACATAGCTTTTGGATCTTCTTACCAAGCGCTCGGCTTCTGTCCTATCTTCGGGGTCCCTTGATTCCAGTAGGTAATCAATGAACTGGGTTCTCCAGTCCTCTTCAGGGGTCGGAATATATGCCACTATCTGGTTGGTCGCAGAGCTGCTGGTATCGCCATCAGTCTGTATGGAGGGATTGAACAAATCCTGGATAAAAACGCCGGGAGGGACGTCGGACCGGGATGAGCCGAGCTTTGACAGCTCGTCGGCCGCCTGATTTTTGCTTCGAATGATATGATGGAATTCTATTCCGAGGAATTTCCCTTCGATTTTTCTGATTGCGGCGACGTAGGAGTCCATTTTCATGTTGTTGCAGTCCCAGTCCTTGTTAACCTGGTTGATGACCAGGGCCGAGTCCCCGTAGACCATGATGCGACGGACGCCGAGCTCGGAGGCTATCTGGAGGCCGTGCAAGGCGGCCTCGTATTCGGCCGCGTTGTTGGACGCCATGAAGTGAATTCTCAAGGCGTAACGGAGGTGCTCACCGGAGGGCGATATAAGGAGTACTCCGGCTCCGGCGCCGCTAATGCTGAGGGACCCATCGAAGAACATTGTCCAATACTCTTCCTGTGCCGAATGCGAAGACTCTTGCATCTCTGTCCATTTAGCTATGAAGTCGGCGAGTACCTGTGACTTGACTGTTATTCAGCTGCGGAAATCAATGGAATATGTTCCCAGCTCTACTGCCCATTTTAGGATCCGGCCGTTGGCGTCTTTGTTCCGAAGGACGCTACCCAGGGGGTATTCGGAGATTACTGCTATGGAATATCCTTCAAAATAGTGACAGAGCTTTCTTGAGGTGACGAGAATAGCGTATATCAATTTCTGCACCGTTGGGTAACGGGTCTTGGACTCGTTGAGGACTTCGCTGATGAAGTAAACTGGTCGCTGGACCGGATAGGCGTGACCGTCTTCTTCTCTTTCGACGACGATGGCATTGCTGACGACATTATTAGTCGCGGCGATGTAGATCAGCAATGTTTCGTCCTTTTTTGGAGCAGTGAGAAGCGGAGGACTCGTCAAGAAGCGTTTGAGTTCTCTGAAGGCCGTATCTGCCTCTTCCGACCAGGTGAACTTCTCGCCAGCTTTTAGTAACTTGAAGAATGGGAGGCCTTTCTCGCCCAGTCTGGAGATGAAACGGCTGAGGGCCGCCATGCATCTGGTGAGCTTTTGCACATCTTTGACATTGGTCGGAGGCTTCATCCTCATAACCGCATTGATCTTCTCCGGGTTGGGGAGGATGCCTTGCTTGCTGATGATGTTACCGAGCAAGTTGCCAGATCGGACGCCGAAGATACACTTGCCTGGATTAAGCTTCCATTGGAATTTGTCCAGCTTCTCGAAAACTGCTTCGAGGTTGGCGATGAGGTCTTCAGTCGTTCGAGTCTTGATGACGACGTCATCAACATATGCGGCAGCAACGTCGGGGATGAGGTCGTCAAGACAAGCTTGAATCGCCCGTTGGTAGGTTGCTCCAGCATTCTTCAATCCGAAAGACATGGTTTTGTAGCAATAAGCCCCGAAAGGGGTGATGAAAGATGTCTTCTCTTGGTCTTCTTCCTTCAAAGCGATCTGGTGGTATCCGGAGTAGCAGTCGAGGAAGCTGAGTAGCTCACAACCTGCTGTGGAGTCGACGACTTCGTCGATTCGTGGGAGACCGAAGGGGTCTTTAGGGCAGTGTTTGTTGAGATCGGTGTAATCAACGCACATTCTCCATTCATTATTCTTTTTTCTTACAAGCACCGGATTGGCTACCCAATCAGGGTAATACACCTCTCTGATGAAGCCAGCAACTAGGAGCCGAGCTATCTCTACCCTAATGGCCTCCTTCTTGTCTGGAGAGAATCGCCGGAGCTTCTGCTTGGTTGGCTTGGCGGTCTTCGAGACATTTAAGGAGTGCTCAATCAACTTCCTAGGAACGCCGGGCATATCCGCTGGTTTCCGTGCGAAAGTGCTTACGTGCTCCCTTAGGAAGTTGACGAGCGCGTCTTCATATTTAGGATCGAGGTCGGCCCCGATGCGAGTAGTCTTGCTTGGCTCGCCGGGGACCAGGATAACCTCCTTCGTTTTGTTGTTTTTGGTGGCTGATCTTGCTGGGGTCTTCTCTGGGATGACTTGGTCTTCTGGAGCTACCTGCTTTGCGTTCGCGGCACAGATGTTCATGAGTATGGATTCTGCGACAGCTTCAGCCATAGCAATGGCCTCCCGCTCGCAAGCATATGCGACTTGGAGGTCGGCACGAATGGAAAGGACGCCAGTTCTCCGCTGGCATCTTCATGACGAGGTAGGTGTAGTTGGGGATGGCCCCGAATTTCGCCAGTGCTGGTCGGCCAAGGATAGCATGATATGCGGCGTCGAAGTCAGCCACCAAGAAGTCGATGTGCTCGATGCGGAAGCACTGTGGGTGCCCGAACTGGACCGGGAGGTTTATCTGCCCTCGAGGATATGACGGCTGTCCCAGGACGATACCCCAGAAGGGGGCCGATGTTGGCTGCAAGTCTTCTTCTTTCAGCCCGAGTTCCTTGGTAGCTCCGGAGAACAAGATGTTGAGGCCGCTGCCGCCGTCGATCAGCACCTTCCGGAAACGCGTCGTGCGTATGACCGGATCGACGATCAATGGGAAGCGACCCAAGTACGGAATCTGGGTCCATTGGTCGGCCCTGCTGAAGGTGATGTCTTGGTGCGACCAAGGAGGGAGCCTTGGATCAGGATCGCGCTGTCGGAATTGGCGACGGAGTTGACACGTCTATTGACGAGTTTCTGCTCCCTCTTTGACTCGATGGCGGCGCGACCACCGATGATGGTGGAGACGGTTTGGTGTGCGTCGGTGAAGCCTGGAGGCTTGTCGCTGTTGTCGCGCCTATCCCTGTCGGACTCTACGCGTGCCTTCTTCTTCTCTTCTACTTGGAACTTCCTGGAGAAACCCTCGCACTCCCTCATGGTGTGCTTGTGGTGCTTGTGGACGGGGCACTGGGCGTTGAGGAGCTTGGAGTAGGCCTCCTCGTAATTACGCTTTGGGGCTGGTCAGGTGTTGTAAACTTGGTAGTGGCGGCGCCTCTCTCCAGCCCTGGAGCTCTCGGGTTCGTCGTAGTGACGATGTTCTGGGCGTCGTCGGTGGTCGCGGTCATCGCGACGGTAGTCTCTCCGAGGAGCTCAATCATCCTGGCGCCGATCTGTTCGGTGGCCTTCGTCTTGGTGCCGCGACTGGTCGGGGAAGCGGAGGCGACTGTGAATGGAGTGATGAGCTGCGTCGTTTCCATCGGCGTACTTGTTGGCGATGCGTAGCATCTCGGCGACGGTGGTCGGGCTGGTGCGGTATAATTTCTTCCGCAGCTCCTCGTTGGGCCTTAGGCCGCGCATAAACGCGGAGACGGCTTCTGCATCTGTGATGTCGGGGATGTCGTTTCTAATTTCCTGAGAAGTGCCGGATGTAGTCTCGCAGGGAGTCCCGAGAGCCTTGCCGGAGCCTTTCAAGATCATACTTCGTGCCCGGTTGCTTGCAGGTGGCGCGGTAGTTATTGACGAACTGCTCCTTCAACTGATCCCAAGTGTCGAAGGAGTTCAGCCTCAAACTATGAAGCCAGTTGTTGGCGGAGGCGCTGAGCATGACCGGGAGATAGTTGGCCATCACATCCCTGTTTCCACCGGCGGCTTGGACGGCGATCTCGTAGTCGTTGAGCCATTTGTTGGGATTGGCTCTTCTGTCGTAAGTCTTGACGCCGACAACTTTGAAGTTAGGGGGCCAGACCACTGCTTGGAGTGCCAGCGTGAATGGCAGTTCCAGGGGCGGTCTTGTCATTGGGAAAGCCGTGCATCTGATCATACTCTCTTCGTCGCTCGACCTCTGCTGAGTGTCTGGCTTCTCTCCTGTTCTCGATGCGGCCGCGTAGGTCTTTGGTCTTTAACTTTGCGCGGAGGTTGGATTGGCTCACCTCTTGGTCGCCGTCTCGTCGATGAGGTCTCCGACCACTGCGAGACATCTCACCATCTTCGCCGACGAGCTCTGTAGCAGATGCCGTGCTATGAGATGGTGCTTGTCTTCCTTCATTGATCTGGACCTGAGTTGCTTGGAGAAGAGCGGTGAGCCGTCCGAGTTCTGGAGTATGGGGTAGCCTCTTGGCCTCGGCGATCGCGACGGCGACATTGGCACTTGGAGTTGTGTAGGCCTCGTACTGCCCGAGCATGCAAAATTCGGGCTCCAGATTCCTCGCCGCAGTCCTCTTCGCTTCAGCTTGCTGCTCGCGGCGTCGTCTGCGATCGGCGTTCTTTGCCTCGCGGGCTGCTCGGGCTTCTTCGGTCTCATTGGGCGGTGGGTCGCTGTCGTTGCTGATGGCGAGGACTGGTCCCCCAAAGAATTGCTTGATGGGGGGCAGATTGGCGGGAAGGCCACCCTCTTGATCATCATTGTTGGGGCGGTCATTGTCGGGGGTGATGAAGGAGCTGGTGCCGACGTGGCCGGAGGCGCGTCGACACAGCGTCTGAGCGAAGCTGGAAGCTACGTTTTGTAGACTGAACGGCAAGTAGCCATTCGGGGGACGGTCCCCTCGAGGTCGCTCCTCGACGATGCGCCTGAGAGGCGTGACGGTGACGACCAGTGTTGTGTCGTGGGACGGCGATGAGGGACGATGCGTCGTGGATGACACGGACTCCAGGATTTGGAGTTCCTCTGACAGCTTCTTGGTGACCCGATCTATACATCCGATCAGGTCATCGTTGTTGATGTTTTTCCGGACGTAGCGTGGCAGCCTCTTCGTCGGAGGAGATACGGATGGGGTCTGGGCTGCGTCCAGAATCTCCCCTTCGCCGTTCGCGCCGATGACCCAGGTGATGGATCCCATCGTGAAGATCTGGCCCGGCGTCGGGAGCTCAATGGAGCTTGAAAAAATCACCTTGTTCGCCATGGAATCAGGTGGCACACCCCGTACCTGGCGCGCCAACTATCGACGGAATACCGGCGATAGTCTACCGAGGGGTATATCCGCGATAGTAGATGAGACGGTGAGGGTGCGCCTGAGACGAACGAGGGAGCACAATTCGTGCGAGACAGAGATTTAGACAGGTTCAGGCCGCCGCGAGGCGTAATACCCTACGTCCTGTATGTTGCTGTGTTGTATTGCTAGTAGATTAGATAAATCGAGTAGACCCCCTGCCCACCTTATATAGTCCGGGGGGCAGGGTTACAAGTTGATCTTGCCATACATAACAGATTATAATCCTAGCCGATCTGGGAAACTAATCGGCTAGATCCTAGGAAAGCTATTTCCTTGCCCGCCAAGGTCTCGGCGGATATAGGCGATCTCCTGGAGATCGTATGGGCGACGCGTCCTTGGTAGTTTGGGCCTGTTCGGTAGACTTGGCCCATGTATGACTATGCGGGTATACGGGCTTATACCCCCACAGCCTAGTCACATGGAATAATATATGAAACCTTTATTTATTCTTAGCATATATAATTAGGGATGACAACCTAGTTCATGTCTAAGAATATTGGAAATAGATAAGTGGCTAGTTGCTAATGACCAGTTAATTAATTACCATACATCTTCTAATCTCGTCTCTAGCATTAAAAGTTATATAGTTATATTTGGCGACGTTAGTAGATGTCAACAAGCATTTTTGGCGCCGTTGCCGAGAAAGACACATTAAACTTAGGAAATATTGATAACGTATATGCATAATGGATAAGATTGTATTACCGATTGATCTCTAATTCAAACAGGCACACCCTTGTTTTTATCATTTGCTTATCTTATACAGGGTGATGAATGAATGGTTTTTCTCTTCCAAACAATTTCACTGACGATCCAGAGAAATTCCTTAGAAGAAAGAAGTTTGTAGAGGCGATGGACAATTTCAAGTTACCGTCAAGAACACCCATCGCTGTTCAAGCTAGTTCATCTGAGGAGCCAGCTCCAACATTGGAAGAAGAACACTTAGGAGAAGCTTTAGCTTCTACGTTTGAAGACATGGCTGAGAAGATACTGCGCGAGTTCTCCACCCCAACAACAGAAAACATTCGGACTGGACCAGCAATCAACACTAGGGAGAATGGATTCGAGCTCAAGCCTGCTCTTATCACCATGGTTCAAGCTAGTCAATTTTGTGGAAAAGCTCATGAAGATGCAAGTGCACACTTACAACACTTTTTAGAGATCTGCAGCACCTTTACGATCAGAGGAGTACACAGAGATGCTATTTTACTCCGTCTTTTCTCATTTTTCACTTTTGGGGAAAGCTAAGCAGTGGTTCTACACCAACAAAGAGAAGAACATTACATGGGACCAATGCTCAACTGCTTTTCTGGCAAAGTTCTTTCCTACAGGCAAGACGAATGCTTTGCGTGGGAAAATTTCAAGCTTTCAACAGCAACATGATGAATCATTCACTGAAGCATGGGAAAGATTTCAAGATTATATTGAAGACTGTCCTCATCATGGGATAGAGGATTGGCTACTAATGCAGACCTTCTACCACGGGCTTATCTCTAGCACCCATGAGTCCATAGATGCTGCAGCTGGAGGAGCTTTCCTGTCGCTTAAGCTTCCAGAAGCTCAAGCACCGGTGGAGAATATGGCCTCAAATTTAGGCTGTAATGAAGAACGTATTCAACCTCGCAAGAGAGGAGGAGGCATCCATCATCTGAAAGAGACCGATATGGTCACTGCCAAGCTAGACCTCATCATGAAGAAGCTCGACGTAGAGAAGAAGGAAGTCATGCACATCAATGATTCTCGCATGGCCTATGAAGAATGTGGAGATTATGGGCATTCAGCTGTTAACTGCCCTACGCTGTAAGAGGATGTGAACTTCATCAACAACAACACGTACTATCGTCCTCAGCAAAACCAAGGATAGAACTAGCCGAACCAAAGATGGAATCAGCAACCTCGACAAGGTAATTACCAAGGTAACAGCCAAGGTAATAATTGCAATAATTACAATCTACCGCCTTTAAGAGATTTAGTTGCTGGTCAATCTAAATTGCTGGATCAAATGTCTAGAAAGGTAGCCTCTAATGATAAAGCTTTATAAAACATTAATACTAGAATGGATACCTTTACTTCTGCTATTAAGAATCAGCACAGCTTTAATAAAATGTTAGAATCACAATTAGCTCAACTAGCTGCTGCTGTCCCTCCATTTGAGAAAGGTAAGATTCCGGGCCAGCCGGAAGATTTGGAAACTGCTAACCTTGTTGATATTCACAATGCAACCCAATACCATATTGAGCCTGCAGATATACAGTGAATTGATCACTCACTACCAGAGAAGATGGGAGACCCTGTAAGACCTGTCATTCCTATTTCCATAGGATGCCACAGCTTTCCAGAGGCTATCTGCGATTTCGGCACAAGTGTCAACATAAAGCCCAAGGTAATTTATGAGAGAATATTAGGTGATCCTTTGTTGTACATAGATATGCATTTGTAGCTTGCAGATCAGTCGATTTGCTACCCCGAGGGAGTGCTAGAAGAAGCTGTTATTAGAGTGGGGCAATTGTATGTCCCAGTTGACTTCGTGATCATGGAGACAAGGAGGACATGAGAAGGCACCCATTATCTTGGGATGACCATTCTTGTGCACAACCAAAGCCATCATCTATGTGGAACATGCCAAGATTGTCCTCTCCATCAAGGACAAGAAGGAGAGATTCTCGTTCAAGAACCGCATCCTCAAGAATCCTGCAGTCCCGAAGCAATTCCATCAACAAGAAGAGAAACCACAACCAGTGATACCTGTTGACGGTCGTTATGTACTAAAAATAACCGTCAACTATAGCATGATTTGACACAAAATGAATCACAAAGCATAGTTATAGGTTTTGATTCTAACGAGTTTCATGAGTTTTGGTGTTGTTACTTGTATTATAGGAATACGTAATTTTCCATCAATAAAGTATCTCAAATAAGGAATTGTACTACACCATTGTGACGGGCTCATCGAGACTGATCGAAACGGACCTATCATTTGCTATATTCGGAGTTCGAAATAAAAATCTACGGCGACACATGCACCATTAGACTGCAGGAGGCCCAAAAAGACAACACGAGGAAAATGGGCCCGAACCGCCACAACAAGGCGCCGGCTGGCGCCAAGGTGGGGTTGGCCACCAGCCCCACTTCTAGGGTTTTGGCCCTCGGCTTCTGGAGTCTTCCTCCACCGCCTTTGAGGAGTCATCTCGACCCCACGTTAAGTCAGTTTGATCCAATGGCGCGTATTCATCCCACCGGACTATAAATAAAGATGCCAACCCCCCTGAAGGCATCCCTATTCCTGAGCTTCAGTTCAATATCTCTAGTTAGGGTTAGATGTAGCAATTAGGAGAGACTAGTTCTTCTAGATCTAGTCTTGTCTAGAGAAGTAGAGAGATAGAGTAGAGGAGTAGAGTTCTGGAGGAGTTCCGGCCTGTCGGCGCTTCTCCGTAGCTGTATTCTTCTGGATTCAGCTTCCTCGCCCGGAGCTGCGTTCTGAGGTACTTTTGTATTTAACTTCTAATTTAAGTAAGCATTTGTTCTTATTCGTTCTTAAGTTTGCAACTCGTATTGAGTGCTTTGATCTTGGTCATTACTTGATTGAAGTAGTATTTCGTAGTGTAGGCGTGGTGCCTTGGCTAGGTTTACTTGTGAATGTCCCCTGATTGGCCGGATAGTGGTAGTTTGCAGTAGGTGACAGCTACAGTTGATTCCTCTGTAGTCCACTTCCCGTTGATAGGATCGATAGTGTATAAGTGTTTGGTAGGAGGGAACTCTGATTTCCACTCTTATTCATTTCACTGCTCAGTTAGAACGATATTATTCAAAGCTTACTGGTTGTTGGAACTAGATAGTCAATAGCTATTTACTCTTTCTTGATATTATCTAGCCTAATTGTAGGGTTAAGTTCATCGGCTTGGTCACTATCACCTACTGTTCCCTGTGGATACGATATTTAAAACCTCCGGGTAAAATGTGACAGCGGTATATTATCTGTGCGCTTGCAGATAATCCGATAATAATAATATTTAGTAGAGTGCAGTTAATTTATACCAACAAGCATTTTTGGCGCCGTTGCCGGGGAACGGTTTGCTGATTTTGACTTAGTTTAGCTTAATCTTGTATTATACTTTTATAGTTTCTATTTTATCCCTACCTTTTCATCATTTATTGTTTATGGATACTTTAAATTCCACGCCTATCTGTCTTTATAGCATGCGCAAAAGCTTTGAGCCACCAAAATCTATAGAGCCTATCATAACACCTGGCTATGAGCTGCGCCCATGTCTAATTAATATAATTCAGGATAAATCCTTCTCGGGAGAAGGTAACGAAAATCCATACTTACACCTACGAGAGTTCGACCAGACCTGTGCATGCTTGCACATTGCTGGCATGTCCGATAAAACATTAAGATGGAAGCCTTTTCCGTTCTCTTTGACCGGAAGAGCTAAACGTTGGTATAATCGAGCCGTAGGAAGTATACAAGGGGATTGGGAAACTTTGTTCTCTGAAATTTGTTTATATTTCTTTCCCATCCATAGAGTAGTTAACCTTCGAAAAGAGGTTCTAACTTTTAGGCAACTAGAACAAGAATCTCTTAGTACATCATGGGATCGTTTTAATGAACTTGTTACATCTGGCCCTGACCTTGGTTTTCCAGACCCTGTGCTTATTCAACATTTTTTATTTAGGTCTTACCAAGAACTCTAGGGAATCCCTTGATTTATCCTTTGGAGGAGCCTTTCGTTATTTGCCTATAAGTAAAGCTAGGGCTATGTTCGAAAAGGTTGCTCAAGCCAATTCTGAACTCCCTGAGGAAGAGAAGGAATCATACCCCGAACAAGAAGAGGAAGTTTTGGTAGCTAAAACAAAATCACTCCATTCTCAGGATCTAGCTGTCAATCCTAAACCATCGAAATCCCACTTTGATGATTTAGACTTCCAATTAGCTAAGATGCTCGTAAATAAATGTACATCAGATATTCTCAGAAGAGCATCTTGGAAAAAATATCGTCAACTTCCTTTCCCCCCTGAAAAACATTGGGAAGAATACAAGGATTGCATGTCTAGTGATGCCATAGAAGGAGAGCAAAGCCACGTAGAAATTAATTCTATCTTCTCCCCTTCTATGCCCAAATTAAATGCCTCATCTGAACCCATCTCTAAACCCATCCTTGACCCCAAAGATCCTTCTTATGCTCTCTCTCCAAAGTCTCTTAATGACCATAGGATCCCATTAAGACACCCCAAGAATAAGAGTCATGAAGATTATTGGAATGACCAAGAGGAGCTACGACAATGGCAGGAATGCATAGAACATACTAGAAATACATATGCTATTGTCAAAGAATGATGGAAGAGGACGAAGTCTTAGTACTATCATCTAAACTTGGTCTAGATTCAAATGGTGAGTTTAAATCAATTTCTGTAGTAAACATAACTCATCCAAGTTTAGAGAAAGCCTTAGACAAAACCAATCTTAGCGATTCCAATCCATGGAAAATCCTAAAAAATAAAACATCCAATGAATGTCATAGACATGAAATAATAGAGACAAACTTGTTGCTTATAGACATTTATGAAGAAACACCCTTAGAGTTTGAAAAGGGAGATCACATCAATGAGCATGAGAATTACTTCATTAACACCTCATCGGATCCATGCTCATATGAGAAATCTTCTGGATCAATTGGTCTCTCTGACATTATCACACACGAGATCTTCAACCCCCTCATTCTACCTGTTCATAAATTTATTGAAAGGGTAGTTGTAGATGCATATGTTTATCCTAAATATTGTAGATCTCATTGTAATCTTGATATAGGTGCACAAAGATTGGTGTTCTAGAGGAAACCACTCCATGAACTTAAAGTACAATAATTAGAAGGTTTCTCAAGAACGACTTTGTGTCATAAAATAACCACTCTTGAAAAATGAATTGAGGTTGCACCTTTAATTTTACTATAATGCCCTTGTGAATTGAGCATAGACTTATAATCATAAAAATATTCCTTTGGGTATTTTTGTCACTAACCATTCCAGGCTTGAAATAGAAGGTTGACTTCATCAGGTATGCCCAACCAATCATCATGCAACATTAATCCGTCCAAACTTAACTTTGCATTGCAAAATTCAAGCTTGGGGGAATGGGCTTATTTAGAAAATCTTATGTAGCTAATATTGGTTGTCTCTACCTTGTCAATCCATGTTCAAATTGTTAATCAATGATCATGCTCTTTCATCTCTGTTTGCATAAATCTCTATAAGTGCTTTCATATCACCTTTGTTTGCCATAGTAAGATTTGGTTTGGAACACTACAAGAATCCTGTGATTTTTTGACATTAAATTATGTCAAAATATATGAAATTATTGTCACAACTTGCTAGTTATGACATGAAGTTGGCAAAAATTCAAATGTCAAAAAATCACTGTCATAATCTGATTCTTTGACGTTTATATATTTGATGTCACAAGTTATGACAATGGATTTCAATGTCATATATGCTTATGACTTTAGTTTATTGTCACAAAATCTTAAGCCTTGCCATATGGATAAAATGCCACGTGGGATGAAAGTTGACATGGTGTTAACATGGTGCTGACATGGCAGAAAACAAAAACGTCAAAAAAACAATTTAGGCCTGCTAAAGCCCACGAAGAAAGCAGGCTCTTAATGGGCCACAAGCTTTTCTTGGGCTAGATTCACAAAAAAAATACTTTTTTGGGCTGAATTTGTTTGCTGTATTTTTTATTTTCGATTTCTTTTGGCCCATAACTTTTTTTTATGATTGCAGCCTATATTATTTTTCCAGCACACTCAATTTTCAGCCCATCAATTTTTTTGGCCCACATAATTTAGATCCTTTTTTTCCCAGCCCACATATTTGAGCCCATTCAAATTTAACAGCTTGTACAATTCAGCCCGTATACTTTTTCTAGCCCACATAAATTAGCATATACATACAATTGAATCCATATAATTCTCAGCCCATACAAATAATCACTTCAAATAAATCAACATCTCAACATCTAATTCCAATATAACAAACATTGCACAGGTTTTAAAATTCAATACAGTACATCCATCCATCAATTCAACATCAAGTCTCAGTCTGAAATTTAACAGCATCACAACATCAATACCAACACATCAACAGGATCACATGATTACCACAACAGCCAACAGGACACCAGAAGCATAGAAGCACAAGCATAGAATTATCTTGTTGTTGTGCTGTTGTAAGTTTGGTAATCGCCAAAATAGCCACCTTAGCCTCGAAGACACAAATGTCACCAAAATGAGCCTAATTGAGTTGGAAAGCCTACTGCTGAGCATCAGGACCTGATGCAAATTTGCCGCCAAACAAGGTACGAAGGAAGCCTTGGATTTCTGTAGCTTGCTGCGTCAGCTTCACAGTTTTCTCTTTATTCTTCTTTGCTGCCTCTTTCTGATCCTCTAACTGCTTCTGCACATCAGCCAACTCTGATCGCAGTCCTGCTGATCCCATTTTCTCAGCTTTCAATTCACTCTCAAACTCATTCACACGAGCATTCATTGCATCAGCTTTGGCATTTCTCTTCATCGCTGCGGACTGCATACCAACATTGCGAAGAAAAGTTGATTTTGGTAGAACATGAGCTACAGCTTGAACAGGAGTCTTTGAATCTTGCCCTTCTTTTTATTGGTTCAGCAACATACGCCTCCATTTGAGCCTAGATACAATAACAACAATAAAATCAGATTTCTATTCTAGTTCCATATATGTAGAACAATATATGTATAATAATGAATCAACATAGTGATATAAAGATCAGTAGTTATTTTTGTTTTGTTTATTTCTCTGAATAGGATAAATTAAATGTGGCAGTCTAGATGATGTCACAAGCATAACTAGCATAGTAGCAGCAGCCAGACCAACATAACTAGCACAATTTATAGCATGTCAGTTTCTGTTGGTGAATAAGTACAAATAACTATTGTATAAAGATCTGTTCCATGCACTCCATACAAAACTTGACAAATGGAAGCACACTTCAGTTTCATTCCATTGCAAGGCATAGACTTGTGACTTAGCTATCTAGACTTACAATGTAGCTAGGCCAACTACATTCTGATGTGCTCATTAAGGCCAAATTCTATTTTCATGTACTGATCTGTTGTGTTGTTCATAATCAGAAATAGGGAAAGGTACTCACAATAGCATCCTTCGCTTTCTCATTGAATCCTGACTTGCTGCTGCATTGGGTGTTCTTGAAAATATCAATTGCAGTTGGTGGCGCATCCTTAAATTTGGTTTGTTTCTAAAATACATTAAAACAACAGCAACACAATAAGTAAACTAAGACATTGGAGTATTTTTGTAGCAACAGCAGCTGCAACACAGTTTAACTAAAATGTAAATTATATCTAGTGGCAGCAGCAACACAGTTTGAATGAAACTTAAATTACATAAACTGCAACAACATGGTAGCAGCAGAGTAAATTTCATAAAGCAGCAGCACAAACATTTAATTATTTGTATCATGAGGTAGTAGGCACTCTTGAGAGTTAAGTGAATTTGCACCAATAGCAGAGTGTCATTTTGTCATTTGAGAAAGTGTTAGTAACACTAATTAGGAAATCATGATTCCCTTATAGTGTTTAAGAATGAAGATGAAAGACTTGTCAATTTTGAACTGCACTTTCCAAACACTTTATCAAATGTAAAAATGACCAATATAACAAATGTAGATCTTGATGAGATGGACAAACCTGGTATTCGTGACTTTTCTAGTTGAGACCACTTAGCGTCTCGAAAACTGGTTTAGAGCAGTTCAAATTTGAAAATTTCAAATTTGATACATTAAAACTTCGTCAAATGAAAAGTTGACCAAAACAAGAAATGTGCATCTTGAATAGTTCAACAAACTTGGTATTCATGACTTTTGTAGCTGAGACCATCTGTTTCAAAATAGTTTGGAAAATTAGCAAAAAAAAAAATTAAGAATGCAAACGTAGCCACGTTTGGAATATGTTTCGTACTCCGTACACTGATAGAAGTGTTTGAAAATAATTTGGAACTTGAAAAATAGAAAAAAAACAACAATTAAGAAAATAATGAAAAAGTCGAGAAAAGGGCCCTAAACTAGGGTCGAACCCTTGATCTGGGAGCTAGGCAAACTAATACGGGCACATAAACCACTTCACCCATGAGGCGTTTTGGTTATATTGCTCGTAGAATGCTATTTGATAGGATCAATCCCAATGCAACTTATAATAACCCGAGCAGCGACGGTGCCGAGGCGGCCGTCGTCTTCCAGATTACTAAAACAAGTGCAATGTCATGGTACTGTCTAATTGCTTGTACTGTTGGCACAAAATGTAGTTCCTCGCGCTCAACACACCAGCGAAGCTGGATATGATCTCAAGAGCATCGGAGCTTCCAAGATCTAGCTACCTTCAAACCCGGTCAGAGAGTGCTGATAACCCTCAGGCGTGCCAGTCAATTTGACCTGTAATTGACAAGGAAAAGATAATGATCAGTAATCACAAGGCGGAACTAACTGGTGGGTCTAGATAATTCCAACTATGTGGCTCTGAGAGCCGATATAATTAAAAATCGACTAAAGAGTCGATTCTGACATGTGTGCATGTTTGGCCACAGGAAACAATTATTGAACTGATACATAATCGATTAATATGTCTAACCAAACATGATAATCTACATTAAATAAGTCTATGCAGATAGTTATAGCAGATTCAAGGTATAATCGATTATTGTAAACAGGTCAAATCATTCAATTCAGACTGTCTGAAGGTCAAACGGACAGAAATCGGCTATTTGGCAGAACACGATCGGTTAACTGGTTTTTCTCGTGAAAGCATAACTGCACCGGCTAATTAGCCGATCCAGGGTCTGTGAAACAGAAAACTTGGCTGGTAGCAACAGCCACAAGTCGATCTATAAGAATACGGAACTGGTCTAAAGGCCGGCGGTTCTGTATCCGTACAAATCGGCTCTTGCCAAGCCCTCTCATCACGTATGAGCAAGACTGCGATAGTACTGGCCGAATCAAGCAGTTATCGTAACAAAGTATAAACATGAGCGAAACATAAATGAACGTTTTTCATATAGATCTAAGACCAATATTTTGCAATCTTGATCGGGCAAAGAGATGTTATATTAATAAATAAACAATAAATGACAGATAACATTTTGATAACTTAATGAATCTAACTAAGATGCCAAATTAGTTAGAGCCGATAACTAATTCATGCACATTAACTAATTTAATCTAAGCCTTCGTCCACCGGATGACACTAAACATAGATTAAACAAGAAAACAAACATGAATCGATAACTAATCCTTATTTGATCTAAGCCCACGTCCACTGGATGACGCTAAACTTATATCAAATAAGAATCAACCCCGATCTACGATGCTCCCATGTCCACCGGATGACACTAAAGAGACAAAGCTTAGCGAGGCATGACGGTACTTACAAGCAAGCCTGCGTCCACCGGATGACACTCAGCCCGATTGAAGAAACTCGCCGAGATCTACGTTACTCCTACTCCTAAGGGTTTGGCCGGAGCCGAAAGGTGTGTTGTGTTGATGTGTGTCGATTACAATGGCCGGGGGCTTATATTTATACCCAGGGCTTGATAGAGTCCTAGCCGAATTACAACTCAAGAATAGATACGGAAACTAACAAACTTTCCTATTTTAAAGGTAACTTGAAGTCCAATCTTTCCTTTCTTTAACGGACTCCGAACGTGATCGCTTCCTGGCGCCGGAGACTCGTGCTGACTGTCATCAATCGGCTATTATCTTCAATCGCACCGTCTTCACTTCGGCCCAACAATCGATTCCGGACTCGATCGGCTATTCTCAACTCTTCGCATAGAAGGCTCTGCTTCCCAAAAATCGACTGTCTCTGTTCTCGGTATCGGCTATATATTGTCAGTCCAAAATTTGATGTAAACACCTGCCCCCCAATTTTAGGATAAACATGCTTTGTTCCAATATTAGCATTGAGTCTTAATCGATCTCCATCCCCAAAATGCAGCCGAACCGCAATCTCCCGCTTAGCACTTCAAAGCTTCGCACCAGAACGGAACCCTAACCAAGAAGGCTCCCATCACATTTCTCCTCAGGTTCCGATCCACCGCCCTTAATCAGCTCAAGCAAATGGCAACTCCCTTTGAGATCCCCGAGGTATGAATTTCACCAATCCACAGTCTCATTTTTGAACCCCCGCCCAATTAGTCACATAGGTTGTTCGTCATCCAGGATTTAAAAAATGAGATCTTGATTCCACTGAGCGACGTTCCTTCCGCTTATTTCCTGGGTCCGATGGGCGATCCAAATCCAGCGGAGTTCATCAGTCAAGAAACCAACCAAATCCCCTTCAGAAGCTCACTAGTGGATGCATCTTCGTGGTCCAAGAAATCTTTTCGGAACTGACCGAACATGCCCGTTGGATGGAGGAACTAGTTCCGGCGGGTGTCAGAGAAAAAACGGGTAGATTGGGAGCTGCGCAGTCTGAACCAATGCCTCGACCTTTCACTCTGTTAGATGGAGAAGAATGAACCACTTTTGATTGCCAGCAGCTATTTCTGGTCAAATTCTTTGAACGCCTTCGTATTTGGAGACGGGCCGATGACCATCACTTTGGGTGACATTCACATGCTCACCGGCCTTCAGATCACCGGGACTTACCCATACTGGACTCTTCTTTCCACAGGTGAGAAGCAGTTCCCAAACTTGGATGAATACAAAGGCTGGACCGGTTATATCATTACTCATCATCTAACAGTTCCAAGCATCAGTGAGAGAGCACACAGCATTCTTGATCATGTGGCTGGAGAGGTTCGTGTTTTGTGGTACTTCTCTAGGACCAGCCTACCCTCTTAAGGCCCTTGCAGAGAGATTAGCTCAAGGAAACTCAATTCCTTTAGGTAAACTCTTACTAGGATCTGCTTACAGGCTAATGAGCCGAGTTGTCGGCTTTCTGCTGAAAGGTGAAAAATTTTAATGCACAACAGGCCCCTGGTGCCTAATTCAGTTATGGCTAAACTTGTATTTGCATAAAATGGTTAGGCTAGACCTTCACAACCTTAGTTATCCTTCCATTAATTATGCAGAGAAGGAGAAAAATAGGATAACTAGAGGTTGCCAAAATCTTGGTGAAGCTGCCTCAGCTATAACCATAAATGTCAGCAGGAGCAACATGCTCGAAGTATTCTATAGAGGCCCGGGACCAGATGCACTAACTTGGTTCCCTTATGGAAATGATGCAGTGAAACCCTGCACATTGCCAGTCGACTTCAAGCACATCCGAAGTGCAAACCGCAGTGAGCCCAACTGGCCTTCATACGAATTTTATCATCCCAATGTTGCAGCAAGACAACTAGGTTTTGGCCAATTGTCTCCAAAACTTCCATTCTTACACCTTCTGAAGCCTAGAGAGGAAATTACTGTAAGTCTAGAAGCTGACAGAGTCCTTACACTGGGAGCAGACCTGCCATTTTATTCAATGGAGAAGTGGACTCAAATCTCAATCACCCATGAAAGTTTTGACAACTGGTGGCAACAATGGCATGCCCATCTGTTTTAGTCAGACAATTCATGATAAATGCAAGGCACTGGACATCAGCTTCACCTCTGAACTAGCAGTAAGTGTTATCAACTGATCCCATCTAAATCGGTCATATGTAATCTAACCTTTGTCAAATGCAGGATTCAGAATCTAATCCACCGGAGCAAATCAAATATTATCCTTCTTGCCCGGTTACAAGGCTAGGCTCTCAAGCCCCCTCCCTGCAGAAAATGATGAAGGTCCCTGTTGCCATAACGGACTGTTCCAACTCTGAAAAGGAGGGCCTCATCAAGTCTCAAAAAATGACCACCAAGAAACAAAGATCAAAGAGGAAGCCTGCCCAGGTATTTAGATGTCTTGAAATATTCTCTGCATCATTTACTCAGTTTACTTGATCGAATCGGCTATATAACAGGTGAACATTCAGCCGATTCAGGCATCCTCTAAAAACACTCAGGACGAAATCCTTCCAGAAACCACAGGCCGCCAAGAGCCTGCTGAAGGCTTTCGGGGCATGGATGAAACCACCACCATCCAGGAAGAAGGAGCAGGAACCCAAGTATCAACCAAACTTGTAAGCATACAATCCCACTGTTAACACCAAATTTTGGGCTGGGAGCCGATAGCCGATACCGAAGGAAGATAGCCGATACCGAAGGAAGATAGCCGATCTCGGAAGCAGATTCCGTCCAGCAGAAGGAAGGAGAATAGCCGATAGCACGGTGAATCGGTTACCGGGCGAAGGTGACAGAAGGCGTGCAGCGTCGGTATTGGTGACGTCATCCAGAGTATGCACCGCCAAGATGCGATCACGATCGGAGTCCGTTATGAAAGGGAAGATGTGACTCCAAGTTACCTTAGATATAGGATAGTTGTTAGTTTCCTTATCTATTGATGAGTTGTAATTCGACTAGGACTCTATCTACGCTCAGGGTACAAATATAAGCCCTCAGCCATTGTAAAACATACAACAACATCAATACAACACAACTTTCGGCTCCGGCCAACAAACTCTAGAGTCAGTCGAGTCTGGTGAGTTACTTCATCCAGACTGGGTGTCATCCGGTGGACGCAGGCTTGCTTGTAAGTATCGTCAACCCCCTGTTAAACTATGTCTTTTTAGCGTCATCCGGTGGACGTAGAAGCATGGCGGACCAGGGTCCTTGCTAAGCTCTGTTTCTTTGGCGTCATCCGGTGGACGTGGGAAGCATAGTGAGTCAAGGATGATTCACGCTGATTTACCCGATCAATCTGTGTTAACCGTCATCCGGTGGACGAGATGCAGATTAGGATGGTTTTCACGCGCGGATTAGTTATCGATTCGTGTTTGTTTGCTTGATTAATCTATTAGTTAATGTCATCCAGTAGACAGGCTATAGATTGAGATAGTTTGCACGCATGGATTAGTTATCGGCTCTAGCTAAATTTGGCAATTTGGTTAGATTCATTAAGTTATCAAGATGTTATTTGTTGTTTATTATTTATTTATCAATATAACATCTCTCTGCCTGATCAAGATTGATAGATTTGGCCTTAGATATACTTGAATCTAATCGTCGTTTATGCTTTCTTATGCCTTTCTTACCATGATGATCAGTTCTATGCTTACATCGGCTAATTCCCTATCAATCTTGTTCGTTACATGTTGTGCGTTCGGTTCTAGTTGAGACATAAGTGGTTCTGAGGTTATCGTAAGTCTTATTTTTGTGTCCTTGTTTAAGTTAAACTGAGCGTCATCCGGTGGAACAGGTTTAACCTAAACAAGTTTTTCACTAGATTAGACTTGCTTTAATTTGAAGTCTGTTTATGGCTACGCTAGCATTCGTTCGTGCTTCATGGACCCTGCATCGGCTAAAGAGCCGATTCAGTTATGCTTTCACGAATAGATAGTGTATATAGACTTATTTGGATATCAAACGATATAGCTTTGTTTGCTGGGTTTGTCGAAGCCCGCTGGCCGTTAGACCAGGTGAACGCAGACTTGGTGAACTTAGCGAAGAGGGTTTGCTAAAGCCGCCAGCCTTCTAGACCAGCTTTAGCCGATCTCTGCTTGTTTGATGTACAGATCAGATCTATACACATGATCTATTTTCTTTTATACACATTAACTGAATTAGATCGGCTGATATGTTATTATCTTCATATGAGTATCCTGATAGCCGTTTTACCTCATTATTATACTATCGGTTCATAACATGACTGAATCGGCTTTCTAGGCGATCTCCGATTGAATCGGCTCTCAGAGCTACATAATTGGAACTACCTGGACACACCAGTTAGTTCCGCCCTGTGATTACTGATTACTATTGTTTCCTTGTTAATTGCAGGTCAAATTGACTGGCACGCTTGGGTGTTACTGACACTCTCAGACCGGGTTCGAAGCTAGCTGGATCTGCGAGAGCTCTACTGTCTTCAATGGTCGTTTCCGGCTTCGCTGGTGTGTTGGGCTTAGGGAATCACTTTTTGCGCCAACACACTTTTTGGCACGCTCGGTGGGACTTTCACTGAAGACCATGGCAAAGGGGAAGGCTGCGGCTGACGGATCCTCCAGGGATGACGGTGTCCTCAGGGTCAGGGTCGAAGATCTCAGCGAGGAGGACGCGGCCGTGCTGAACAAGATCGTTGAAGAATTCGCTGATGCCTGCCTGCTCTCATTCAGCAAGCAGCGTGATGGTTCTATAGTGAAGAAGAATGCATTCCCAAAGTGGATCATGGACGGCCATTCTGATAAATCTAAAGAGGAGTGCAAGGCCGACCTCAAGCAGATGCTGGAAGAAGCGACCTGGGAGGCCGCCTATTCAGCAGTCGGCCATCACCATAAATCCTTCCTGCAAACGTTCTATAACATCATGAAGACCGTTCTTAAGCGGCAGGATTGGGAGTCTTTGGGCCCAGTTTACTTCAACATACCCGCAGAAGATGCAGACCCGAAAGCAGCGGCAGGGACCTCCAATTCCTCACTGCAACAGCCGAGCCAGCCGAAAACACCAGTGCAGGGTGCCACTGCGGCCGGTTCGGTTCAAAAAATAGCAGCTTCCCCCAGATTATACAAAGATCATACTCCGGAGGAGCTCGCCGCTTTCATGCAAGCCACTGGGCAGACGGTGAACTCGATGAACTCGTCAGCAGTGAACCCGACGGCTAGAAATACGCCGGCGGCAGACACGGCCAACCCAACTCCTGGATACCATGAGGGGATCACATATCAAGACCTTCAGGTAGCGCCGCATCCGGGGTATTCCCAGACGCCCAACAACCAGCTGCTGGAGCAGATGAGTGCCATGCTCCGTGATACGTTCGGTTTGCAGCCGAAGACCAGGGACTGGAATCAAGTATAGACGTCCTTACCCCGAGTGGTACGACCGAGTGACACTACCGCCCAAGTATCGATTGCCCGACTTCTCCAAGCTCAGTGGGCAGGACGACATCACCACCATGGAACACATCAGCCGTTACCTAACCCAGCTCGGTGAAGCTTCATATGAGGTGGCTCACAGGGTCCAGGCTCTTTCCGCTATCACGGACAGGGCCGGCGTTTAGCTGGTTCGCATCTATGGAGACTGCCTCGATTCAAGGTTGGGAGGATCTGGAGACCAAGTTCCATAATTACTTCTTCTCTGGCACTGGGGAGAAAGACATCACAGATCTCACCAACATGCGCCAAAAGCCGAATGAACTTGGATCGGCTTTCATCAAGCGGTTCAGGGAGACCAGGATCATGTGTTACTCCTTGAACCTGAACGACAGGCAGCTCGCCA
Organism: Eremochloa ophiuroides; assembly: GCA_038502445.1. Lineage (NCBI taxonomy): Eukaryota > Viridiplantae > Streptophyta > Magnoliopsida > Poales > Poaceae > Eremochloa > Eremochloa ophiuroides. The sequence continues at coordinate 23,196,119 of JAHLJS010000003.1, read as the reverse complement.
AGATAGTGGTCAGTGGGTTGCTCCCACACGTCCAAGAAAAACTGGTGAGCACCAACTTCAACAGCATCAGCGAGGTGATGCAGAGAGTGGCCGCATTAGAGCAGCAGGCCCAGAGCTTCAAGAAAGAATCGAAATACAAGCAGTCGGCCTACGTCTGTAATTCTGACTCAGAAGATGGGGAGAATAAAGAAGTGGCTGCTGTTGAGCTCAAATGGGGTACAAAGCCCATGGCCATGCCGAAGGGTTGGAGCGCGGAAGATCAATACAACTTTGACACACAAAAGCTGGACAAGCTCTTCGACCTGCTAGTCAGTGCGGGCCACATTACCTTCCCGGCTGATTACGTTAAGCCGTCTCCTGAAGATTTGTAGGGAAAACCGTTCTGCCAGTACCATGGCCTCACCTCACACTCCACAAACAACCGCCGCAATTTCAAAGCAGCAATCCAGAATGCTATTAGGTGCGGCCTGTTGAAATTTGAGGCCCCTCCCAAGGGGAAGATGAAGATCTACAAATTCCCATTCCCGAAGGGGCAGAACATGGTCCAAATCGCAAATCATCTGACCAAGGTAAAGGTGTTAACCTCCGAACGGGCCAAGAAGAACTCCTCAGTTGATACCGATGCACAAATCACAGCTGAGGAGCTAGCGCTGATCAAAGGAAGGAGGGAGCAGAATCAGAGGCAGCTGGAGCAGGGACAGTCCAGCGGCACCAAGAGCAGGAGGCCTACACACCAGCACCTTCTGAATAAGTGGCGACGACAGAAAGAGAAAGATCACCGGAGGCAGCTGCAGCGCGAAGAAGAGGAGTATCGCAGATGGCTCCGCGAGGAAGAAGAGGCGCGCTATCACAATGAAATGGCTCGCCACCGGGGAGGTGAGGAGGATCACTGGCATTGCCCATTCTTCCGACACTGCTGGAACGAAGGCTTGAGATTGCCGACGCTGCGCAACTGTCCAGAATGCAGCGATCAGTACCGAGAGTACAGGCAGTCCCAGGTCGACCGCCGGTCCGTTCACCAGAGACTGGGGAGTCCCCATAGCCCGCGGGATCGGCGTGAAAAAAGGGACCTGCGCGATCGGCTTGATGAGGCGGTAGTTGAACGCCGACAGCCGGTTTGCCAAGAGAACCAATGGTGCCCGGGGGATCTAACTAGAAGCCAAAGGCGCCGAGTGCAGCAGCTCAGGAACAGGGAGCTCCAGGCTGAGGGGCGCGCCAAACAGGTGTAGCGCGAAAAGCCTTCACAAAATAATGGAAAGGCTGTAGCCGATGCACAGATGGTGTTTGTGCTGCCTGCAGAATTCAGAGCTAGGAAGTATGACACCGAGTCCGACTCAGACGATTTGGGATCAGAAGAGGGAGTGGCTAAGTTAGTGCTCGCACAGCAAGCTACTTTTGATAAGCCGGCCAAGAATCGACATCTGAAGGCCCTCTATCTCAAAGGTTATGTCGACGGCATGCCCATGACGAAGATGCTAGTGGACGGCGGCGCCACTGTCAATCTCATGCCCTACACTACATTCCACAAGCTAGGCAAGGGTCCCGATGATTTAATAGAAATTGATCTAATGCTCAAGGATTTCGGGGGCAATTCTTCCAACACTCGGGGGGCAATCAACGTCGAGCTGACAGTGGGGAAGAAGACACTGCTTACTACCTTTTTCGTGATCGACAGTAAAGGTGCCTACAGCTTGCTGCTCGGACGCGACTGGATTCATGCCAACTGCTGCGTGCCATCCACCATGCATCAGTGCCTTATTCAGTGGCATGGCGATGAAGTCGAAGTAGTCCCGGCCGACGACTCGGTCAGCGTGGCAACGGCGGATGCAACATACTGGGAAGCTGGGGATCATGATTGTTTCTCTGGCAAAGCTTGGGAAGGAGGCTCCATCAAGATCAGCGATGAGAGTCAACAGCCGATCAGGGCAATCGGCTCTGAGTCTTTTTATTAAATGGAGAATCCGATCGACGGCACAGAGGGTAAGTTGGGGGCAAGGATTCACGTCAGCCGACAAGCTCGAAGAAGTGGATGTTGGACCCGGCGACAGGCCAAGGCTGACGTTTATTGCCGCCAATTTAGACCCGGAGTTCAGGCAGGAGCTGATTCAACTGCTGAAGGAGTACAAAGATTGCTTCGCCTGGGAATATTATGAGATGCCTGGATTGGACAAATCTATTGTTGAGCACAGGCTACCTATCAAGCCAGGGTTTCGGCCACACAAGCAGCCTCCACGTCGTTTTAGAGAGGACGCTCTACCCGACATTAAGGCCGAAATCACGAGGCTGTTGGAAGCCAAGTTCATTCGAGCTTGTCGATATGCTGAGTGGATATCGAACATCGTCCCCGTGTATAAGAAAAATGGTAAATTGCGAGTCTGTATTGACTTCAGGGATTTAAATAGAGCTACACCGATGGATGGCTACCCTATGCCAATAGTCGATATGTTGGTAGACTCGGCTGCTGGGCACCAGGTTATTAGCTTCATGGATGGCAATGCTGGTTATAATCAAATTTTTATGGCTGATGAAGACATCCCGAAAACTGCTTTCAGGTGCCCTGGTGCACTTGGTTTGTTTGAATGGGTGGTCATGACGTTTGGTTTGAAGAATGCCGGTGCAACCTATCAGAGGGCTATGAATTATATATTTCACAAGTTGATCGGCAAAATCGTTGAAATCTATATAGATGACGTGGTGGTGAAATCCAAGAGCAATAAAGATCACCTGGTCGATTTGAGGGCCACTCTGGAGTGCACAAGGAGACACGGTTTGAAGATGAATCCTAACAAGTGCGCGTTCGGCGTGTCGGCTGGCGAATTTCTGGGATTCATGGTCCACCACAAAGGGATAGAGATCGGCAACAAGAGTAAGAAGGCTATCGATGAACTTGTACCTCCAACCAATAAAAAGGAATTGCAGTCTTTGCTTGGTAAGATTAACTTTATCAGAAGGTTCATCGCCAACTTGTCAGAGAAGGTACTGGTGTTCTCACCATTGTTGAAGCTCAAGAATGATCAAGAGTTCAAATGGGGTGACGTGCAACAGAAGGCTTTTGGCAAAATCAGAGAATACATGAAGACTCCCCCTGTCTTAGTACCGCCACGGACAGGGAAGCCTTTTAAGTTGTACGTGACGGCCGAAAGCCATACCATTGGATCGGCCCTTTTTCAAGAGTTTGAAGGGAAATAGAGAGCAGTTTTCTACCTGAGCAGGCGGCTCCTTGACCCTGAGACAAGATACACACCGACCGAGAAGTTGTGCTTGTGCCTATTCTACTCATGCACCAAGTTGTGGCACTACTTGCTTGCCTCAGAGTGTGTGGTGGTGTCCAAGGAGGATGTCATCAAGCACATGCTTTCGATGCCTATTTTAAATGGTCGGATTGGCAAATGGATCCTGGCGCTCTCGGAGTTTGACTTAAGGTTTGAATCGGCTAAGGCAGTCAAAGGCCAGGCGATAGCCGATTTCATCACGCAACATCACGGAGGATCGGCTATTGTAATGGATATAGCGCCATGGACTATGTTCTTCGACGGCTCTTCGTGCAAGCAAGGTGGTGGCGCCAAAGTAGTGCTCATCTCACCGCGGGGTGTGCGTTTTGAGTATGCTTTCCAGATCGGGCCGATTGTCACAAACAATCAGGCTGAATATGAAGCCGCGTGGAAAGGTTTTCAGCTTCTGCATGAAGCAAAAGCCGATGCAGTTGAAGTATTTGGCGATTCACAACTAGTCATCAACCAATTGCTCGGCTTGTATGAATGTAAAGACGAGATACTCAGAGGCTACTATGATCAGTGCCAGGCTCTCATCAAGAAGTTCATGACGGTATCTCTCTGTCACATCCCCAGGGCCCAGAACCAGGAAGCTAATCGGCTGGCGCAGAACGCGTCGGGTTATCGGCCGATGCAGGAGATCTGTAACAGCGAGCAGTCAGATGATGACTGGAGGGGCGAGATAGCAGGTTACCTGGCAAATCCTTCACAACGGGTCAACAGAAAGCTAAGGTACAAAGCCACCAAGTATGTGTTGCTGGATGGTTAGTTGTATTACAAGACTGTTGAAGGAGTGCAACTCAAATGACTGGGGACAGAGGAATCAGTGAAGCTGATGAGCGAAGTACACGATGGAGTCTGCGGTGCACATCAATCAGCTCACAAGATGAAGTGGATCATCAGGAGGACTGGTTACTATTGGCCTACGATGCTGGAAGATTGTTTCAAATATTATAAAGGGTGTCAAGAATGCCAAAAGTTTGGAAATATACAAAAGTCTCCAGCCTCTGCTATGAATCCTATAATTAAACCATGGCCGTTTAGAGGATGGGGTATTGATCTAATCGGCCAAATCTACCCACCATCGAGCAAGGGTCACAAATGGATCTTGGTGGTGACTGATTACTTCACCAAGTGAGTAGAAGCCATTCCTTTGAGGAACGCCACTTCAGCTGACGTGATCGAATTTGTAAAGGAGCACATTATTTACAGGTTTGGCATACCTCAGACGATCACAACCGATCAGGTGACAATGTTCACTTCAGAGGAGTTTATGACCTTTGCTGACGACATGGGCATCAAGATTTATAATTCATCGCCGTATTATGCCCAAGCCAACGGACAAGCAGAAGCCTCCAATAAAATTTTGATCAAGGTCATCAAGAAGAAGATTGAGCAGAACCCCAGAAAATGGTATTTGCATTTGAGCGAGGCACTATGGGCATATCGCATGGCACAGCATGGATCGATCAAGGCTTCACCTTATGAGCTAGTCTATGGACACGCTGCCGTCTTGCCATGGGAGATTCAGTCTGAGACACGGTGTGTCACGTTGCAAAATATGCTTACAGTCGGTGAATACAAAGACATTATGATGGACAGTTTAGAAGATTTGCACTGTCATCGGCTTAGGGCTTTGGAATACATTGAAAAGAACAAGGTACGGGTGGCCAAGTATTACAACACTAAGGTAAGAAGCAAGAGCTTCACCGAATCAGAGCTAGTATGGAAAGTCATTCTGCCTATTGGTACCAAAGATAGCCGATTCGGTAAATGGTCGCCAAACTGGGAAGGCCCGTATCGTGTGGTGTAATGCGCTCCGGGTAACGCTTACATCCTTGAAGACTTGGAAGGGCAGAGACTCGCCAGAGCCATCAACGGGAAGCATCTAAAGAAATACTATCCTAGCATCCCAGTTGGGGGATAATAGCCAATTCATGTGAATCTGGCTCTAACAGCCGATGCCGTGCAAGCGGGTCGCCTTCAAGACAAAAATGGCCGACATCGTAATAACGAGTCGCCCTTAGCACAAAAAATGAAGTGCCCTCGGTGGGGTGTAACAGCCGATGCGATAAGCATCGCCTTTAGTCTAAAAAGAAAAAATAATAAAGGGAATATATGTATCCGGACACATATGGAAGTAAGATTGATGCTCTTGAAGGAAGTTTTATTTACAGGAGCCCTATCACATTCTAATCATGCGTGGCTTTATCTATGATGTCCTGGGCGTCAGTGACAGCCACGACCTCGTCGGCGTGAGGGAAGAAGTTCGCCAGTTGGGCGCTGGCCTCCTCCATGTTCTGGCCCTCCGGGAACCCAGGTTCGATGGCTTCCAGAGCAATGCCGGTGCGGAGTCGCGCGGCTGTGAGAGCCCCAGTGGCGCCGTGACGAACGCCGGCCATGGCCACCTGGGAGACGCGGTGGTGAACATCCAGGAGCCGCGCCGCCTGCGTGTTGCCATGAGCATTAACTGACATTGGCGGCGGCTTCGGCGGCCACACGTAACTCTTCAAGCTGCGCAGTCAGGACTGCAAAAGAAAGAAGTGTCAGCATGAAGGTGATTGTTAGCACGTCACAATTCAAGATGTTACCGGCCACTGCAGCGTCCGATTCGGCGAGTTGGGCTTGCACCCTGGCCACCACGGCTTCGGCGGCCATAAGGGCAGCGGCTTGGGCTTCGGTGACGCCCTGCAGCCGGCCATTCTCCTTCGTAGCCTCTGAGTAGAGGTTACGATACTCCACCATCTGGTGATGGAATCGGCGACCGTCGGCGGCGGTGTAGGACCCTGTCAGAAGACCCCGATTCTGATCCAGCGCTCGGGGCCGGATCTTGAGGGGGGTTCCTGAGGAGGCGCAGTTCTGAGAGGACCGGGTGTCCACGCCAATCGGTGCTCCCGGTGGGAAAGGAATCACGCGGGCCTGACTGAAGTTCGACAAAGAAGCAGATGTGTCAGAACCGAAAGAAAACCAATGTCTTGGGTACAAACTGATTTACCTGCTGTAGATGGCTAACTGCCGGGGCGTTACCCAGCGACGACGGCCATGATGAGGGTCAACAGTGGCATCCGAGCCAGGGGTGGCTCCAGCGGCTGCAGGGACGGCTTGAGACGGCCCGGCATCGGTTCCCGAACCTCCGACACCGGCAGTGCCCGCATCACTACGCAGGACAGTAATGGTCAGATTAGATCAGGTCAATCTATCAAGAAGTGAGCAGCAACCTTACCCTAACCAGGCCTGCAGGCGATGCCTCCGTTCACCCACGGCTCGCAGGCTCCAGGTGAAGTTGTCACCTTCGGCAGAACTCGAGGCCGGCAGCTTGCCGTGGTTTCCATCGCTAGCCATGGATTTGGGGGATTTTGTTTTCTATGATCCTAGTAATCTGAAGCCCGGTGAGCATATGGATATCGCCCAGGGTAATGGTTTCTGGACCGTCTCCGAACACGAAAGCATTCAAGGAGTTGGACCAAAAATGACTGGCGGCAATCAGGAGCGGCTCATTCCTTGCCATCTCTGATAATGATAGGTCAAGACGTTGGCTCAGATGGCGCATCTCCCAGTCCGCGCGCTTCTTCGCCGTAACGCCATGGAACCAGTTCCTCCACCCAGCAGGTGCGCTTGGCCAGTTTCTGAAAGATTTGGCCCAAGAAGAGGCGCCCATCATGGAGCTTCGGAATGGGAGCTGGTTGGTTTCTTGAATGATGAAGTCTTTGGGGATCGGATCACCCAACGGGCCTAGATAGTAGGTATTGGGGATGTCCTTCAGTGGAATCAGAATATCATTCCTCAGCACCTGGATTTGAAACTCGTACTCAGTGAGGTTGAAGAGGGATTCACGAATCAGGGGGCGGATTGATGAAATTGATACCTCAGGGACCTCGGAAGGAGTCACCATTAGCTCGGGGGTGATTTGACGGTGATGAATCGAAGCTGGCGGCGGTGACTCGAAGCTAATGGCGGCGGATTGAAGCCCGTGGCGGAAGTTGCGACGGTTTATGGTTTCGTTTTGGTGCGAAAGTTTCAAGTGCCGAGAGGGAAGCTGCGGTTTGGCTATTTGAAGGCTCAAACGCTAATTTCAGAATAAACCAGTTTATTCCAAAATTGGGGGCATGTGTTAACACCAAATTTTGGGCTGGGAGCCGATAGCCGATACCGAAGGAAGATAGCCGATACCGAAGGAAGATAGCCGATCTCGGAAGCAGATTCCGTCCAGCAGAAGGAAGGAGAATAGCCGATTGCACGGTGAATCGGTTATCGGGCGAAGGTGACAAGGCGTGCAGCGTCGGTATTGGTGACGTCATCTAGAGTCTGCACCGCCAAGATGCGATCACGATCGGAGTCCGTTATAAAAGGGAAGATGTGACTCCAAGTTACCTTAGATATAGGATAGTTTGTTAGTTTCCTTATCTATTGATGAGTTGTAATTCGACTAGGACTCTATCTACGCTCAGGGTATAAATATAAGCCCTCATCCATTGTAAAACATACAACAATATCAATACAACACAACTTTCGGCTCTGGCCAACAAACTCTAGAGTCAGTCGAGTCCGGCGAGTTACTTCATCCAGGCTGGGTGTCATCCGGTGGACGCAGGCTTGCTTGTAAGTATCGTCAACCCCCTGTTAAACTATGTCTTTTTAGCGTCATCCGGCGGACGTAGAAGCATGGCGGACCAGGGTCCTTGCTAAGCTCTGTTTCTTTGGCGTCATCCGGTGGACGTGGGAAGCATAGTGAGTCAAGGATGATTCACGCTGATTTACCCGATCAATCTATGTTAACCGTCATCCGGTGGACGAGATGCAGATTAGGACGGTTTTCACGCGCGGATTAGTTATCGATTCGTGTTTGTTTGCTTGATTAATCTATTAGTTAATGTCATCCGGTAGACAGGCTATAGATTGACATAGTTTGCACGCATGGATTAGTTATCGGCTCTAGCTAAATTTGGCAATTTGGTTAGATTCATTAAGTTATCAAGATGTTATTTGTTGTTTATTGCTTATTTATCAATATAACATCTCTCTGCCCGATCAAGATTGATAGATTTGGCCTTAGATTTACGTGAATCTAATCGTCGTTTATGCTTTCTTATGCCTTTCTTACCATGATGATCAGTTCTATGCTTACATCGGCTAATTCCCTATCAATCTTGTTCGTTACATGTTGTGCGTTCGGTTCTAGTTGAGACATAAGTGGTTCTGAGGTTATCGTAAGTCTTATTTTTGTGTCCTTGTTTAAGTTAAACTGAGCGTCATCCGGTGGAACAGGTTTAACCCAAACAAGTTTTTCACTAGATTAGACTTGCTTTAATTTGAAGTCTGTTTATGGCTACGCTAGCATTCGTTCGTGCTTCATGGACCCTGCATCGGCTAAAGAGCCGATTCAGTTATGCTTTCACGAATAGATCGTGTATATAGACTTATTTGGATATCAAACGATCTAGCTTTGTTTGCTGGGTTTGTCGAAGCCCGCTGGCCGTTAGACCAGGTGAACGCAGACTTGGTGAACTTAGCGAAGCGGGTTTGCTAAAGCCGCCGGCCTTCTAGACCAGCTTTAGCCGATCTCTGCTTGTTTGATGTACAGATCAGATCTGTACACATGATCTATTTTCTTTTATACACATTAACTGAATTAGATCGGCTGATATGTTATTATCTTCATATGAGTATCCTGATAGCCGTTTTACTTCATTATTATACTATCGGTTCATAACATGACGGAATCGGCTTTCTAGGCGATCTCCGATTGAATCGGCTCTCAGAGCCACATAATTGGAACTACCTGGACACACCGGTTAGTTCCACCCTGTGATTACTGATTACTATTGTTTCCTTGTTAATTGCAGGTCAAATTGACTGGCACGCTTGGGTGTTACTGACACTCTCAGACCGGGTTCGAAGCTAGCTGGATCTGCGAGAGCTCTACTATCTTGAAGGGTCGTTTCCGGCTTCGCTGGTGTGTTGGGCTTAGGGAACCACTTTTTGCGCCAACACCCACCTTGCTGAATATTTTCTGATTCTTTCTAAAAAATACGGCCAAACAGCCCTCCTTTGTGGAACCAACTTGAGGAAGAGAAAACACCATCTTCTGAAAATCCAGGTAAGGCTCTTCGGCTGTTAACACTATTGTACTTGCTTTACTTCTTACTCACTTTTATTTCTACAGAGCTTCAACTGGCCACAGAAACACATGCTGAGGCTACCTCCACTGCCAGAAAAGAGATTGCCATGACAGATCAACCAGACACTTCATCCGCTCTACTTCCCTCAAGTTTTGTTCAGGTGAAGCATTCATCCTTTAACCGATCACATTATTTATGCTATCATCTCCTAACATCTGAATGCAGGTGCTACAGCCTTCGACTCCCAGCTACTCCTTCGACCTGGAAGAGTGCTGTGATAAAGATGAACTAAGCTCAAAATCTATGATGCTGCCAGAGCCAGATTTCAAGAATCGGCTAAATGAGCTCTTGCCTCAGCTGGAAATAGACCTTTTTGACCTAGCCCGGCATCCTGAAACAATTGATCAGGCAATTGAGTTGATTCAACAACACACATGTCCGGCAACTCTCATCCTCCTGAAACAGCTTGCCAAGCTTAAAAGTGCCACCCCAAGAATCAATACTGCCCATATAAACCTGGCCAAGCTTGAACAGCTGAGGAATAACAAGTTGATCAACAAACAAGAGGCCCACGGGTTGGCAGATCAAGTCAAGCTGCTGAAGAACACCATTATCTCGGCTGAATCAGAGCTGAATACTTTAAAAACTAGGCGCGAGCAGCTGATGAAGGAACTTGAGGAAGTAAACTCGGCCATTACTCAGCATGAGATCTCTGTATCAACAAGTATTGTTGATATGGCCGAGAAGAGAAAACAAGTCAGCGCCAAGGTCATCGAAGGCAAACAGATCAACCAACGCCTAAACATGCTCAATTCAACAGCTGATGAAGACCAAGAATCTCTGCAGGCCGGCCATACTCTTCATGTGGAATGTATTTCTTCCATTCAGTCCTTGTTGGGCTTGTAACTGATGTTTAACTCTTTTTGTGAATCATGTAAAGCACATTAGCCAGACTAAATCGGCCTTCTCCTTGTTCTATCTTTGAATCGGCTATTTAGACAGATCCTCAGTACTTGTCACAGAATACGCAGAAAACGGCTATTTAGTCGATCCAAGTAACTGACCCAGTTAGCCGATCCTGAGCAAATGGCCTGATTAACCGATTCCGGGCAACCGAACAAAATAGCCGATCAAGACGTTCCACTTCCCACGCGCGGTGTCGGTTTCGGATTCAAGAAACAGTGGGTTAACCCCAGCATAAAATCCGCCGTGTCGTCTCATCTCCCGAGGGGAAAACCGTCTTGGTGCCTCCGTCTTTATAAATAGACACCTGACCTGAGTGAGCCACTGCAGACGCCATTAGCCCTTGCTCACCCGGCCTTTGCTCTTCGCCTCTTTTCCCTAACCAGACCAAAGCAAATCTTCAACACCAAACCATGGCCGGTGATGGAGACCGTGGCAAGTGGCCAGCCTCGGATCCCGCTGAAGGCGACAACTTCAGGCGGAGCCTTCGGGCCGTGGACGAACAGAGGCACCGGTTGCGAGCCCAGCTAGGGTAAGGCTTCTGTTCACTCCTTGAAACATCTATCTGATCTGATCTGACCGTCGACGATTTGCGCAGCAATCAGGAAACCGCCGGTGTCGGAGGTTTGGGGACTGCCGCCGGGCCATCTCAAGCCACCCCTGCAGCCGTTGGAGCCACCCCCGGTGCGGGTGCTACAGCGGACCCGTCTCGCGGCCGTCATTGTTGGGCGACGAGCCAGCAGCTGGCCATCTACAGCAGGTAAATCAGTTTGTATCCATGGCATAGATCTCTTTTAACCCTGACACATCTGCTTCTCTGCCATTTTTCAGTTAGGCTCGCCTGATTCCTTTTCCCCCGGGTGCACCGATTGGTCTCGGCACCCGGACACCCCGGACTGTGCCTCCTCAAGACCCTCCTCAAGACCCGGCTTCAAGCACCGGTTCTCATGGGGGATCCGATTCGGGGTCATCCGCGGACTCCGATGGGTCCTACACCGCCGCCTACGGTCGCCGCTTCCATCACCAGATGGTAGAGTATCGTAACCTCTACTCAGAGGTTACGAAGGAGAATGGCCGGCTGCAGGGCGTCAATGAAGCCCAAGCTGCTGCCCTTGCCGCCGCCGAGACTGAAGTGGCCAATGTGCAGGCCCAGCTCACCGAGTCGGACGGCGTGGTGGCAGGTAATGCCTTGAAGTCGCTTCATGATGTGTTGACCATCATCTCCGTGCTGACCCTTCTTTCTTCTTGCAGCTCTGACAGCGCAGCTGGAAGAGTTGCGCATAGCTGCCGAGACCGCCGCCAACGCCGTCAGTGCCCGTGGCAACACACAGGCGGAGCGGCTCCTGGATGTTCACCACCGCGTCCGCCAGGTGGCCATGACCGGCGTCCGTCACGGAGCCACTGGGGCTCTAACGACCGCACGACTCCGCTCCGGCATAGCCCTGGAGGCCATCGAGCCCAGGTTCCCGGAGGGCCAGGATATGGAGGAGGCTAGCGCCCAACTGGCGAACTTCTTCCCCCACGCCGACGGGGTTGCGGTCGTCACCGACGCCTAGGATATCATAGATAGGGCCACCCAAAATCCAAATTAGAATGTAACAGGGCTCCTCTGTAAACATGATCAGAATAAAAACTTTGTTTATAATCACCAATCTGGTCTCCATGTGTCTATATGTGATGTAATCACATCGGCTGTTACACTCCATCGAGGGTGTTTTATTTTTTCACTAAAGGCGATCCGTTAGAACGAAATCGGCTATTACAGACTCTTATTTTTGTTCTGAAGGCGATCCTTTGCATAGAATCGGCTATAGAAGCTAGTTCTTGCATCGATCAGCTATTCATCCTCCAACTGGGATACTAGGATGGTATTTCTTCAAATATTTTCCGTTGATCACCCTACCAAATCTTCTCCCTTCCATATCTTCGAGTATATAGGCATTGCCGGGCGCACATTCAACCACTCAATAAGGGCCTTCCTAATTTGGCGACCACTTGCCGAATCGGCTATCTTTGATCCCGATAGGTAAGATAGTCTTCCATACTAGCTCTGATTCATCAAAGCTCTTGCCTCTTACTTTAGTGTTGTAATACTTAGCCACCCGTATCTTATTGGCTTCGATACACTCCAGGGTTTTGAGCCGATGACAATGTAAATCTTCAAGAGTGTCCATCATGATATCCTTGTACTCACCGGCTGTAAGCTTGTTCTGTAATTTGAAACGCCGTGTCTCGGACTGAAGTTCCCAAGGCAGGACAGCAGCGTGTCCATAGACCAACTCATATGGCGTAGCTTTAGTTGATCCATGCTGAGCCATCCGGTACGCCCACAGGGCTTCACTCAGCGTCAAGTACCACTCCTGGGAGTTTGCTCGATCTTCTTCTTAGTAACCTTGATCAAAATTTGATTTGAAGTTTCAGCCTGACCATTGGCTTGGGCATAATAAGGTGATGAATTGTATATTTTGATGCCCATGTCGTCAGCAAAGGTCAAAAACTCATTTGAAGTGAACATAGTCCCTTGATCTGTCGTGATGGTCTGCGGTATACCGAATCTGTAAATGATATGTTCCTTTATAAATTCGATTATATCCCCGGATGTGGCATTCTTCAAAGGAACAACTTCTACCCATTTAGTAAAGTAGTCTGTTGCAACCAAAATCTATTTGTGACCTTTACTGGACGATGGATAGATTTGGCCGATCAGATCGATTCCCCAACCTCTAAACGGCCACGGCTTGATGATAGGATTCATAGCTGAGGCAGGAGACTTCTGCACATTCCCGAATCTCTGGCATTCTCGACAACCCTTGTAATACTTGAAACAATTTTCGAGCATCGTTGGCCAATAATAACCAGTTCTTCTGATAATCCATTTCATCTTATGAGCCGATTGGTGAGCACCGCAGACTCCTTCATGAACCTCAGTCATCAATTTTATCGATTCTTCCGCCCTAAGGCATTTTAGCAGCACCCCTTCGACAGTCTTATAATACAACTGATGATCTAGTAGCACGTACTTGATAGCTTTGTACCTCAGCTTTCTACCAACTTTCTGTGAAGGATGTGCAAGGTAACTTGCTATCTCATCCTACCAGTCATCAGCTGATTGCTCGGTATTGAAGATTTCCTGCACCGATCTGTAACCCGAGGCGCTCTGCGCTAGTCGATTAGCCTCTTGATTCTGGGCTCTGGGAATATGGTACAGTGAAACCGCCAAAAACCCCCTGATCAAAGCTTGGCACTGATCATAATAGCCTCTGAGTACATCGTCTTTACATTCAAATAGGCCGAGCAATTGGTTGATGACTAGTTGTGAATCTCCAAAAACCTCAACTACATCGGCCTTTGCTTCATGCAGAAGCTGAAATCCTTTCCAAATCGCCTCGTATTCAGACTTGTTGTTTGTCACTGTTGGCCCGATCTGGAAAGCATACTTAAATCGTTGACCTCAAGGTGATATCAGTATTACCCCAGCACCTCCGCCTTGTTTGCAAGATGATCCATCAAAGAACATAGTCTATGGCGCCACGTCGACTATACTGACAGCACCTCCATGGTGCTGGGTGATGAAATCAGCTATTGCCTGACCTTTGACTGCCTTAGCCGATTCGAACCTCAAGTCAAATTCAGAGAGAGCCAGGATCCACTTTCCAATCTGTCCGTTCAGAATAGGCATTGACAACATATACTTGATCACATCTGCCTTGGACACCACCACACATTCTGCTGACAACAAGTAGTGCCTCAACTTGGTGCACGAATAGAATAAACACGGGCACAACTTCTCAGTTGGTGTGTATCTCGTTTTAGGATCCAAAAGCCTCCTACTTAGAATACTGTCCTCTCTTTTTTCTTCAAATTCTTGAAAAAGGGCCGAGCCAATCGTATGGTCTTCGGCCGTTACGTACAGCTTGAACATCTTACCTGCCTGTGGCGGTACCAGAATAGGTAGAGATTTCATATACTCCTTGATTTCATCGAAAGCCTTTTGCTGTACGTCACCCCATCTAAATTCCTGAGTGTCTTTGAGCTTCAGCAGTGGCAAGAACAGCAGCCCCTTCGCTGATAGATTGTCAATGAATCTTCGGATGAAATTAATCTTGCCAAGTAAGGATTGTAATCCCTTTTTATTAGTTGGTGGCACAAGCTGATCGATAGCCTTCCTGCTCTTGCTGCCAACCTCAATTCCCTTGCGATGCACCATGAAACCCAGAAACTCTCCAGCCGATACCCCGAAAGCACACTTATTAGGATTCATCTTCAAGCCATGTTTTCGAGTGTATTCCAGGGTAGCTTTCAAATCGGCTAAGTGCTCCTTGTAGCTTTTGGACTTCACAACCACATCATCAATGTAAATTTCTACAATCTTGCCGATCAACCTATGAAAAATATAATTCATAGCCCTTTGATAAGTTGCACCGGTATTTTTTAAACCGAATGTCATTGCAACCCACTCAAACAAACCGATTGCACCGGGACACCTAAAAGCAAGTCTTAGGAATATTTTCATCAGCCATAAAAATTTGATTATAGCCAGCATTACCATCCACGAAGCTGATGTCCTGATGCTCTGCAGCCGAATCGACTAACATATCGGCTATCGGCATTGGGTAGCCGTCCATTGGGGTAGCTCTGTTCAAATCCGTGAAATCGATGCAGACCCGCAACTTGTCATTTTTCTTGTATACAGGGACAATATTCGATACCCACTCGGCGTATCGGCAAGCTCGAATGAACTTGGCTTCCAGCAACCTCTCGATCTTGGCTTTGATGTCAGACAATGACTCCTGCTTGAATCAGTCGTGCGGCTGCTTGAACGGCCAAAATCTAGTCTTGATAGGCAATCTGTGCTCGACAATCGATTTGTCCAGGCCAGGCATCTCGTAGTACTCCCAGGCGAAGCAGTCTTTATATTCTTTTAATAAGTCGATCAATTCCCGCCTGAAATCAGGGTCAAGATTGGCAGCAATATACGTCGGCCTTGGTCTATCACCAGATCCAATATCCACCTCTTCAAGTTTATCGGCCGATGTAAAACCCTGTCCAAGCTTGCCCTCGGTGCCATCGATCGGGTTGTCCATCAATAAAAAGACTCAAGAGCCGATTGCCCGGACCGGCTGTTGACTCTCCGTTGACCTTGATGGAGCCTTCCTCCCAAGTCCTGCTAGAGAAGCAATCATGATCCCCAGCTTCCTAGTAGGCAGCATCTGCTGTGTCTATGCTCACCGAGTCATCAGCTGGGACCACCTCAACCTCATCACCATGCCACTGGATCACACATTGGTGCATGGTTGACGGCACGCAGCAGTTAGCATGGATCCAATCATGCCCAAGCAGCAGACTGTAAGAACCCTTGCTGTCAATCATGAAGAAGGTGGTGAGCAGCGTCTTTTCCCGACCTGTTAGCTCGACGTTGATTGCCCCCCGGGTATTTGAAGAATTGCCCCCAAAGTGCTTGAGCATCATGTCGGTCTCGATCAAATCATCAGGGCCCTTGCCCAGCTTGCGGAAGGTGGTGTAGGGCATAAGATTAACAGTGGTAGCACCATCGACTAGCATCTTGGTCATGGGCATCCCATCGACATATCCTTTGAGGCACAGGGCCTTCAGGTGCCGATGCTTGGGTGGCTTGTCAAAGGTAGCTTGGCGGTGGTTTGTTCAGACTCCGATTCATCAGTGTCAGAGAGAACTTCAACCTTCCTGGCTCGGGGTGCCCTGAACTTAGCCGGAAGCACAAATACCATCTGCGCATCGGTTATCGCCTTCCCTTTGTCCTGAGGAGGCTTCTCCCGCCAGATTTGCTTCGGGTGGCCCTTTGCTTTGAGCTCCCTGTCCCTGAGGCACTGCACACGGCGTCTCTGGCTCTTGGTCAAGTCCCCAGGGCACCACTGGTTCTCCTGCCAGACTGGCTCTTGGTGATCGACTTCTGCCTCGTCGAGCCGATCGCAGCAGGTCTCTTTTTTCGCGCCGATCCTGCATGTCATGTGGGCGTCCGAGCCTCTCATGCACAGACCAGGTGGTTGGTCTGAGAGTGCCTCTACTCCCGATACTGATCGCTGCACTCCGGGCAATTGTGCAAAGTCAGCAATCTCAGACCTTCATTCCAGCAATGCCCGAAGAATGGGCAATGCCAATGGCTTTCTTCTTCTTTCTGGCGGCGAGCCAGTTCTTCCCGATAGCGGGCTTCTTCTTCATCACTGGACCCATCTCCAGTACTCTTCCTCTTCGAGCTGTATCTGGTGACTCTTCTCTTTCTGCCTTCGCCATTTGTTTAGTAAATCACGGGATGTAGGCCTAGTCTTCTTGGTGCCGCTGGACTCCCACTTCTCATATTGGCTCTGATTCTGCTCCCGTCTTCTCCTGATCATCGCCTGCTTCTCAGCCGATATTTGTATATCAGGATCGACTGATGTGTTCCTTCTAGCTTAGTTGGAGGTCAGAACTTTCACCTTGCCTGCGGGGGCTGACACCTCGACCATATTCTGGCCTTTCGGAAATGGGAACTTACCAATCTTCATTTTCCCTTAGCAGGACTGTCAAACTTCAAAAAGCCACGAGAGATAGCCCTCTGTATCTGAGTTTTGAATGCACGGCATCCGTTGGTGTCATGTGAGGTGAGGCCGTGGTACTGGCAGAACGTGTTCCCCTTCAAGTCTTCAGGAGAGGGCCTTACATAATCGGCAGGGAAGGTAATCTGCCCAGCACTGACCAGTAGATTGAATAATTTGTCCAGCTTGCTTGTATCAAAATCGTACTGATCCTCTGCGCTCTAATTCTTGGGCACGGCCGTGGGCTTCTTGCCCCACCTCAGCTCGACAGCGGCGATTTCATCTTCATCTTCATCCTTGAAATCTGAATTACTGAAGAACTCCGTCTATTTGTACTTCCCCTCCTTACGGAAGGTCTGAGCTTGCAACTCCAGGGCCGTCACTCTCTGCAACACCTGGCTAATGCTGTCAAAGTCAATGCCCACCAGCTTTTCCTGAATGTAGGGGGAGCATTCCACCGATGACCAAGTGAGCGAGCTGCTTGTCAGGTAGGTTCAGTGAAAAGCACGTGTTCTTCATTTCCCTGAAGCGCTTGATGAAGGCCGACCCGGTCTTGCTACTCTTCTGGCGCATGATGGTCAAATCAACAATGGTTTTCTCCCCAGTGCCAGAGAAGAAATAGCTACTCTTCCAGATCCGCCTAGTTTTGAATTGTCCCAGGCTCCAGAGTGGTGAACCAACTGAAAGCCGGCCCTGTTAATGAAAGCGAGAAAAAACGGACCCTGTGAGCATCTTCATACGACGCCTCACCGAGCTGTGTTAGGTATTCGGCTGACGTGCTCAATGGTGGATACGTCGTCTTGACCGCTGAACTTGGCGAAATCTGGCACGCGATACCTCGGTGGTAATGCCACGCGATCAAACCACACAGGGTAGGGGCGCCGGTATCTGATCGAGACCCCCGCCTTCGGCTGCAAGCCGAATTGGTCCCTGAGCATTGCACTCATGTTGTCTACCAACTCGTCTTGAGGTGATGGAGTATAACCGGGATGTGGCGCCGACGTGAGCTCATCATAAGTGTGCCCAATGTGAAAGTTTGGAGTTGTTGGATGGACGTTTCCAGTCGGCACGTTCCCGGTCGGCGCATTCCCAGTTGCACGCATGTAAGCAGCAATCTGCTCGGGAGAGTAGTCTCTGTATAGCTTAGGCTGCAGGAGCTATTTTTGGAGCCAAATCCGTCGTCATATTGGGATTTTGAACATTCGACTTTGACGGATTCGGCTGTTGCGGCTGGAGGTTTGGACGTTCTGGCCGCTGCATCCGAGTTGGAATCTTCTGAGGGTATGTTGAAGTACGTTGGGCCCAAAGACTCCCAATCCTGCTTCTTGATGATGGTCTTCATGATGCTGTAGAATGTCTGCAGGAAAACGTTGTGATTATGCCCGACTGCCTGGTGCGAAGCATTCCAGATGGCGCTCTGGATGAATTCTTTGAACTCTTGCTCCTCCTTGTCGGCGTGGCCAAGCATGACCCACCTTGGGTAGGGATTCTTCTTGATTACACGGCCATCATGATTTTAGCAAATGACAGCAGACGTGCATCAGTGAATTCTTCAATGATCTGTTCTAGCACCACAACATCTTTGGGATCGATCTCCTCACGCTTGACTCTGATAACGCCGTCATCCCTGGGAGCCACGGTTTCTGGAGCCTTTCCCTTAGTCATGAGTGAAACGGTCCCACCAGGCGTGCCAAAAAGTGTGTTGGCACAAAATGTAGTTCCTCACGCTCAACACACCAGCGAAGCCGGATATGATCTCAAGAGCGTCGGAGCTTCCAAGATCCAGCTAGCTTCAAACCCGATCAGAGAGTGCCGATAACCCTCAGGCGTGCCAGTCAATTTGACCCACAATTGACAGGGAAAAAGATAATGATCAGTAATCACAAGGCAGAACTAACAGGTGGGTCCAGGTAGTTCCAACTATGTGGCTCTGAGAGCCGATATAATCGAAAATCGACTAAAGAGTCGATTCCGGCATGTGTGCATCTTTGGCCACATGAAACAATTATTGAACTGATACATAATCGATTAATATGTGTAACCAGACATGACAATCTACAATAAACAAGTCTATGCAGATAGTTATAGCAGATCAAGGCATAATCAATTATTGTAAACAGGTCAAATCATTCAATTCAGACTGTCTGAATGTCAAACGGACAGAAATCGGCTGGCAAAACACGATCGGTTAACTGGTTTTTCTCAGTGAAAGCATAACTGCACCGGCTAATTAGCCGATCCAGGGTCCGTGAAATAGGAAACTTGGTGGTAGCAACAGCCACAAGTCGATCTATTAGAATACAGAACTGGTCTAAAGGCCGGCGGTTCTGTATCTGTACAAATCGGCTCTTGCCAAGCCCTCTCATCACTGTACGAGCAAGACTGCGATAGTACTGGCCGAATCAAGCAGTTATCGTAACAAAGCATAAACATGAGCGAAACATAAATGAATGTTTTTCATGTAGATCTAAAGCCAATACTTTGCAATCTTGATCAGGCAAAGAGATGTTATATTAATAAATAAACAATAAATGACAAATAACATCTTGATAACTTAATGAATCTAACTAAGATGCCAAATTAGTTCGAGCCGATAACTAATTCATGCACATTAACCAATTTAATCTAAGCCTTCGTCCACCGGATGACGCTAAACATAGATTAAACAAGAAAACAAACATGAATCGATAACTAATCCTTATTTGATCAAAGCCCACGTCCACCGGACGACGCTAAACTTATATCAAACAAGAATCAACCCTGATCTACGATGCTCTCATGTCCACCGGATGACATTAAAGAGACAAAGCTTAGCGAGGCATGACGGTACATACAAGCAAGCCTGCGTCCACCGGATGACACTCAGCCCGATTGAAGAAACTCGCCGAGATCTACGTTACTCCTACTCCTAAGGGTTTGGCCGGAGCCGAAAGGTGTGTTGTATTGATGTGTGTCGATTACAATGGTCGGGGGCTTATATTTATACCCAGGGCATGATAGAGTCCTAGCCGAATTACAACTCAAGAATAGATACGGAAACTAACAAACTTTCCTATTTTAAAGGTAACTTGGAGTCCAATTGTCGGGTACTAAAGTATGGGGTACCCAACTTCGATGCGAAAACATACATTCCCAACACGGCCTGGCCCAAGAAAGGCCAGCGGAAGCCCACGAAAGCCGCGCCTACGGAAGGCCCATGATGATGCATCAACGCAAACCTACCCTCGGGGAAGCGGCACCCTCGGGCGCCAATTCTCCGATTCACCCGAGCCTCTCCGAGAGAGCTTGGGAAAGCGGCACCCTTGGGCACCAATTCTCCGATTCGCTCGAGCCTCTCCGAGAGAGCTCGGGAAAGCGGCACTCTTGGGCACCAATTCTTCGATTCACCCGAGCCTCTCCGACAGAGCTCGGGAATGCGGCACCCTCGGGCACCAATTCTCCGATTCGCCCGAGCTTCACCATCCCTCTCAACTGCAATCTTTCAAAGGCATCCCATTCATAGCTGACGTCAGCAGAGCAACCTTGGACCGCAAGGGACCTCTCTGACCACTTTATAGGCATGGTCCCATCGGATGGGCCCCTCGACACAACAGCGCCCCGAATGCGCACGTTCGTCGTACCAACTGCCCCATCTCCTCTGGCAGGCGATCTGACGGTCCTCCTACTCCCACGCCGCTATAGGGATAGTCAACTGTACGGCTCCCTGGGCTGACGAGGGGATTCGCCAATTCGCCAACTACGACGGCGACCGCCATACCCCGGCCACATGTGTGACACCAGGAAATGGGGGACGACGGTCGTCCGGCCAACCAGGGGGAATGGGCGAGCCTTACGACCGGTCTTGCCAACCACCTGGAATGTACCTCACAAGGAGAAAGAAGCGTCCGAGGGAGTACACTCCCCTCGCTCTATCCCATCAGGCCCCCGATGGCACCAAGGTTTCCCGAGCCTCGGGAGCTTGTACCCGGAAGTCAACCTATCTACTCGTCGCACTATGCAAGGATGGACACGACGGCATGACGTATTGCCATGCAGCCATCCATAACCAGCGCTATGAGACACCTTGGAACTCACCAATGGAATAGTGGCAGATCAGTCGAATGACTAGTGCCATGCCACCGAAGCGCCAAGACGAAGGCGTGGCTGACGATCGCCACCAGTCATCACCAACTCTGCCATACCGAGTACTGTAACACACTGTGTAACTCTAGCCCTTCCCTTGTAACTATAAAAGGGAGGGCAGAGGTCAGCCTTAGACGATCCCTCTCAATCTCTCACAAGCTCACTCACACTCACAGCCACTCAACAATGAACAACAAAAAGCAATCTGTACGCACTTAGACACTCGTAAGAGACTTGGGAGCCTTTCCCTCTCTCGCTCGGCTTGTAACCCCTACTACGAGCACCCTGGTACAAGGCAACATGACTCGATCCCACACTGGACGTAGGGCACTCATTGCCTGAACCAGTATAAATCCTGTGTTCCCCCTTGCACACCACCCGTAACCTCAACCGCGAAATACAAGTTTACTAGCCGGTGTTAGCACTCGCTAAAACTAGCACTGACAGTTGGCGCACCAAGTAGGGGCCTTTTGTGTGTTGACTCAGGTTACGGATGGCAGATGCCTCGATGACGCTTCCTACTGGCGCGGTGCTCCGGTTCGGGAGTCTTGAGTTCGTGGCCACTGGCCACGGGCTCGAGATGAACCTGCGCCCAACTGAGCCCCGCACCATCATCGTCCTAACTCCGGCCTGTCAGGCGGACCGGGGAAAGGACCATGGCGACGCTTCCTCCCATCCCAGAGGACGAGGGGAACGCCGCACGCCGCGCTTCCCGGCGGACCAGGACGAGGAGGCGCAACTGCGCCAACCTGCCCCTGGTCGTGGAAGGCGCGGCCAACCAGGTGCCCCCAGCAGGAGACGCCAACCCGGCGCCAGCCGCCACCCTGACACCTCCGGCGCCAGCAGCTGCACGCCTATCAACCGCCCAAAGGCCGGGCGGGGGCGGGATCGTGGCGTCAATAGGTCTCTCTCTCCGCCCTCATGGCGGGAGGGGGACGGCGCCATCATCTCTCTTCGGGCTCCAGAGCACTATGGACGCCCACGTCCGCGTGGTCCACGCTCTGCTGCACGATCTGGTGGAGACAACTGTCCACCGCCTCGAGCGTCTAGATGACCTCGTGGGCGACCACAGTGGCCTCCCCACCGTCTTCTCCCTGGAGCAGTCCCAGGGCGTACGGCAGGGGGAGACGGACTCCACTGACAGCCTCACTCCCCGAGAATACTCGGAGGAGTGGATCATCACGGTTGGACCTCGCCGTCACGACGGGGCCTTAGCGACGACGACGACGAGTTCTGGGCGAGCGCGGACATCACCGTCCACCTCGACGACTCAAGGGAAGACGCCCCGAGCGTCACCACCGCCTCCGACCAGTCCTACATCGACCCCACTCGGGAATGCTACCACTTGGTGCAACCCGAAGATGGACGGGTGGAGGACGTCCATTCAGGGGACGACAACGATGTACCCGCCCCCCGCTTCAGCCACAGCACACCCCGCCTCCGGCGACTCCGCGGCCTGCGCGATCTGCTCCGCCGCAGGACTCGGGGGGCTGGGACATCTCGCCCCGTGCACCAGTCTCCGGAGCTACAGCAGCTCTGGGAACTTGAGGCGCGGATGGACAAGGACCGCCTACGCCTCACCCAGCTGTGAGCCGCACTCGAGCGTGAGGAGCAGCAGGGCACCGGCGGAGCAGCTCATCGCCGGGCCCAGGACGTTCAGGCTCGTATCATCATCGACGATGGAGCCGGAACGCCAGGAGCCCTGCCTCGAGCAAGCCGCAAGCTCACAGAGGCAGCAATGCTGCTCCGGAGCCTGCCTGAGCCCTCCACCAAGGAGGCACGGCTGCTTCGGAACTAGCTCAAGGACCTCCTGGAGGATGCAGCCATCCTCCAGGCGGAAAGTTCAGCAGCACGCCAGCGTGGCGCTGAAAGCCACCAACGCGGTGGCGCGGCACGCCACGAGCGCGAGCCCTCGGTACATCCCGAGGTCCCGAGAGCCCCGTCGGTTCACCAATGGCTTGGCAAGGACGTCAACGTCCGAGCCATCCTTCAAGCCCGCGGTCGACGGAAGACTGATGGAGCTGCAAGTGGCTACCATGTCCATCGGGGCGGGCGCTAAGACTCGGACGAGGACCGCGAGCCCTCGCCCGAGCCCTCAGGTCCTCGCGTCTTCAATGAGGTCATCCGAAGGGTCAGGTTCCCGTCTCGGTTCCGACAGCCGGCAAACATAGCCAAGTATTCGGGGGAAACCAACCCCGAACTGTGGCTAGCGGATTATCGTCTTGCGTGCCAGCTTGGCGGTGCGCAGGATGATCTCATCATCATCCACAACCTCTCCCTGTTCCTCGCCAACTCTGCAAGAGCTTGGCTGGAACATCTTCCCCTGTGATTGATCTTTGACTGGAGCGATCTGGTCAAGATCTTCGTAGGGAACTTCTAGGGCATGTACATGCGCCTTGGCAACTCCTAGGGACCTCAGGAGCTGCAAGCAGAAGCCGGGCGAGTCCCTCAGGGACTACATCTAGTGGTTCTCCAAGCAGTACAATGAGCTGCCCCAGGTCGCCGACTCCGACGTCGTCGGACCATTCGCTGCAGGAACTTCCTACAAAGAGCTCGTTCATGAGCTCGGACGCCAGACCCCCACTAGCATTTCCGAGCTCATGAAGATAGCAACCAGCTTTGCCTCGGGGGACGAGGCGGTCGGAGCCCTCTTCTCCGACCCAAAGGGCAAACGGAAGGAGGCCCCCGAGGGCACCTCTTCCCGGGGCCCAAACAGCAAGAAAAAGAAGGGGAAGGGAAAGGCCCCCCTCCGCAGCGACCCGCTCGTGGCAGCGACCGAACCCAAGAGGGAACGACCCCCTCGGGGCCGCTTCGACGAGATGCTTAGCAAGCCGTGCCCTTATCACCAGGGTCCGACAGTGTGTGATGCTCAAAAAGCATTACGGCCGGCAGGCGTTCCGGGACGCCGCCGGCAAGAAGCCCGCCGAGGACAAGGAGGACAAGGACGGGAAGGACGATGAGTTCCCGCCCATCGACAAGTGCCTCATGATCTTCGGCGGACCCGGGACCGCTCCCACGCCGCGCCATCGAAAGCGCGAGCGTCGGGAGGTCTACTCCGTCGGACCAGCGACGCCACGCTTCCTCGACTGGTCCCACGACGCCATCACCTTCAACCGGGACGATCACCCAGACTACGTCCCATCGCCGGGGCGTTACCCGCTCGTTGTCGACCCCGTCGTCGGCAACACAAGGCTCTCCAAAGTCCTCATGGACGGAGGCAGTGGCCTCAACATTCTCTACGCTGAGACCCTCGACTTGATGGGGATCAACCGCTCTCTTCTCCGGCCGGTGACTTTCCCGTTCCACGGGATAGTCCCGGGGAAGAGCGTGCAACCCCTCGGGCAGATCGACCTGCCCGTCTACTTTGGGACTCCTGACAACTTCAGGAAGGAGGCCCTCACCTTTGAAGTGGTAGGTTTCCACGGCACCTACCACGCCATTCTCGGAAGGCCATGCTACGTCAAGTTCATGGCCATCCCGAACTACACCTACCTCAAGCTCAAGATGCCGGGGCCAAAGGGGGTGATCACCATCGGCGCTTCCTACCAGCACGCGTACCAGTGCGATGTCGAGTGCTGCGAGTACGCCGGCGCGCTGATGGAGTCCGAGGCCCTCATCGCCGATGCCGAAAGGCTGGCGAAGGAGGCCCCGACCCCAAAAAGTTCACGGGCACCTTTGAGCCTGCTGAGGGGGTGAAAGAGGTGCCCCTCTACCCGAGCTCTCCCGACGGCAAGGTGCTGAAGATCAGCGCCACCCTCGACCCGAAATAGGAGGCTGTGCTTGTCGACTTGCTCCGCAAGCACGCTGACGTGTTTGCTTGGAGTCCCTCGGATATGCCAGGCATACCGAGGGAGGTCGCCGAGCACTCCGTGGACATCCGGGCCGGGTCCAAGTCGGTGAAGCAGCGCCTGCGCCGATTCGACGAGGAGAAGCGCTGGGCCATCGGGGAGGAGGTGCAGAAGCTTTTGGCGGCCGGATTCATCAAGGAGGTCTTCCATCCAGAGTGGTTAGCTAATCCTGTTTTGGTTAAAAAGAAAAATGGAAAATGGAGAATGTGTGTTGATTATACTAGTTTAAATAAAGCTTGTCCTAAGTATCCATTTCCATTACCTCACATTAACCAAATAGTTGATCCCACTGCTGGCTGTGAGTGACTTTGCTTTCTTGATGCATATTCCGGTTACCATCAGATTCGTATGAAAGAGTCCGACAAATTAGCGACTTCTTTCATTACTCCTTTCGGCACATATTGTTACGTAACCATGCTATTTGTCCTAAAAAACGCGGGCGCAACTTACCAGCGTTGCATGCTCAAAGTTTTTGGGGACCTCATCGGGCGGACCGTTGAGGCTTACGTAGACGATATAGTGATAAAATCTAGGAAGACCAGCGATTTAGCAGCCGACCTAGAAAAGGCACTCGACTGCCTCAAGAAGAAAAATATAAATCTAAACCCCGAGAAGTGCGTTTTCGGGGTCCCTCGGGGCATGCTCCTCGGGTTCATCGTTTCCGAGCATGGCATCGAAGCCAACCCAGAAAAGATATCGGCCATCACACAGATAGGTCCAATTCAGAACATCAAGGGAGTGCAAAAGCTTATGGGTTGTCTCGCGGCCTTGAGTCGATTCATCTCAAGGCTCGGCGAAAAGGGACTTACCTTATATCGGTTGCTAAAGAAAAATGAGCACTTTACCTGGACCACCGAGGCCCAGGAAGCCCTCGAAGGGCTTAAGGCTCTGTTTTCAAAAGCACCAGTCCTCGTGCCTCCTACGAAAGAGGAAAATCTCTTGCTGTATGTCGCTGCTACTAACCAAGTCGTAAGCGCAGCAATAGTCGTGGAATGGCAAGAAGAAGGGCACGCATTACCGGTACAGCGGCCGGTCTATTTTATTAGCGAAGTCTTGTCTGAGACCAAGACGCGTTACCCTCAGATCCAGATGTTGGTGTACGCAATCATTCTTGCCCGGCGCAAGTTGCGACACTACTTCGAATCCCATCCCGTGACCGTGGTATCATCGTTCCCCCTCGAGGAGGTGATCCAGAATTGGGAGACGACTGGGAGGATCGCTAAATGGGCTATCAAGCTCATGGGTGATGGCATCACCTACGCGCCACGCAAGGCTATTAAGTCCCATGTGCTTGTGGACTTCGTGGCAGAGTGGATCGAGACACAGCTACCACCACTCCCGACCCAAGATGAATATTGGGTCATGTACTTCGATGGGTCAATGATGAAGACCGGTGCTGGCACAGGCATCGTCTTCGTCTCACCCCTTGGGGTCCGGCTCAAATACCTGCTGCGGGTGCACTTCACGGCTTCCAACAACGTGGCCGAGTACGAGGCTCTGGTCAACGGTCTCCAAATCGCCATCGAGCTCGGGATCCGATGCCTCGAGGTCCGATAGGACTCCCAGCTCGTCGTGGACCAGGTCATGAAGGAGTCGATGTGCCAAAACCCCAAGATGGCCGCCTACTACAAGCTGGTGAGTTTGCTTGAGGAAAAGTTCGACGGCCTCGAGCTCAACCACATCTCACGACGGTACAACGAAGAGGCCGACGAGTTGGCAAAAATTGAGTCCGAAAGGGCTACGGTCCCGACGAGCGTATTTGCTAATGACCTCCACAAGCCCTCGGTCAGCATAGATCCCTCGGGGGCCAAGGGGAAGAAGACCCCCGAGCCCCCAGGAGAATTTGGATCGTCTTCAAGCCTCGCAAGCCCCTCGGGGGCTGCCGACCCCTCTGACAAAGAGGAGCCACCCGAGACCCTTGCGGATGACGGCAACGAAGCCGAGGTGATGGAGATCGAAGCCGAGATGGACGACGACAAGCCAGACTGGCACAAGCCGCTGGTCAGCTGGCTTATCCGAGGGGTTTTACCCTCGGACAAAACCAGAGCACGACGGTTGGCATGAAAAGCCAAGTCTTTCACGATGATTGACGGCAGCCTCTATTGACGTAGTCCCTCGAGCGTGCTCCAGTGCTGCATTCCCTTCAGTCAAGGCAAACGCCTATTCGAAGAAATACACGCCGGAGCCAGCGGTCACCACGCCGCACCAAGAACTCTAGTCGGTAACGCCTTTCGCCAAGGCTTCTACTGGCCAACCGCCCTGGCCGATGCTACCGAGGTGGTACGCTCCTGCGAGGGGTGCCAGTACTACGCTCGGCAGACACACCTACCGGTCCAAGCTCTCCAGACGATCCCCCTCACTTGGCCGTTCGCCGTATGGGGACTGGACCTTGTCGGGCCCCTCCAAAAGGCTCCTGGCAGCTTCAACCACTTGCTTGTCACCATCGACAAGTCCTCGAAGTGGATCGAGGCTTGGCCGATCACCCAGATCAGCTCAGCACAAGCGGTATTATTCTTCACCGACATCGTTCATCAGTTTGGTGTCCCAAACTCCATCATCACTGACAATGGCACGCAGTTTACCGGAAAGAAATTTCTGGCCTTCTGCGACGGAGTACCACATACGAGTGGACTGGGCAGGCTGTAGCCCACCCAAGAATGAACGGCCAAGTAGAACGTGCCAATGGCATGATTCTCCAAGGCCTTAAGCCGAGAATATTCAACCGATTGAATAAGTTCGGCAAGAGGTGGCTGACGGAGCTCCCAGCGGTGATATGGAGTCTAAGGACTACGCCAAGCCGAGCCACAGGCTTCATGCCCTTCTTCCTGGTGTACGGCACCGAGTCCATCTTCCCACGGACTTGGAGTATGGCGCCCTGAGGATCTGAGCCTATGATGAACAGGGCAATCAGACTACCCGCGAAGACGCGTTGGACCAAGTCGACGAAGCTCGGGACATGGCGCTATTGCACTCGGCCAAGTACCAACAGTCACTACGCAAGTACCATGCTCGGCGCGTCCGGGGCCGAGCCTTCAGCGTAGGTGACTTGGTGCTGCGGCTCAGGCAGGACAACAAAGGACGCCACAAGCTCACCCCGCTGTGGGAAGGACCATTCATCATCGCCGAGGTGCTACACCCCGGCACGTACAAGCTCGCAAACGAGAAGGGCGAGGTCTACAACAACTCTTGGAACATCGAACAGCTACGTCGCTTCTATCCTTAAATTTCCGAACATTGTACAATTTGTAAAATCTTAAAATCAACAAAAAGACCCGACTTCTACTCTTTTTACCTGATTTTTGGATTTTCGATCCGAGCCTACACTCGGAAGTGAAATGACTTTTCATTTCGCTGCGCAATAGAAAAGTGAGGCTCGACCTAACCTACGAAAAGGCCGACCCTCCCTCGGGGGCCAGGACGGGGGGAACCCCCGGACTTTCCCGAGTCTCAACGATTTCGAAAACGCAAAAATTTCAAAACACGTTGAAATCGTTTCTCCCTAAAACACGCTTCTTTCCTAAAACCAAGCGAGAACCTATAAGACTCGGAAGAGTAAGAGAAATCCCAGAGGACAGAGCCGGTCGAGCCGAGGAGGCCACTTATGCCCCAGGGCTACAGCATCTCCCCTCGCCACTCCGCGTCCGAAGGCTAACTCGCGCTCGGAAGAAAACTTATAAGATCTACGCTCGGCAAAGGGAGGAGGCTTGGAAAGAAACAACTAAGCCTTTTTTCCAAGGTTTCTTTCTGCCAAAACTCCTAGGACATCGGCTGCGTTTACGCCGCTAAGGCTACGACACCCGAATAAAGTCCCCCGAGGCTCGATGGCCCGGGCACAGGATCGGCAAGAATAAACGCCTGAAGGAAAAAAGCACGAAATGAAACAAAACATACAGCAAATATTTACATAGGCCACGAAGGGCCACCTGTTTGTTTCCTCTTAGCCACTCACGAAAAGTTACTTTTACAAGGGCACTACGGCCCGGCTTTTCTTCATGGCAGATTCAGAGGAGGAAGCTCGACTTCAGCTTCGAAGAGGCCCACCAGCGCTTCTCCTGGCTTCTTCATCGAGTCCTCTACCGCCAGGAGCTCGGCGTCGTCGGCCTCAAGGAAGCCTTCGCTGACAGGGCCAGTATCGAAGTTCCCATTGTGGGACTTCACGACCGCCAGTGTCTTCTGGACACCCGTCAGTAAGGCCTCCGTGACCCGGCCGCCGACACTGATGTAGAGTGCCTCCAGACGGCTCCGGAGCGAGATCCCCGAAGGTTCCCCACCGGCGCCGATGGAGTCACACAGCGCGCGCGCGACCTTCTGCAGTTCAAGGTGGTCGACCGCTTCGCCGTCGTAAGCCGCCTGCAGAACTACGGGAGCAAAGCATGGAGGTGAACAAAGATGCAGCAAGCAACCAAGACAATCAGGACGAAAAAGCACGACATTGCACATACCGCCAGCCTCTTCCCGGGCCTTCTGTGCCTTCTTCCGAGCCAAGTCTGCCGCGCCAACCGCCAGGCGCAACGCCTCCTGATTGTCACTCATGTCGAGGGCCAAGGCCTCAGCGACGGAGGTCTTCTTGGCGGTGAGCTCTCGGGCGGCGTCGCACTCCCATGTCATCTTGGCTAGGGCGCTCTCCAGCTCCCTCACCCGTGCTGCCAAGCCAGCGGCTTGGCCCCTCACCTCCGTGACCTCCTCCTTCAAGATGGTGTTGTCAACACTCGCTTCGGCGAGCTTGGAGGTCACGGCTGTGAGCTCGTTCTGGGCACGGGCGAGGGCTTTCCCCTTGAGGTCAAGTTGCTTCCAAAGCCCAAGCCCACCGCGAAGGAAGCGGGACTTGTCCCGGGAGGTATGCATGAGGTCCTGGAAAGGAGAGAGGAGCGGAGACGGTAAGAACAATGCCCATACGCAGGAAAAATTACAAGACATGGGGATTCACCTGAAGCTGGGCCGGGAGGTCCTTCTCGAGGACGTCGGCAATCACTGCGGAGACCCGCCGCCGAGCTGAACCCGAGCTCCCGAACGGCGTCCCATTTGGGAGCCTTGAGGTCATCCCGGAGCGAGAAGACGGGTGGCACCTAAGGATCCGCTCGGTCCACCCACTCAATCCGGGAGGCGGTTAGCTCCCGAGGCCGAGGCTCCCTCAAGGCCAACGCCCAGGGACCCTCCTCATGGGCGGGGGGAGCTCCCGGGCCGACATCCACGACCGATGACCCCGCGGCAGCAGGCTCTGTTGGGGAGGCATTGGACCGGCGCTCCCGAGGCGCCTCCAGAACTGACGGCCGAGGCCTCGGGAGCCCGAGCTGGCTCTGCCTCCAGGTCGATGACGGGCGCGACGATGGCGGCCACGGCCGGAGCAACCTCTCCCGAGGGAGGAACCTCGGAGGCCACCACCGGACCCATAGGGGGACAGTTTTCTTCGTCCGTCGACCGAGCGCTCCCCTCGGCCGTGTCACGACCCTGCACCTTCAGGACCTTCAGGTGTGACACCTGGAGGTCCGACCCCGAGCGTTTCCTGAAGCGGAGAAGGAAGAAAGGAATGTTCATAACGCCAAACAAGGTCTCCGACGAAGGAAATAACAGGTAAAGACACCTACCTCGTCTTCGGCACCACCCTCCTCTTCTTCGCCGCCCCCGCGCTCGGCGAAGCGATGGACGGCGTGGGCTGCGTTGGCAGCGGAGGAGTGGGCGTCGCCGCAGCGTCCGGGCCGGCACCGCCCTGAGGCGGGGGCCCTGCCTAGGCGCCAAGCGTCGCCTTGACGTCGCCGCCCCTCGGCGGGGAAGCTTAAGTCTGGGAGGACCCCAGCTCAAGTTCCGGCGTGTTGGCACGGGCCGGCTCTGGCTTCGACGGTTTCCGCTCACCGCTCCCCCCGCCTTCGGCCGTCGCGCCGATCAACGACGCGTCAGAGGGGAGGGTGCGCGGAAACAGGATCTCCCCGGTCCCACCGGCAGCGGCCAGGCTTGGCTCAGGCGCTGGGTCAGGGCTCGTTCCTAGCCTCTCCAGCGAGCCCTTGCGGCCGCTGGAAGGCGGAGCCGAGGCTCCGGTAGTCACGCTGCCGTAGGCCGCGCCTTTAGACACTGGTCACCGGCAGTTTCGCCTGGGCACTTGGGTCATGAGCCCCGGCACTTCTGCCGACGGGCGCCGACATTGGAGCCTTCCCAAGCTCGTCGGCGTACACCGCGAGCTTTGTGGCCACAAGGGGCCGGTTCAACACTGTAAAATCAAAACATTCTTCTTCTTCATCCTCCACGTCTTCGTCGGAGAGGATGTCCTCCTCCGGCTCCCCCGCCTCCTGACGGCGACGATGGTGCTGGGAGGATTCCTCCATCCTCCGAGCCTTCTTCTGCTTCAACGCGGTCTTCCGGTCCTTCTCCGCCTTCGCCGCTGGTCCCAAAGACGGTTCTGGGTTCGCTGAACCTTGTCCTCCGGAACAGGCGGGAGGGAAGGCTTCCCAGTCCGGGAAAGACCCTGAGACGAACTGAAAAAAGAAGTCAAGAAGAAGACCGACAGAACTGCAAAATCGACGAAGCAAACGACACTCACCAGCGCGATGAAGCCCGTACGGGGGCGCATGGGTATCCGGTTCACCTCGTCCCAGGTATGGTGGCCGCCCACCATGTACTCAACCCGGCTCATGATCTCTTGCTGGCCGATGTCCTGGGGCAGCATCGCCGTGCCCTCCCTGCGACGACCCGACGAGCATCTGGTTCAACGCCAGCCGACGGTCCATCAGCGGCAACACCGTCTACGCGTGGAACTGCGCCGCCACAGCGGCTCCCGTAAGGCCCCGGTCGCGCAGCGTCTGGAGCGCGTCGAAGTAGGCGTTGAGGTGCTTGGCCTCCTTCACCGAGCACCCCCAATCCCATTGAGGGAGGGGAGCGACGAACGCCCTTCCCGTATACTTGGGGAAGGCGTCCCCGTCGTTGCGGAGGTAGAACCAGCCGTGGTGCCAGCCCTTGTTGGAGGAGGGGGCCTTGCAAGCGATGTACTCGCCGGAGCGGATCACGAAACCGCATACCCCCCGCGCGTGGGATCTCCCGTGGCTCTTCGGACCAGCCATCTTGGTATACGAGTCGACGCGGGAGATGCGCCGCCATAGATTCCAGTGCGGGGGTACCCCGAGGTACCCCTCGCACAGGGCGGCGTTAGATCGACGCCTGCGTGATGGAGTTGGGGGATGAGGTTGTGGGGCTCCAACCCGTTGACGAAGAGCAACACCCGGCAGAAGCGGCTCGGCGGGGACCCGAGCCCGCGCTCGTGGTAAGCGATGAAGCTCACCACGTACCCCTCATCGGGCTTCGGCTCGTCATGGTCGTTCGACGGCACGACCCACTCCGGGCGCTCCGCGTTGGTGCGGGGGCGTAGGAGCCCCAGCCCCACGAGACGCCCCAGATCCGCCTCCGTTACGAAGCTGCGAGGCCACGGCTCCATCCTAAGGATGCCAGCGGCGACGGCAGCGGCGTCGGTGCGAACCGGGGAGGAAGACATGGCGAGCTAAAGGAGAAGAACGGGGAGAAGGCAACGATGTTGGTCGCGGCGGCACTTCTCACTCGAGCGAGCAACGAAGGAGAAAGGGCAGACGACGAAGGCAAGAAAGAGAACGGTTGCACGAGCAAATGGCTAGGGTAGAAAGAAAAAACCGTGTGTTTTTCTTATATACCCGGGCGACGGATCGAAGGAGATGCGGAGGATCCGCCGCATTAACTGCGTGGGGCCCGCCACGATCCCCACGTCGCCGCCGTTTTCGCGCACGCCACCGCGTCGACTGCCCCAAACCGTCGCGTCCGTCAGGCTGCGCGTCTCAAAAGGTCAGCCGAATCATTACGCCTACCTGCCTCGATTCCGCCGATACATTCCCCTTCTCGATGAAGGAACCTCGGGCTCGGGCGCCCGTTACGTTCCCAGGGGATCAAAGACTGGCCCATAGTGGCTCGAACAGTCGCCCCAGGAAAACCGAGTTAGGGACAGCTAGGGGATAGGTCACGAAAACGGCCAGTATCCCGACGCCCGAGCGTCACAAGGGACATCCCGTGCTGTGTTCAAGTCCCAGTAGTGAGTCGGTTACGTGGAATCCCTCCGTGGGAGGCATCATGCCCTCGGGACCCATCGAAGGGACCCGACATCCACTAATTGACCCTCGGAAAACATTTGGAGTGTGCTCAGGCCACTAGCCGACCCCTAACGAACGGGGCACGGACCTCCACTTGGACCAACCCGTTTGTAGCTCACCGGAAATGCCGACTCGTGCCCCAGCGGGGAAGTCGAGCAGGACCAAACCTTCCTCTTCCCGAAAAAAGAGCGTGGAGGTCGAATTAAAAGAGACAGGGAAGAGCCCGATCGATCTCCGATACGAAAACGGAGGGTCGGGAACTTGCTCTGCACCTTGGAAAGACCACCGAACTACCTCCCTAACACGATGGGAGGCTCAGGGGCTCCGCTTCCAAAGGAACAACCCCCCAAAATAAATCAAAATAACACCCGAGGACTAATAATCACGATTTTAAGCCTTTGGAGGGATATAACATCCCTCCAAAGCCTTGAGGGCTACACCCGGTGGGTGCGCTCGCGCGCACCCACCGGAAAAAACAACCCATACTTCATCTCTTCGACAGGAAGAACCGGCGTGAACCTGTGGAGGAGTGCCTTCACTCCGCCACAGGCTCGGGGGCTACTGTCAGGTACTAAAGTATGGGGTACCAAACTTCGATGCGAAAACATACATTCCCAACACGGCCTGGCCCAGGAAAGGCCAGCGGAAGCCCACGAAGGCCGCGCCTACGGAGGCCCATGATGATGCATCAACGCAAACCTACCCTCGGGGAAGCGGCACCCTCGGGCGCCAATTCTCCTGATTCGCCCGAGCCTCTCCGAGAGAGCTCGGGAAAGCGGCACCCTCGGGCACCAATTCTCCGATTCGCCCGAGCCTCTCTGAGAGAGCTCGGGAAAGCGCCACCCTCGGGCACCAATTCTCCGATTCGCCCGAGCCTCTCCGAGAGAGCTCGGGAAAGCGCCACCCTCGGGCACCAATTCTCCGATTCGCCCGAGCCTCTCCGAGAGAGCTCGGGAAAGCGCCACCCTCGGGCACCAATTCTTCGATTCGCCCGAGCCTCTCCGAGAGAGCTCGGGAAAGCGGCACCCTCGGACACCAATTCTCCGATTCGCCCGAGCTTCACCATCCCTCTCAAGTGCATTCTTTCAAAGGCATCCCATGCATAGCTGACGTCAGCAGAGCAACCTTAGACCGCAAGGGACCTCTCTGACCACTTTATAGGCATGGTCCCATCGGATGGGCCCCTCGACACAACAGCACCCTGAATGCGCACGTTCGTCGTACCAACTGCCCCATCTCCTTTGGCAGGCTATCTGACGGTCCTCCTCCTCCCACGCCGCTACAAGGACAGTCAACCGTACGACTCCCCGGGCTGACGAGGGGATTCGCCAACTACGACGGCGACCGCCATACCCCGGCTACACGTGTGACACCAGGAAATGGGGGACGACGGTCGTCCGGCCAACCAGGGGGAATGGGCGAGCCTTACGACCGGTCTTGCCAACCACCTGGAATGTACCTCACAAGGAGAAAGAAGCGTCCGAGGGATTACACTCCCCCCGCTCTATCCCATCAGGCCACCGATGGCACCAAGGCTTCCCGAGCCTCGGGAGCTTGTACCCGGAAGTCAACCTATCTACACATTGCACTATGCAAGGACGGACACGACGGCATGACGTATTGCCATACAGCCATCCATAACCAGCACTGTGAGGCGCCTTGGAACTCACCAATGGAATAGTGGCAGATCAGCCGAATGACAAATGCCATGCCACCGAAGCGCCAAGACGAAGGCGTGGCTGACGATCGCCACCAGTCATCACCAACTCCGCCATACCGAGTACTGTAACACACTGTGTAACTCTAGCCCTTCCCTTGTAACTATAAAAGGGAGGGCAGAGGCCAGCCTTAGACGATCCCTCTCAATCTCTCACAAGCTCACTCACACTCACAGCCACTCAACAACGAACAACAAAAAGCAATCTATACGCACTTAGACACTCGTAAGAGACTTGGGAGCCTTTCCCTCTCTTGCTCAGCTTGTAACCCCTACTACGAGCACCCCGATACAGGGCAACATGACTTAATCCCACACTGGATGTAGGGCACTCATTGCCTAAGCCAGTATAAATCCTGTGTTCCCCCTTGCACGCCACCCGTGACCTCAACCGTGAAATACAAGTTTACTAGCCGGTGTTAGCACTCGCTAAAACTAGCACCGACACCAATCTTTCCTTTCTTTAATAGACTCCGAACGTGATCGCTTCTTGGTGCCGGAGACTCGTGCTGACGTCATCAATCGGCTATTGTCTTCAATCGCACCGTCTTCACTTCGGCCCAACAATCGATTCCGGACCCGATCGGCTGTTCTCAACTCTTCGCATAGAAGGCTCTGCTTCCCGAAAATCGACTGTCTCTGTTCTCGGTATCGGCTACATATTCTCAGTCCAAATTTTGGTGTAAACAAGTACATGTTATTAAATTCAAACCACAACTAAATCTACTCGTAATCACTATCATCGTCATCTTCTAGGAGGGATTGTCGGACCTTCATTTTCACTAACATATTGCCATCCAGTTTCATCTTCGCTGTCACTTGACTCATCTTGTTGCCCTTCCGCCTCTCTTTGTCCACGAAGGTCATCAACTACACTAGCATCAACACGAACACCATCTTCACTAGCTGGATGCTCATTTTCCAGACTTCCTTCAGTAAGCTGAACATGCACACCTTCACAATCATCATCTTGGTAGGACAATACCACGACATTGGGTATATTGTCATTGTCATTTTCAGCCACACTCCACAAGTGTCTGTGAGAAAATTTTTGAACAACTCACCAGTTCTCATGATACTTGGTGTCTAGCAAATAAAATACCTTTGTTGCATGCGTTGCTAGAATAAAAGGATCATCCTTGTACCACAAGCTGCCATGGTTTATGCTTCTGAAGTACCCATCTTCCTTCATACGGAACTTCTTTCCATGAGTGTCAAACCAATCACATCGAAATAGAACCATTGTCCTATGGGCACCCGAATTTGTGTTGTACCTAAGCTCAATTATTTCCTTCAGGGAACCATAGAAGTCAATATCTTGGTTGTCATGTGTACCCTCAACCATAATTCCGCTATTTTGTGTTCTTCTATTTTTCTCACGGTCTGCAGTGTGAAATCGAACACCATTAACAAGACATGCCGAATAAATTCGAACTCGCAGTTCAGGCTCACATGAAAGTGCAAATAGGTCATCGTTTATGTCTTGTTTCTCCACATAACGAAGTTTTACCATCTGCACAAAAAATCATTTGACAAAAAAAGTTTGCTTGTTCAAACTAGGAAAAAAATGATGAAATGAATTAATAGAGAGGTCAAACTCACGTGCTTCTTAAACCTGGGAGAAAATTGCTTCTCAAGGGTTTTTTAAACATTAGGACACCCTTCATTCTCCAACTCCTTTTTGTATAACCTGAACAAGATAGTTAATGAAAAAATTAGGGCTAATAGTTAAGTTACAAGAAACAGTGAAAATAGTAGATGGGCTGACATGCTCAATATACGGCTCAACCTCCGAACAATTGTTTATCACGAACCAAACCATTTTCTCATAATCATGCTCAAGATATGTAAGATTAGGTGCTCCAACAACATAAGCCCAATGCTGGAAAATAGATAACTCCCCTTCCACAGTACCAACACGCTCTCTATTCCTGCCCTCCCAATTGTGTCGTGTCTCAACATCATCACCAAAGTACCTTGAGTAAAAAGTCAAGCACTCAGCAACAACATATGCTTCTGCAATGGATCCTTCAGGCCTTGCCATGTTCCTCACAAACCACTTCAATGTAAGCAACCTTCTTTCTACTGGAGACCATGCAAGGCGGCCTCGTATTCGGCCGCGTTGTTGGACGCCATGAAGTGAATTCGCAAGACGTAACGGAGGTGCTCACCGGAGGGCGATATAAGGAGTACTCCGGCTCCAGCACCGCTGATGCTGAGGGACCCGTCGAAGAACATTGTCCAATACTCTTCCTGTGCCGGATGCGAAGACTCTTGTATCTCTGTCCATTCAGCTATGAAATCGGCGAGTACCTGCGACTTGACTGTTATTCGGCTGCGAAAATCAATGGAGTATGTTCCTAGCTCTACTGCCCATTTTAGGATCCGGCCGTTGGCATCTTTGTTTCGGAGGATGCTACCCAGGGGGTATTCAGAGATTACTGCTATGGAATATCCTTCAAAATAGTGACGGAGCTTTCTTGAGGTGACGAGAACAGCGTATATCAATTTCTGCACCGTTGGGTAACGGGTCTTGGACTCGTTGAGGACTTCACTGATGAAGTAAACTGGTTGCTGGACCGGATAGGCGTGACCGTCTTCTTCTCGTTCAACGACGATGGCAGTGCTGACGACGTTATTAGTCGCGGCGATGTAGATCAGCAATGTTTCGTCCTTTTTTGGAGCTGTGAGGAGCGGAGGACTCGTCAAGAAGCGTTTGAGTTCTCTGAAGGCCGTATCTGCCTCTTCCAACCAGGTGAACTTCTCGCCAGCTTTTAGTAACTTGAAAAATGGGAGGCCTTTCTCGCCCAGTCTGGAGATGAAACGGTTAAGGGCCGCCATGCACCTGGTGAGCTTTTGCACATCTTTGACATTGGTCGGAGGCCTCATCCTCATAACCGCGTTGATTTTTTCCGGGTTGGGGAGGATGCCTTGCTTGCTGACGATGTTACCGAGCAAGTTGCCGGATCGGACGCCGAATATACACTTGCCAGGATTAAGCTTCCATTGGAATTTGTCCAGTTTTTCAAAAACTGCTTCGAGGTTGGAGATGAGGTCTTCAGCCGTTCGAGTCTTGATGACAATGTCATCAACGTATGCTGCAGCGACATTAGGGATAAGGTCGTCCATACAAGCTTGAATCGCCCGTTGGTAGGTTGCTCCAGCATTCTTTAACCCGAAAGACATGGTCTTGTAGCAATAAGCCCCGAAAGGGGTGATGAAAGACGTCTTCTCTTGGTCTTCTTCCTTCAAAGCGATCTGATGGTATCCAGAGTAGCAGTCGAGGAAGCTGAGTAGCTCGCAACCTGCTGTTGAGTCGACGACTTTGTCGATTCGTGGAAGACCGAAGGGGTCTTTAGGGCAGTGTTTGTTGAGATCGGTGTAATCAACGCACATTCTCCATTCATTATTCTTTTTTCTTACAAGCACCGGATTGACTACCCAATCAGGGTGATACACCTCTCTGATGAAGCCGGCAGCTAAGAGCCGAGCTATCTCTACCCTAATGGCCTCCTTCTTGTCTGGAGAGAATCGCCGGAGTTTCTGCTTGGTTGGCTTGGCGGTCTTCGAGACATTCAAGGAATGCTCGATCAACTTCCTGGGAACGCCGGGCGTATCCGCTGGTTTCCATGCGAAAGTGCTTACATGCTCCCTTAGGAAGTTGACGAGAGCGTCTTCCTATTTGGGATCGAGGTCGGCCCCGATGTGAGTAGTCTTGTTTGGCTCGCCGGGGACCAGGACAACCTCCTTCGTTTCCTTGTTCTTGGTGGCTGATCTTGATGGGGTCTTCTCTGGGATGACTTGGTCTTCTGGAGCTACTTGCTTTGCTTCCGCAGCACAGATGTTCATGAGTATGGATTCTTCGACAGCTTCCGCCATGGCAATGGCCTCTCGCTCGCAAGCATATGCAACTTGGAGATCGGCGCGAATGGAAAGGACGCCGTTCTCCGCTGGCATCTTCATAACGAGGTAGGTGTAGTTGGGGATGGCCCCGAATTTCGCCAGAGCTGGTCGGCCGAGGATAGCATGATAAGCGGCGTCGAAGTCGGCCACCAAGAAGTCGATGTGCTCGATGCGGAAGCACTGTGGGTGCCCGAACTGAACCGGGAGGCTTATCTGCCCTCGAGGATATGACGGCTGTCCCGGGACGATACCCCAGAAGGGAGCTGA
Source organism: Eremochloa ophiuroides (assembly GCA_038502445.1). Classification (NCBI taxonomy): domain Eukaryota; kingdom Viridiplantae; phylum Streptophyta; class Magnoliopsida; order Poales; family Poaceae; genus Eremochloa; species Eremochloa ophiuroides. Next base: position 23,157,258 of record JAHLJS010000003.1, on the reverse strand, counting down.
TGTGGGTCGCAAGTCTTCTTCTTTTAGCCCGAGTTCCTTGGCAGCTTCGAAGAACAGGATGTTGAGGCCGCTGCCGCCGTCGATGAGCACCTTCCGGAAACGCATCGTGCGTATGACCGGATCGACGATCAATGGAAAGCGACCCAAGTACGGAATCTGGGTCCATTGGTCGGCCCTATTGAAGGTGATGTCTTGGTGGGACCAAGGTGGAAGCCTTGGATCAGCGATCGCGCTGTCGGAATTGGCAACGGAGTTGACACGTCTATTGACGAGTTTCTGCTCCCTCTTTGACTCGATGGCGGCGCGTCCACCGATGATGGTGGAAACGGTTCGGTGTGCGTCAGTGAAGCCTGGAGGCTTGTCGGTGTCGTCGCGCCGGTCCCTGTCAGACTCTACGTGAACCTTCTTCTTCTCTTCTACGTAGAACTTCCTAGAGAAACCCTCGCACTCCCTCATGGTGTGCTTGTGGTGCTTGTGGACGGAGCACTGGGCGTCGAGGAGCTTGGAGTAGGCCTCCTCGTAATTGCGCTTTGGGGCTGGTCGGGTGTTGTAAACTTGGCGGCGCCTCTCTCCAGCCCTGGAGCTCTCGGGTTCGTCGTAGCGGCGGTGTTCTGAGCGTCGTCGATGGTCACGGTCATCGCGGCGGTAGTCTCTCCGAGGAGCTCGATCATCCTGGTGCCGATCAGTTCGGTGGCCCTCTTCTTGGTTCCGGCGACTGGTCGGGGAAGCGAAGGCGACTGTGAATGGAGTGATGAGCTGCGTCATTTCCATCGGCGTATTTGATGGCGATGCGTAGCATCTCAGGCAACGGTGGTCGGGCTGGTACGGTATAATTTCTTCCGCAGTTCCTCATCGGGCCTCAGGCCGCGCATAAACGCGGAGATGGCTTCTGCATCTGTGATGTCGGGGATGTCATTTTTGATTTTTGAGAAGTGCCGGATGTAGTCTCGCAGGGAGTCCCGAGAGCCTTGCCGAAGTCTTTCAAGATCATACTTCGTGCCCGGTTGCTTGCAGGTGGCGCGGTAGTTATTGACGAACTGCTCTTTCAACTGATCCCAAGTATCGATGGAGTTCGGCCTCAAACTATGAAGCCAGTTGTTGGCGGAGGCGCTGAGCATGACCGGGAGGTAGTTGGCCATCACATCCCTGTTTCCACTGGCGGCTTGGACGGCGATCTCGTAGACGTTGAGCCATTTGTTGGGATCGGCTCTTCCGTCGTAAGTCTTGACGCCGACAACTTTGAAGTTAGGAGGCCAGACAACTGCTCGGAGTGCCGGCGTGAATGGCAGTTCTGGGGCGGTCTTGTCATTGGGGAAGCCATGCGTCTGATCATACTCTCTTCGTCGCTCGGCCTCTGCTGAGTGTCTGGCTTCTCTCCTGTTCTCGATGCGGCCGCGTAGGTCTTTGGTCTTCAGCTTTGCGTGGAGGTCGGATTGGTTCACCTCTTGGTCGCCGTCTCGCCGATGAGGTCTCTGACCACCGCGAGACATCTCACCATCTTCGCCGACGAGCTCTGTAGCCGATGCCATGCTATGAGATGGCACTTGTCTTCCTTCGTTGATCTGGACCTGAGTTGCTTGGAGAAGAGCGGTGAGCCGCCCGAGCTCTGGAGTCTGGGGTAGCCTCTTGGCCTCGGCGATCGCGACGGCGACATTGGCGCTTGGAGTCGTGCAGACCTCGTACTGCCCGAGCATGCAAAATTCGGGCTCCAGATTCTTCACCGCAGTCCTCCTCGCTTTAGCTTGCTGCTCGCGGCGTCGTCTGCGATCGGCGTTCCTTGCCTCGCGGGCTGCTCGGGCTTCTTCGGACTCATTGGGCGGTGGGTCGCTGTCGTTGCTGATGGCAAGGACCGGTCCCCCAAAAAATTGCTTGATGGGGGGTAGATCGGCGGGAAGGCCACCCTCTTGATCATCATTGTCGGGGCGGACGTTATCGGGGGTGATGAAGGAGCTGGTGCCGGCGTGTTGACGCAGCGTTTGAGCGAAGTTGGAAGCTGCGTTTTGTAGCCCGAGCGGCAAGTAGCCGTTCGGAGGACGATCCGCTCGAGGTCGCTCCTCGACGATGCGCTCGAGAGGTGTGACGGTGACAACCAGTGTTGTGTCGGGGGACAGCGAAGAGGGGCGGTGCGTCGTGGATGACACGGACTCCAGGATTTGGAGTCCCTCTGACAGCTTCTTGGTGACCCGATCTATAGACCCGATCAGGTCGTCTTTGTCGATGTTTTTTCAAACGTAGCGTGGCAGCCTTTTCGTCGGAGGCAACACGCAGGGGATCTGAGCTGCGTCCAGAATCACCCCTTCGCCGTTCGCGCGCGACGACCCAGGTGATGGATCCCACCGTGAAGATCTGGCCCGGCGTCGGGAGCTCGATGGAGCTTGAAAAAATCACCTTGTTCGCCATGGAATCAGGTGGCACACCCCCTACTTGGCGCGCCAATTGTCGACGGAATACTGGCGATAGTCTACCGAGGGGTATGCCCGCGGTAGTAGATGAGACGGTGAAGGTGCGCCTGAGACGAACAAGGGAGCACAATTCGTGCGGAACAGAGATTTAGACAGGTTCAGGCCGCCACGAGGCGTAATACCTTACGTCCTATATGTTGCTGTGTTGTATTGCTAGTAGATTAGATGAATCGAGTAGACCCCCCTGCCCGCCTTATATAGTCCGGGGGGCAGGGTTACAAGTTGATCTTGCCATACATAATAGATTACAATCCTAGTCGATCTAGGAAACCAATCGGCTAGATCCTAGGAAAGCTATTTTCTTGCCCGCCAAGGACTCGGCGGATATACACGATCTCCTGGAGATCGTATGGGCAACGCGTCCTTGGTAGTTCAGGCCTGTTCGATAGACTTGGGCCAAGTATGACTATGCGGGTATACGGGCTTATACCCCCACAGTACATCCATCCATATTGTACTGGACCTCTAAGAATAGCCTCTTCAGGTAAATGGACAGCCAAGTGTAGCATCACATCAAAGAAGGAAGGAGGAAATATTTTCTCAAGCTTGCATAGGATAACTGGGATGTCAGCTTTCAGTCTTTCCAGGACATCTAACTTCAAAGTTTTTGCACAAAGTTGCTGAAAAAATTACCTAGTTCAGCAAGTGCTTCGTATATGTCCTTGCTCATGATTCCTCGGACAGCAACAGGTATAATCCTTTGAAGAAGAATATGACAATCATGAGTTTTCAGTCCTTGGAGGTTGCATCCATTTGCAGTAACACAAGTTGCTAAGTTGGAAGCATATCCATCTGGAAATTTTACACTCTTCAAAAAGTCACAAAATTGAATCTTCTGTTCTTTAGTCATTATGTAAGGGGCATAAGGAACACTGTATGAATCTCCATCACGGATCAAGTGTAAATGCTTCCTAATGCCCATATCTTCCAAATCAAGCCTAAAATTTATACCGTCCTTTTGACTTCCCTAGACATGCCTAGAAATGTACCTAGGATGTACTCACATATAATTTTCTCAATGTGCATCACATCAAGATTATGTTGTAGCTTCAAACTCGACCAATACGACAAATCCCACAAACATGACCTTCGCTTCCAACATTGGCCCTTTACGTCCCGCTTTTTTTTTTTGCTTTCAGGATGCTTTCCTGGTCTGACATCCTTGACCCTCTCTAGCTGCTCCATCAGCTCAATCGTGGTAAATTTCTTTGAGTTCTCACGGTTTTCAATCTTACCATCAAACATCTTGCTCCTCCTCCATGGGTGGCCCCTAGCAAGAAAACGTCGGTGACCAATGTAACATATCTTATTCCTTATCCTTTGGGAGCAAGGGTTTTTGTCACAATACACACAAGCATAATAACCTCTTGTGACTCTACCTGACAATGTGCTCAAAGCAGGATAATCATGAATGCACCAAATTACAGCATCATGTAAATCAAACTTCTTGCCAATAAGTGCATCAGCAGTAGGGACACCTTTCCAAAGCTCTAGCAACTCCTCAACAAGTGGCTCCAAGAAGACATCAATATACTTTCCTGGGCATTCTCGACCAGGGATAAGCAGGCCCATGATAAAGTTAGATTGCTCCACACATTCCCATGGAGGAAAGTTGTATGGGATAAGAAACACTGGCCACATGCTATAGGAGGAGCTCATCTTACTAAATGGATTGAAACCATCAGTAGCCAGGCCAAGTCTGATGTTCCTTGCATCTTTTGCAAACCACCCATACTTCCTGTCAAAGTCTTTCCATGCCTCGCCATCAGCTAGATGGCTAAGCTCATTCTCCCCCTTCCTTCCTTTTCAACTTGTGCCACTGCACCTCCTCTGCCATTCTTTTGGAAGAAAAGATTCTCTTCAGCCTAGGAATCAATGGAAAAAGTCGCAAAACCTTCTCAGGAATCTTCTTCCTTCCATCATTGCCTTTCCATCTTGATGCACCACAAACCGGACAAACATCATGTTTTTCTAAATTCTTTCGAAACAGTACACAATTATTTGGGCACACATGAATTGAATTGTATCCGAGCCCCAATGCCCGGATAAGTCTCTTTGCTTCCTCATATGATGCAGGAATGGAGCAATTTGGGAATGACGATGACAACAACTTCAATAGCGCTGTGAAAAAACCATTAGATACTCGGTAAAATGACTTCATATGAAGTAACTTCACCACAAATGAAAACCTTGTGCAAGGACCACCAGGATACAATTGTTGCTTCATCTCTTCCAATAGAATTGCAAACATAGACTTTTTCCTGTTTCCTTCCTCTTCAGCTGTGTACAACTCCTCTACCATACCACGAATTCCATCGTCAGGGTCATCTTCTTCATCTACATTCATGCCAAAATCCTCATTGACACTAGTATGTTCATCAACATGGTCGTTAACTTCATGTGGTACAACCTCCAATGATTCTCCATGATGTACCCATCTAGTGTAAGTATAAGCCATCCCATGAATATACAAGTGATCCTCCACCTGCCCTTTAGGTTTGCGAATCCGATTCAAACACCGACGACATGGACATAGAATCTCTTCATCGTCACTGAATCTCTCGGAAATAAAGGTCATGAATTCATTGACCCCATCCACGTGTTCCTTGCTAAACATCATACTATTGATCCAAGACCTATCCATCTGCATCAAACCACGAGATAAACTTGGTAAAAAAGAATTACATATATATGATATTTAACCAAAATTTTCAAATATGAGATATGACATTATGACTATGCAATATGTATACACTAATTCAGCATTGCTTTATTTCCAATAAAGGGTTAACAAATAAACAAACACTATAAACTAAGATACAATTTGGTATTATCATGAACTATTGACTGCAATGGGGGCAAAGCAGTAAGCAAATACTATGCACCAGGTTACTTCACTAAGCAAATCAGTACCTTCCTTGTAGGCTACCACGTCGAAGAGAACAAATCAAGGAAGTTCTAACAGCTGCTGAGGAGATCTTTGCTGCTCGCCACGGCGGTCGGCCCTGGTCACCAAGCTGCTCCTCGTCCCACCTCTCTACTGGTTGTGTGCTGCGCCGCTGGATGCGGTCCGCGTAGCTGCCCGCCGGTGGCCTAGGGTGGCGCCGCTGGTTGCAGCTGGCCTGGCTGGACGCGCCGCAGACCGCCGCTGCCTGGCTGGCCGCGCCGCCGACCGCTGCTGCCCGGCTGGCCGCGCCGCCGGTCGCTATGCCTTAGGCAGCTGCGCCGTTCCCCTCTACCCAGCGCCCGCACGAACAAGTCAGGAGTAAAGTCACGCACGGATAGATGTAAATTACCATGTTTTATTCCAATATATGGGTTCGTATATACAAATAAAACAAAACAAGTGGCGTAGCTTAGTGGTAAGATTGATTCAATCGACTCAATAGGTCTCTGGTTCGATTCCCCAACCTGACCTCCTTTTTTTGTAAAACACGCTGACCGCGCGAGGGGGTGGGCACGGCGCTGTTGGGCTGAGCGAGGGCGCGCTGTTGGGCTGCCTTGGGCTGAGCGAGGGCGCGCGGGGGTGGGAGCGCTGTTGGGCTGAGGGATGGCTGGGCTGAGCGCGAGAGGGGTAGATTGTTGGGCTGAGCTGTGATGGTATGCTTAAACAGGCAGCCTTTCGAGCTTGAATGCATCCTTAGGTTGATTGCAAGGTGGCCCACCTTGAGATAAATAATAGACAAAACAAAAAATATCTGATTATATGAATAGGACATGCCAATGTGGACAAGAGTATTTAAAATAATTTCAAAAAAATAATTTGTGACACACACCTTATGTCAAAGTTTTTTGACATTAAAAAATTAGGCCTTATGACAAAGGAAATATTGTCATTAGATGGAATTGGACTAGTTGTATGACATTTATTGTGACCTGCAAGTTTTTATTGTCACTAGGGCGCAATCCCTAATACAGAATGTCATAAACCAGATAATATAATGACATTATGACCTGTTGTCATATGAAAAATCTCAAAAAATCACATAATTCTTGTAGTGGAAATACTGCAAAGACTTTCATTGGCATTTAAATTAAGCATGGTGCTTAGATTAACTAGCCTTCCTTAACTAAAATTAAACATGGAGTTTTGTTTGGTTATTGAAATAGAAATTGTTGTAGTAAACATTGGATATTTTGTTGGACTAACCCCTATAGAAAACTTTCAAAATCAATCTAGGTAAGTCATGAGATGAATTCAAATCAAAGATGAGATAGGACACATGATGGATTTTAATAACTTTACAGAGGAAGACACAGCTCATTCATCATGAATGAAAGAACTGAGTATTAATAATTTATTCACTTCATCTTCTGCTGCAAGTTACTCATGCCGGTATAGAACATAATCTATGATAACATAATATCAATCATATCTTCTTAATAGCATAGATGGAACATGACAAAATTCTGAAAAATAACCTATGTTTCAAAATTGTACAATCCTTCGAGTATGTGTTGTCCACTAATTTGTTGCAGGCATAATAATGAATGGAGTGACAAGGTGTCATAAGATCAAAGAAGCAAAAGATGACAAAGAGGATAAGCAACAAAGGAGACAAGATGCTCATGAATAACTCAAGATGCAAGAGAAGGAAAGGACCACCAGTCATCTACCCTTCATTAATTAGTGCCATCATGCTCTAATGACGAAGGTAGTATCTTAAGGTAAGTGGTCACTATTTTCCTCTTGATCTTGGTATGCACATAAATAAAGATGGCCAACATGTTAGAGTTACAGCTTTAATTGATTAACCTAATTAACTCAATATGCTTTGTCCTTTAAGATTGCTCATGGCATCATTCTCTTGATCTCAGTCTTAACCAAATGTACTAAAACATTGTATTCTATCTTTAGGAAGCTGATAGTCATACTCATGTGAAAATTTATATATTATATAGAGATAGACGACCCTTCCATTGGTTAAGCAATTTAAATCTTTTCTGTCATGTGAACTTAAATACAATATTAAATGTTTAACCGTTCATGCTATAAGTGAATAAATTATGCAATATCAACTTTGCCTCGTTCAATGTGCCTAATGATAGAGAAGAATAAAGAAAGAAATAGATTCGATTCTGTTGGTGTTTTTCCACCAGCAGAACCCATGAACTTGATCTCTACCTTAGTTTTGCAAATAGGATAACACTTTGAATAAAGTTTGTTAATTCCCTAAAAATTCTACGAGTGAAAGTTTTATGAACATGCACGCTGAGCAAGATGCTGCCAGTTTACACAATTAATGCTCTACTTCAACCTGCTGGCCAAGTAAAGAACAAAAGTGACATCACCATCACCAGAGGTGCAACCATCAAGACCTGCATCTCCAAGATGAAAAGCTACACAAGAGTGAAGAAAAAAGTCCTATCGATAGACTTTAAAATTTCGCACCCTTATCATAAGGTAATATGGTAGTTATCTAATTAATTAGTATTCATAATTTACATTAGTAATTTTACTTTATCATATTTATCTTTATGCATGTCAAAAAGAAAAAAAAAAGAAAAATCTTTATTGTCTTATTTACTGCATCACAAAATATTAAAGCTCCACGTGAATAAATTTATGGTATCCCTGTAGGAGTATTTACTGTGGTGGCATAAAAAATGATAATAGCATCTGTATTTACTTTATTGCATTATGAAAATCCTAAGCCCCATGAAAATAAATATTCTTCGTGGTGGCAAAAAAAATAAAAATATATATCATGCATAAATATTTGATTTCTGCATAAAGCAAATTAGAAAATCCTATGAAGATAATCCTGCTAGAACCTATCAATTTAAAATCAACTTCAAAAGAATAATCAATTACTTATTGGCTGACCGCTAATCCCTTATCATATTCGAGCCTCGAGTTTTGGTTTTCTTGTTGGAGTACAATTATGCAGGATAACATTATTACGAAGGAGTGAGTCTATTGGTGGCGCCCACCAGACTACTACTGGCAAGCTCACTCTAAAGATCATCAATACCAAGTATTGCAATCATCTAGCTTGGGAGAGGAACATCCCCTAATTATCAGGTAACTATACCTAGACGATTATCGAGCCTATTTTATAGTCATAAAATACCAAAAATATGTGAGCACATGAGGTTCACAATAGTATCATAGGAAAATTTAAAAATACCAAAAATATGTGAGCACATGAAGGTCCACCCAATTAGGAAACTCCTGCTGGAAATATAAAATTAATCACTTACCATGGAGTGGTACTAAACCTAACCCCTTTCCATGAGATTTGGTATTTTTGTTGGCAATTAAGTTTCACAGGAAAATACAAGATCAACGAGCTAGTCAACCCAATGCCCTTACGCTGCCGATACACCTGCTCCCAGGATCACTCAATTTGCAACATAAAAGACCCTGTCAAATATCCAGTTTGAGGGAGGGCACCCTCCATTTAAAATCCAGCTAAGTATAAATTTCCCACCTTATTATTATTGTACCATATCGCTTTTCGCGTGAGTTAGCTAGTGAGATAAAATTTGAAAACCAAATAAATATTTAGTTATATATTAGAGTATGTTTAGAGTCAGTCTAGGCTAGAGTCTAATAAAAAACTAGAGAACATTAAAATTTTATCTTAGAGATGATGAATAGTTGCTCTGCCGTAATTCCTTTCAAGTGCGTAGTTTTCAACCTCAAATTCTCCTGAGTTTTAGATACTACTGTTTTGACTTACGAATTTACTCTGAACCTGAAATTTGTGGGAGGTATATGCTTGAGCTAAATCTAAGTGATTGATTGATATGATACATGAAGGTTTGAGCTGTTATTTATCTTACTAGTTGACATACACGTGCGTGTGTCGCACGTGCCACATGTACGTGTTTTTAGTAATATTTATAATCGGATGGATGGAAAATTAATAAAATTTCTTTGGAGCCAGATATGTATATATCTTTTTCAACTATAAAATAGGATAGGGCCGTGATATGTACATACAGTTAAACTTCTCTTGATTAGCATGAATTTGAGACATACATCTATATGTAAATAAATACTATTGCTTAGAAAAATAATGTAAATAAATACTATTGCTTAGAAAAATAATCAAGTAAACATTAACAAACATCATTTAATATATCAAAATATAGATTCTTTTTATATTTGGGATTGGGAATTGTAAAAGTTGTCATATGCAACTTGAAAGTGCCACTTTGTGACTACTGACCAAAAAAGTTTCAGTTGGGTACAAATTATGGCAAAAAAAAGAGTTGTCTAAAGAAGATTATATCAGAGCAACATACTTGCACACATTCATCATTTCAGTTGGCCATGCCACAAAAGGAGAACACAAATGTGGCCAGATTAAAAGTGTATATATAACAATTTAATGCAACTCCGAGTTTGAATTCTGAAAACTAGAAAGTGCTACCAAATCATGCTTCCATCAGCAATATTAGAGTTCGGACCATGAACAAGATAGTTGCAATTGCCTGTGCTGTGTTCATGTACAACTTCCTATTGGCATACATTAGAATAATATATAAGTAGTTGTCTTAACAATGGGCCGCTATGCTTATAATTTATGTTTGTTGGCTCTTCTCATATGCCCATGAAAAGTTGGGTTTAATTTCAGCTACAAAGGAAGAAAAAGAATACATGAGTACATGACCGTACATGTGTGAATCTGAAGCTTAATGCAAAATGTTTGTTTTGAATGGGTCACCTCGGTACATAGTATGTTTTTTTGGCCTAGTTTCCAAAAGAAGTTCTAGTAGGCGGACGGTGAGGGAGGCCCTCATGAATGATAAATGGATGGAAGATATTCAAGGGGCGATCTCTGTAAAAGCCTTACTGGAATTTCTTCAGATTTGGGGCCGTCTCACTTTGATTGAATTGCAAGAGGGAAGTTCCTGATAAGCATATTTCGAGACTATCTAACTCAGGAGAATATTCCGCAAAATCTGCCTATGATGCTCTCTTCCAAGGGGCTACTTACTTTGGACCGGCCCAAAGGATTTGGAAATCACGCGCTCCCACAAAATGCAAATTTTTCATGTGGCTGGCAGCCCACAATCGCTGTTGGACTGCTGACAGACTTGGACAGAAAGGTCTCCCCTATCCGGATAAATGTCTGCTTTGTGACCAAGAGGAGGAGAACATCCAACATCTTCTTATTGAGTGTGTCTTTACCGGGCAATTCTGGTTCACCCTTCTTCAGAGGTTTGGTGTTCCATCTTTGGCCCCTCAGCCTCAAGATGTTTTCTTTGATTTCTGGTGGGAGAAGGTAGAAGCCTTGGTCTCAGGTGATGTACAGAAGGGTCTAAACACGCTCATCATTCTTGGCACATGGAGCATTTGGAGGCATAGGAATGATTGTGTCTTCAATGGGACTGTCCCAAATATCGGTGCTGCACTTTCCTTGGCTATGGATGATGCACAACTTTGGAGTTTGGCAGGAGCTAGGGGCCTGACCTTGCTTTCTGTCCAGGGAGGGGGCTAGTTGGTTGGTCTCTATGTTGGTCGCTGTTTTTTCTAGAAAAGGGTGATTAGTTTCTAAGCTTTCTTAGGTGTGTGTGGGGTCTGTTTTCTGGTTTTTGTCTTTGTGTTTTATTTTTTGTTCTTTGGGTCTATGTATGACTCTTTTCTTCTACTATTAATACAATGATACGTAGCTCTCCTGCGTGTTCAAAAAAAAAATTATTCCACCTATACCAATTAAAGTTCTAAATCCACTGCCAATAAGTGAATTTCCAGAAAGAAGATCGCACAGGTTTCTGAATTCATGACAGATAATTTGTTGAATATTTTTATATCTAGAGAGCTCAAGTTATACCTAAACACAAGTTGAATAATTTTATATAATACAAGATGCCTAAACACAACACAAGGAGGAGAGGCCGAACCAAGAGACCTTGGGTTGCTGATGACGACCTTCCCATGAATGGAATGGGGTCTGCAAAGCATACAAGTATTATTGAAGGTACAAGAGTCCGTAATTGAATTCTAAGTTATATACTTAAATGTATATTATTTAAGCATTAACAAAAGCGTGAATAAGAAGAGACCTGTTGGTTTTCACAGCACAGCATGTATCATTTAGCTTGCTCTCTGCAGCTAGCAAAGCAGCCATTGTTTTATCAGGATCATGCAATCTTTAATCTACTGATTTCACTTTTTCATTTACAACTGATATCCCATTGTTTATCTTCTCCAAAAGGCCAACACGCTTATCAACGGAATTGAACCTCGCTGATGCAGTAGCCCTCAATTAATGCTTCTCATCAAATGCTTAGTAAACCAACTATAAGGAAATGATTGCATGGTTCAAGAGAGAGCACATGAGTGAATAGGAGTTGAACTTACATGTAGCAAATATTGTTGGTCAGTGATTGCAGTGCATCAACAATAAAATGATTCTCATCATAGAGGACATGGGAATGGGTGGGCCGACTTGGTCCTTGCCAAGAAGTATTTTTTATGAAGAATGAGCACTGAGGTACCAACATACCTGAAGCATAACTACACAAGTAGAAATCACACTCAGTAGGATTGCAAATCTTTTGGTCAATCACAATTTCTGCGGCACAAAGTGAGGCGCAAAATAAGCCCAGATCAACAAATGCATGCAGAAGCAACAACTGTATGAACCCAGTAACAGTGTGACACCAAAACACTAACCAGGAAGAATGTTTCCACATTTATGGGTCATATCGCGTCTTTCCATGAACCAGGGAAAAGCCTTGTGTGATGTCTTTTCTGAACAACCACAAACATGACTGGAGGTAGATATCCCTCCTAAAAGGAAGCACAAGCCTTGAAATGTAAAGTGGCAAAACCATTGACATAGGCTTATGACAAAGCAAACCATATTTCACAGACAAATTCTGATGCTGGAAGCCATACCTTTCTGATGGCATCCATTTCATGAAGTACTTGGCTGAATTGACCTTCACTTACACCGTCCCTGTATAGGAGTGATAACTCAACATACTTCACTCAATAGCGAACAATAAATGAACCAAAAACAGGATACATATACCTATAGAATACTATCCTCTATGGCCTTCTGTTTGTCGTCTTGCAGAAAGCAATAAGTAGCTCAATGCAAATAAGACCGTGACAGTTACCCAGAAAAAATTGAAGCACACATCACACATAATGCAAACGGCCCCTGCTGGTTATAATAAGGCAACCTGCATACTATAAAAAGGATTACTGTCTCTTTTGTTCCCCTCATTTGGCAAGGATTAAAGTGAAGATTGGTTAATTTCCTTATTTGTACAATTATAGTTCATATACAGATACAATTTGTGGTTCATATAATAGAATGTATTTTCAATCCATATAACAAATAAAAAATAGATAAGTCTTACTTCCAATTCCGGAGGCACAAATAAAGGGCCATTTTGGATCCAGAAACCACAATCAAAATGGTGAGATTAACCCTTTTGCTTCTGTATGTAAAATGTGACTGTTAAAGCAGTATACATAGCTGTGGCTAAGTCATGTCCTGCACTCTAGTCTACATCATTCCTTTTGAAGCATGAGTCTAGTCTCTTTAATCTTAGCCATTCACATCTTGTCTTGAAGATGCCTGCACATTTTAAGTTTTCCAGAAATCAGAAATACGACACTTGAACTCATTTTACACATTCATAACACAGAGAAATGCTTCACTGAGAAATGACTTTAAGATGGATTTTTGGCCCATATATTTTTATAGATGCTCGTATGCTTCATGAAATCATGACATAAAATTGACATCTGTCTTCCTAAAATGATCAGTCACAGTGGCTTTATAGATTTTCTTTTGTTCTGTTTATAACATATATACGTTCTTTCAATGCAGAGATAAAGTGGCACATTTAATCGTGGACAGTACTCTCTAATTGTGACATAATTTTCCTTGCATGATTTCTTCTCTGTGTCACATGATATTCCCCCATTTTTAACAAGTCCTATCAAATGTACTTAGAACATAATTGCCTGGACTGGCAGAAAATCTGGGGGTGGGAATCTTTGAAAAGGTGGAAGTTAAATGTATGACAAAGTCACCACACACAATTGTTGACAATGAACACCAAGTCCTCCAGAGCTAGTTCCAGATGTCAGTGATTTCTTGTGTGGCATCGGTCAGGGGAACAATTGTGGTATTTCCATACCAGCTTGGACATTTTCAGACTTAGTGACATATACTTATACCTTAGCTGCAGCTGCACATATCTCCTACTGTCCACTTCTAACTTTCTTTCGTCCTTAATATAAGATCCGCAGGCATCAATATCTCAGTTCCATATGCTAATGTCTAAGACAAAATGAGAATTAATGTCTAAGACAGCATAAATGAAATCCAGTATTCCTTACCCTTACCCATCAGCTCAGCCACACTGCCTACGGCGGGAAGAAATGCACTCCAACAATCTTCCACTGCCAAATTGCTCTTCAATATGAGTGTCAGGTGCACGCCCCTGCTAGCGGTTCTCAAGCTTCCTCTGGACATGGTTGCTCTTTATTTTCTCAGCGATAGCCTCACCCTCTAGTCCCTGCACAAACAATAAATGGTCAAATTACAGGAAACATCAGTTGAGCAACAGAAAGAAAATTTTAAGTCAACTATTTTTTTTTCCCAAAAAAAACGTCATGCCAAGTCTAGGTGCTCAGTTGAAAAGCGCAGTGTTGAAGTGTCGTCAGGTGCTGGAACACATACGACGAGTTCTGCCGCTTCATGTGATCCATTATAATTGACAGAATCGTAATACGGAATCTCAATGCAAATACTGAAATACATGATTACTCCAGAAGAGGAAAATCACGGCTGAACAACACACAATCCTAGCCTTTATAATTGCTATATGTCCGCTCCTCGCCTTGTCCCGCAGGCATTTGCTGGCGTCGCGGGCGAACGGGGAACGGCGAGCAGTGACGGCAAGGCGCGGGCGAGCGGAGGCGGAGGCTCGTCGCGGGCCACCGTCGGCCGGCAGGGATGCGGCGCGAGGTGCGGGCTTGCGGGCATCGGAGGCTAGCACGAGAGTTGCGCAAATGAGTGAAGACGTACAGCACCCTGGAGGACTTACGTATTGGGGCTTGGAGCTTGAGTGCTGCGGACGGCCGCGGGGTGGGCGCGGCGCGGCGCGGGCGGCCGCGGGGTGGCTGAGGAGCGGCGGGTGGCGGGCCGGCGCGGTGGCGTCGCGCGTGGCGGTTTGGCCGGGGTCGCGAGGCGTGCGGGGGTGAAGCGATGTTTCGCCGGGTGAAGCGGTCAATCTGACGATATCTACGAGTCGCACGAAAGTTTCGCCGAAGAAACAACTGCCGACGGATATTGCGCCGCCGGGTACGTTTGTTTGGGGGGGTGAAAAAAAGAATTACATGGTTATCAATGTAAAAGAGTTTTCCTTCGGGACTACTTATCAGATTAAGGTGAAAGATTTAGATGCGTTAGATCTGAGTATGAGGTTGATCTAATGGACAAGAATTGAAATGGGTAACAAATATTTGGGTGAGAGATTGTTTTTCATTTCTTCGCTCTTTTATAGTATAGATTCTTAGCAATACTAAGTTCTGAAGATTTATTTTGAAAATTTAAAATCTTACATGATGAGCTCTTATATGAAAAGTGTGAATTACTTATAAAGCCATATATGATACATTTAGAGATAGGAAAACCTTTGCATATTTATGCTGCTTGCTTTATATTGAGTTTAGTCAACCTTTATTGTATACCTTATGAGAGTCTTGTCATGCTTTTAAAATCAAGATCACTTACACACTCCACCCACATATGCATTACTCCTACTTTGAGAGTAAGCGCAATCATTTTTCACTTTCATCCAGATCCACCTTAAAAATGTTTTTCTCCTACACTAGGAATAAATACCCAAAAATATACCCTATAGGACAGCCCCTATGTAATTGCTCTAAATTCTTATCATTATCTCTTCAATTATTTGTATTCAAAGGATGCATGTGGCTATGCAAAAGTATTGAAAAAAAAAGAGTAAAAGATGGACAAGTGTCCTACCAATAAAACAATGGGTACTGAGATGCCCGCCCCCCTATGCATGGTTTCCATCTAATATGAGCAAAATTAGTGTAAGCACTCTCTTTTTATTTTATTCAAGCCTAGTATCAAACTATCTAAACTAAACACTATTTATTTGGTTTTTAAATTTTATCTCACTACCTAATTCATGCGAAAAGCAATATGGTACGTAATAAGGGGGAAAACTTATACCTAAATGGATTCAAGTGGAGGGTGCTCTCCCCCAAGCTAGATGTTGACATGGTCTTTAATATTGCATTTGCCAAGTCATTGCCTCTCAAATCATATTGCATTTGCCAAGTCATTGCCTCTCATATCATTAAGATTTTCAACTTCATCTTGAGATCCTTGTGTTTCATCAAATTCAACATCATGCACCTCCTCAAGAGTACCACTAACTAAATTCCAAACTCTATATGCCTTGCTTGTGGTTGAATGGCCAAGTAAGAATCTCTCATCACATTTCTTCTCAAACTTGCTAAGTCTTGTGCCTTTCTTAAGAATATAGCATTTATAACCGAAAACCCGAAAATATATAATATTGGGCTTTATACCATTCAATAACTCATATGGAGTCTTGGTAAGCATACCATGGCAATACAATCGGTTGATGTAGTAACAAGCGGTATTGATAGCCTCGGTCCAAAAAAAATAACTAACATTGTATTCACTTAGCATTGATCTTGCCATATCAATCAAGGTTCTATTCTTCCTTTCAACAATGTCATTTGATTGTGGTGTATACTTGGGTGAGAATTAATGTCCAATGCCATACTCATCACACAGCTCATCAATCTTGGTGTTCTAGAATTCACTATCATTGTCACTTCTCACTTTCTTAATGGTTGTTTCAAATTCATTTTGGCTTCTCTTGATAAAAGACTTGAATAGATCATAAACTTTACTTTTGTCAATTAGAAAGAATACCCATGTGTATCTAGTATAATCATCCACAATCACAAATCCATACTTGTTTCCACCAATGCTTCTACATGTGGTTGGTCCAAACAAGTCCATATGCAAGAGCTCAAAAGGTTTACATATACTCATCATGCTCTTCTTAGGACGTGTGTTTACAACTTGTTTACTGGCTTGACATGCACTACAAAGCTTATCCTTCTCAAAGGTGATATCTTTCAAGCCTCTAACTAGATCATGCTTCACTAGTTTGTTCAATTGTTTCATTCCAACATGATCAAGCCTTCTATGCCATAACCAACCCAAACTTGACCTAGTGATCAAACAAGTTGACAATTGAGTTTCACTAGCATTGAAATCCACAAGATATAGTTATCATATCTAAAGCCTTTGAATATCAAATTTGAGCCATCAACACTAACAATTTCAGTATCATCAACCCCAAATATGCACTTGAAACCAAAATCACAAAGTTGTGCAACCGAGAGCAAATTGAAGTTCAAGCTTTCAACTAGCAACACATTTGAGATGGACATGTCATTGGATATTGCAATCTTACCAAGTCCTTTCACTTTCCCTTTCTTGGTATCACCGAATGTAATTGCATCATAGCTACTGTTAACACCAAATTTTGGACTGGGAGCCGATAGCCGATACCAGAGGAAGATAGCCGATCTCGAAAACAGATTTCGTCCAGCGGAAGGAAGGAAACAGCCGATTGCACGGTGAATCGGTTATCGGGCCAAGGTGACAGGAGGCGTGCAGCGTCAGTATTGATGACGTCATCCAGAGTCCGCGCCGCCAGGGTGCGATCACGATCGGATTCCATTATGAAAAGGGAAGGTTGGACTCCAAGTTACCTTAGATATAGGATAGTTTGTTAGTTTCTTTATCTATTGATAAGTTGTAATTCGACTAGAACTCTATCTTCTTACGCTCAGGGTATAAATATAAGCCCTCAGCCATTGATATCAACAACACAACATCAATACAACACAACTTTCGGTTCCGGCCAACAAACCCTAGAGTCAGTCGAGTCCGGCGAGTTACTTCATCCAGGCTGGGTGTCATCCGGTGGACGCAGGCTTGCTTGTAAGTATCATCAACCCCCTGTTAAACTATGTCTTTTTAGCGTCATCCGGTGGACGCGGAAGCATGGCAGACCAGGGTCCTTGCTAAGCTCTGTTTCTTTGGCGTCATCCGGTGGACGCGGGAAGCATAGTGAGTCAAGGATGATTCACGCTGGTTTACTCGATCAATCTGTGTTAACCGTTATCCGGTGGACGAGATGCAGATTAGGACGGTTTTCACGCGCGGATTAGTTATCGATTTGTGTTTGTTTGCTTGATAAATCTATTAGTTAATGTCATCCGGTAGACAGGCTATAGATTGAGATAGTTTGCATGCATGGATTAGTTATCGGCTCTAGCTAAATATGACAATTTAGTTAGATTCATTAAGTTATCAGTATTGTTTGTTTAAATTGATTTACCTTATTATAACAATATCTCTGCCCGATCAATATTGATAGATTTGGCCTTAGATTTACTTGAATCTGTTCATCGTTTATGCTTTTTTATGCTTATCTTACCATGATGATTGATTCCATGCTTACATCTGCTAATTCCCTATTAATCTTGTTCGTTACATGTTGTGCGTTCGGTTCTAGTTAAGACATAAGTGGTTCTGAGGTTATCATAAGTCTTATTTTCGTGTCCTTATTTAAGCATAATGTCATTCGGTGGATGTTATGTATTAAGTTAAACTAAGTGTCATCCGGTGGAACAGGTTTAACCTGAACAAGGTTCGCTAGATTAGACTTGCTTTAATTTGAGGTCTGTTTATGACTACGCTAGCATTCGTTCGTGCTTCATGGACCCTGCATCGGCTAAAAAGCCGATTCAGTTGTGCTTTCACGAATAGATCGTGCATATAGACTTATTTGGATATCAAACGATCTACCTTTGTTTGTTGGGTTTGTTGAAACCCGCTGGCCGTTAGACCAGGTGAACGCAGACTTGGTGAACTTAGCAAAGAGGGTTTACTAAAGCCGCCGGCCTTCTAGACCAGATTTAGTAGATCTCTACTTGTTTGATGTACAGATCAGATCTGTACACGTGATCTATTTTCTTTTGTACACATTAACCGAATTAGATCGGCTAGCACGTTATTATCCTTACATGAATATCCTGATAGCCGTTTTACTTCATTATTATACTATCAGTTCATAACATGACGGAATCGGCTTTCTAGTCGATCTCCGATTATACTGGCTCTTTGAGCCGTACAGTTGGAGCTATCTGGACTCACCAGTTAGTTCCGCCTTGTGTTACTGATTATCTCTGTTTCCTTGTCAATTGCAAGTCAAATTGACTGGCACGCTTGGGTGTTACCGACACTCTCAGACCGGGTTCAAAGCTAGCTGGATCTGCGAGAGCTCTACTGCTTTCAAGGGTCGTTTCCGGCTTCGCTGGTGTGTTGGGCTTAGGGAACCACTTTTTGCGCCAACACACTTTTTGGCACGCCCAGTGGGACAGATCACTGAAGACCATGGCAAAAGGGAAGACCGCGGCAGACGGCTCATCCAAGGAGGCCGGAGGCCACAGAGATGATGGTGTCCTCAGGGTCAGGATCAAATACCTCAACGAGGAGGACGCGACAGTGCTGAACAAGATCGTCGAAGAATTCGCTGATGCCTGCCTGCTTTCATTCAGCAAGCAGCGCGATGGCTCCATAGTGAAGAAGAATGCATTCCCGAGGTGGATCATGGACGGCCATTCTGATAAATCTGAAGAGGAGTGCAGGGCCGACCTCAAACAGATGTGGAAGAAGCGACCTGGGAGGCCGCCTATTCAGCAGTCGGCCACCACCATAAATCCTTCCTGCAGACGTTCTATAACATCATGAAGATCGTCCTCAAGCGGCAGGATTGGGAGTCTTTGGGTCCGGTTTACTTCAACATGCCCGCAGAAGACGCGGATCCAAAAGCAACGGCAGGGACCTCTAATTCCTCACCGCAACAGCCGAGCCAGCCGAAAGCGCCAGTGCAAGGTGCCACGGTGGCCGGTTCGGCTCAAAAAATAGCAGCTTCTTCCAGATTATACAAAGATCACACTCCAGAGGAGATCGCCGCTTTCATGCAGGCCACTGGGCAGACGGTGAACTCGATGAACTCACCAGTGGTGAACCCAGCGGCTACAAGTACGCTGGCGGCAGACACGGCCAACCCTATCTCTGGATACCACGAGGGGATTACATATCAGGACCTTCAGGCAGTGCCGCATCCGGGGTACGCCCAGACGCCTAACAATCAGCTGCTGGAGCAGATGAGTGCCATGCTCCGTGATACGTTCGGTTTGCTGCCGAAGACCGGGACTGGAATCAAGTACAGGCATCCTTACCCCGAGTGGTACGACCGAGTGACGTTGCCGCCTAGGTATTGCTTGCCCGACTTCTCCAAGTTCAGTGGGCAGGACGACGTCACCACCATGGAGCACATCAGCCGCTACCTGACCCAGCTCGGCGAGGCCTCATATGAGGTAGCTCACAGGGTCCGGCTCTTTCCGCTATCACTGACAGGGCCGACGTTTAGCTGGTTCGCGTCCATGGAGCCTGGCTCGATTCAAGGTTGGGAAGATCTAGAGACCAAGTTCCATAATTACTTCTTCTCTGGCACCGGGGAGAAGGACATCACAGATCTCACCAACATGCGCCAAAGGCCGAATGTAGTTGGATCGGCCTTCGTCAGGCGATTCAGGGAAACCAGGAACATGTGCTACTCCTTGAACCTGAACGACAAGCAGCTCGCCAGGATAGTGGTCAGTGGGCTGCTCCCACACGTCCAAGAAAAGCTGGTGGGCACCAACTTCAACAGCATCAGCGAGGTGATGCAGAGGGTGGCCGCATTAGAGCAGCAGGCCCAGAGCTTCAAGAAGGAATCGAAATACAAGCAGTCGGCTTATGTCTGTAATTCCGACTCAAAGGACGGGGAGGACGAAGAAGTGGCCGCTGTTGAGCTCAAATGGGGTACAAAGCCCATGGCCGTGCCAAAAGGTTGGAGCGCGGAGGATCAATACGACTTTGACACACGCAAGCTGGACAAGCTCTTCGACCTGTTAGTCAGCGCGGGCCACATCACCTTCCCGGCTAACTACATCAAGCCATCTCCTGAAGACTTGCAGGGGAAACCTGAAACGACCTCGATTTCCGTGAAGAGAAATCCACAGGCTCGAATTGTAATTCAACAGATTGCTTGGGACAATCCATGAAATTACCCATATCTCAGTTGACACCAGGATCTATACAACGGTAATTAAGTCTTACATAAACAATTATTACATCGCCACACTGGCGGAATCAACATTCAGAGAAGCTTTAGAAGATGCGGAAACGTTTCATCCTTCACGGCCAACTTGAGTGTAGCACGTGACCCTATTCCTCGCCATCGTCTTCCTCGAAGTCGTACTCATTCTCGTTACCTGACAGCAAAATTATCAGTACGATATGTACTGGCCACGGAGCCCACCTATGCAGCATTTGCTTTGTGGCGGTGCTCCGAGCACATGTGACGGCGATGCCCGTCGGAAGTGGCCTGACGTCCATAGCCGATGTCCAGTGGTTTGATGGCCGGTCTTGTGCGCGTGTTGTGCGAAGTGTTCAGGGGCCGGAAACAGCCCGCGGCCTACAGGCTCGTGATGCCGAGCGCCATGACCGGTAGCACGGCGAGATCGTATGAGGTGCATGGAGCAGGTGATCTTCCTGAGCCGGTAAAGGCTCGTGCCTGCGCGTCCCGTGGGTGGAACGCCATGGCCAAAGCAGGGCGAGGTTCGGATATGGCGTGCGGTGGCTCACCATGGGGCTGGTGAGGTAAGGATGGCGGTGCAGTGACGAGGTGACGCTGTGCAGAGTGATCGCAGTGCCGTGCCGCTCCTCGTCCGCAGCTCGGGCTTCTCCTCCGTGTCTGGCTCCGGCGTGCTCCGCGGCGGCGGCGCTCCAGCAGCTCCTCCTCCTCTGCTCCGCCCTTCTCCCTCTCTCTCGGCTATGCGGTGGGGTGCGGTGGCTTGTGGAGCCGCAGCGTGGCGGCTACGAGTGGGAATGGGCTAGGGCTCCTCGGGTGCTCCAATTTATAGGCGGCCGGTTCTCGGAACAGCGGCGGACAGTGATGGGTATCGGTGGGTGTACGTGGAGCTCATCCGTGCGCTTGAGCTAGGGTTTCAGGGTGCACGCGGGCTCGCTTGGCGGCCAAGAAAGGAGGGGACAGGAGGGACAGCGGGGTCAGGGCTCTGCCATGCGTGGCGCTGTCAGTCACGCCATTTGCGTGACTCTGTCGGCCACCGTCTTTCGCGAGGTGAGAAGAATAACAGTAGCGAGAGCGGCTGACAGGCGGGGCCGGGCGGTCAGCGGCTGCGGGGGAGCGGGTGAAACGGTCGCGCGCGTGCGGTCGGCATTGCGCGTGCGCGCGGGGTTGGGCCGGCCCAGTGCGGGAAGGCGGGATGGAGCGCGCGCGGGTGAGGTGAGGAGAAGAAGGCCGGGCTGGTTTGGGCTGGCTTAGCAGACCGGCTGGGCCGAATGGCTGGCCTAACTCTCTCTCCCTTTTTATTTTCTTTTTCTTTTTCTATTTTCATTTTAGTGTATAAATACATATATTATCCATTTTAAATATTGAGTAAATACAAACATAAATTGCAATAAATCCCAATTGTGATGCATAAGCTATTATTCTATGTGAATGGAATTAAAATGCAAGCTATACTCCTTTATTTACCAAATTCATAATGAAACCTATATGCTTGCACAAGAAAAATGGGTTTTCATAATAAATAAATGAAAAATTTTAATTGGTTGGGATTTTTAGGTTGTGTGGATTTTAGGGTTGTTACAGTCCTCCCCCTCATTAGGATCTCGACCTCGAGATTCGGAGATAACGTACCCATCGAAGAGGTAAGGGAAACATAATCCGCAAGTCCGATTCTTTCTCCCACGTAGCTTCTCTTTCAGTGTGATTGCTCCACTGTACCTTGCACATCGGAATAGTCTTGTTCCACGTCTCCTTGGTATCCCGTGCCAAGATCTTGATCGGATGTTCCTTGTATTCAAGTGTGTCTTGCAGGTCTAATGCATCCGTAGGAACTTGCTCCTCGGGAAGCTTCAAACACTTCCTTAATTGCGAGACATGGAACACGGGGTGTACTCCAGATAATTCCTCCGGTAGTTCCAGCTTGTAAGCAAGCTTTCCAACCCTTTTACAGATCTTGTATGGCCCAACATATCTTGGTGCCAATTTCTCTTTTACGTGGAATCTGACGGTGCCACGAAGCGGAGATACCTTGATGTAGACATAATCCCCAACCTTGAACTCAAGCTTTCTACGTCTTCTATCTGCATAGCTCTTTTGCCTACTTTGTGCAATCCTCAAATTCTCTCTTACTTGGGCAACACCTTCTTCTGCTTCCACAATCTTAGCAGGACCGAAGAATGTCCTTTCACCTGGTTCTGACCACATTAGCGGGGTTCTGCACGGTCTTCCATACAACGCTTCAAATGGAGACATCTTAATGCTCGTCTGATAACTGTTGTTGTATGAGAACTCGACGTGGGGTAGACAGCTCTCCCATCCTTCCTTGTACCTCAATACGCAAGCATGTAACATGTCCTCGAGAATCTGGTTTACTCTTTCTGTTTGCCCGTCTGTTTGCGGGTGGTATGCTGTGCTGTAGTCGAGCTTGTTCCCGATGGACTTGTGCAAGGATTTCCAGAACTGTGATATGAACTGTGAGCCTCAGTCAGATATAATACTCAGAGGCGCCCCATGTAACTTCAAAATGTTTGATACGTACAGATCTGCCAGCTTTTCAGCTCTATACTTCCTTTTGACCGGTATACAATGTGCAACTTTGGTTAGACGGTCCACTATTACCCATATAGAATCATACCCATGCTCGGATCGGGGCAGTCCTAATATGAAGTCCATGGATATACACTCCCACTTCCATTCTGGTATCTCAACTGGTTGTAGCAACCCTGCTGGTCTCTGATGCTCGGCCTTGATTCTATTGCATGTATCACATCGGGCTACATGCCCTGCAATGTCTATCATCATATTCTCCCACCAGAAGTGCTTCCTTAGATCATGGTACATCTTGGCTGACCCTGGGTGAATGCAATATTTGGAGTCATGCCCTTCTGACAGGATCTCTTCTCGTATCGCTTAATCCGTCGGTACACAGATTCTATCTTTGTACCATACAGTTCCCTGCTCATCTTCTCGGTATTCGGGGCCTCTTCCCAGTTTCATCAAACCATGGATATAGTCTATCTCAGGACAGTTCCTTTGTGCTTCACGGATCCGTGAGGTGAGATTGTACTCGACGCGAAGCTCATTTAGCATGCCATAGGAGACTACCTCGAGCTAGAACGTGTCGAACTCTCTCCTGAGCTCAGGCGGCATAGAGTTGGTGATGAGGGTATGGCAGTAGCTTTTGCGGCTAAGTGCATCAGCGACAACATTAGCCTTCCCTGGGTGGTAATGGATCTCAAGATCATAGTCCTTGATGAGTTCTAGCCATCTGCGCTGCCTCATATTCAGATCTTCTTGAGTGAAGAAGTACTTTAGGCTCTTGTGGTCAGTGTAGATGTCACACTTGTTGCTTATTAGATAGTGTCTCCAAATCTTGTGTGCATGTACCACGGCTGCAAGTTCTAGGTCATGAGTCGGGTATCGCTGCTCATGTTCCTTCAATTGTCTTGAGGCATAAGCTATCACCCTTCCTTCTTGCATTAGTACACAGCCCAAACCTTGCCGAGAAGCATCACAATATACAACAAAATCTTTGTGAATATCGGGTAGGGCTAGTACAGGTGTAGTAGTGAGCTTCTCCTTCAAGGTCTGGAAACTCTTCTCACATTCAGGAGTCCATATAAACTTGTTCTCTTTCTTCAGCAAGTTGGTCATGGGTCTTGCAATCTTGGAGAAATTCTCAATAAATCTGCGATAGTATCCTGCAAGTCCCAAAAAGCTTCGGATTTCTGACACATTACAGGGTTGTTCCCACTCTTTCACAGCTTCAATCTTGGCTGGGTCTACTGCGACTCCTTCTCCTGACAGTACGTGTCCAAGGAAAGCAACTTCCTCTAGCCAGAATTCACACTTGGAGAATTTGGCGTATAGCTGGTTGCGAGACAACCTCTCCAATACGGTCATCAGATGATGTTCATGTTCCTCTTTTGTGGCTGAGTAAACCAATATATCATCAATAAATACCACTACAAACTTGTCTAGCTCATTCATGAAGATCTTGTTCATCATGTTCATGAGGTATGCTGGAGCGTTAGTGAGTCCGAATGAGACTACTGTGCACTCATACTGTCCATATCTAGTGACAAATGCAGTCTTCGGGATATCCTCTTCCCTGATCTTCATCTGATGGTACCCTGATCGGAGATCGATCTTTGAGAAGTACCTGGCCTTACTCAGTTGATCTAACAGATCATCGATGCGGGGCAGTGGGTACTTATTCTTGACTGTCACTGCATTCAGATTCCGGTAGTCAATGCACATCCTCATCGTGCCATCCTTCTTCTTGACAAACAAAACGGGAGATCCCCAGGGCGAGGCACTAGGCCTAATGAAGCCCTTCTCCAGTAATTCTCCCAGCTGCTTCTTGAGTTCCTTCAACTCATCAGCCGACATTCTGTAGGGTCTTTTGGCAATCGGTGCAGTTCCTGGCATCAGCTCTATAACAAACTCCACATCTCTATCTGGTGGCATTCCTGGCAACTCCTCTGGAAATACGTCATTGAATTCAGAGACTACTGGCACATCTCTGAATGTCAGCTCTATTTTATCTGCCTTAGTCTCCAGAGCACATAGGAGGGCTTGGATTCTCCTGGTTTGGGGTATACATCGGACGGCTGTTCCCCAAGGGGTGGGTTACCTGAACATATCTAGGTGAACAAGATATCACTCCCCGGTGTTTGGTTAGCCAGTCCATGCCTAAGATGACATCTAAGCTATTGGAGGGTAGTAGGGTTAGGTCAGCTCGAAAGTCAAGTCCCCCGATTGTGATTATCACTCCCCTACATATGTGAACGCTTCTGAAGGTTCCTAAGGGCGAGCTAGTTAGGATGGGGTTTGCTCTCGGGGTTACAGGTATGTTATGCTTACGTGCATATGCAGATGAAATGTATGAACATGTAGCTCCCAAATCGAACAGAACTGTAGCCATGTTACCCTGAACTAGGAATGTACCGTACACAGCATCAGGTGCAGCTTCAGCTTCCTCAGCAGTCATGTGGTTCAGTCTTCCTCGAGCAGCAGATCCCCGGTTCGGTGTGCCCTGTGCAGCTGCTGGTGCATGGTTGAGGTCGGGGCACACAGCCACACGGTGTCCAGGCTTTCCGCATCCGAAGCAAGTGAAGGGCGCACTGCCTGCTGTGGCTGTCGCAGGAGCCTTCCAATTGCTTGTCCTTGGCGTGTTGGTAGCGGGGGCGGGTGTGTTCTGCACAGCTCGAGTCGGCGCAGGGTAGGTCTGAGCGGGGCGGTGATAGTTGCTGCTGTTGGTACCACCACCACGGCTCGTTCCCGAAGAAGGTCCCTGGCGAGTCCGGAAAGGCAGGGGTGCACCTGTTCGCTGTCTCTGGGGTGGAGCAGTGCGAGCGGGTCCCTCAGAGCAGCACTTCTTTCCCTTGTTCTGGGCCTCGAATTCCAGACGTGCTTCCATGCGATCCTTCTCGATCTCAATACAGCGGTCAATCAGCTCACGCAGAGTGTAGCTCTTGTTCCCTGACAGAGCCAACCTGATCTTGGTCTGAAGTCCCTTCCCGTAGTAGTACATCTTTTCCTTCTCGAAACTCACACAAGACGTAGGTGCGTAGCGGAGCAAACAGTTGAAGCGGGTGGTGTACTCGTGGATCCGGTCAGCTCCCTGGGAGATGTTGCGAAACTCGTTCTCCTTGGCCTCCATGACTCCCTCAGGAATGTGGTGGTCACGGAAAGCCTCGGTGAACTCATCCCAGTCAATGCGGGCTGGGTCCTCATGAGCGCTGGTGTAGTTGTCCCACCATGCTCGTGCAGCACCAGTCAGCTGGTGGCTAGCAATCCCAATACACTCCTCGTCGGAGCAAGTGGTCAGGTCCAGCTTCTTCTCCATCTCTTTAAGCCAATCGTCGGCAGCGAGGGGATCGCTGTCGGTCCCGTCGAAGGTAGGTGGCCTCAGCTTCAGGAAACCCTCCAGTTTCCTTTGGAAGTCATTCTGGGGTGGCCCGTGGTGCCTGTTCATCCGAGTAGCTATGGCATTCAGTAGCTGGGTCTGCTGTGCCATCACTTCCGCCAACGTCGGTGGCGGCGGCGGTGGCGGTGGCGGAGGCACGTTCTCGCCTTGTGGTGGCGAATCGTTCACCGGCGGTGCATCCTCTGCCCGGCGCAGCTCTTCTTCCAGGTTAACTCCAGCACGTCTGCCAGCTGGGCGTCCACGGTTGCGACCACGTCCTGGCGTAGGCGTGGGGGAGGGCTGGCGGTTCTCCAGACGCGCGGAACGTCTCATCGACATCTGAATTTATTAGGTACGTGCTCAGTGCAGTAATAATCTTGTAGTGGTTTAAGTAGGAGTTAGATGTTTTCAATGATTTAAATGAATTAAAACATTTTTCATGCTATCCTACACTCAACCAAAGAAGCATAGAGAACCATAAGAAGCATAAGATCCAAATGTCACTCATCACATGATTATTATTACATAAAGGATGTTCCTAGCTGCTAAGAAGATCGTGCTATGCGCAGATAGCCAATGACAGGACAACTCATGGTATCACTAGTCTAAGGGCCACGCAGGGTCCCATAAGCTACTGGTGCATAAGGTCGAGTACGGCGTCGGGTATGCGGCTGTCCTCTGCCTCGATCTCGTCGTCGGTCATGGTCAGGCGCTTGACATAGTCGAGAGCTACAGCTAGCTCTGGGGTGGCCTCAATCTCCTGCATCCTTAGAGACGGACACGCTCCCAGGTTGAGCGTAGTGGGTGGTACGCGGAAGTCTCCCTCTCGGGGCTTCACCATCTCCAGTGGGGGAAGCGAACTCTGTACCTTCCGGACCTCAATAGCTCTCCTGGCGTCGGACTGCTTCCAAGCTGTCTCTGTCCTCCGTAGCTTGTCCTTTAAGAACTCCACCATCTTCACGCGGTCGATCAGAATCCCTTGGTTGCGGGTGGACTTATCCTCGGCTTTCTCCAACTGCTTCTCCAACTCCCCGATCCTGGAGCGCAACGTGCTCATCTCGACTCCTCTGTCTCTGCTCCTCTGCTCCCTCTCAGCAAGCGCTCTCTCCTTGTCGTCCAGCCTCC
Organism: Eremochloa ophiuroides; assembly: GCA_038502445.1. Lineage (NCBI taxonomy): Eukaryota > Viridiplantae > Streptophyta > Magnoliopsida > Poales > Poaceae > Eremochloa > Eremochloa ophiuroides. The sequence continues at coordinate 23,129,553 of JAHLJS010000003.1, read as the reverse complement.
TCTGTAAACCCAATACTCTGCTGTTCAGGTAGTCATTTCGAAGCCCAAAATCCCCGATCTTGTCTCGCAAGTCGGCGATCTCGGCTCGGTGTAACTCATCACGGCGCTGCATCTCCAGCTGCAAGTCAGTGACTGCTCTGCTCAAACTCTCCAGGGTCTGAGTCCCTTTCTGCAAACTGTCCTCGACCTCTGCCATGCGTGCTCGGTCATGCTGCCTCCTTTGCTCCAATGAGCTGATGAACTCGTCCTGCTCCTGGAGATGGTGTGCCACTGTGCGTAGGCAAGGGTCAGTCTCGGCCTGAACGATCTGGCTGGTGTACAGAATCCTCTGAATGGGGTCAGGGTGCAGCTCCAAGGCCTGAGGTAGCAGACGGAAGTGGGTCCCCTTAAGGTACTCGTATGCTGTGTACACAACTGCGCGTAGTACCTTGCGAAAGACGGACTGTACTCCGTCCTCCACAGTCTCTCCAGCAGTGTAGTCAGTAAAGACCGGCATCCTTGGAAGGGTCAGGCTGACGGGTGTCTCAACTCTGGTAGTGACAGGTCCTTCAAACCTCTCAGCCTCGACAAGCTTCCCTCGGCTGAAGTACTGGATCTGGTCAGACGGTGCTCCCAGTTCCTCCAACACCTGGCGTAACACCATGGCAAATCCGCCGTGGTTCCTCCCATTGATCGGGATCTCGATAGTGCCATCGTGCAGTGGACGAAGTGGTGGTCCAAGGCTGGTCATCTGCAAATTTTTTAAGAAACGGATTAGCATGTCCTTGTATTAGATAAGCCATTGCATAAAAAGTGAATGCAAGGTCGGTAATATAACCGAAAGAGAGTCTGGCTTCCTATTCTATCGTCCATTTTATATGGGTCTCGTCCTACAGTCAAGTATGGCTCTGATACCAAACAGAAACGACCTCGATTTTCGCGAAGGGAAATCCACAGGCTCGAATTGTAATTCAACAGATTGCTTGGGACAATCCATGAAATTACCCATATCTCAGTTGACACCAGGATCCATACAACGGTAATTAAGTCTTACATAAACAATTATTACATCGCCACACTGGCGGAATCAACATTCAGAGAAGCTTTAGAAGATGCGGAAATGTTTCATCCTTCACGGCCAACTTGAGTGTAGCACGTGACCCTATTCCTCGCCATCGTCTTCCTCGAAGTCGTACTCATTCTCGTCACCTGACAGCAAATTTATCAGTACGATATGTACTAGCCACGGAGCCCACCTATGCAGCATTTGCTTTGTGGAAAGTGGATGCAAGGCTATACAAGCAGACCTATAGGCTGAGGTTTCCTATGCAGCTGAAATCAATGTTTAATTAGTCAAGTTTTATCTCCAGTTAACACCATCATCCCTTTTCCCATCACCACATCTCACTTACCCACACCTCGCTCTCATTCGACAGGCCCAACTCCCTCTCGGGCCTATCTCAGCGGCACACTACCACAACGGGTACACTGCCGGAAAATGTCATCCAGGGGGAGAAGAGAACACTCACTACACTAGTAGAAGCTTCACAGGAAAGGTCCATAGCCAACGAGTTGGCATATGTATCGATCGATCAACCGTACACTCTGCAGAGGTTTCACTACCCACAAGATTAGCCATCATAGGTGTTGCGCAAACACCTAGGCAGAATTCCGGGTGCTTGCTTGCCTAGGTCGATGCCACCCTACCACTCAGCCCTGGGATATTCCGGATCCTACACCGTTATGCTGAGACTGGGAGACACAGTACCGGGCCCATCCAGTGGTACTGCGCATCTAGAACGGGACGGGAACCCATCGACCGTCTCCGCCCACCCTTATCACCTCTCAACCTAGCAGTAGTGGCACCGTCCTACCAAGTAGTCCAGCCGTCTCCCGCCCATCAGAAGCGAGTGAGTAGAAAAGGATTCCCATGAACCTGAAACTAGTCCGTCCTAGGTTTGACCAAGCAGGCATCTTCACTTAGGGGATACTCTCCCCGTGCCATCACAGCACCTCCGTCCACGGGCTTCAAACCACCAAGGCTATCCCACCCGGGACCTCCTCAACAACTTTACCCGCCACAGGTATCTCGCTTGGGGATGCCCAGGTTGCACCCCCGGCACAACTTGCCCCATGGGCTTGTCTCACATCCCACTTGGTCGACATCAACCCTTACCACGCACCCAAGACGCACGCAGCACTCTCTCCCAGTGGTTATAATCAGATATACACCGTCCCAATTCCACCACATAGCATATAGCAAGTAGAAAGTAGTGGAAGAGTAACAGTAAATTAAGCAGAAGCTAAACTAGCAGCGGATAGCAGGGTAAAGTCTTATCAAGGCAGGGAATTCAAATACACTATCATGCAACCAATCCATACATAATCATAAAGCAATAGCAACAATGTTATTTGCAATGCGTAAATAGGATCTAAGGATTTGGTGGGACGTGGCACCTTCGTAGTCGTCTCCTAGCTCCTGAATGTACTCGTGGTCGTCTTCCTTAGTCAGATCCTCCTCCGGCTCTGAAATCGAACACGAAATAGTCGCGTTAGCGACTCCTATAGAGTATTTCAGAAAAATCCAATAAAATAAAGAGCCAAATGCACACAAATATAGTCTTAGATTGTAGATCTCATTTTTCTGAGAATTTTGATATATGGTGCATAATTTTTGGACATCGTATGAATAAGTTATGAATTTCCGAAGATTATCCTATTTTCTGAAAATGGAAAATGGTCGATTAATCAGGGGCAGCTCGGGATTGGTCCACGTGGCGCGCGGGTCCAGTAGTGCGGCATGTGGCACCTCATCAGAACACAGACCCGATGGTCGCCCACCAGGTGTTCGATGCTGGTTCCCAGAGAGTCGCCGGCGTCGGCGTAGCTCGGTGGTTGGTCGGGCGAGCTCGACGTTGGTCGGGGGGCGTCGGCGTAGCTCGGCGGTGGTCGGGCGAGCTCGACGGTGGTCGGGAGTGGTTCTCAGAGGTCGGGGGTGGTTCTCAGAGGTCGGGGGGCGTCGGCGTAGCTCGGCGTAGCTCGGCGGAGCTCGGCGGAGCTCGGCGAATCGGAGATTCGGGGCGCCGAGGGTGCCGCTCTCCCGAGCTCTCCCGGGGAGTCTCGGACGAATCGGAGTTTTGGTGCGCCGAGGGTGCCGCTCTCCCGAGCTCTCCCGGGGAGGCTCGGGCGAATCGGAATTTTGGGCGCCGAGGGTGCCGCTCTCCCGAGCTCTCCCTGGGAGGCTCGGCCGAATCGGACATTTGGTGCGCCGAGGGTGGCGCCCTCCCGAGGGTTGGCTGTCATTAGTGAAATGATGTCGTGGGCCTCCTTCTCTCCCACGGCATACGGCGGTTCTCCGACGAGGTGGAGGCGCACGTAGCCAAGGCGACAGACATGATTCGGGGCTCGGCTATCTACGCGGCGGTGCCGAGGCAGACTTGGCGAACCTCGTCGGCCTTTCTCCGCAGCGCGAGGCGATCGGGGGTACTCGGAACGGATTTTAGGCGAGGCGGAACGTGTCGGCGGCGATCACGTTTCCACGAGAACGCACCTCTCGGTGTTTCGGGCTATGGAGGTTCGGTCTTCCGCAACTAAGCTTGTCCGAGGTGGTCGGTGAGTTGGTGGTCACGCTAGCAGGTCGCGTCGGTAGTTTCTCGGCTTGTGCGCGCGGGAACGCCGTCGAGGTGGCGGTGCTCCGAGCACATGTGACGGCGATGCCCGTTGGAAGTGGCCTGACGTCCATAGCCGATGTCCAGTGGTTTGATGGCCGGTCTTGTGCGCGTGTTGTACGAAGTGTTCAGGGGCCGGAAACAGCCCGCGGCCTACACGCTCATGATGCCAAGCGCCATGACCGGTAGCACGGCGAGATCGTATGAGGTGCATGGAGCAGGTGATCTTCCTGAGCCGGTAAAGGCTCGTGCCTGCGCGTCCCGTGGGTGGAACGCCATGGCAAAAGCAGGGTGAGGTTCGGATATGGCGTGCGGTGGCTCACCGTGGGGCTGGTGAGGTAAGGATGGCGGTGCAGTGACGAGGTGACGCTGTGCAGAGTGATCGCAGTGCCGTGCCTATCCTCGTCCGCAGCTCGGGCTTCTCCTCCGTGTCCGGTTCCGGCGTGCTCCGCGGCGGCGGCGCTCCGGCAGCTCCTCCTCCTCTGCTCCGCCCTTCTCCCTCTCTCTCGGCTATGCGGTGGGGTGCGGTGGCTTGTGGAGCCGCAGCGTGGCGGCTACGAGTGGGAATGGGCTAGGGCTCCTCGGGTGCTCCAATTTATAGGCGGCCGGTTCTCGGAACAGCGGCGGACGGTGATGGGTATCGGTGGGTGTACGTGGAGCTCATCCGTGCGCTTGAGCTAGGGTTTCAGGGTGCACGCGGGCTCGCTTGGCGGCCAAGAAAGGAGGGGACAGGAGGGACAGCGGGGTCAGGGCTCTGCCATGCGTGGCGCTGTCGGTCACGCCATTTGCGTGACTCTGTCGGCCACCGTCTTTCGCGAGGTGAGAAGAATAACAGTAGCGAGAGCGGCTGACAGACGGGGCCAGGCGGTCAGCGGCTGCGGGGGAGCGGGTGAAACGGTCGCGCGCGTGCGGTCGGCATTGCGCGTGCGCGCGGGGTTGGGCCGGCCCAGTGCGGGAAGGCGGGGTGGAGCGCGCGCGGGTGAGGTGAGGAGAAGAAGGCCGGGCTGGTTTGGGCTGGCTTAGTAGACCGACTGGGCCGAATGGCTGGCCTAACTCTCTCTCCCTTTTTATTTTCTTTTTCTTTTTCTATTTTCATTTTAGTGTATAAATACATATATTATCCATTTTAAATATTGAGTAAATACAAACATAAATTGCAATAAATCCCAATTGTGATGCATAAGCTATTATTCTATGTGAATGGAATTAAAATGCAAGCTATACTCCTTTATTTACCAAATTCATAATGAAACCTATATGCTTGCACAAGAAAAATGGGTTTTCATAATAAATAAATGAAAAATTTTAATTGGTTGGGATTTTTAGGTTGTGTGGATTTTAGGGTTGTTACAAAACCGTTCTGCCAGTACCACGGCCTCACCTCACACTCCACAAACGGCTGTCGTAATTTCAAAGCAGCAATCTAGAAGGCCATTAGGCACGGCCTGTTGAAATTTGAGGCCCCTCCCAAGGGGAAGATGAAAATCGACAAATTCCCATTCCTGAAGGGGCAGAACATGGTCCAGATCGCAAACCCCCCAGCCAAGGTGAAGGTGTTGACCTCCGAACGGGCCAAGAAGAACTCCTCGGTTGATACCGATGCGCAGATCACAGCTGAGGAGCTGGCGCTGATCAAGGAAAGGAGGGAGCAGAACCAGAAGCAGCTGGAGAAGGGAGAGTCCAGCGGCACCAAGAGCAGGAGGCCCACACACCAGCATCTCCTGAATAAGCGGCGGCGTCAGAAAGAGAAGGACCATCAGAGGCAGCTGCAGCGCGAAGAGGAGGAATACCACAGGTGGCTCCGCGAGGAAGAAGAGGCGCACTGTCACGAAGAACTGGCTCGCCGCCGGGAAGGTGAGGAGGATCACTGGCATTGCCTGTTTTTCCGACACTGCTGGAATGAAGGCTTGAGACTGCCAACGCTGCGCAACTGTCCAGAGTGCAGCGATCAGTACCGAGAGTACAGGCAGTCCCAGGTCAACCGCCGGTCTGTGCACGAGAGGCTAGGAAGCCCGCGTAGCCTGCGGGATCAGCGTGAAAAAAGGGACCTGCGCATTCGGCTTGATGAGGCGGTGGTCGAACGCCAACAGCCGGTTTGGCAGGAGAACCAGTGGTGCCCGGGAGATCTAACTAGAAGCCAAAGGCGCCGGGTGCAGCGGCTCAGGAACAGGGAGCTCCAGGCTGAGGGACGTGACAAGCGGGTGTGGCGCGAAAAGCCTTCACAAAGTAATGGGAAAGCTGTGGCCGACGCGCAGATGGTGTTTGTGCTACCTGCAGAGTTCAGAGCCAAGAGGTACGATACTGATTCCGACTCAGATGACTCGGGATCAGAAGAAGGAGTGACCAAGTTAGTGCTCACATAGCAAGCTACTTTTCACAAGCCAGCCAAGAATCGACATCTGAAGGTCCTCTACCTCAAAGGTTACGTCGACGGCATGCCCATGACGAAGATGCTGGTGGACGGCGGTGTCACTGTCAATCTCATGCCCTACACCACATTCCGCAAGCTAGGCAAGGGCCCCGATGATCTGATAAAAACCGATCTGATGCTCAAGGATTTCGGGGGCAATTCTTCCAACACTCGGGGGGCAATCAACGTCGAGCTGACAGTGGGGAAGAAGACACTGCTCACCACCTTTTTCATGATCGACAGTAAGGGCGCCTACAGCTTGCTGCTTGGACACGACTGGATTCATGCCAACTGCTGCGTGCCATCCACCATGCATCAGTGCCTCATTCAGTGGCATGGCGATGAGGTCGAAGTGGTCCCGGCTGACGACTCGGTCAGCGTGGCGACGGCGGATGCCGCGTACTGGGAAGCTGGGGATCATGACTGTTTCTCCAGCAAGGTTTGGGAAGGAGGCTCCATTAGGGTCAGCGATGAGAGTCAACAGCCGATCAGGGCAATCGGCTCTGAGTCTTTTTATTAAATGGAGAATCCGATCGACGACACAGAGGGTAAGTTGGGGCAAGGATTCACGTCGGCCGACAAGCTCGAAGAAGTAGATATTGGACCTGGCGACAGGCCAAGGCCGATATTTATTGCCGCCAACCTAGACCCGGAGTTCAGGCAGGACCTGATTCAACTACTAAAAGAGTACAAAGATTACTTCGCCTGGGAATATTATGAGATGCCTGGATTGGATAAATCTATTGTTGAGCACAGGCTACCCATCAAGCCAGGGTTTCGGCCACACAAGCAGCCTCCACGTCGGTTTAGAGAGGACGCTCTACCCGACATTAAGGCCGAAATCACGAGGTTGTTAGAAGCCAAGTTCATTCGAGCTTACCGATATGCCGAATGGATATCGAACATCGTCCCTGTGTATAAGAAAAATGGTAAATTGCGAGTCTGCATCGACTTCAGCGATTTAAATAGAGCTACACCGATGGATGGCTACCCTATGCCAATAGCCGATATGCTGGTAGATTCGGCTGCTGGGCACCAGGTCATTAGCTTCATAGATGGCAATGCTGGTTATAATCAAATTTTTATGGCTGATGAAGACATCGCGAAGACTGCCTTCAGGTGCCCTGGTGCGCTTGGTTTGTTTGAATGGGTGGTCATGACGTTTGGTTTGAAGAATGCCGGTGCAACTTATCAGAGAGCTATGAATTACATATTTCATAAGTTGATTGGCAAAATCGTTGAAATCTATATAGATGACGTGGTGGTGAAATCCAAAAGCTATAAGGATCACCTGGCCGATCTGAGGGCCACTCTGGAGTGCACAAGGAGACATGGCTCGAAGATGAATCCTAACAAGTGTGCATTCGGCGTGTCGGCTGGCGAATTTCTGGGATTCATGGTCCACCGCAAAAGGATAGAGATCGGCAGCAAGAGCAAGAAGGCGATCGATGAACTTGTACCTCCAACCAACAAGAAGGAATTGCAATCCTTGCTCGGTAAGATTAATTTTATCAGAAGGTTCATCGCCAACTTATCAGAGAAGGTGCTGCCGTTCTCGCCATTGTTGAAGCTCAAGAATGATCAAGAGTTCAAATGGGGTGACGTGCAACAGAAGGCTTTTGACGAAATCAGAGAATCCATGAAAACTCCACCTGTCTTAGTACCGCCACGGATAGGGAAGCCTTTTAAGTTGTACGTGACGGCCGAAAGCCATACTATTGGATCGGCCCTTTTTCAAGAGTTTGAAGGGAAGGAGAGAGCAGTTTTCTACCTGAGCAGGCGGCTCCTGGACCCTGTGACAAGATATACACCGACCGAGAAGTTGTGCTTGTGCCTATTCTATTCATGCACCAAGTTTAGGCACTACCTGCTTGCCTCGGAGTGTGTGGTGGTATCTAAGGAGGATGTCATCAAGTACATGCTTTCGATGCCGATTTTAAATGGTCGGATCGGCAAATGGATCCTAGCGCTCTCAGAGTTTGACTTGAGGTTCGAATCGGCTAAGGCAGTCAAAGACCAGGCGATAGCCGATTTCATCACCCAGCATCACGGAAGATCGGCTAATGTAGCAGATATGGCGCCATGTACTATGTTCTTTGATGGCTCTTCATGCAAACAAGGTGGTGGCGCCGGAGTAGTGCTCATCTCGTCACGGGGTGTGCGCTTTGAGTATGCTTTCCAGATCGGGCCGATTGTCATAAACAATCAGGTTGAATATGAAGCCGCGTGGAAAGGTTTTCAGCTTCTGCATGAAGCAAAGGCCGATGCAGTTGAGGTATTTGGCGATTCATAACTAGTCATCAACCAATTGCTCGGCCTGTATGAGTGTAAAGACGAGATACTCAGAGGCTACTATGATCAGTGCCAGGCTCTCATCAAGAAGTTCATGTCGGTATCTCTCTGTCACATCCCCAGGGCCCATAACCAGGAGGCTAATCGGCTGGCGCAGAACGCGTCGGGTTATCGGCCGATGCAGGAGATTTGCAACAGCGAGCAATCAGCTGATGACTGGAGGGGCGAGATAGCAGGTTACCTGGCAAATCCTTCACAACGAGTCAACAGAAAGCTAAGGTACAAAGCCACCAAGTACGTGTTGCTGGATGGTCAGTTGTATTACAAGATTGTTGAAGGAGTGCTGCTCAAATGCCTGGGGACAGAGGAATCAGTGAAGCTGATGAGCGAAGTACACGATGGAGTCTGCGGTGCACATCAATTGGCTCACAAGATGAAGTGGATCATCAGGAGGACTGGTTACTATTGGCCTACGATGCTGGAAGATTGTTTCAAATATTATAAAGGGTGTCAAGAATGCCAGAAGTTCAGAAATATACAGAAGGTCTCCAGCCTCTGCTATGAATCCTATAATCAAGCCATGGCCATTTAGAGGATGGGGTATTGATCTAATCGGCCAAATCTACCCACCGTCGAGTAAGGGTCACAAATGGATCCTGGTGGCGACTGATTACTTCACCAAGTGGGTAGAAGCCATTCCTTTGAGGAATGCCACTTCAGCTGACGTGATCGAATTTGTAAAGGGGCACATTATTTACAGGTTTGGCATACCTCAGACGATGACAGCCGATCAGGGGACAATGTTCACTTCAGAAGAGTTTATGACCTTTGCCGACGACATGGGCATCAAGATTTATAATTCATCGCCATATTATGCCCAGACCAACAGACAAGCAGAAGCTTCCAATAAAATTTTGATCAAGGTCATCAAGAAAAAGATTGAGCAGAACCCCAGAAAATGGTATTCGCATCTGAGCGAGGCGCTATGGGCATATCGCATGGCACAGCATGGATCGATTAAAGCTTCACCTTATGAGCTAGTCTATGGACACGCTGCCGTCCTGCCATGGGAGATTCAGTCTGAGACACGGTGCGTCACGTTGCAAAACAAGCTTACAGCCAGTGAATACAGAGACATTATGATGGACAGTCTAGAAGATTTGCACTGTCATCGGCTTAAGGCTTTGGAATACATTGAAAGGAACAAGGTACGGGTGCCCAAGTATTACAACACTAAGGTAAGGAGCAAGAGCTTCACCGAATCAGAGCTAGTATGGAAAGTCATTCTGCCTATTGGTACGAAAGATAGCCGATTCGGTAAGTGGTCGCCAAACTGGAAAATCCCGTATCGTGTGGTTGAATGTGCCCCGGGTAATGCTTACATCCTTGAGGATTTAGAAGGACAGAGACTCACCAGGGCCATCAACGGGAAGCATCTGAAGAAATACTACCCTAGCATCCCAGTTGGGGGGTGATAGCCGATTCATGTGAATCTGGCTCTAACAGCCGATGCCGTGTAAGCGGGTCGCCTTCACGACAAAAATGGCCGACATCGTAGTAACGAGTCGCCCTTAGCACAAAAATGAAATACCCTTGATGGGGTGTAACAGCTGATGCGATAAGCATCGCCTTTAGTCCAAAAAAGAAAAATAATAAAGGAAAATATATATGTATCCGGACACATATGGAAATCAAATTGATGCTTTTTGAAGAAAGTTTTATTTCTGATTGTGCTTACAGGAGCCCTATTATATTCTAATCATGCGTGGCTTTGTCTATGATGTCCTGGGCGTCGGTGACAGCCACGACCTCATCGGCATGAGGGAAGAAGTTCGCCAGTTGGGCGCTGGCCTCCTCCATATTCTGGCCCTTCGGGAACCCGGGCTCGACGGCCTCCAGAGCAATGCCGGAGCGGAGTCGCGCGGCTGTGAGAGCCCCAGTGGCACCGTGACGAACGTTGGCCATGGCCACCTCGGAGACGCGGTGGTGAACATCCAGGAGCCGCTCCGCCTGCGTGTTGCCACGGGCATTGACGGCATTGGCGGCGGTCTCGGTGGCCACACGCAACTCTTCAAGCTACGCGGTCAGGGCTGCAAAAGAAAGAAGTGTCAGCATGAAGGTGATCGTCAGCGCGTCACAATTCAAGATGTTACCGGCCACTGCAGCATCCGATTCGGCGAGTTGGGCTTGCACCCTGGCCACCTCGGTTTCGGCGGCCTTAAGAGCAGCGGCTTGGGCTTCGTTGATATCCTGCAGCTGGCCATTCTCCTTCGTAGCCTCTGAGTAGAGGTTACGGTACTCCACCATCTGGTGATGGAATCGGCGACCATCGGCGGCGGTGTAGGACCCGTCAGAAGACCCCGATTCTGATCCAGCGCTCGGGGCCGGATCTTGAGGGGGTTCCTGAGGAGGCACAGTTTAGAGAGGCCGGGTGTCCATGCCAATCAGTGCTCCCGGTGGGAAAGGAATCACGCAGGCCTGACTGAAGGTTGACAAAGAAGCAGATGTGTCAGAATCGAAAGAAAACCAATGTTTTGGGTACAGAATCATTTACCTGCTGTAGATGGCTAACTGCCGGAGCGTCACCCAACGACGACGGTCGTGATACGGGTCAGCAGCGGCATCCGCGCCAGGGGTAGCTCCAGCGGCTGCAGGGACGGCCTGAGACGGCCCGGCACCGGTTCCCGAACCTCCGACGCCGGCAGTTCCCGCATCACTGCGCAAGACGGTGATGGTCAGATTAGATCAGATCAGTGTATCAAAAAGTGAACAGCAGCCTTACCCTAACCAGGCACGCAGGTGATGCCTCCGTTCACCCACGGCTCGCAGGTTCCGGTTGAAGTTGTCACCTTCGGCGGAACCCGAGGCCAGCCGCTTGCCGTGGTTTCCGTCGTCAGCCATGGATTTGGTTTTGGGGATTTGTTTTCTCTGATCTGAGGAGAGAAGGCCGGGTGAGCAAAGGCTTTGATGTTGCGGTTCCTCGCTCAGGCCGAGCGTGTATTTATAAAGATGAGGGCATCGAGACGGTTTCCTCCTCGGAAAGCGAGACAACGCGGCGGATTTTAGGTTGCGGTTAATCCGCGTTTCTTGAATCCGGAACAGTTGCCAGATCAGGGAGACGAAGCGCCGCCGTCAGTGGTCGCACACCGATCGGGTCTTTGGATCAGGCTGCCTAGCCGATCCTATTGTGAGTGCCCGCAAGCCGATTCGTAGTGAATCAGGCTGAGAGGTTAACTCTAAGGGAAAGCAGAACAAAGCCGATGCTAAGATGCAGGCCCGTAAGCCGATTCGTATGTAGAACGGATCAGGCTGAGTAATCGATTCTAAGGTACAATGCAAACCTGAGAGCCGATTCGCATGCAGAAACGTATCAGGCCGAACAAGTCGATTCGAAACAGGACGAAGCCGATATTAAGGTGTGAATCCAAAGGCAGATCAGGCTAAATGTTCAAACTCACGATGAAACAGCACGAGAACAAAGTTGCAAATAGAAAAGAACATGCTAAGTAGTATATCCATCACGTTACAAAGTCAATAAAGATTGGATCAGTTCCACTAATTCAGCACGGAGCGCATGGCCAGCCCGCAATAATTGTTGATCTCGGTTTTCAGTGGACTGCAATAGATTCAGGCGTTGGCATGTCTTCCTGCCTACAACGACCAAGCTGCTGATTTCCTTCTTTTTCTGGGAGAGCTTGATCGTGCTGGTGGAAATGGTGATTTCGTGCTCGCTGATAGCCGACTCAACTGCTTCCAGTTCTTTTCTCAGTTGGTCTCGTTTTGTTTTCAGTGTTTCCAGTTCTGTTTCAGCTGTGCCGATTGAAGATTTGAGCAGCCTGGCTCAATCGGCTAATCCAGTGGCCTCTTGTCTGTTGGCCGATTTATTGCTCCTCAGCTGTTCAAGCTCTGCCAGGTTCCCATGAGCAGTGATAATCCCTGATGCTGTAACTTTAAGGTCACCGAGTCTCTGCAGGGATTTTAAGGCTGTCAGATTGGTTTGCTGCTGGACAAGTTCGACTATTTGATCAACCAGTCCGGGATTGGAGGCCAGAGCAACTAGATCACCCTCTAGGTGGGGTAGAAGTGCACTCAGCCGATTGTTAAAATCTGGCTCTGAAAGCTTCTCGGAGGAAGAGGCAAGTTCGTCTCTATCGCAGAATTCTTCTATGTCAAATGAATAGCCGGGAGACGAAGGCTTCGGTACCTGCAATACATACATTCTCTCATCAGAAAAGGTACAATATAGATTAATTTTTTTCTGGCAGAGACAGGATACCTGAATAAGGCCTGAGGTCTGTAGGGTTGATGCCGATGTTGCTTGTTCGACTAAGACAGTTTTATCTCCTACGGCATGCGGATCCTCAGCTTTCATTGTCTCGGGCAGATGGGTTTCTGCAAACCAGGAGTAAGAGTAGTATGGAAGTAAGGATAATTGCTAACAGCCGAATAGAAGTTATCTGGATTCCTCTCAGAGGAAGACTCCTCTTCTTCAAGGTTCACCCAGATTTCGTCGGAAGGGCTGTTCGGCTGCATTTTTGAAAAGAAGATTTGGTCAACCAGGGTATCTGCGTCGAGAAGAGAAAAGCCCAACAAGTAGTACCTGAGTTTTGGCTCCTTCTTCCTGGATCCCTTCTTCTTGAGCAGCTGACTCTTCATGGCCGGTGGGTTCTGGTGATTCTTCGGCCTGTTTCTCTCCTGAGATATCTTGAATCGGCTGGGGTTTCACCTGGTAAAGAGCCGATTTAGGGATCGGAGCATACTCAGTAAAGGAAGGTCGATGCCAGTTCTGGATACCTGAAATTTTCTTGTCGAACAGCGTTTCTTGGGTGCTTGCTTTTGAAGCTGAGATGCAGCTGGTCGTTTTGAGGCAGAAAGGGGTGTCAGTATAACAGGGCCTGACATTAGTTGTCGCAGCGTCGGTGCTCGAGAACCTAGCCTCGCTGTCGGACAAGAGGGATAGTATTCCACTCGCTCTGGTGGATTGGATGATGAGTCCTGCGAGAAACATCTGTCAGGTAACATGTTTGACTAAAGCCGTTTTTACTGGAATTGGCTGAGAACACTTACTGCTCGGGAAGATTTGAAGTTCGAGTCCAGGGCTCTGCACTTGTCATGGACAGTCTGGCAGAACAGGTGAGCATGCCATCGCTGCCACCAGTCATCAAAACTCTGATGGGTGATGCAGACTTGATTCCACGGCTTCGGCGAGAATGTGGGCAGGTTTGCTCCAAGTTGAAAAATTCTGCCAGCCTGAAGGAGCTCTGTAACGTTCTCCCTGAGTTTCAAGGTACTCAAGAAAGGGAGCTGAGGAGGCAATTGGCCAAAGCCTAGCTGTCTTGCCGCTATGTTTGGGTGATAAAATTCATAAGAAGGATAGCTAGTTGGCTTGCCGCTTGCGCTTCGAAGGTGTTTGAAGTCTACTGGCAAGGCACAAGATTTTATGATTGCATTCAGGATTCTGGTAGCCTCATCATCAGAGCACCCGTTGTTGAACTTGAAGCTGGAGGGTGCTGAAAATTCATCTTCATCCTCATACGGGAACCAAGTAGTAACCTTTGGTCCCAAGCCCCTGTATAATGTTTCCAGCATGTTGCCCTTTGTAGTTGGGATGGTTATGGCAGAAGCAGCTTCACCATAGCTTTGACAGCCTCTGGTTTTTAGATCCTCTTCCTCTAAGTACTCGGTGGATGGAAAGATGAGGCCCTGGAGTTATGTTCTTACTAGCTTGTGCAGATACAGGTTGAGCCACAGCTGTACTAGCCACTAAGGGCCTGTTATGCATTGTACTTCTTCACCTATGATCAAGGAGCTGAACACCCGGTTCATAAGCCTGTATGCTGCACCCAACAGGAGTTTGCCCAGGGGGATGGAGTGCCCTTGAGCCACTTTCTCTGCCAAGACCTGATATGGGTATGCTGGTCCGGCAGTGGCACCACAGAACACGAATCTCTCAAGCCACATGGTCAAAAACGCGACGTGTCTTTCTCGCTGACGGAAGAAGAGGTTTTCTGGTGGTGTTGAACATAGCCACTCCACCCTTTGTATGTGTCCAGCTTTGGGAAGTACGGGTCCTTCTTGCCACTGGTGTAGAGATCCCAGAAGTTATACGATCCCGTGATTTGAAGCCCGGTGAGCATGTGGATATCGCCCAGGGTAATGGTTTTTGGACCATCTCCGAATACAAAAGCATTCAGGGAGTTGGACCAAAAGTGACTGGCGGCTATCAGGAGCGGCTCATTCTTTGCCATCTCTGATAATGATAGATCAAGACATTGGCTCAGATGGCGCATCTCCCAGTCCGCGCGTTTCTTCGCCACGACACGGTGGAACCAGTTCCTCCATCCAGCAGGTATGCTCGGCCAGTTTCTGAAGGACTTGGCCCAGGAAGAGGCGCCCATCATGGAGCTTCGGAATGGGAACTGGTTAGTTTCTTGAACGATGAAATCTTTAGGGACCCGATCGCCCATCGGACCCAAGTAGTAGGCGTTGGGGATGTCCATCAGCGGAATCAGAATATCGTTCCTCAGTGCCTGGATTTGAAACTCGTATTCAGTAAGGTTGAAGAGGGATTCACAAATCAGGAGGTGGATCGATGAAATTGATACCTCAGGGACCTCGGATGGAGTCGCCATTAGCTCAGGGATGGCTTGACGGCGGTGAATCGAAGCTGATGGCGGGGATTGAAGCCCGTGGCGGAGATTGCGTCGGTTTAGGGTTTCATTTTGGTGCGAAAGTTTGAAGCGCCGAGAAGGAAGCTGCAGTTTGACTATTTGAAAGGCTCAAGCGCTAATTTCGGAATAAACCAGTTTATTCCAAAATTGGGGGCATGTGTTAACACC
The DNA here is from genome assembly GCA_038502445.1 of Eremochloa ophiuroides. Classification (NCBI taxonomy): domain Eukaryota; kingdom Viridiplantae; phylum Streptophyta; class Magnoliopsida; order Poales; family Poaceae; genus Eremochloa; species Eremochloa ophiuroides. The sequence continues at coordinate 23,114,365 of JAHLJS010000003.1, read as the reverse complement.
AAATTTTGGACAGGGAGCCGATAGCCGATACCAGAGGAAGATAGCCGATCTCGGAAGCAGATTTCGTCCAGCGGAAGGAAGGAAACAGCCGATTGCACGGTGAATCGGTTATCGGGCCAAGGTGACAGGAGGCGCGCAGCGTCAGTATTGATGACGTCATCCAGAGTCCGCGCCGCCAGGGTGCGATCACGATCGGATTCCATTATGGAAAGGGAAGGTTGGACTCCAAGTTACCATAGATATAGGATAGTTTGTTAGTTTCCTTATCTATTAATAAGTTGTAATTCGACTAGGACTCTATCTTCTTACGCTCAGGGTATAAATATAAGCCCTCAGCCATTGATATCAACAACACAACATCAATACAACACAACTTTTGGCTCCGGCCAACAAACCCTAGAGTCAGTCGAGTCTGGCGAGTTACTTCATCCAGGCTGGGTGTCATCCGGTGGACGCAGGCTTGCTTGTAAGTATCATCAACCCCCTGTTAAACTATGTCTTTGTAGCGTCATCCGGTGGACGCGGAAGCATGGCAGACCAGGGTCCTTGCTAAGCTCTGTTTCTTTGGCGTCATCCGGTGGACGCGGGAAGCATAATGAGTCAAGGATGATTCACGCTGGTTTACTCGATCAATCTGTGTTAACCGTCATCCGGTGGACGAGATGCAGATTAGGACGGTTTTCACGCGCGGATTAGTTATCGATCCGTGTTTGTTTGCTTGATTAATCTATTAGTTAATGTCATCCGGTAGACAGGCTATAGATTGAGATAGTTTGCATGCATGGATTAGTTATCGGCTCTAGCTAAATATGGCAATTTAGTTAGATTCATTAAGTTATCAGTATTGTTTGTTTAAATTGATTTACCTTATTATAACAATATCTCTGCCCGATCAAGATTGATAGATTTGGCCTTAGATTTACTTGAATCTGTTCGTCGTTTATGCTTTTTTATGCTTATCTTACCATGATGATCGATTCCATGCTTACATCTGCTAATTCCCTATTAATCTTGTTCGTTACATGTTGTGCGTTCGGTTCTAGTTGAGACATAAGTGGTTCTGAGGTTATCATAAGTCTTATTTTCGTGTCCTTGTTTAAGCATAATGTCATCCGGTGGATCTTATGTATTAAGTTAAACTGAGTGTCATCCGGTGGAACAGGTTTAACCTGAACATGGTTCGCTAGATTAGACTTGCTTTAATTTCAGGTCTGTTTATGACTACACTAGCATTCGTTCGTGCTTCATGGACCCTGCATCGGCCAAAAAGCCGATTCAGTTGTGCTTTCACGAATAGATCGTGCATATAGACTTATTTGGATATCAAACGATCTAGCTTTATTTGCTGGGTTTGTTGAAGCCCGCTGGCCGTTAGACCAGGTGAACGCAGACTTGGTGAACTTAGCGAAGAGGGTTTACTAAAGCCGCCGGCCTTCTAGACCAGGTTTAGTAGATCTCTGCTTGTTTGATGTACAGATCAGATCTGTACACGTGATCTATTTTCTTTTGTACATATTAACCGAATTAGATCGGCTAGCACGTTATTATCCTTACATGAATATCCTGATAGCTGTTTTACTTCATTATTATACTATCAGTTCATAACATGACGGAATCGGCTTTCTAGTCGATCTCCGATTATACTGGCTCTTTGAGCCGTACAGTTGGAGCTATCTGGATTCACCAGTTAGTTCCACCTTGTGTTACTGATTATCTCTGTTTCCTTGTCAATTGCAGGTCAAATTGACTGCACGCTTGGGTGTTACCGACACTCTCAGACCGGGTCCGAATCTAGCTGGATCTGCGAGAGCTCTACTGCTTTCAAGGGTCGTTTCCGGCTTCGCTGGTGTGTTGGGCTTAGGGAACCACTTTTTGCGCCAACAGCTACTATTTGCACTTGTGTTGAGAGAGCCAAACATACTAGAGTCACCAGTCATATGTTGTGTGCATCCACTATCAAGAACCCAATTCCTTCCTCCGGCTTTGTAATTGACCTACAAAAAGAGATCAATTTTTTTTAGTTACCCAAACTTGCTTGGGTCCTTGGAGGTTAGTGACTAAGCTCTTTGGTACCCAAATGGTCTTCTTCTTTGGACCCAACATGAATGTACCAACAAACTTAGCCTTCACACCATTTGAGCCCTTTGTGAGAATGTAGCAAGAATCGAACTTAATTGAGGATACATTAGCATTGGATTTCTTGCTTTTGCAATCTTGCTCTAAATGACCAACTTGCTTGCATTTTGTGTAATACCGACCATTTCTTTTCACAAAACAAGTCTTGTGAGGAGCAAAGGTGGTCTTGCCTTTCTTGGGGGTGTAGCCCAATCCCTCTTAGTGGAGAGATGCCCTTTGGTTACCCAAGCACATAAGCAAGCGGTCCTCACCACCATAAGTCTTAGCTAAGGAGTGATTGAGGTTTTTAACCTCCTCCTTTAGGTTCTTGTTCTCATCTACTAGTGAAGGGTCACTAGTGGGTGAGGTAGAAGTGGAAGTTCTATAAGAAGGGTTAGTGGTAGCAACAATAGGTTCATAAGATATATCACAAGTCACACTTATATTGTAAGTTTTAGTTTTCTTCTTTTTATTTTGACTTTGCAAGTCCTCATTTTGAGCCACTATAGAGGAATGAGCTTCATCAAGCTTGGTGTGAGTCTTTTGAAGCTTCTTATGGTCTTTCTTTAGACTCTCATAAGATGCTCTAAGCTCCTTAAGTTCTTGCTCAAGGGATTGTTTGTCTTTGGGCAATCTTTTCCATTCCTTTCTAAGTGAGTCAAAGTGAATACGAGCATCATCAAGCATATCAATTAATTCTTCTTTTGTTAGATCATCATCACTATCATCATCACTAGATTCACTATCGGATGATACCTTAGAGCCCTTGTCCATGAAGCATGAAGGAGTGTCGAAGATGGAAGGCTTGTCATGTATAGCAATGCTTGCATGTGCCTTCTTCTTGCTCTTCTTCTCATCATCACTATCTTCATCACTTGAAAATGCATCACTATCCCATGTCACAACATGAGAGTAGTTCTTCTTCTTCCTGAATGATGATTCTTTCTTTTCTTTTTTCTCCTTCTTTTCATGCTTGTTCTTCTTCTTGGCCTTGTGCTCATCATCACTTGAGTATGGGCAATCGGCCACCAAATTATCTTTGCTTCCACAATTAAAGCATCTTCTTGGCCATCAAACTTTCTTGCATTTTTCTTTCTTCTTGCCCAGGTAGCCGTTCTTCATGAATTTGCCAAATCTTCTCACTAGAAGAGCCATCTCCTCATCACTCTCACTTTTGCTTGATGGATCTTCACTTGATTCAACTTTGGCTTTGCCCTTGCCCTTTGATGATGATGTGGCTTTGAATGCCACACTCTTCTTCTTCTCATCCTTGGAGTCTTCATCTTTTTTTTCTTCCTCTTGTTGATCAACTCCTCCTTGTCATCATCATCTCTATATGCATCATCGGTCATCACCTCCGCAAGCACTTGAAGGTAGTCTTTACCAACACCGTGATCAAGGTGGCAAACCTTTTGGGCAAGCTCTTCAAGAACTTTATGGAGAAGTCACTATCCTTCACTTCCTTATCCACCGCCTTGAGATCATTCACAATCACTTGCAATCTATGAAACATTTTTAGGACACTTTCATCATCCTTAATCTTGAAGCTAGCAAATCTATCTTTGAGGATGTAAGCTCTTGCGGTCTTCACACCCTTAGTGCCCTCATATGACTCCTCAAGCTTCTTCCAAGCCTCATGAGCACTCTCAATGTTTTTTATTTGCTCAAATACCTTCTCATCAAGAGCCTCATGGATAGCACAAACCGAAATGTCATTGAGTTGAAGCAATCTTTCTTCGGCGGTTGTGGGATTGGCCGCATTAGCAATCTCAATATTGGTCTCCACCACCTTCCAAAACCTCTCTATTGATTGACTTGATGTGTGAGGCCATCTTGCTCTTCCAATATGCATAATTTGTGCCATCAAATTGGGGTGGCTTCTTGGTGTTGTTGATATGGATATTGAGTTGAGCCATTTTGTCACCGTAGGTTGTTAAGCCTCAAATCAACGGTGCCTCGGCTCCGATACCACTTGAAAGGTCCTAAATGGCTAGAGGGGGGTGAATAGCCAATAAAAATTATACAAACAACACTTAAATCAAGAGCTTAGACAAATAATAAGCGAAGCGAATTCTTGCGCTACCGTACCAAAAAGCAAGCCACCTAACCATTCTAGCCTATAATCTCTAATTCACACACAAGAGCTAAGTCACTACTTTACTCAACTCCTAGGTGAGCAACTAAACTACCAAGCTACACAAAAGTAAGTGCGAGAAAGTAGAGAGTAGAGAGGGTGAATTTAAACTACCGGTGAAGTAAAGAGAATACCAAGAGATCAAACAATCATAATACAATAGAAAACCTCAGCAAGAGAGATGACACAAGAAATTTACCGAGGTTCACTTGCTTGCCGGCAAGGTACGTCCTTGTTGTAGCGATACACCCACTTTGAGGTTCACGCGCTAATTGGCATCACACGCCAAACCATTCTCAAGGGTGCCACACAACCAACACAAGATGGGGATCCACAAGCTACGAGCAATCCACTAGATTAGCCTTTTGCGATCTCCCGCGGGGAAGGCTCAAGAACCCCTCAAAAGTTCACCGATCGGAGACGGAGACAATCACCAACTCCCCTCAACGATCCTCGCAGCTCCAAGACGTCTAGGAGTCGGCAAACTCCAAGAGTAAAAAGAGAAACCGCTGCGAAAGACAATCACCAAGTGCCTCTAGATGACGCACTTGATGTTCTCTAAACTCACCAAATGATGATTAAAATGAAGTAGGATGAGTGAGAGTGGAGTGGGAAGGCTCACAAGCAAGTAGGAGTGATTAGAGTGGCCAAGAGAACCTCTCCAAACCGGCCAACTCCCTATTTATAAGCCCCTCACACAAAGAGAGCCGTTAGGGACAAACTGCGTGGCGTCGGACGTCCGCGCGCACACCGTCGGACCATCGCACACGGTCCGACGCACCCGATGAATGCCATGTGTCAGTAGCCGTTTGAAGTGGATCGTTGGATCACAACGGCTAACTCTTCGCGCCAAACAGATCATCGAACCCTCGCGCCATCGGACTAAAGTCCATGGTCCGACACCCTCTGCACGAACACCATCGGACTGAAGCTACACAGGCCGTCGGACTAACGAAAACGAATGTCCGACACTTCCAGAGAGCTTCCCGAGCGCAGAAAATCGTTGGACGTTCATCCGACGCACGCCATCGGACGAATGCAGTCCGTCCGACGCTCTACAGCTCGCCACGCGTCACCTTCTCACAGCTCTGCACCGTCGGACGCAAAGGGAATGGTCCGATGCCCTCGAATGCAGAGTCCGACGCTCGCAGACAGGCACAGCTAGGGTTAGCCGTTCAGACCGAAGACAATGGTCCGACGCTCTGTGACAGCAAAGTCCGACGCTCAGTTTTCGCAAGATTTTTCTCCAACTTTCACACCCTTTGATCCCATGTGCTAACACCAAGTGTTCTCCACCTTGTACACGTGTGTTAGCTTTTTCAAAGAGTTTTCGAAGGGTTTGTTAGTGTCACTAGCATCTGTATGCAATGCAATGAACATGAGCATCTAATGGCACTTGATAACCGCATTCCATCAACGATTTCGCCCCTCTTGATAGTACGACTATCTATCCTAATTGTGATCACTCTCTCTATGGAGTCTTGTTCACCAAAAGCAAAGAGCTCCCATTGGTTATACCTTTGCCTTGAGCTCCAAGCCTTTCACCATCTTCCTTCTCATCTCTTGATCAATCTTGTGGACACCAATGATGATGGACTTATACCATTTTCATGGATGCCGTCATTAGGGCTTTCTCCAATTGTTGATGGACTTATACCATTTGCATGGATGCCGTCAATGCCCTACACTTGAGGCCTCCATTGATCAAGTTCTTGCTCCATCTTGTTTGCTAATGATTCTCATGAAATACTTAGAGCAAACCATTAGCAAACTAGGTTTCATCAATTACCCAAACCAAACAAGGGCTTTCAGCTGCACGTCGACCTGCCCAGAGCATTCGAAGGGTCCGTGCTCATCATGTCAAGGTCGGGCACAGGAATGGCCATCTCCACCATGGCTAACTAATTTCTGCCTGCTAAGAAGCTAGCCGCAGGTATTTGCATACAAAAGGGCCAACACACAGTTTGTACATGTGCAATTATTTTCGCTTGATTCATAATCTTATTTGTCAATCTTTTCAGCAGGTATATACTCAAACTTGAGAGTCAGAATTAACTCATAGTTGTTTGGATCTAATTATCTGAGACATAGGCTTTTCTGTTCATTGCGCCTTCTAACAGCTTTATCATTGTGGATATTAACTTGTTGCTGCTGTTATGCACCCGTCTGCGGCACAGTAAACTCACTGACACTTTTCTTTCTCATCTTGCATTTCTGATGTTAGTATTATTAACTGATTAACGAGGAATAAAACGGAGGAAGGTCACTGTGCCCATGTGTCCTCCCACCGCTCCTGTAGCGCTGTGTACAGCCCCTCCCTTCTAATCTAATTTGGACGCCAGCAATTCCTCCGTGTCTTGAGGGTGGAAAGAGAAAAAAACAGGGCTTTCCGCCCCCACATTCGCTGTTGTGCCTAGCAGGAAAAAAACAAGCCTTCCGTCGCTGCCTCTACCTCGGGCCCTTGTAGGGTTGAAAACATATGGAAATTTTCCCATTCCGACCCATTCCGTTTTCTACTTTTGTTCCGTTCGTTTTCATCCATTTCTGTATTTGTAGATCCCATTTTCGTATTTACGAAAATGGAAGAGGTGTTTTTCCGTCCGTTTTGGAGGAATCCCGTTTTTATGCGGAATTGACCCGTATTTATTCCGCTTTCTATTCCGTTTTTCAATCTATATAAGATATGCCTAAAAGTTTATATGTTTATAAGTCTACTAATCACCAATTATGCATGTTAACATGTTAACACATGTCATGATAGTGATTATTTGACTGATAACTTCGTACGTGTATATTATTTTGTGACTTTGTTCATCAATACCTGACAATATTTAATCTTATTATTGTAACTAAATTTTCTGGTTCTCCATCCGTATTTGTCCGTTTCCGTATGTCCGTGTATTCCGTTTCCGTTTCTGAACCCATATTTTCCGAACCCGATTCCGTTTCCGTAAAAAAATAGAAATGAAAATAGAAATGGGGTTTTTCCGTCCGTTTTCATCCCTAGGCCCTCGGCCTCGCTGCGGTGCCCGGCAAAAAAAAGGGGCTTGTGTCGCTGCATCCGCCTCCGCCTCCGCCTCGCTGCGGTACCCCGTGCCCGGCACTGCTGTCCACCGATGAGACTACTGCAACATATGCTGGGAATTATGGTAGGGTGCTGCTTATCAATTCTTATGCATGGTTTTCATCTAGTATGAGCAAAATTAGTGTAAGCACTCTCTTTTTATTTTATTCAAGCCTAGTATCAAACTATCTAAAACTAACACTATTTGTTTGGTTTTCAAATTTTATCTCACTAGCTAATTCATGCGAAAAGCAATATGGTACGTAATAAGGGGGAAAACTTATACTTAACTGGATTCAAGTGGAGGGTGCTCTCCCTTAAGCTGGATGTTGACATGGTCTTTGATATTGCAAGTTGAGTAATCCTTCTGGGAGCAGGTGTATCGGCAGCGCAAGGGCATCAGATTGATTAGCTCTTTGATCTTGTATTGTCCTGTAAAACTCAATTGTCAACAAGAATACCAAATCTCATGGAGAGTGGTTAAGTTAGTACCACTCCATGGTTAGTGATTGATTTTATAACTCCAGCAGAAATTTCCCTAAGTGGGTGGACTTCATGTGCCCACATATTTTTAGTATTTTCAATTTTATGGATACAGAAAGTAAATATGATGCAGAAATCTATCCTAGATGCAAATTATTTTTATGCCACCACGGCGAATAGTCTTTATGAGCTATGCCACAATATTAGTCACATGGGGGCTTTTAGATTTTATTAAGAAAAGCAATAAATATTTTTATTTTCTTTTTAATGCAGGAAAGTAATTACGTAATTACTAAGATACTAATGCAATGCTGAAAAGTAAATATGGATAGATACCAAGTTTACCTTTTGGCGAAGGCTCGGTGGTTTATAGCCCTCCGAACAGGACTCCTTGTCTGTTCATTCCTTGCTTGGTGCATCGTCAGGTTGAGATGGTGACCCTGGTTGCACTTCTGATGATGAGCTAGAAGGTGACTCCTTCCTCCATTCCTTTCTGGTTGGTGAAGTTGATGTTGATGGTGAAGTTGAAGTTGTGAGCTCATCTTCCACAATCTTTTTATCCTTCTTCTCTTCTGGTTTGATGTAATCACTCCGTTTGACTTCTCCTTCATAATCTGCCCAACCATCCTTGAGTGGTTGGTTCTTCAGATGTTGGAAGGAACGGAGTCTCCTCCTCGATCTGTTCTTCTTTGGCTTCTCATAGGTTGTGTAATTGTTCGAAGTAGCAGCGGACCTCCTTGTGGAACTGGAAGTGGACCTCCCCTGATCTCATATAGATGATTGCTCTTGTAGTGTTGAGGAACAGCCTTCCAAGTACGAGCAGTGGATCGTACTCTTCTTCTCCCATATCCAGGACCAAGAAGTCAGTGGGGACATAGTGATCTCAAATCTTTACCATAACATTTTTAGCAATCCCCTCTGAAAACCTGAATGTCTGGTCCGCTATCTGCAATTGCGTGTAGGTAGAGTACAAAGGTGTCTTGCCAAATAGGAAGTCATAAGTTACCTTGGCCATTATGTTGACACTCGATCCTGTGTCGCAGAAGGTCTTGTAGAAGATCTTTTGATTGATTGTGCAGTCGATCGTCGGTACTCCTGGATCTTCTACCTTGGGCATGTGTGGTGAAACCAGAAGGTGATCGTACTCAGCTCGGACTGAGTTGATCATCCTCATAGCTTTAGTGTGTGCCTGCCTAGCCTTGTGCTTTCTTTTACTTGTCTTCTTCTGGGCTGGCTTGTCCTCGTAGATGTACGGCTTCTGGGGGTGTGCAGGACTGTCTAGTGTCTTGTTCTTAAAAGAGAATCTCTCCTTACTTCCCCGGATAGTGAAACAGATCTTGGCACTATCGGCGTAGATGATAGCCTTGGCGGTGCTCAGGAATGGTCGTCCCAAATGATTGGTGACTTCTCATCTCGTCCTGTCTCAACTACCACGAAGTCAGTAGGTACATACGAGTGTCCAACTCGTACACATACATCTTACAGGATCCCCTTCGGATAGCAGATTGACCGGTCTGCTAGTTGTAAGCACATGTTTGTGTATAGGAGCGCATCTCCATGGATCTTCTCGTAGATCACTTTGGGCATAATGTTGACGCTCGCACCTAAAGTCATAGATTGCCTCCTCAAATGCGTGTTGACCAATGGCTATTGGTATGACGGGTCTTCCTGAGTCTCATTTCTTCTCTTGCAGAGAATCATCATTCCATCGCTTGGATCGATGCTTTGCATAGTACCATCTTGCATTGAAGATATCCACCAGATTTGCAGTCTCTAGTTCTTCTGGTTGGCCTGTGATCTTTCCTTCATTGGTCGGATGGATAGAAGAGGCCAGCTGTGCTATTTGAGATTCTAGCATTTTATTGAAGCTGAGATAGCAGAGGCAAAACCATCCAACCTGTTATTGATGGTTTCTAGCAACTTTTCATTAGAGACTAGCTTCATGGAAATCTGATCTAGCAGTTTAGTCTGGCCAGAAACTAAATCTCTCAACGGTGTGTGGAAGTTGTTGCCCTGGTAATTACCCAAGTAATTACCCTGATAGTTGGGCCTCTGTTGCTGATTCCAACCATGGTTCTGATTCCAATTATGATTCTGGGTACGGTAGTAGTTGTTGTTATTCATGTAGTTCACATCCTCCTGAATCTCCGGACAGCTATGACCTGAGTGGCTAGTACCTTCACACTCTTCACATGTAAAGTAGGCATCATGAATGTGGTTGACCTCTCTCTTATCATTCACTCGGTCATCAAGTTTCTTAATCAGCAAGTCCATCTTAGCAGAAATCATGTCAGTCTCCTTACGCTGGTGCATTCTCCTCTCCTGCAGGTCAGAGCTCGTTCTCCACAAGGGTGGTAGTTTCCTCAATGGTGAGTGACAGAAAAGCTCCTCCTGCAGCAGCATCCATCATCTCACGGGTGCTGGTAGTCAACCCACGGTAGAAGGTCTGCATGAGCAGCCAATTCTCCATCCCATGGTGAGGACATTCTGAGATGTAGTCTTGAAAACACTCCCATGCTTCCAGGGACAGATTCATCGTGTTGTTGCTGAAAGCTGGTGATCTTTCCTCTAAGAGCATTCATCATGCCCACAAGGAAGAACTTCGCTAGGAAGGCAGTGGAGCAGCTATCCCATGTAGTGTTCTTATCTTTGTTTGCATAGAACCATTGTTTTGCTCTTCCCAACAGTGAGAATGGAAACAGGCGGAGCAGGATAGCATCGCTAGTTACTCCCTTCATGGTGAAAATGCTGCATATCTCCAAAAGGTATTGGAGATGTGCACTCGCATCCCCATGTGCCTTTCCACAAAACTGACTAGCTTCCACCATGTTGATGAGCGCAGGTGAAAGTTCCTAAATGGCTAGAAGGGGGTGAATAGACTATGAAAATTTTCTACAAACAACACTCAAGCAAAAAGTTAGACAATTAAATGGCGAAGCGAATTTGCACTAGCCTACTCAAAGTGTTGCAAGCCACCTAACCATTCTAAACTAATGTCTCTATGTTCACACACAAAAATCTAGGTCGCTACATTACTCTACTCCTAGTCGAACAAGCTACACAAGAGAGCTACATAAAATAAATGCAATAAGGTGAAGAGTAGAGAGAAGATTTTATACCGTCGGCGGAGAAAAGATGAATACCAATCAATCAACACAATATGAATCCTCGGTAGAGAGAGTTGACACAAGATTTTTTACCGAGGTTCACTGGCTTGCCGGCAAGCTACTCCACGTTATAGCGATACACCCACTTGGAGGTTCACGTGCTAATTAGCATCACACGCCAAACCCTTCTCAACGGGTGCCGCACAACCAACACAAGATGGGGATCCACAAGCTATGACCAATCCACTAGAGTAGCCTTTTGCGATCTCCCGCGAGGAAGGCTCAAGAACCCCTTACACTTCACCGATCGGAGGCGGATACAATCACCAACTCTCCTTAATGATCCTCGCAGCTCCAAACCATCTAGGAGTTGGCAAACTCCAAGAGTAACAAGAGAAACCACTGCGAAAGACAACAACCAAGTGCATCTAGATGATCACCAACAATGCAATGCACTTAATGCTCTCCAAACTCACCAAAGATGATCACAATCAAGTAAGATGAGTGAGAGTGGAGTGGGAAGGCTCACAAGCAAGTAGGAGTGATTAGAGTGGCCAAGAGAGCCTCCCAAGCCAGCCAAAGGGCTATTTATAAGCCCCTCACAAAAACATAGCCGTTAGGCTACTCTGCGCACCGTCGGACGATCGCGCGCGCACCGTCGGACTAAAGCTCTCAGTCCGACACCCCTTATGCTTGCCACGTGTCCCCAGGTGTATGAAGATGACCAGTTGGATCGCAACGGCTAAGTTCACGCACCAAAACACCTCGTCGGACGGAGTGTCGTTGGACCAAAACCAAGGTCCGACGCTCCTCTGCGAAACACCCTTGGACTCTACCAAAGCAGGCCGTCGGACTAAAGAAAGCCAACGTCCGACACTTTCAGAGAGGTTCCAGAGCGCAGAAAACGCGTCGAACTCTGTCCGACGCACACCATCGGACCAAAGACAAGAGTCCGACGCACACCAGCTCGCCACGCGTCACTCAGTCGTTACTCTACACCGTCGAACGAACAGGGATTAGTCCCGACGCCCTCAGAAACAGCGCCCGACGCTCACAGTTAGGCACAGCTAGGGTTAGCCGTCGGACCGAAGACAATGGTTCGACACTCTGTGCAAAGGACTAGTCCGATGCTCAGTTTCAGTGGGTTTTCACCTCAACCTCTCATCCTTTGTTCCCAAGTGTTAATGCCAACTGTTCTCCACCTTGTGCACGTGTGTTAGCTTTTTAAAAGATTTTTCCAAGGGGTTTGTTAGTGTCACTAGCATCTATATGCAATGCAATGAACATGAACATCTAGTGGCACTTGATAACCAGCATTTCATCAACGATTTCACCCCTCTTGATAGTACGGCTATCTATCCTAAATGTGATCACTCCCTCTATGGACTCTTGATCACCAAAAGCAAAGAGCTCCTATAGGTTATACCTTTGCCTTGACCTCCGAGCTTTCTCCATCTTCCTTCTCATCTTTTGATGAAGCTTGTGGATTCCTTTTGATGATGGACTTATACCATTTGCATGGATGCCGTCATTAAGGCTTTCTCCTTTGTCGATGGGGTTACACCATTTTCATGGACACCGTCATTGCCCTACACTTGGGGACTCCACCGACCAAGTCCTTGCCCCATCTTGATTACTATTGATTCTCATGAAACACTTAGTGCAAAACATTAGCAAACTAGGTTTTATCAATTACCCAAAACCAAACATGGGCTTTCAATCTTCTCCTTTTTGGTAATTGATGACAACCTTCACAAAGATATGAAATGAAATCTAAGTTTGCACTTTGGTAGTATTAGCTCCCCCTACATATGTGATTCCTTGTGTTTGGTTCAAATTTTTTCACATATGCATGGATTTGAAAGTTTGAGTGAGCTACCACTACTAAATGATGCTAAGGTATATAAAATGAACCTTTGAAGCGTGATACCATCGGAGTTGTAGAAATATACCATCCTTAGCACCATTGTTCACTAGTCATGCATCACAAACTCAAAATACCTCGTGAGATCAACATTTAAGCAAGAGAGGTACTTTGTATGAAAAGTAAGTCCTATGCATGCTAGTTTATCAAACATCATTCAAGTCCTTTTTCTAAGCAATACACCAATCAAGCAAGTATAGTAATTGAAGTTTGACAATGCAACAAATCATATGTTAATTCACATACAAATGCAACAACTTATTCATGAGCTTGCTCCCCCTACTTGTGTGCTTTCAAATTTTAATTGACCCATTTTCATTCTTATCTTTGTGACTTTCTTCTCCCCCTTTGTCAACAATCACAAAAATGGTGCAAATTATGGGAGTATCAAGTCAATTAATGGGGTTTAGTTCATTTTCACTTTGGTTCAATCTAGATCACTTGCCTAGAATATGTAACTAAGTTTGATCTAAGGATAAGATTCTTCACACCTCACTAGTAGGGTTATCTTGACTATGTTAACTTACACATCATAAGCTCATGTTCTAGATTCAACACTAGGTTTGCAAGCCCATCAATATGTTATATGCTACCACTTGGTCAAACAAGCATAAAGAACAAAAGTGGTACCATATATACATCAAAAAACATTTGATTTTTCATGAATGAGCCTATAAGATGCATTTCATGTCTATATGCATTAAACAAGTCCTTATCAAAGTATGAATGCCATGTCAACCAATTTTACCTTGCTTTAGTCAAGAAAATGCATGTCATATATTATGGGATGCTTTTCACTTCATGTTGGAGTAGTCTAGTATGTTTAGCTCACTTTTCAACTTGGAAAACCTTGACTCATCAAGTGGCTTGGTAAAGATATCCGCTAATTGATCTTCGGTGCCAATACTTTCAATTTCAATGTCCCCTTTGATTTAGTGATCTCTAATGAAATGATGTCTTATGTCAATGTGCTTTGTTCTTGAATGTTGCACGGGGTTGTTAGTTAGCTTGATAGCACTTTCATTGTCACATAGCAAAGGCACTTTCTTCTATTTCAATCCAAAGTCATTCAAAGTGGCCTTCATCCAAAGGAGTTGTGCACAACAACTACCAGCACTAATGTACTCCGCTTCGGCCGTGAGAGAGAACACTATTTTGCTTCTTTGATGACCATGAAACAAGTGACCTTCCAAGCAATTGACAAGTTCCACTTGTGCTCTTTCTATCAACCTTGGAACCAGCATAGTCGGAATCCGAATATCCAATAAGCTCAAAGTTGGACCCCTTAGGATACCATAACCCTACATCTTGTGTGCCCTTCAAATACCTCAATATTCGCGGCTTTAAAATGGCTTTCTCTTGGTGAGGCTTGGAATCTTGCACACATGCACAAACTAAACATGACATCCGGTCGAGATGCGGTCACATAAAGGAGACTTCCAATCATTGATCTATATAGCTTTTGATCTACCATTTTGCCACTATCATCCAAGTCCAAATTACTATTGGTTGCCATAAGAGTATTCATGGCCTTTGCATGTTCCAATCCAAATTTCTTCACCATATCCCTTATATACTTGCCTTGACTTACAAATGTACCATTCTTCATTTACTTAACTTGAAGACCAATGAAGTAGCTAAGTTCACCAATCATGGACATTTCAAACTCACTTGCCATCATATTGCCAAATTCTTCACAAAAATCTTGATTTGTTGATCCAAAAATGGTATCATCCACATATATTTGCAACACAAACAAATCATTGCCAAGCTTATTAATGAAGAGAGTAGTATCAACCTTTCCCATTTTGAACCCTTTAGAGAGCAAGAAATCTCTCAATCTCTCATACCATGCTCTAGGTGCTTGCTTCAAACCATACAATGCCTTTTTTAGCTTGTACACATGGTTGGGCTTCTTCACATCTTCAAATCCGGGAGGTTGTTCCATATATACCAACTCATTGATATACCCATTGAGAAATGCATTCTAGACATCCATTTGATATAACTTGATGTTGTGGGCACAAGCATAGGCTAATAAGATCCTAATTGCCTCCAATCTAGCAACCGGTGCATAGGTTTCTCCAAAATCAAGCCCTTCTACTTGAGTGTAACCTTGTGTAACCAATCTAGCCTTATTCCTTATCACAATGCCATCTTGATCTTGTTTGTTTTTAAAGACCCATTTGGTTCCAATCACATTGTGCTTCTTTGGTCTTTCCACAAGCCCCCAAACTTGAATTCTTGTGAAATTGTTGAGCTCTTCATACATGGCATTAACCCAATCAACATCTTGCAATGCTTCCTCAATCTTGGTTGGCCCAATAGATGACACAAATGAGAAATGCTCACAAATTTGAGCTAGCCTTGCTCTAGTTTGAACTCCACTTTGAATAACACCAATGATTTGGTCCAAAGGATGATCCCATGCAATAGAGACCGATTGGAGAATAGGAACTTGATCATTGAATTGAGATGAACTAGCTTGTTGATCTTGCGCTTGAGATTGGTCTTCTAAGTTACTTGCACTTGCTTCATTGTCAACTTGCACACTTGTACGAATAGCACCATCATCTTCATCATCATTGACTTGCCTCAGCTTATATCACCAATATCCATATCTTGCAATGCATTTGCCAAATCATTGCCTCTCACGTCACTAAGATTTTTAACTTCATCTTGAAAGCCTTGGTTTTCATCAAATTCAACATCATGTACCTCCTCAAGAGTACCACTAACCAAATTCCAAATTCTATATGCCTTGCTTATGGTTGAATAGCCAAGAAAGAATCCCTCATCACATTTCATCTCAAACTTGCTAAGCCTTGTGCCTTTCTTGAGAATATAGCATTTGCAACCGAAAACTCAAAAATATGCAATGTTGGGCTTTCTATCATTCAATAGCTCATATGAAGTCTTTACAAGCATACCATGGCAATATAACCAGTTGATGTAGTACCAAACGGTATTGATAGCCTTGGCCCAAAAATAATGACTAACATTGTATTCACTTAACATTGATCTTGCCATATCAATCAAAGTTCTATTCTTCCTTTCAACAATGCCATTTGATTGTGGTGTATACTTGGGTGAGAATTGATGTCCAACGCCAAACTCATCACACAACACATCAATGTTGGTGTTCTTGAATTCACTACCACTGTCACTTCTCACTTTCTTGATGGTTGTTTCAAACTCATTTTGCCTTCTCTTGACAAAAGACTTGAATAGATCATACACTTCACTCTTGTCAACATGAAAGAATACCCATGTATATCTAGTATAATCATCCACAATCATAAATCCATACTTTTTACCACCAATACTAGCATATGTGGTTGGTCCAAACAAGTCCATATGCAAGAGTTCAAAAGCTTTACTTGTACTCATCATGCTCTTCTTAGGATGTGTATTTCCAACTTGTTTGCCTGGCTTGACATGCACTAAATAGTTTATCCTTCTCAAAGGTGACATCTTTCAAGCCTCTAACTAGATCATACTTTACTAATTTGTTGAATTGTTTCATTCCAACATGACCAAGCCTTCTATGCCATAACCAACCCAAACTTGACTTTGTGATCAAACAAGTTGACAATTGAGTTTCACTAGCATTGAAATCCACAAGATATAGGTTCTCATATCTAAAGCCTTTGAATATCAAATTTGAGCCATCAACACTAACAATTTCCACATCATCAATCCTAAATATGCACTTGAAACCGAGATCTCACAATTGTGCAACCGAGAGCAAATTGAAGTTCAAGCTTTCAACTAGCAACACATTTGAGATGGACATGTCATTGGATATTGCAATCTTACCAAGTCCTTTCACTTTCCCTTTATGTTATCACCAAATGTAATTGCATCATAGCCACTATTTGCACTTGTGTTAAGAGAGCCAAACATACTAGAATCACCTGTCATATGTTGAGTGCATCCACTATCAAGCACCCAATGCCTTCCTCCGGCTTTGTAATTGACCTACAAAAAGAGATCATTTCTTTTTAGTTACCCAATGTTGCTTGGGTCCTTGGAGGTTAGTGACTAAGCTTTTTGGTACCCAAATGGTCTTCTTCTTTGGACCCAACATGGATGTACCAACAAACTTAGCCTTCACATCATTTGAGCCCTTAGTAAGAATGTATCAAGAATCAAACTTAATTGAGGATACATGAGTGTTGGATTGGCTTGCTTTTGCATTCAT
Organism: Eremochloa ophiuroides; assembly: GCA_038502445.1. NCBI lineage: Eukaryota > Viridiplantae > Streptophyta > Magnoliopsida > Poales > Poaceae > Eremochloa > Eremochloa ophiuroides. Next base: position 23,097,334 of record JAHLJS010000003.1, on the reverse strand, counting down.
GCTCTAGATGACCAACTTGCTTGCACTTTGTGCAATACTGGCCATTCCTCTTCATAAAACAAGTCTTGTGTGGAGCAAAGGCGGGTTTGCCTTTCTTGGGGATATAGCCCAATCCCTCTTTGTGGAGAGATGCCCTTTGGCTACCCAAACACATAAGCAAGCAGTCCTCACCACTATAAGCCTTAGATAAAGAGTGATTGAGCTTTTTAACGTCCTCCTTCAGGTTCTTGTTCTCAACAACTAGTGAAGGGTCACTAGTGGGTGAGGTAGTAGTGGATGTGCTAAAAGAAGGGTTAGTGGTGGCAACAATAGGTTAACAAGATATGTCACAAGTCACACCTATGTTGCACGTTTTAGTTTTCTTCTCTTGTACTTGACTTTGCAAGTCCTCATGTTGAGCTTAGTGTGAGACTTTTGAAGCTTCTTATGGTATTTCATTAGACTCTCATAAGATGCTCTAAGCTCATCAAGTTCTTGCTCAAGGGATTGTTTATCCTTGTGCAAGCCCTTACATTCCTTTCTAAGTGAGTCAAAATGAATGCGAGCATCATCAAGCATGTCAATTAACTCCTCTTTTGTTAGGTCATCATCACTATCGTCATCACTAGATTCGCTATCGGATGATACCTTGGAGCCCTTGGCCATGTGAAAGGTCCTAGTATGGCTAGAGGGGGGGTGAATAGCCTAAATAAAAATTCTACAAAGCACTTAAGCACAAGGTTGGCAAAACAAACGGCGTAATGTGCAAAGCTAATGCAACAACTAACCTAGGCAAGCCACCTACACAATTCTAGTGTTTCTAAGCTTACTAAGCCACTCAACTAGCTAAGCACTAAGGCAAGCAACAACAAGCACAAGAACAACTAGCTACAAGGTCTAATTTGCACAAAGTAGAGCAGAGGAGCTTGTATGTTATACCTTTGCCTTGTGTCGATTTGCCAATCACCGGGAAATGAACAAATCACTCACACAAAAGTGAGGAGCACAATGAAGTCGAAAGGAGCCAAGACAATCGATTTTTCCTCCGGGGTTCACGTGCTTGCCGGCACGCTACGTCCCCGTTGTGTCGACTTCAACCTGGTGGTCCGGTGGCTAATCGGTATCACACACCGAGCCTACACAAGGCGCCACAAGGTCCTACCACGGAGGAAATAACTCAATGACATGAGCAATTTACTAGAGTTACCTTTGAGCACTCCACTCGGGGAAGGCATAAGAACCCCTCACAATCATCGGGTGTGAGCAAGCACAATCACCAAGCTTCTCAACACCTTCTCTACCTCTAAACCGGCTAGGTGACGGCAATCACCAAGAGTAACAAGAATTACTCCGCCACCAAGCCACCAAGTGCTCTAGGATGCAAGAGATGATCACTACACTTGATTCACTCTCTCTCAATTGAAATCTTGAGTTGAATTTAAAGGGAGAGAGTTGGAGGGAGTGTGCTCAGCTCTAGGAAGGCTTAAGGAAGTACAAAATGCGCAAGAGAGGCTTCCCAAAGCAGCCACACTCCCATTTATAAGCGTGCTCAAGAAACTAGCCATTTTACACTGTGATCGGGCACACCGGACGCTGAAAGTTCACACTGGACGCGTCCGGTGGTTGTCCGGTGTATCGCCCGCTGACACATGTACTAGCCGTTTGAATTTTACCGTTCGCGCGGTTACACCGGACGCTCACCACCCATGTCCGGTGGTTGTCCGGTGACAACACAGAGAGCATCCAGAGAGCTCCAGGACGCACCGGACGCGTCCGCCGCAGGGGCACCGGACGCTCGCAGTGTCCGGTGTTCACACAGAGACTAAGGTTAGGGTTTAACACCGGATGCTCGAAAAACATCACCGGACGCGCTGCACCAGCGTCCGGTGCAACTCCAGAGAGGGTCCAGAGAGCACCAATGCGCATCGAACGCGTCCGGTGAGAACCCACCAGACGACCTCAGCATCTGGTGCTCCTCTGAGAGCTGTTTTCGATCTCTCTTCAACTACCTTGCTTTTAGATGCTAACAACTAAGTGTTTCACACTTTTAGACACGTATGTTAGCAAGTTTTAAGCACTTTCTCAAGGCGTAGTTAGTCACTCTAGGTTAGATCAAGTGTATGCAACTAGTATGCAACCCTAGAGCACTTGCCGACCGGGTTCATGAATTAATTCCCCTCTTAATAGTCCGGCCAACTATCCTAAATGTGATCGCACTCGCTAAGTGCCTTGATCACCAAACCAAAGAGCCCTAACTTATACCTTTGCCTCTAGCTCTTTGATCTTTTGCTCTTTCCCATTTCAACACTTGATCTCCATTTGAGCTCATGTCATCTTCCTCCTTGTCACTAACCACTTTGAGCTACACACACTTAGCATTTAGGTTAGTAACTAGGTTTCATCAATTGCCAAAACCAAACTAGAGACTTTTCACCATAAAGCAAGAAGGAGTGTCAAAGAGGGAAGGCTTGTCATGAATAGCAATGCTTGCATGTGCCTTCTTCTTGCTTTTCTTGTCATCATCACTATCTTCATCACTTGAAGATGCATCACTATCCCATGTCACCACATGAGAGTAGTTCTTCTTCTTCTTGTATGATGACTCTTTCTTCTCTTTCTTCTCCTTCTTCTCATGCTTGTTCTTCTTCTTGGCCTTGTGCTCATCATCACTTGAGTGTGGGCAATCGGCCACCAAGTGATCTTTGCTTCCACAATTGAATCATCTTCTTGGTCCATCAAACTTCCTTGAGTTCTTCTTTCTTCTTGCCTGATAGCCCTTCTTCTTCATGAATTTACCAAATCTTCTCACTAGAAGGGCCATCTCCTCATCACTTTCACTTGTGCTTGACGGGTCTTCACTTGATTCAACTTTGACTTTGCCCTTGCCCTTTGATGATGATGTGGCTTTGAATGCCACACTCTTCTTCTTCTCATCCTTGGAGTCTTCATCTTTTTCTTTCTTTTTCTTCTTGTTGACCAACTCCTCCTTGTCATCATCATCTCTATATGCATCATCGGTCATGACCTCCGCAAGCACTTGGTTTGGTGTCAACTCACTCAAGGTAGTCCTTACCAAAACCGTGATCAAAGTTGCAAACCTCTTGGGCAAGCTCTTCAAGAACTTCATGGAGAAGTCACTATCCTTCACTTCTTTACCAACGGCCTTGAGCTCATTCACAATAACTTGCAATCTATGAAACATTTTAGCCACGCTTTCATCTTTCTTTATCTTGAAGCTAGCAAACCTGTCCTTGAAAATGTATGCCTTTGCGGTTTTCACACCCTTGGTACCCTCATATGATTCCTCAAGCTTCTTCCAAGATTCATGAGCACTCTCAATATTCTTGACTTGCTCAAACACTTTCTCATCTACGGCCTCATAAATAGCACAAGCCGCAATGTCATTGAGTTGGAGCAGCTTCTCTTCGGCGATTGTGGGATTTGCCGTATTGGCAATCTCAATCTTGGTCTTCACAATCTTCCACACCTCTCTATTGATTGACTTAATATGAGATGTCATCACACTCTTCCAATAGGCATAATTTTCCCCATTGAACGGGGGATGGCTTCTTGGTGTTGTTGATGTGAGTTGAGTTGAGCCATTTTAACAACGTAGGTTGTTAAGCCTCAAATCAATGGTGCCTCGGCTCTGATACCACTTGAAAGGTCCTAAATGGCTGGAGGGGGGTGAATAGCCTATAAAAATTTTCTACAAACAACACTCAAGCAAAGAGTTAGACAATTAAATGGCGAAGCGAATTTTGCGCTAGCCTACTCAAAGTGTTGCAAGCCACCTAACCATTCTAAACTAATGTCTCTATGTTCACACACAAAAATCTAGGTCGCTACATTACTCTACTCCTAGGCGAACAAGCTACACAAGAGAGCTACATAAAATAAATGCAATAAGGTGAAGAGTAGAGAGAAGATTTTATACCGTCGGCGGAGAAAAGGTGAATACCAATCAATCAACACAATATGAATCCTCGGTAGAGAGAGTTGACACAAGATTTTTTACTGAGGTTCAATGGCTTGTCAGCAAGCTACTCCTCGTTGTAGAGATACACCCACTTGGAGGTTCACGCGCTAATTGGCATCACACGTCAAACCCTTCTCAAGGGTGCCGCACAACCAACACAAGATAGGGATCCACAAGCTACGAGCAATCCACTAGAGTAGCCTTTTGCGATCTCCCGCGGGGAAGGCTCAAGAACCCCTTACACTTCACCGATCGGAGGCGGAGAGAATCACCAACTCCCCTCAACGATCCTCGCAGCTCCAAGCCATCTAGGAGTCGGCAAACTCCAAGAGTAACAAGAGAAACCGCTGCGAAAGACAACAACCAAGTGCCTCTAGATGATCACCAACAATACAATGCACTTGATGCTCTCCAAACTCACCAAAGATGATCACAATCAAGTAGGATGAGTGAGAGTGGAGTGGAAAGGCTCACAAGCAAGTAGGAGTGATTAGGAGTGGCCAAGAAAGCCTCCCCAAGCCAGCCAAAGGGCTATTTATAAGTCCCCTCACAAAAACATAGCCGTTAGGCTACTCTGCGCACCGTCAGACGGTAACCGTTGGACGATCGCGCGCGCACCGTCGGACTAAAGCTCTCAGTCTGACACCCCTTATGCTTGCCACGTGTCCCCAGGTGTTTGAAGATGACCATTGGATCGCAACGGCTAAGTTCACGCACCAAAACACCTCGTCGGACGGAGTGTCGTTGGACCAAAACCAAGGTCCGACGCTCCTCTGCAAAACACCCTTGGACTCTACCAAAGCAGGCCGTCGGACTAAAGAAAGCCAACGTCCGACACTTTCAGAGAGGTTCCAGAGCGCAGAAAACACGTCGGACTCTGTCCGATGCACACCATCGGACCAAAGACAAGAGTCCGACGCACACCAGCTCGCCACGCGTCACTCAGTCGTTACTCTACACCGTTGGACGAACATGGATTAGTCCGACGCCCTCAGAAACAGCGCCCGACGCTCACAGTTAGGCACAGCTAGGGTTAGCCGTCGGACTGAAGACAATGGTCCGACACTCTGTGCAAAGGACAGTCCGACGCTCAGTTTCAGTGGGTTTTCACCTCAACCTCTCATCCTTTGTTCCCAAGTGTTAATGCCAAGTGTTCTCCACCTTGTGCACGTGTGTTAGCTTTTTAAAAGATTTTTCCAAGGGGTTTGTTAGTGTCACTAGCATCTATATGCAATGCAATGAACATTGAACATCTAGTGGCACTTGATAACCGCATTTCATCAACGATTTCGCCCCTCTTGATAGTACGGCTATCTATCCTAAATGTGATCACTCCCTCTATGGAGTCTTGATCACCAAAAGCAAAGAGCTCCTATAGGTTATACTTTTGCCTTGACCTCCGAGCTTTCTCCATCTTCCTTCTCATCTTTTGATGAAGCTTGTGGATTCCTTTTGATGATGGACTTATACCATTTGCATGGATGCCGTCATTAGGGCTTTCTCCTTTGTTGATAGGCTTACACCATTTTCATGGACGCCGTCATTGCCCTACACTTGTGGCCTCCACCGACCAAGTCCATGCTTCATCTTGTTTACTAATGATTCTCATGAAACACTTAGAGCAAAACATTAGCAAACTAGGTTTCATCAATTTCCCAAAACCAAACATGAGGTTTCAGCAGGCTTGAGCTCGAATCCATTGTCTCCAACATCAGTAGGTGGTCCAGTATGGATGTTAGCAGTGGTTGGAGCAGAAAACTCACGAAGGCTTTTGTTGGCCATGGCCTCAAACTCTGGTGTCAAACTTCTTCTTGTACGGATGTCTTCTAGCGAAGGATCTGGGGTCTTCCTGAGCTTGGCTCGGGTCTTCTTATCAAAGCTTCTGGATCTTCAACAAAATTCTGCAGATGGTCAAATCCGTTCATACATCACCCTGCATAAGCTACACAAAGATAAACAAGGACAGGGTGAGCCTGTTTGAGTAAGGTTTTGTATGGTTTCTCGATATATTGATGTTGTGCATATGACCTATCTACATCTTATGTATGCCAAACAACCGTCCCCGGCAACGACGCCAAAAATGCTTATTGGCATTTCTAACATCATTACCAAAAATAGAGGTAGACTCTACTCCCAACAATGGCGCTAGAAATGCTGGGAGGTATAGATTAACGTGCCACCTGAATAGCCTACATATCACTTGAACTCTTAACCTCTATCTCTTAAAAATAACTAGGTTGTCATCCCAGCATGATTCTAAAAGATCGCTCATTCTAGCAAGTGACTGAAATTATATTATATTATATCCGCAAGCGCACAGATAAAATATACATCATTGTACCATTTTACCCAAGAGTATTTCAGGTTGTCGATTTATATTTTACCACTGGAAAGGGTTGGCAATAAATGGGATGCAAGCAGATAGATAGTTGATTGTCATATGCACATGTAAATATGGAGAAAACCATGTATGATCTACTTACTCAAAACAGGGGTTATGTCACAATAATAATGATACACATGATAAGCATAATGATCAATCAATCAATCAATAATAAAAATATGGTGTTGACACTTCTTATCGCAACCACCAGAGACAGGGTGTTAGGCTATCTCTGATAACGGCGCCAAAAGTGCCTGAGGGTATTTCTTATGTCTATTGGATAATTCCGCAAGCGCATAGAATATACCGCTGTAGCACTTCACCCGGGAGTATTCCAAGGTATCGCTATTTATTTTATCCCAAGGGAAAGCGGCTGCTAGGAATAATTAACAAAAAGAGAGAGATTCCTTAAGTCTATAGCAACTTAGTATCAACTAGCGATAGGGGGGTAAATCGATATATATAGAAGAAAGGATAATGACACCAAGACACGACAAGGTTTTCGGATAACTAAAGATAACTAGTAGAGTATAGCTAGGTGGGAGGACAATGAGTGAGTCTAAGACTCCTATGACACTTACTTTACTCCTGTGAACTATCTTATCAAATAGATGAATTATACTAAGACAGCTACCTTACTTCTGGTGTGTAGGGGATAGGCGAGACAGTAGGGGATATAACCTCTACCCGAAGCGGCTATTTTCTTATGGGAGCCTACCTTTTAAGAACTTGCCTAAAATACGTGGAGGGATACTAAGACTACACAGGGCTGTCACCACCTGCTAGCACCCACAAACAATCCGTGTGACAAGCGGCATTCAAAGGCAAGATCTAATCTAAGCACCACGCTTACACTAAGCCTTACTACTCTAGTTGCGTACCAACAACTAAAGCACCCTATGACAGGCGATGAACTACACACGTGAACTGGTTATAGGATCACTATCTAATATAACTCAACTATAAGTTAAGACGAACACAACAATACTATAAAGAATAGTAATGCACTAAGTAGAGACTTAGTAAAATTAAGTAAAGATAATATATTGATAAAGGTAAAGTCTTACAGAAGGAAAGGTACAAGAGCTATACCAGACTCTCCAGCAGACGACTCCGGAGACTCCGAGCGTAGCTCGACTCGACTCTAACTCCCATACTAGACTAATACTACTACTAAAGAGTAGAACTCTTGTGACTTGTGGCTCTTGTGTATCTTGTGTGTCTTGAAGAGGAGATGGCAGCCTCTATTTATAGGGAAGAGTGGAGGGGTGCCACTGTCAGCGATCCATGTGCTCTATGCCTCTCCACCCTTGGATGAACCGCCTTAGAACCGCCTCAAGATGGACGGCTGTGAGCAAATCATCACGTGGAGAACATGCTGGGAGTCGGTGGAGGCCAACCGACCTGGCTGGGCACCAGGGGGTTCGGCCGACCCCCCTATGACTTGGTGGGCCTAGCCAGGGTCTTCTAGGAGTCCCCACCAGTGAGGGAGTGTGTAGGTAGATTGGGCCCACCTAGGGTGGTTCGGCCGACCCTCCTCTGCTGGGTTGGGCCCATCACTGTGGTCCCCATCTATCATAGACTGTCCCCTTGTGTTGGTTCCATCTCAGTTGCATGTTTGTCACGTTGAATCCTTGTGCTTTACTTCTCAACCATTGAGTGGAAACACATGTTGATCTGAGAGCTGAAATGAGCTGAGTGGGAGATCACACGGATCCTACCACGTCACCAGAGCCTGGTGGGTCCCATGTTGGGTTCGACCGACCCATGCATGGGCCCACCCTGGGCTCTCCTCTCTTCTATGTGATGTTGTGCACCATTTCATGATGTTTCTTGGCCTGTTTAATCTTTGCTGCATTCACAAGCTTAAGAGTACAAGTGGAACTCGTTATTGATAAAATATGCTCATGTTATGTTTATCTTCCCTTGAATCCGAGGCCTGTTGACGGTGTTTGAATGTGGAATTTTAGGGTATACCCACCGTCAACAAGATCCCCCAAGCTTAACCTTTGCTCGTCCCGAGCAAATAATTAAATTAGCCTCGGTGGATCAGGAGTTGTTACAATGTTCATATTTCAATAATACCATGTGTACAACTAAATACTTCTCTTTTGAATGGAAAAATTGGCTATAAAAATTCACCCATTTTACCTTAGTCCTTTATGGGGCTAATGACCTTTCCTTTACCTTAGGTGGTTGAGAGACAGAACAGTTTAACTTGAGCACTACTTTTCTCATTCTTTGCAAGTTTCATACTGGAGGTTTTAGCAATGTTTTGCAAAAGACAACTTAATGTTCCTCATATGGTTCTCCCATGTCACTCAAATGGTGTATGAATCCTTACCAAGACACAAAGTAAATGTTGCCTTCTTTATCATCCTACTTCTAAAAATGGCTTATGTGGAGTTTAAGGTAGGAATGAAAGAGTATAGCATATTTAATTTGCATCTGTTGTAGAGTCAAGGCTTGGATCCAAAGAGAGAAGTGTCATGCCCTTAGATCAAGATGTGCAAGTGTGTGGATAATGATGGAATATAATGCTCCTCTATTTGAATTGTATCTCTCTCTAATAAATTTTAGAGACATGGCTATCATTTTCCTTTCTTTATTCATGAGCCAAGATTTGCTCTTATATTTTTCTTTTCTTCTCTATGGACTTTCTTGTGTCCATCTTTTTTTTTCTTTTCATTTTGCATAGCCTTTTGTCCCTACTACCATAATGACTAAGAGATATTTTCTATGACTTTAACACATGGAGCATTTATTTGGTGGAAATGAAAGGCATGTGGTTGCATACTTCCAGTGTAGAAGCAGCACGTATATGTGGTGTGTACGTGATCTTGATCTTGGGAGCATGATAAGACTCTCAATAAGGGTCAACAAGACTTGACAAAACTCAATACAAAACAAATAGCTTATGTAGATGGTTTTAGACATGTGTGGCTTATATGGCTGTGGTAGGAATTTATCACCATTGAGGAACAATGAGGCTTTGATTGATTAAAAAATAAATCTCCAGTAATTATGCATGCTTAGAACAATATTATAGTGGTTCTTGTTTTACTATATCATATCCCACAACAACTTAGAATTAGTTCTAGCACTTAGCATCCATAAAGTTTTTAGGTTCATGATGATTTAAATGAGCCAAGTAATCCATACTCAAAGAAATACTAAGTTGCAAACTAGGCATTAAAGAAACATTAACAGAGCAACTATTCATCATTTCCATGAGAAAGATAAATATTCATGAGACATATGGAAATAAGAGAAATATTTTTGGTATTTTTATCTTATGCATTCTTTTATATGCAATAAATTAAAATAATGTAAATAGCTAGGATAAAATACTTACCTTGGTGGGGGAGAGAATCTCCTCCAAGCTTGTCCTTTTGCTCATTGTGGTGGGGGGTAGTATTGGAACCATCTCGCCCAGCGTTGTGCTTCGTCTTGGATACCATGCAATAGTTGAGCATTTTGTTGTGCCATATTCAGTGTTGCATCTTGCTCAACTTGCATTGCGCCCATGTCATTGATGAGTTGGTCCATTTTCGATCCTTGGCTTCGACGACCCCTCGCCCGTGCGGACGGACGGGGAGTGCGCACTCTTGGAGTGTGCTGTTGAGGCCGTTCCGTGGACCTTGAAATGTCCATGAAACTTGCCTCATCGCCTTCTTCTTCATATCTCCCTGCAGCTTGTGATGTGCCGCCTTGCTCAAATTGGGCGGCTTGTGACATGCTCCTTGTCACCCTTCTTGATCCTGCAACAATGAGCTCACACAAGAACACACTACAACAACAGGGATTAGCGTTAGCGTTCGCGTTAACTATCCCACTGTTAGTAGTCCTTGCGGGGTATGGTTACCTCCACAAACAAGAATTTGACAGCAAAGATGAGAGTGAGACAAGCTTCTACTACTACCATATTTTTGTGTTTTATGATTTGAGTGGCTAAACTTAAACTAAACTTGAGAAAGAACTTGCTCAAATGGAGAGAAGAAGGGAGATTATGTGCTCGGAAGAATTCAGCTGCTTTGGGAGTGGATTTGATCACACAATGCAAGGGTATTTATAGGGGGAGAAGGGCTGGTGGCCAGGCCACCATGGCCAGTTCGGCCGACCCGCCCTAGGACAGGTTTTTGTTGTTTTCACCTTTGGACAGGGAATCTATTTGAATTCAAACTCGACCTTGCTGATAGCTCTCCATTGATGGGTCGGCCGAACCCATTATGATATGATCAGAGTTGCTTTTATGTTTGGACAAGGAATCTATTTGAATTCAAACACCACTTTCTTGGGGGCAGCCAAAACATGGTTCGGCCAAACCAGGTATTGTCCCCTTTCAGCTTTAAACAGTGTGTCCAGAAAAGTATAGACGAGTGGTGGACCAAAAGTTTTAAAAATCTCAGAGATTCCCTTGTCTAATGTTTTGTGAAGGTAAAAGGTATATGGCAAAAGTGGGGACATATTTAAAGTGATTCCCATGGACCATGGGAACAATAATGCATGCCAAAGTGTCCACTTTTCAGGATTGGATGGTAGTAGATGTTGGATTTTCCTTGGAGCAAGTGGAAGTGGTCATGACCAAATTCAAGGAAGAGCTGGTGTTCATATTTCAGGAAATGATTCAGCACACCAGGCCAACACCACTAGAGGTGGGTGGGCCCCATGGTAGGGTCGGCCGACCCCACCTAGGTGGTTCCACCACCTCAGGTGTGAGCACTACTGTTCATTCTCAAGTTTTATTCATTTGAATATTTTATTTTGTCGAAATAAATTCTTGCAAAATTTAAATATGAAATGCAATGAAGAAAATGCAAAAATTGAAATACAGGAATTAAATATGAGATAAATACTGATTTACCTTACCAGCAAGGGCTCAATGTTTTAGGTCCGTAGAGCAGGACCTCTCCGTTTCGGGTTCATTCTTTGGGTGCTTCGATTGGTCCCGGAGATGGAGACCGTGATGATCACACCTCTTTCTTCCGCCATTCCTTCTTGGTTGATGCTTGTGATTCAGCGGAGTCAGCCTTGTTTATCACCTCCGCTTTACTTAACAATTCGGCCTTTTTGGCCTTTGGCAGTTGATTCTTTCGGCAGGGTGCATATTGTGACTTGTTTCTCCACAGATTCTTCCTTGCCTGTTGCATTGATTTATAACCATTGAAAGGACATTTAATTCTCTTACCTGGGAGTTGGAAGTGGACTTGGCAGGATCCCACGTAGATGATGGCATTCACAGTGTTGAGAAACGGCCTTCCCAGGATGATGGGGACTTCGTCATTGGCCCCCATGTCAAGAATAATGAAGTCGGCGGGGATATATTCATCTTGAACTTTGACAAGGATGTCCCTTGCCAATCCCTCGGGGAACCGGATTGATTGGTCGGCCATCTGCAATTTAACAAAAGTGGGGTACAAAGGTCCCCCTAACAGATTCTCATACATTATCTTGGACATGATGTTCACTCCAGATCCAAGGTCGCAGAAGGCGTTGTTGAAGGTGTGCGGCCCGATTTCGCAGGTGATGGTAGGATGGCTGTAACAGAACCGACCAATTTATACGAGCACAAGTACAGCGACAGCTGTTTTCCCAGCTATCGAGCCACACTTGAGCCAATATAAACCCGGTAGTCCGTGAAATCTCGAAGGATTTCAAACTTTTACACAGTACATACCCCAAGGATCGCAGAAACTCAGTAGTACACATACACATGATACATAGATTCGCACATATTTCAAATACATCAGAGTACAAGATAAACTTTTACATAAAAGTTCAATAGCGGAAACGAAATCAATTTACATAAGCTTAATTTCATAATACAGTGCCAAGTGTCGACCAGTCACAGCAACAAAGGTAAGATAGATAACATGACCTTGCCCAAGGTCTAGTCTTCCTCTCCCGAAGGATAGAAGTAACTCTTTAGTCAACCAAGCATTCCTCCTGCAACATTGGGAATAAAACCCTGAGTACTCAATTGTACTCAGCTAGACTTACCCGACAGGAAGTAAATAAAAAGACTCTCAAGGATATGCAGGGCTTATTTGGTGGAGCTCAGAGGATAGCAACATTTTTGCACAAAAAGCATTACTACAATAGTTCCTCAACTTATCAATTTTAGATATTGTTCAGCTTCGATTTCAGTTAAGCTATTAAGCTAAGGTTTGCTGCTATACTAAACAATCACTTGATATTATAGCAATCAATAAAACCATATGATTTCCGATATCCACAGATATCAACCTCATCTCACCATAATCATTATGTTCAAGTTGTTAACCTCTACCTCACCAGAAGATCAGTTCAGTTTCTCACTAACCAGGAGAGATGGCGATTCGAATCGATTGTACCAGCTGGCAAATATGCCAATCACAAACCCTGTCAGCCGAGCCACTGGCTTCTTGGGCCACCGTTAAATCCTTCTGAGACACAATATGTCGCGGGCTTGGCGGGGACCATATTCTCAGAGACCAACCCACTTCCAGGATGCATCAGGTCCCTGACCTGCCCTTGGTAAGATGGTGTCTCCGCACATCCTTCCTACCTCCAGAATATGTCTGCCTAGTCGCACCAATTCCCGGCTCAGAAAGAAATACTCGGCTTCGCGGTCAGAACGACTTATCTGGCCAGCTATGTGACGACGTCCTTCAATCTCAACTGATGTCTGGTGGCCTCAGTCCTAGTCGGCCGCAAGCAGCACCGAAGTCAACATGACCCATGTCATGCAGCTCCCCGCTACCTAGCCTTGATTCTCTCATTATTTCATTGTGGCATGGTGACACATATAGCCAACCATGTGGATCTCGTCAGTCACCACCTACACTCGCGGATGACAGGAAATCACCCGACTTTCTCGCGGATGACAGGAAATCACCCGACTTCTACCGGTCTAAGCAGGGCTAAGCATAAGATCGGTCACCTGTCTAGTAATAGTATCAGGTTCACATATAGTAGACAAGGTAGATATGCAGCAACGGTTTCAAACCAACTCCTATACTTAAATGCACAAACATACGATTTAATAAAGACCGGTGCATTTATAAAAAGAGATAGGTGGAGGCTTAGGGATGCTCCGGGGCTTGCCTGGGGTTCAACACTAAGTCAGTGTTTGTTAGATGACACTCGCTCGACGAGCATTTTCCATTCAAGCACTCGATTAGTCCTTCCATCTTCGTGATTAGTCCACCACACCGTCTTGTGGTTAGTTCCATCATCATGTCCTTCACTCCACGTGTTCATCTATCGTACCTAAATGAGATGCACAATGCACATGTATGAATAAAAGGAAGTAATACAAGGCATGTTAATCTACCATTACTGAACCATGAGCTAACAATGCCACCAAGCAAGGCAACATGAAAGCAATCATAATCTCACATATGCAGTTTAAGGAGAACAGGACAGCAAGCATAAGATTTAACCATAACTGAAGCTATATACATCCAACCAGGGTGATCTAAGCCTTTCTGAAAAGCTATTGAAATTTTCTACAACTTTGGTATTATCCTCTTCAGATGATTTAATTCATATAAAGGTCAAACAACACAAAGAAGACAGCTCTGTCCAGACTTGGACAGATTCTGTCCTCCCAACTCAAACAATCATAACTAGAGATTTAGACCACCAAAAGGGATGATAATAGACAATTTGGAAAGACATAGAAATATACTACAACTTCTTTATTGTCACCAAGAGGTGATTCAAAGCATAAATTGGTTAAACAAAGCAAACATTCAGGTCTGCACCGAAAACAAGCAAAACCTGACAGCAGACTTCTAAAAGCCATAACTCTTAAAATATGAGGCCTATGACCAAGAAATTTTAGGAAAAGCTAGATATAGAAGTTGGCTACAACTTTTGTATAGAACATATTTACATGCAACACCATATTGATGGGGAAAACATCCCAACAACAGAGACTACACCTGCAGCCATTTCAGCACATAAGCAAAACATACTTTTCCCTTATTTATCACCTAAGCACACATAGGAATGAGCTATTTAGATAGCTCCAAACATGATTACATGGTCATACAAGACTCATCTCAGACCAAAGCATATTAAGGAATCACAAGAAACATATATGCATTCATTTGTCTTTAATTATTCACTCATTATTACATAAAAACCCATTATTTAATTATTTAAGTTATATGGTAAACATCTCAAATGAGTCCCAAACTTTTATGAGAGCTAGGTGATTACAAATCATGACCAAGGTTCAAATATTACATGCTCAGGTTCCATAATTCAATTATTACAAAATAAACCAATCTATAATGCAATAAAGCACTGGAGAGCAAATTAAATATGAAACTCAACATTCTCTGAAACAACATGACCATATTATTGATTCTTAGGCTAACACAATATCATATAAAGGTAGTGGAACACCATTTTCCATTTTTACCACAATATATTATTTATAAAGCATTTAAATCTACTTAATAGGCATAAAACAAGATAAATCAAAAAGTCATCCATACATGCACCATAAATCATGAAATTTTAACCATACATCACACATCATACAGAGAGTATACAATTAAATTTTCATGCCATTTGGATCAATACAACTCCAGTTACAAAAATAACAAGCAATTCAACCATTTATTTCCTATTTAAAAAGATAAATGTGAAACACCAATAAAATAGTAAACAACCTATATGTTTTATATTCTTAGGAGCTAGTACATGTTATTAGAAGACTAACAAAATTGGAATCACACATGTTGGACTTCTATTTCTCAAATTATGGCCAAAAGCAAGTTAATCAATCCTAGAAACCACTTTTCCTAATTAATTTCTACAGCGCATAAATGTAAATAACATAGCACATTTTATGGATCTAACATGCAGAGCACTTCACCACGAATCTAACAAGACAAGTTTCACAATTTTTGGAGCTACCAAACTGGAGATATGGATTTTACAAAATAAACCACAAATCTGAATATTTGATGCCATTTGATTTGAGTGGGGCCCACTCGTCATAGGCTCAAAAGAGAGCTGGCTGCCTTCTTCTTCTTCCCTGCGTTCGAACACAGAAAAGAGAAACGGAGCTCGTCGGGGAGGAGAAGCCTGGCTCGGCCGTGGCTGCGCTGCCGGCCGGTGAGGACGGCTGACGGCGGCCGCACGTGGCCGGATCTAGCCCACCCCATGGCGCTCTCGCTGGTGGCGGCGGCATGGCCGGATGTGGCTGGCAGGCTCTCAGTCACAGCACCGAGTACGACGGCGGAGATGGCGCCGGCGACGACGATACTCCGACGACGAGCAACGGAATAGAAAGGGTGCGCGAAGGTCGGCACGAGGAGGAGAACGCGATGGTGCTGCCCAATCGACCGAAGGGGAAAACAGGGAGCAGCAGCGGGCGCGGCCGCGAAGCTTCGCTTGGCGCCCATGGCGGCCATGGCGGGCGAGCGATCTGCGTGCACGCTGGAGAGGAGAAGAGCAAGGGAATGGAGTGTGGAGTGAATGGGAATGGAGTGGAGCGCCTTTGTGCCCGTCCCCTGGAGGTAGGACGCGGGAGGGGGAAGGTGGTGGTGGCCGGCATGGAGCAGCGAGCTCCAGAGCTCAGTTGCCGCGTGTCCTTCATTGGGGCAAATCGACGAGCAGGTGGCGGGTTTATTTCTGCCGCGCTTCGGATACGATTTTGGGCATCTTCCCGGTATATTCTGATCCGATGCCTTAAAGCAAAGTCGTTCACCTCGGCACGCTCTACAAAAGTGGTGAAGGGTGCTCAGCCATTTGACAACTGGATTAAGAGATAATTAACCCCGAATTGGCTGCTATCAACAGGTTAATTACGATCAAAGATCGAGTGGCAACTCTTGTCAAACGAAGTCGGATTGACCTCAAATTTGAATATGTTGTGCTCCAAAGAGTTTGAGACAACTTTTATATTTGGTCCAACTCAAGTTGCTTAAAGGAATTTGAAGAAAGTGGCACGTCATTGAAATCGGCATGGAATTTAGACTTAGAAACATTTAAAGTCCTGAAATCAGGATTTCTTCCTGTCTTGATTCCACTATTTGAGGCACTTAGGGTTTGAATCATGACTTGATCCAAAAATAACATTTGTTCTACTCCAAAATATCTGTAACTTTTATTTTGGGTCAAACTTCATTTCTTGCTCCAAAATAATATTTCCACTTTGGTCAAAGTAAGATCATTAGAGAGCTCAATTTGGATAGTTAGGCCAGTTGAGGTATTTTCTTGACATTTTCTCAACACGAAACCTTCATGACTTTTGTTGTAGAGTTCAAGTAGAGTTGTTTGGGCAAGGTTGCAAGGTTTGGTTGACTTTGCATGCTCATCTTCACTTAATCCATAAATCCAATTAAGTGAATAACTTGTCATTCCATGTGAATTTTCAATTCGGATCTTTATGAACCATTTCCAATGATCATGGTAGATGATATGAATATGAAATAGTGATTAGGATCATTGATTGAAATAACTTGATTAGGTCCACACTCGCTGGTTAGCTCGTGACTAACACCTGGGGTGTTACAGCCTTCCCCACTTAAAGGAATCTCGTCCCGAGATTCGGAACGTAAGAGCTTTCAAGGGCAGAAAAGAATGTAACCCATTCAAGGTGGTGCTAGTACAGGCTAAGGCTACGTAAAAAAAATTCCATAACACTGGTAGGCAGGAGTGATCACCTCATGGCCCACAATAAAGTGCGGACGATAAAGGTTGGTTCAGTTGTTAGTCCGAGAGATCATGTCTCCCATTTACTTGGATGCAAATGCAAGAGGGATCATTATGGATAGGACAACTTTCCAATCATTCAAGAGTTCTTAGAAGTTAACTCTTGGTTGAAGAATTTTCTTCATTGACTTCTATGAAGCATTATTACTTTGGGAGGAATCCAAGATAACACTGCTAATTTGGGAGAAATCCAAGACAAATCGTCCCAGTTAAGACTTCCCGCATGCAGGATTTGGATTGAAGCTTCAAAGAGTAGTTTCAGCTTAGCTGTTTCTCTAGTGGATATAGCATTTACCACCATTTTCATATGGGATGAGATCATAAACGAGGTAGATATTTGCTGAGGAGAGGAAATTGTTAATCAACATACAAGGTTCACGTTGGTCGTTGATGCCAAATTACTGAAGTGCAGACTGATGGAAAGCTATATAATGTTCCATGTGTGCAGTTTTTCTTTTCTCTGATAGCAACACAGAATTATCTGAATCTGTTGAGTGAACGGCGAATGTGATAGCTAATCTGTTGGTTCAGTGCTTTGATGAGCATTAAATAAGAGGATTTTTGTATCCAAGCGACAGCAACTATCTGGGTTGAATATGATGCAAACTCTTTGTAACTACATGATTGTAGGATAAACTTTGATAGCAGTAGCCATTTCTAACAAGATCCTTGAAAACAAAACACATATGCTCCCAATATGTATTTTAAGGTTTGATTAATTCTTCCTGATTGGCTTGAGGCATGCTATGCTAAAGATAGGACGAACTCTGGATTAGTTTCATTATGTACACAAAGTTTTCTGTCACTCCGTGATAAAAGGCACAGAGGACATCAAGTGACAAGTGTAGGCATACAGATGCATATGGTTACACTCCATTCTCTTCCAAGGCACAAGATTCTGGCAGGCATTTACTCGAGTAAGTTGATTCTTGTAAATGCTTCCAAAATGAGCTGAAAACTATAGTTCATGATCCGAGGCAATGGTTTGGAGTACACCATGCAGTAACAAAAGTTTGTGCAATATGCAACTTGGCATACACATTTGCACGATGGTTAGTCTAGACAGACATGAATTGTGCAGGTTGATGAGATAGATCACAAATTCCTGCATAGAATCAAAAACCTTTTTGTACACGAGGAAAACCAATGAGCAATCCCAAACTTACGTATTCTCATTTGCAGCCGAGAATAAACAAGATTGAAGCGGATTGGCAGGTTTATTGAGGTTAGTTGTGTAGAGTGTTTACTCACGAAGTTTTGAGAAGCAGTCCTCTACCAACAACTTGAGTACAACTTTCTTCATGATACAACCATAAATTAACAAAACCAACTTGTTGAACTACTTTTGACATTGGGTAAACCTTCTTATTTTTGCATCAGCAATCCGAGATCAGAGGGTTTCCAAATAGAAATCTGAAATATGTTGTTTGACATAATTTAACTTGTCTTCACTTCACACTCTTAGGAGTTGAGTGGTAGAACACCTTGACCGATCAAGAATAAGGAACTGATTTTTTTTTGATTTTTTTAAATGTCCTTTTTGTTGTCCATACTATAGAGTATCAAACAGGGCACCTGATTGCACCAAGATGTACTATGGTATTGACTTCATCTGTTGGGGTGTCTTTTGTAGCTCTTCACTAGGCTGAAACCATAGTTTGCACTATCTGAGTGATTGACAAAGATGAAATTGGCTTCATTATAGCAAGGCCTTGGAGGTGAGGGTGCCACAAATAGTACCATTTGGCTTAGGGGTTTCTTGCATAGCATGGTTCTACGAGACATGGTCTTCAAAAACATGGTCAAACACTTATTTATACCCCTAGAACACACTTATTAGCATGGAACAACACTTCTTGATAGTGATCCATTTCTTTATGTCAAACAGACTAATCCAATTGGGCAATACATTGCTCACATGAGAGAGCGAATGAACAAACTTCTGCATTTCATCAGCAGAGGAAAAACTATCTCATTGAGTAGAAAGTAATCAATGAGTCGGTCTTGCCTTTTCTTCTCCCGAGAACCAAATAAACTTCATTACTTAGATGCAAACTATTCTTCCCACTGTAGTAACTAATTAGTTGTCTCTTCAAGCAAAAAAAAAACTCTAAAACTTCAACTTTTGTAGCAAGATTTTGTAGACAATATACACGCACATGGTCACCATCACGGTCAGCAGACATGAAGTAACACATGAGAAGATTTATTTTGACCGTATGATCTTCATGCAAATAGGTATTGAACTTGGATAGAAGCTAGTGGACTTGCAAATAACCTATCAGAAAACATATCACATCCTGCTAACTATTGCTTGACCGATACTTTGCAGATAACTTTAAAGTTCGTGTGCTCTTCTGATCCCACAATAATGGCAGGTGCTGGTTGATATGCCCTAGTAGATCATGTCAGATTCTTTGGTTATGTCAATGTTGATGTCAGTGACTTGCTCTTCAAAGATCATTCTCTTTGTGACTTCTGAAGGAAGCTATACACTTGACAAACATCTGTACCTTCTGATGGAACATTGAAGGATCGAGTCGGTAAAGACTTTGCAAGATAGATCAAGAAACATAGGGATAAATCAATTTGAATTAGAGACACCTTCAAAGATAGATTTAGGAAAATCGATGGAAGACAACACATTGGTATTACTTCATAATGGATTATGATTAGAGGCCGTGATACCAACATGTGCCGAGAAGCACTACTTTATTGGGCGTCCCCACAAAGAGGTTCTCGGTTTCGTCATGGCACCATCAGTCAATAATCATAACACCACTATCAAACATGACCAACGAGAAATCTTAAGAAACATGGATAGATTGGGAGATACGAGATATTACGCATCGGTGTAGTTCTGCAATGTATCATGACCAGAGACCTCGATATTCGCACGTGCCGAGCAACACAGCCTAGTGGTTGCGATCCACAGGATGTCCTCGGTTTCATCGCAGTATCATCAATCACGGATCATAAAAACATAAATGAACATACAACCAATGAGAAAATCATACGTGGCAAGGATAGGTTTGTACAAGGATGACATTTCGCAGAGGGAAGGTAAGCTACTACAATCAATTATAGGGTTAATAGCCAACAAGAGCATAATTTGGCAATGAAAACATGAGCTAGAAGACAGATTAGCTGCCAAAATAGCAGTACATGAGGCTTTGCTTTAGTCCCACGCGGTTTCCATGTGTCTAGTATGGAGATTACCCGACCCATGTTTTACAAGAGATTAAATAGAAGGAGGAAAAATCATGAGACAAAGATTGACAAGCATCTTGAGAAGAAGATAACCATAGACAACCAGATGTCTCATGAACCAACTATATACAACAATCATAGGTTGAGTTGACAAACATCATGATTCATACAGAAAGAATACAAGGAAAATGGGGAAGGAGAGATTTAACTCACACAAGATGGTTTCCTTCAAGTGAGTAACAAGGAGAGGGTCTAGATAGAAACATGGCATAAGAAAATTATAGGTTAGCTACCAAGAATAACTAACATTATATTCTATAATTCCACATGCATCTCGCATCTATCAAGAAACCTTCAGACCATCCAATGGCGTGGGCTTGTGTACCATTAATTAGTACTAGGAGACTCTTAATGAGCAACATTGCTAGGCCTTTAGAGAGATTGGGAAAACAACTTGATCATGGGACAGATTCAATGCATGATTTGTGAGATTGAATTGATAAAACCATAACATGATCCATAATGAAAAGATTACAAGGAAACTTCTGAGTAAGCTGAGAAGAGGTTCAAATCAAGGATTTGGGCAAAGACTCCAATGAACATGATGTAGGCAAGCCTTGCTGAATGAAATCTAAACATTCTCTAGATATGAAGAAGACTGCTGGAAGTAAGGAACAGATTAGATCAAATCATTTGTAGGGGTGATCGATTTTGCATAACCTGATTTCCAAAGAAAAGATTATAAGATCTAATTTAACAGAGATCAAGCTATCATCATGGCATCTAGAAGGACTAGAGGAGATACTCCAGATAGGATTTGGATAAGGCTTTAGATTAAAGAAAATGCAGGCATGGTTTCATAGATCTTGAACAAGAACATATGACAACCATAGGCTAGCATTAAGAGAAAACTCAGGTGGGTCTATTGTGCCAAATGAAAAGACCTACAGGCTGAATTAGTTTAGTCTCTGACAACATTTATGGTTGAGAAACATTTATAGAGACTACTTAAAGGTTTAACAACTATTTGGTTTTCAAAACAAGCAAGGAAGAGAGGCAACACAAGTTGTAAACTTAATAAGGCTATTCAGACAACGTAGAACAAGGGTGAGAAGAAGCATACTTATGCAACAAGCAACAATCACATGATGCAACAATCATGATGCATGCTCGTCCTATTCGTTCTCACTTAGTTGCCTATATATAAAATGGCAAATACGTTCTAAGTCGGTGGCATAACCTACGTACTCTCTCGGTATATAGCTAGTCGTAACTACCATATACGCATTCGAGGTTAGCGTACCTGCAGAAGATTCATTTCAGCCCAACCCCCACATGTGTGCATGGCAATAAGAAGCACTTTTTGCCGGAAATGCTCCCATGAGCACTTGCGACCCCAAGAAAGTAATTACTCCATCATACTTCCATAAGTACATATATGAATCACATGCACTCACTTCAGTAACCATAAACACTCACCATAGATCGACGGTTGTTCGATCGTACACTCACATCTCACCTTACCTCATTCGACGTGGCACATTGGCCCATAAGAAGCAATAAGAAACCGACACTTCATAATTATCCGCACGATAAAACCAAATGAACCACCAATAGAAACATGATGCAATTTCCCCAAATTAGTACTTAAATAAGCCACCTAATAATCCTAATATGGGCTATAAGACTTGGTCCTTGGCACACTTAGTTTGTTCAAACCATTTGTTTAAAACACCTATATATAGCTATAAGTTGGTAATTAGTTTTGCAAACTCAAAACTTTTTATTTTTAAATACTCATGTGATGGTACATGCTGAATTTTTGCTCTGGTACCAACTGTAACAGAACCGACCAATTTATACGAGCACAAGTACAGCGACAGCTGTTTTCCCAGCTATCGAGCCACACTTGAGCCAATATAAACCCGGTAGTCCGTGAAATCTCGAAGGATTTCAAACTTTTACACAGTACATACCCCAAGGATCGCAGAAACTCAGTAGTACACATACACATGATACATAGATTCGCACATATTTCAAATACATCAGAGTACAAGATAAACTTTTACATAAAAGTTCAATAGCGGAAACGAAATCAATTTACATAAGCTTAATTTCATAATACAGTGCCAAGTGTCGACCAGTCACAGCAACAAAGGTAAGATAGATAACATGACCTTGCCCAAGGTCTAGTCTTCCTCTCCCGAAGGATAGAAGTAACTCTTTAGTCAACCAAGCATTCCTCCTGCAACATTGGGAATAAAACCCTGAGTACTCAATTGTACTCAGCTAGACTTACCCGACAGGAAGTAAATAAAAAGACTCTCAAGGATATGCAGGGCTTATTTGGTGGAGCTCAGAGGATAGCAACATTTTTGCACAAAAAGCATTACTACAATAGTTCCTCAACTTATCAATTTTAGATATTGTTCAGCTTCGATTTCAGTTAAGCTATTAAGCTAAGGTTTGCTGCTATACTAAACAATCACTTGATATTATAGCAATCAATAAAACCATATGATTTCCGATATCCACAGATATCAACCTCATCTCACCATAATCATTATGTTCAAGTTGTTAACCTCTACCTCACCAGAAGATCAGTTCAGTTTCTCACTAACCAGGAGAGATGGCGATTCGAATCGATTGTACCAGCTGGCAAATATGCCAATCACAAACCCTGTCAGCCGAGCCACTGGCTTCTTGGGCCACCGTTAAATCCTTCTGAGACACAATATGTCGCGGGCTTGGCGGGGACCATATTCTCAGAGACCAACCCACTTCCAGGATGCATCAGGTCCCTGACCTGCCCTTGGTAAGATGGTGTCTCCGCACATCCTTCCTACCTCCAGAATATGTCTGCCTAGTCGCACCAATTCCCGGCTCAGAAAGAAATACTCGGCTTCGCGGTCAGAACGACTTATCTGGCCAGCTATGTGACGACGTCCTTCAATCTCAACTGATGTCTGGTGGCCTCAGTCCTAGTCGGCCGCAAGCAGCACCGAAGTCAACATGACCCATGTCATGCAGCTCCCCGCTACCTAGCCTTGATTCTCTCATTATTTCATTGTGGCATGGTGACACATATAGCCAACCATGTGGATCTCGTCAGTCACCACCTACACTCGCGGATGACAGGAAATCACCCGACTTTCTCGCGGATGACAGGAAATCACCCGACTTCTACCGGTCTAAGCAGGGCTAAGCATAAGATCGGTCACCTGTCTAGTAATAGTATCAGGTTCACATATAGTAGACAAGGTAGATATGCAGCAACGGTTTCAAACCAACTCCTATACTTAAATGCACAAACATACGATTTAATAAAGACCGGTGCATTTATAAAAAGAGATAGGTGGAGGCTTAGGGATGCTCCGGGGCTTGCCTGGGGTTCAACACTAAGTCAGTGTTTGTTAGATGACACTCGCTCGACGAGCATTTTCCATTCAAGCACTCGATTAGTCCTTCCATCTTCGTGATTAGTCCACCACACCGTCTTGTGGTTAGTTCCATCATCATGTCCTTCACTCCACGTGTTCATCTATCGTACCTAAATGAGATGCACAATGCACATGTATGAATAAAAGGAAGTAATACAAGGCATGTTAATCTACCATTACTGAACCATGAGCTAACAATGCCACCAAGCAAGGCAACATGAAAGCAATCATAATCTCACATATGCAGTTTAAGGAGAACAGGACAGCAAGCATAAGATTTAACCATAACTGAAGCTATATACATCCAACCAGGGTGATCTAAGCCTTTCTGAAAAGCTATTGAAATTTTCTACAACTTTGGTATTATCCTCTTCAGATGATTTAATTCATATAAAGGTCAAACAACACAAAGAAGACAGCTCTGTCCAGACTTGGACAGATTCTGTCCTCCCAACTCAAACAATCATAACTAGAGATTTAGACCACCAAAAGGGATGATAATAGACAATTTGGAAAGACATAGAAATATACTACAACTTCTTTATTGTCACCAAGAGGTGATTCAAAGCATAAATTGGTTAAACAAAGCAAACATTCAGGTCTGCACCGAAAACAAGCAAAACCTGACAGCAGACTTCTAAAAGCCATAACTCTTAAAATATGAGGCCTATGACCAAGAAATTTTAGGAAAAGCTAGATATAGAAGTTGGCTACAACTTTTGTATAGAACATATTTACATGCAACACCATATTGATGGGGAAAACATCCCAACAACAGAGACTACACCTGCAGCCATTTCAGCACATAAGCAAAACATACTTTTCCCTTATTTATCACCTAAGCACACATAGGAATGAGCTATTTAGATAGCTCCAAACATGATTACATGGTCATACAAGACTCATCTCAGACCAAAGCATATTAAGGAATCACAAGAAACATATATGCATTCATTTGTCTTTAATTATTCACTCATTATTACATAAAAACCCATTATTTAATTATTTAAGTTATATGGTAAACATCTCAAATGAGTCCCAAACTTTTATGAGAGCTAGGTGATTACAAATCATGACCAAGGTTCAAATATTACATGCTCAGGTTCCATAATTCAATTATTACAAAATAAACCAATCTATAATGCAATAAAGCACTGGAGAGCAAATTAAATATGAAACTCAACATTCTCTGAAACAACATGACCATATTATTGATTCTCAGGCTAACACAATATCATATAAAGGTAGTGGAACACCATTTTCCATTTTTACCACAATATATTATTTATAAAGCATTTAAATCTACTTAATAGGCATAAAACAAGATAAATCAAAAAGTCATCCATACATGCACCATAAATCATGAAATTTTAACCATACATCACACATCATACAGAGAGTATACAATTAAATTTTCATGCCATTTGGATCAATACAACTCCAGTTACAAAAATAACAAGCAATTCAACCATTTATTTCCTATTTAAAAAGATAAATGTGAAACACCAATAAAATAGTAAACAACCTATATGTTTTATATTCTTAGGAGCTAGTACATGTTATTAGAAGACTAACAAAATTGGAATCACACATGTTGGACTTCTATTTCTCAAATTATGGCCAAAAGCAAGTTAATCAATCCTAGAAACCACTTTTCCTAATTAATTTCTACAGCGCATAAATGTAAATAACATAGCACATTTTATGGATCTAACATGCAGAGCACTTCACCACGAATCTAACAAGACAAGTTTCACAATTTTTGGAGCTACCAAACTGGAGATATGGATTTTACAAAATAAACCACAAATCTGAATATTTGATGCCATTTGATTTGAGTGGGGCCCACTCGTCATAGGCTCAAAAGAGAGCTGGCTGCCTTCTTCTTCTTCCCTGCGTTCGAACACAGAAAAGAGAAACGGAGCTCGTCGGGGAGGAGAAGCCTGGCTCGGCCGTGGCTGCGCTGCCGGCCGGTGAGGACGGCTGACGGCGGCCGCACGTGGCCGGATCTAGCCCACCCCATGGCGCTCTCGCTGGTGGCGGCGGCATGGCCGGATGTGGCTGGCAGGCTCTCAGTCACAGCACCGAGTACGACGGCGGAGATGGCGCCGGCGACGACGATACTCCGACGACGAGCAACGGAATAGAAAGGGTGCGCGAAGGTCGGCACGAGGAGGAGAACGCGATGGTGCTGCCCAATCGACCGAAGGGGAAAACAGGGAGCAGCAGCGGGCGCGGCCGCGAAGCTTCGCTTGGCGCCCATGGCGGCCATGGCGGGCGAGCGATCTGCGTGCACGCTGGAGAGGAGAAGAGCAAGGGAATGGAGTGTGGAGTGAATGGGAATGGAGTGGAGCGCCTTTGTGCCCGTCCCCTGGAGGTAGGACGCGGGAGGGGGAAGGTGGTGGTGGCCGGCATGGAGCAGCGAGCTCCAGAGCTCAGTTGCCGCGTGTCCTTCATTGGGGCAAATCGACGAGCAGGTGGCGGGTTTATTTCTGCCGCGCTTCGGATACGATTTTGGGCATCTTCCCGGTATATTCTGATCCGATGCCTTAAAGCAAAGTCATTCACCTCGGCACGCTCTACAAAAGTGGTGAAGGGTGCTCAGCCATTTGACAACTGGATTAAGAGATAATTAACCCCGAATTGGCTGCTATCAACAGGTTAATTACGATCAAAGATCGAGTGGCAACTCTTGTCAAACGAAGTCGGATTGACCTCAAATTTGAATATGTTGTGCTCCAAAGAGTTTGAGACAACTTTTATATTTGGTCCAACTCAAGTTGCTTAAAGGAATTTGAAGAAAGTGGCACGTCATTGAAATCGGCATGGAATTTAGACTTAGAAACATTTAAAGTCCTGAAATCAGGATTTCTTCCTGTCTTGATTCCACTATTTGAGGCACTTAGGGTTTGAATCATGACTTGATCCAAAAATAACATTTGTTCTACTCCAAAATATCTGTAACTTTTATTTTGGGTCAAACTTCATTTCTTGCTCCAAAATAATATTTCCACTTTGGTCAAAGTAAGATCATTAGAGAGCTCAATTTGGATAGTTAGGCCAGTTGAGGTATTTTCTTGACATTTTCTCAACACGAAACCTTCATGACTTTTGTTGTAGAGTTCAAGTAGAGTTGTTTGGGCAAGGTTGCAAGGTTTGGTTGACTTTGCATGCTCATCTTCACTTAATCCATAAATCCAATTAAGTGAATAACTTGTCATTCCATGTGAATTTTCAATTCGGATCTTTATGAACCATTTCCAATGATCATGGTAGATGATATGAATATGAAATAGTGATTAGGATCATTGATTGAAATAACTTGATTAGGTCCACACTCGCTGGTTAGCTCGTGACTAACACCTGGGGTGTTACAATGGCCGGGGTCAATCTTCTTAGCCATGAATGGCGGGTCAAGAAGACAACCCGGGTTTTGCCTAACCAGAGGCTTACCAAACCTCATGGAAATTAACTTAACACCTTCAATTGGTTTCTCAGGTTTTCCTAGGATCTTACCTTGCTCGAATGATGGGACAGCTGCTGCTATTTGAGCTAATTGGATTTCTAGCATTTTATTGAAGCTCAATTGATTTTTCATAGCAATGTTAAAACTATCCATTTTCTCACTAAGATTTTCAAGAATCTTATCATTAGCCATTATTTTCTTGTTTATACTATTATTAATTTTAGATTGCCCTAAGACAAGATCTTTAAGAGAAGGTTGGTTACCAAAAGAATTATTGAAATTATTGCCATAACCATTACCTTGATTACCTTGGTAGAAGGGACGCGAGTTCGATCCTCCTTGTTGCTGGGGTCGATACCCATTGTTGTTATTGTTGTTGTTGATGAAGCTCACTTGCTCCTTCGTCTCGGGACAGTTGTTGCCCGAGTGATCTTCTCCACCACATACCTCGCACCATGGGTCAGCTTCGATTGCTCGTGCAGTGGCAGTGGTTCGAATGGCCTCTTGTTCCTTTTTGGAACTTTCCTCAATCTTTTTCATCAAGAGGTCCATTTTTGCTGAGAGCATGTCCACCTCATGAACGGTGTGCATACTCTTTTTCTTGGGCTGGAGACGCTCCTCATTCCATCCTTGTTTAATAACCATCTTTTCAATGAGGTCTTGGGCATCCTTGACATTGTGTTGCAGGAATGCTCCTCCAGCGGCAGTATCAAGATGATTACGGGCTAATCCAATCAGCCCATGGTAGAAACCTTGGATTAGGAGCCATTCTTTGATTCCATGATGAGGACAAGCATGAATGTACTCCTGGAGGCTCATGCTTCGGGAATCGTCTCGTCAGCTTGCTGTTGGAAGCTTGAGATTTTTTCACGAATAGCGCTGGTTTTGCCCATTGGGAAGAATTTCTTGAGAAATGCATTGGCGCACTTCTCCCAGGTGGTAGCTTCATTCTTGTTGGCATAAAACCATTGCTTCACCTTCCCAAGCAGTGAGAATGGGAACAAGCGAAGACGGATGGCGTCAGCTGAGACATTCTTGACAGTGAAGGTACCACACACCTCCAGGAAGTGCTGGAGATGGGCATTGGCGTCTTCATGCAGCTTCCCACAGAATGGATTGGCTTGCACCATATTGATCAGAGCTGGCTTAAGCTCAAAGGTAGCATCCCCCAAGTTGAGCTGCGGACCGGTGGCAATGTCGTCAGCCGACGGTGCAGAGAACTCAGAGATGGTCTTTTGGGCCATAGCTTCCACGGTTGATAGTGCGAAGCCTCTTTCCTCGAACGGATTCAGGTTTGAGATGAACCTTTGAGGTGGAACTTGACGGCATCTAGTTCTCCACAACAATTGCTCAAGATCTTCGATGAAATTTGACGGCATTTGGAAACCGCTCATGCACTGTCTAGCTTCACGATAACGAGAAACACAGACAGGGGTAAACCCATAATACTAATTGATAACTAAATTGATATTAGACTCCGGATTCAATTTTTTATTAATATTCCTAGACTGATGCTTTCCCCGGCAATGACGCCAGAAATGCTTATTGACACTTCTTAGCGCAACCACCAGAGACAGGGTGTTAGGCTAACTCTGATAACGGCGCCAGAAGTGCCTGAGGGTATTTCTTATGTCTATTGGATAATTCCGCAAGCGCACAGAATATACCGCTGTAGCACTTCACCCGGGAGTATTCCAAGGTATCGCTATTTATTTTATCCCAAGGAAAAGCGGCTGCTAGGAATAATTAATAAAAAGAGAGAGATCCTTAAGTCTATAGCAACTTAGTATCAACTAGCGATAGGGGGTAAATCGATATATATAAAAGAAAGATAATGACACCAAGACACGACAAGGTTGGGATAACTAAAGATAACTAGTGGAGTATAGCTAGGTGGAAGGACAACGAGTGAGTATAAGACTCCTATGATACTTACTTTACTCTTTGAACTATCTTATCAAATAGATGAATTATACTAAGAGAGCTACCTTACTTCCGGTGTGTAGAGGATAGGCGAGACAGTAGGGGATATAACCTCTACCCTAAGCGGCTATTCTTTTATGGGAGCCTACCTTTTAAGAACTTGCCTAAAATACGTGGAGAGATACTAAGACTAGACAGGGCTGTCACCACCTGCTAGCACCCACAAACAATCTATGCGACAAGCGGCATTCAAAAGCAAGATCTAGTCTAAGCACAACGCTTACACTAAGCCTTACTACTCTAGTTGCGTACCAACAACTAAAGCACCCTATAACAGGCGATGAACTACACACGTGAGCTGGTTACAGGATCACTATCCAATATAACTCAACTATAAGTTAAGACGAACACAACAATACTATAAAGAATAGTAATGCACTAAGTAGAGACTTAGTAAAGTAAGTAAAGATAATATATTGTTAAAGGTAAAGTCTTGCAGAAAGAAAGGTACAAGAGCTATACCAGACTCTCCAGCAGACGACTCCGGAGATTCCGAGCGTAGCTCGACTCGACTCTAACTCCCACACTAGACTAATACTACTACTAAAGATTAGAACTCTTATGATTTGTGGCTCTTGTGTATCTTGTGTGTCTTGAAGAGGAGATGATAGCCTCTATTTATAGGGGAGAGTGGAGGGGTGCCACGTCAGCGATCCGTGTGCTCCATGCCTCTCCACCCTTGGATGAACCGCCTTAGAACCGCCTCAAGATGGACGGCCGTGAGCAAATCATCACGTGGAGAACATGCTGGGAGTCGGTGGAGGCCAACCGACCTAGCTGGGCACCAGGGGAGGTTCAGCCGACCCCCCTATGACTGGTGGGCCCAGCCAGGGTCTTCTAGAAGGAGTCCCCACCAGTCAGGGAGTGTGTAGGTGAATTGGGCCCACCTAGGGTGGTTCGGCCGACCCTCCTCTGGTGGGTTGGGCCCATCACTGTGGTCCCCATCTGTCATAGACTGTCCCCTTGTGTTGGTTCCATCTCGGTTGCATGTTTGTCACGTTGAATCCTTATGCTTTGCTTCTCAACTGTTGAGTGGAAATACATGTTGATCTGAGAGCTGAAATGAGCTGAGTGGGAGATCGCACGGATCCTGCCACGTCACCAGAGCCAGGTGGGTCCCATGTTGGGTTCGGCCGACCCATGCATGGGCCCACCCTGGGCTCTTCTCTCTTCTATGTGATGTTGTGCACCATTTCTTGATGTTTCTTGGCCTGTTTGATCCTTGCTGCATTCACAAGCTTAAGAGTACAAGTGGAACTCGTTATTGATAAAATATGGTCATGTTATGTTTATCTTCCCTTGAATCCGAGGCCTGTTGACGGTGTTTGAATGTGGAATTTTAGGGTATATCCACCGTCAACATATGGTCACTTAGAGCACTTCCTATCTAGGCACTAGTATGAATTTGGCATAAGTATAAGGATATCCCAAGTCATTCTAACTATAGTATTAAAGACATATTAGATTGGTGCAATTATACTAGCAATCATGACAAAGATACTTCATACTCAAACTTAAAGGAATATTATTAAGGAAGATCAAGATCATAGCCAGCCTTCTAAAGTAATAATAACTTTCTACTCTCCCTACATTCGAGGTGTGGACTACAAAGGACTCAACAGAGTGTCACATCCGCGATCTACCATAGATCCCAGAAAATAAGGCGCATTTGCAGACAAACTACATCTAAGCACTATGCTTACATATTATTGGTTACCCATCCATGACGTCAATGAATGAGAGCTATATAAACCTATGTATAAATATGAATGCATCCTAACTATGCAAAGTGTACAATCTAGATAAGCAATGAATAGCATAATTGAGAACATAATCAATAGTAGAACAATGTCAATTAACTTTATCTAAACACTCAAAAGAGGTTTACGATATGAGAAAGAGCTTACAATGGCTCTGGGAAGCCTCCAGCTCCAGACAAGATCCGGAACTCAAGTAGAACTTGCCTCCTTCTACTTCTAAACCTATGTAGCTATGCTCTAAATGGTGAAGCTCTAATGATTTTAGGGTTTCTGGCTCGCTGAACTGGGTATGACTTGATTGATATGAATTGATATGAAACTCTGGGGGTCTAGGGCCGTATATACAGTCCGGTAGGATGAACCGTAACTCTTGGATCAAACCGACTTCGACGGGCGGTGGAGATTGATCCTCAAAGGCGGTGGAGGGTCCACGTCGAAACGCACGCGGAAAGGACACCTGACAGGGTCGGGTGACCTATACGTGATGGGGCGCAAGTTCTGGCGGTGGGTGTTCCCGGCGGCGCACGACGGCGGCAGCGTCAGGGTCAGCACGTACTGGTCGCCACTGCTGGTGCGCGCGGCCACCCGGAGGACTACGCCATGGCGCAGCAGGCGGTAGTCCTGGACGGCAGACCTCGCCGCCATGGACGTCGTGGTCGTCTCGGCGGGGCACTGGTTCCTGCGCCCGGCCATGTACTACGAGGACGGCGAGGTCGTCGGGGTGTACTCTCGGCCGGACCTCAATGTCACCGACATCGGCTTCCTGGGCGTATACCGCAAGGTGATCCGGAGGACGCTCAAGTTCGTCGTAAACGCCACCACTAGGTCATCGTCGTCAGCGGCGGCGGCTGCTGGCGGCGACAAGCTCGTGGTGGTGGCGACCATCGCGCCGTCCATGGGCGGCGGCAGGGGTATGCCTGGGTATTCATTGGAATACCCAAGGTTTGAGTGGAAAAAATAAATATACATAGTATACATGTACAGTCTATTTTCTAATTGAACCAAAAGCAAACAAACCAACTAATAGCAGCGGAGCAGGCCAACGTGGCCAAGGCTCAAGCAGTCAGCTGCGTGCGTATATACCACAAGTGAATGCACCTTTAATTCATTTGTTTTTGCTCTGCTGTCTACTTGGCTGCTTGCTAATTTGCTTAGTCTTTTTACATTCTGTTCTTTATACATTGTATTGTACTCCCTTCGCCCCTAAAAAAGAGTCTCTTTCGCTTCCTGAGAAACAACTTTGACCATATATATATTTTTAAAACTATTAATATTTATGGTACATAATTAGTATCACTGGAAAGATTTTTTGAATCTAGTTTTTTTAATAAATTTATTTAGAGATACAAATGTTGCATATATTTTCTATAAATTGAGTTAAATTTGTGACACGCACACCAATGACGGCTCTTTTTTTAGAGACAGAGGGAGTAGATAAAGAAGAAGGGTACAAGAACTAGCATATTTGCATTATGGGAGAAAAGCAGAAAGCTACTAAAGCTGTAAATTGTAATAGCCTTTACTATTTTATAACATTTCTAAATTATTAGAGATACTGCTATAAATGTTACTATGTTAACAATATGTACTTTGGGTATTACTATGGATTTTGTATGGTCATTAGTGCACTTTGATTATTGTTACGGACGTATGGTCCAATATACTTGCATTGTAATTTTTTTTATATGGAATACCCTGCCAAAAAATGCTGGCTCCGCCACTGGCGCCGTCTCACTTTGACAGTAAGGTTGGATGGAACCAACGCGACGCGTGCTCGCGCACGAGGACGGGGAGGCGGAGGTGGCGACCGCGGACGCCGAGCTGAGGAACGTCGTCCTGGAGGAGGTGGCGACGGCGACGGCGGCGGCGGCGCGGCGGCAGGGCTGCGTGCGGTTCGAGGTGCTCGACGTGACGAGGATGGCAACAATGCGTCCTGACGGGCATCCTGGGCCCTACCTCTTCGCTCACTTGTATGACTGGCGCCCGGTGCCGGAGACCGTGGGCAACGACTGCCTGCACTGGTGCGCGCCCGGCCTGGTGGACACGTTCAACGACATACTGGCCAAGATGATTGTTGCCGGCGTCTCAATTGACGGCGATCTCCACACGTTCAACGACATAAGTAATATAGTCGATGCGATCAAATAGCAGATAGAACAGTATTTCTGTGTCGAGCCGACCATCAACGCAGCAGCGGCTGCGGCGAGATGTGTGCGAGCCTGTGGAGCAGCATGTCGTTCCACATGTCGACAGGCCCGGGCAGGCACCAGTGCAGGCAGTCGCTGGCGTTCCTGACCCACCGCTTGTCGTAGTGGCCGCCGGGGTGGCCGTCGGCGCGCAGCATCATCGCCTTGGTCACGTCCAGCACCTCAAACCTCGTCGTTGTCGTCGTCGTCTCCCTCACCCTGGCCACCTCCTCGCTCTGCACCCTCCTGAGCTCCCACCCGATACTCCCCAAGCTGACGTCGCTCTCCTCCAGCGGCCGCGTCCTGTTGCAGTAGCCACCGCTGAACCAGGAGCCGTGCTCGAAGTGGTCCGGCGTGTAGGTGCGCAGGAACGTGACGAGGCCGCGGCGCTCGCAGTCCCGGCACCCGGCGACGGCCTCGAGCGCCGCCCTGACGACGCGGTGGACGGCGTAGGCGATGCCGAGGTCCGGCAGGCTCGGCTCCCGGCAGTTGACGCACCCGATCCGGCGCCCGTTCTCCCACAGGTAGTTGACGCGGAAGAACCAGTTGCCGCCGGAGAGCACGGCGTAGTCCAGCGCCGGCAGGCGGCTGGTCCAGTTCGCGCTGAGCCTGTCCAGGTGGATGTCGAAGGAGGGCGTCGGCTTGCCGCCGGCGTCCAGCACCGGCACGCCGTGCGCGTAGAACTCCGTCCACATCGCCATCAGCGTGAAGTTGTGCGCGGGGAAATGCCACGTCCGGAACTTGTCGAACGCGTCGCGGAACACGTCTGTCGGCGTCTCCGCCTGTGACAGGAGGCACAGCAGCGACTCCATCTGGTTGCGCGCCAGCGAGTCGCCGATGAACGCCAGCGTCTTCCCGCGGGCGACGTCGAGGAACCGCGAGGGCACGAACCGCGGCAGGTCGCAACCGTCGGGCTGCCACCGCCAGAAGAGGTGCCCCGGGTCCTTGCCGTACTTCTGGCAGTTCTTGAAGTCTGGCAGCGTCGGGCACGTCAGGTTGGTGTACACTGGACCCCGCGGCTCCCTCACCCATTTCCCCATGGACATGTCGCACTTCGCCTCAGAATCAGAATGCGCCGCCGCTCCTACCGAATCCATGCCGGCATCAAACACACAGGCAACATTTTCTAGAGCTTGGAAATGCCAAACAGTACACTGTAAAATAAATTGTACTTACTTTGATCAACAGTTTGATCTGCTTTGGTCGGTGCAGGAGACGCGGGTTCTGTGCCTGTGGACGCGTTTGCTGATGGCAACGAGATTTCTGCAGGTACTAAACTCGGTTCTGGCGCCTCATTGTCGGCCTCCTCCTGTCCCGGCACAAAACGATCGACCGCTCCATGATCCGTCGTGCTGTGCGCGAGCACCTCGTCGGCCGTGGTTGCGCCGCCGAAGCCGTGCGACGAGTACACGACAGAAAAGACGAAGACGGTGGAGAGCACCAGGAGCAGCAGCAGTGAGGACCTGACGTTCCTCTGCACCACGGCGTGCCACTCGCTGCTGTTGCTGTGCAGCAGCCTCGGGCTCGAGCTGCTGCTGGACGCGCTGCTGCTTGAGGAAGGAGAGGTAGGAAGTGGCATCCTCATGCTAGTTGCTCTCTCTGTTCGATCACAGGTCGGAACTAAAATGTCGGAGCATGCAGCTTTAGTTTTCAGCTTTCAAGGAAGGTTGTGTGGGCGTTTTCGCGTCGGCTATATTATGAGCACGTAGTTGTGTTCGGCTTGCAGTTGCTGGAACGTTTATGGTCACTTCTGGTAAGCCGAATTCGACGAGGTTGGTGACTTACTGACTTGGCCTGGTGTGGCATGCGCGTAGTAGCTCACCAAACTGCACATACACATGCCTGATTTTTACACGTACACATCTTGTTGACTTCGGTTCCTTATATAGTTCCTGGTTAATTAACACTTGCTTGGTGCTTTTGACGTCCTGGAATCTTAGAGCATGAATTAAACTTGCCACGATTTATGTCCCAGTATGCACCCCAAAAAAATAGTGTCGTGCACTCATGGCATGCTGAGGCGTGACCGCGTGAGCTCATCAGCTGGCGAGTGAAAGTCTGCACTTGTTGAAGTGCGAGACACCGAAACAGGTTTGGATGGTTGAGGTCGGTTGGCCTACGCATTTAGCTTGATCCAGACGGCTGGTGTGGCACGATGGCTTCGTGGGCTAAGGTCTCACCTGTCAGATTATCTATTGGGTGTACTGGGAAAAAGTTCACCCAACTAGGGGAATCAAAGTTGCTAAACAATGTTAGCGACAAAACCTAACAAACAACGGTTGTTTCAACCTCTTTCTTTAGCTTCCACATTTATATTATGTACTCAGGTTGTTTGCCTTTCTTTTCTAGTTTTGATAGGTTAGTTGATAGGATTGGAACATAAATTGTATAACTCTTTTGCGGTAGAGATAGCAACAGACCAAGCAAAACCTTAGTTGCACGTATAGATAGATTGTTTATTTTATATGTTTTGACTAGGTGGTAATTAGAGACCATAGTCTTAAGGAGTAGTTTGTAAGTTGCCTAATTTGACCCCCTTCTTAGGCATCACAGTCGTTTTGGATTCCTCAAAGACGGTGCAGGTCAGAACTGCATTGTCCAGCAAATAACGAAGTGCGCTCATTGACTTCCTCTATTCCAACTGGGACGTCTTCACATGCACACCCTCTAACATGCTAGGGATCCTGAGGAAAGTCGTCGAGGACTCCCTAAACATCCTGCTCAATTCAAAGCTGGTCAAGCAACGCCTACATCACTTTGATGAAGAGAAATGTAAGGCAATAGGGGAGGGAATCACTAAGTGTAATCAGCCACACCATCGAGGCTTACATCAATGACATTATCATCAAGACTAGGAAGCAGGACTAGCTCATCACTAACGAAGAGGAAACATTTACCAACTTGCGATAGTTCAACATCAAGTTCAACCATGAAAAATGCATTTTTGGTGTCACATCGGGCTTTTTTTTTGCTCAATTTCATCGATTTCGAGCACAACATCAAAGCCAACCCAGATAAGGTCTTGGTGATCATGAAGATGGGGACAATCAACAACCACAAAGGCACACAATATTTCTCAAAGTGCATGACGGACCTCAACTACTTCATCTCCTGATTTTGCGAGTGGAGGGTGCCTTTGTAATAATTGGTCACTGAATTCCACGAGACCTAGGAGGTACAAACGATCCTTGACTGGATCAAGACATTCCTGACCACCCAGCCGGTGCTAGTATCGTTGATGTTGGATAAATTGTTCGTCCTTTAAATGTAGCAACGACCTAGATGCTCAATAACATCGTTCTCATTGAGCATGATGAGCCAGCCCACTTCCTCAATGTGTAACGATCGATCTACTGCATTACAACATTAGTGAGGTGTTGTATGACTCAAATACTAGGTACCTATAGGTGCAGGAGTTGCTCTACACCGTGTTCATCACCAAGTGCAAGCTGCTCCACTACCTCGACCAACACTCCAACTTTGTGGTGAAGTTCTTCCCTCTTAGTGAGGTAATTACCAATAAAGAAACTTTCAGGAGGATTGTGAAGTTGGCGCTTATGCTCATGGGCCATATGTCCCTGCGCCACCATAAAGTCTTAGGTTTTAGCCAACCTTTTGGCGAAATGGACAGATATACAGAGCCACCTGAGACCAGTCGGTTAAGAGTATTGGACGATGTACTCTGATGGATCACAAATGTTGAACAACACGAGGGATAGTGTCATCCTCATCTCCCCGAAAGGGGGCTGATTGTTGTATGTTCTTTAGTTGAACTTCAAGGCCCCACCAACATCACCGAGTATGAAACCCTATTTCATGGACTTCGCTTCACCATTTTGGTTGGCGCCCGCAGGCTCTATATATGTCCGTGTGAACCAAGTCCTGAAGGAACACTCATGCCATGACACTAAGAATGAGACCGACTGCCTGAGAGGTCCATAAGCTAGAGGACAAATTTGACGGACTTAAAATCCATCACATCCTTCAGCACAATAATGACGCAGTGGACACCTTAGCCATGATCGCATCTAGCCTAGAGCCAGTAATGACCAAAGTCTTGCTCAATGAACTCCATGAGCGATGCTAAATTAACTAGTTGGTGACATGAAACACTAAAACCGTTGTACTACCACCAAGATTGCCTTGCTGCCGTTAGTCCCGCCTCCATTGGTGGCACGCCCACCATCGCAATCCTATGCTAGAGTTTGCCGCTCCCACCTGTGCTAGGGGTAGGACACACCCGCGTCAGGGCCGCTGCACCCTTGCCAGGCCCACGCATGATGGTGTCCGAGAGGTACTTCACTCATGGAGAAGAAAATGGAGTGAGGGGGGTCGTGAGAGAGAAGGGAAAATGGAGAAAGAAGAGGTAAGTTAGAGAGAGAGGAGTTGGAGAACTAATCATAAAGGAAAGAGTGAGGATGATGGTGGACGCTAAAACTAATAAAGTGTTCAATCTATAATTTTTTAATCTCTAAACTTTTACATTGGGCTAGAATTGACCGTTTTGACCGTCTCTCAAAGTGGAACCTTATTTCTAGGGACAGCAAGTGTTTTCAACTGTCCCAAAAAAACGGGTCATATTTTTACAGATGGTTAAGTGCCTCTGCAAAATACGTTTTTAGAGGTGGTTAGTAAGTTAGGACCATTTTCTCTATTTAATTTCTAGGTATGGCAAGAATAGCTATGTATCTGAACAAGAAGAGACGTCTCTAAAAGATCATTTTTCTAGCAGCGTGGATATCAGTCCTTATTAAAACCAATTCTAAGCTGCTGGTTACTGTTAGGAACCGGGTGTGTAGATCTCTTTCCCCCCACAGTTCTATTTAACCTTGTAGCATTCACAAATATTTTTGGCCAAAAAACCTAAAATCTGAGATAGTACTGATTATTCGGGTCAAGACTTAGGCCCTGTTTAGATGCAGTGCAAATTGCAACTGTAACTAGTCACATCAACATTGCGGCACATGCATGGAGCATTAAATGTAGACGAAATGTTTGCATGTTTGTACTTTTTGCATGTACATCACAAGACGAATCTTTTAAACCTACTTGGGCCATGATTGGACAAAAGTTGTCAAATACAAACGAACGTGCTACAGTGCAGAATTGCAACTGCAACTGGGATCTAAACGGGGCCTTAATTGTTCCGATGGCAGCGCATTGTACTTGGAAGCACTCTCAGGTTGATTTCCCTCAAGTCAAACCTGAAAGGATGTACTTGTAGTGTTCTTTTTCTCTGACCCTGAACAAGTTAATTAAGAGAGTGGTCCATAAATGGCTCATGAAAATTAAAAACAGAAAAGGCATGTCGACGAATTCTTTTTGTTGGACAGCGTGCACGGACAAGCTGGCAGCTATGGAGGCCCGGGGATCATCCACAAGCTTGTGGCACATTTGCTACACCTTGCCTCTGCAACTCGCCCATGACACTGTCTACCGAAGGGGGCTTCAGTCCGAGGGGCAGCGGCAGCCACGGTTTCGTTAAAACATCACCTATTGCTGCATCTATGCTCTCGCTTGACTGAAAGATACAAAAAGAAGAAGGGCCGAGTTGAGAGAGTGCTGCAGAATATATGATTATTACTGTTGCATCAAAAGAATTAAACATGTCAATACAGCTACACTTACTGGCTGTATCTGTAGCTGAAGCTGCGCATCTTGCTGACTCTTGCTTGCGGCGAGTGTTAGAGGAACGAGAGGTCTGTACATTGGAGGTGGCCATGGCAAAGATCCCCTCACGGGTGGAGCAGGGAAACGCTGAAAATTAGGACACCAAGCTCTTATTAGAGAATGCCATTTTGCATTTTTTGTAGCATTGTTGATTGTTGATGAAGCATTACCGCTGCTGGCATTGGCAGTGCCACGCAGGGAGTCACCTGGTCCGGCATATGAGCAGGACCCTGATAAAACAAAATCCGGCCCTCAGATAAGATAACGCTAGCAACTAGCTAGCTAAATCTCTCTTTAGGAAGAAGCTAATAACTTTTGATGCAGCATCTGAAAGTAA
Source organism: Eremochloa ophiuroides (assembly GCA_038502445.1). Classification (NCBI taxonomy): domain Eukaryota; kingdom Viridiplantae; phylum Streptophyta; class Magnoliopsida; order Poales; family Poaceae; genus Eremochloa; species Eremochloa ophiuroides. Next base: position 23,058,225 of record JAHLJS010000003.1, on the reverse strand, counting down.
TATAAGTAATTAATAACACGTAAACGTGGGTACATACGCATACCCTCATGTAAGCATGGTGCCAGAAGCAGGCCGGATCAGATGGCGGCGGCGGAGCCCACGGCGGCGGCGGCGGGGCGCGAGGGATGAGATGCCGAGGCCACATTGGCACCCGGGGTGACTCCACCGTTGGCGGCGTTGGATGGCCCCAGACATGCAGCGGCCTTCCGAAGTGTTGCATCGGATGAGGAGGAGGAGGCGGCGCCGGCGCCGGCGGCGGAGGGAAGCCGATGGTCGGCACGGCCCACGCGTTCGAATCGGGCCTCTTCACGGCGGCGTTGGGGGCTCCTGCTCCGGTGGCGTACATCTGTCGCCGATGCGTCCAGCTCGCGGCCTCCAGCTCCCTTGCAAGCATGTGCTTCCTGTGAGAACGGTACTTCTGCTTCAATTTCATTAGCAAATCGATCGTTAGCTAGCATAAAACAAAGGAAATATGGTACTTCGAACTTAGATTCGATCCTAGCTACATACGAGGCCAAGAACATGATATTGTACGGGCGGGCGGCATGGACCTGCAAATGACTGGCAATGTTATGCCGCGTGAGGGAGTCGACGCCCATGATCTCGAGTATCCTGGAAGGCACTGCCTTGTCAATGCCCAGCTGCTCCACCGCTTGAACGAATTTCCGGTGAAGCTCCGGCGTCCAATCCACCTGTTAAAACATGTGTGAGCTAGCTTGAGCACATAGCTAGCAGTGTCACGAGAGACCTTTGAACCTAGCTTATCCTTTTTGTTTCCTTCATATTATTTATAGGTCTTGCAATTGCAATTATTGCTAGCTAATTAATTAACATGCATGCGTATCGTAAGCGTACGTACCTTTGCTTTCTTCTTCCCTTGGGAGTGCTTGCTGGACGCCTTGTGACGGCTCTCAGCCTCCTGCGACGACGATGTCGTCGAAGACGGTGACTTTTCGCCCAGGAAGGTTCCACAGCCGCCCTCGCCGTCGCCGGAGTCACCATTACCGGCGACTATTACCTCCTCCTCGCCCTCGGCATGGTTGCAGTGGCACTCTCCTTTCCTTTCTTCCACATCATCTTTGCACGCTACGTCGACGTTGTCCTCCTCGCCAGGGACACCGGGACAGCATGGATCCACGGCGCCTATGTCGCCGTCGTCTATGTGCGGCGCCGCATCTGCTAAGGGCAGGACAACACTGGGCACCTCCTGGTCGTCCATGACGCCGCCGCCATCGCCGGCGGCGGCGGTGGCGATTGCCTCGAAGTCGGTGAAGACGATCTCGAGGTCCGGCAGGGCGTCTCCGTCGTCGTCTTCTAGCCTAAGGAAGAAGTCTCCGAAGTCTATGTCGTCGACCGTGAAGTCGAAATCCAGGTCCGACGACACAGGCCCGACGACCATCTCCTCCATCTCCAGCTTATTGCTGCCGGCGCCGCCTCCACCGCACTCCGCCTCCACATCGGCACACATCACAGGCGACACTGCAAGCTTCTCAACAAGTGTCTAGCCAGTAAGTAGTAGCTAGCCACACTCTAGCTAGGTACACTTGGAGCTGGAGCTCAGGTAGCTCACGGATGCAGTGCAGTGGAAGGGAATGGCCTGTTAGGGTAGGTTGTTGCAACCTGTCTAGTGCCTTTGCAGTGCCGTTTCTGTTGAGCTAGCTTGTACTAGTACTAGTACTAGTACTAGTAGTGACCATTAGGTGCGATGGCAAGTCAGTACTCGCTCTCTGGGGAGTATTTGGGGAATTGGGGGGAACTAACGGCAAGGGGAGAAGGCATCTCGACCACAAAGCTCGCAAAGATTTCTCTGAAATGCTTTGATGGGTGGCCTTGTCAGCGAGCGCAAGTGCAGCTTGGTGGCTTCTGCGAATTATTGCGGCCTCGTAGCAAGCGTGTGCCTGTGTGTGGACGAGTGTTTTTGAGGGGCCAGTTCTTTTCTTTTCGGCGATGCAGCATGGGACCGGGAGAGAGGTGGACTCGATCTCGTGAGAGAGAGGGGCGACAAGAAAAGAACAAAAGATGACAGCGGCTGCATGTATATCGGCTGGAGACTAGTCCTGCTCCTGCTGCATGCTCGGTCCAAGCTCATGGTCATGGGCGTTTTTAATACTCCCTCAGTCAAAAAAAAATACAATTCTCACTTATCGAGGAGTCAACTGATTTTTATTTTGATCAAAGTTATATAGAAAAGTAGAAACATTTATAATACAAAATAAATATCAATAGATTAATGACGAAATATATTTTCATAATAAATCATGTTTGAGACATAAATATTAATATTAATCTCTATAAACTTGGTCAAAATTTAGTAAGTTTGACCGACACGAATCCTATAATTACATTTTTTTCTGGGACGGAGGGAGTAATGTGTAAGAGACTAAGAGAGGGGTGTGAGTTTAGAAACGTTTACTTTTGGATATACATATATGAGGTGACAAGCCGACAAGGGCAGCAGCAAATGAAAAACCTGCAAATCAAGCATTTCTTATCTACAAACTGTTGAGAAAACTGTTGACTTTTGGAAGTTTAGCTAGAAATATTGGAAATTAGGAATGCTACAACTGGGTCGATCAGGTACAACTGAATAAAGCTTAATATGCCTGAATGAATTGAATAAATGAATTGTTATTGATACACTAATAGACAGACTGTTTTGAATCAAGTGCACGTGTGGGTCTATAGAAAAAAGGTCGACAATTCACTGTTTCTAGAAAAGCCCTAACTCCTCCAATCAATGTGTATCAATCAATTGTAAACTGGTAATGATGATGGTTACATATATACAGTCAACTAAATGCAATATTTTCGAATTCGTTTGCATTGAACCTTTTATTAGCATCCTGATATCCACACGTATGTATTATTATACCTATGTTTTCCCCGTGATATTTGAAATATTTGTCAGCGTCGTGTTGACATATGGGAAATGCACAATGTGTGAGTATAGAGAACATTTGGCCCTAAAAGGAGGCATATTTATTTTTTTGTATATTTAGCATACTGATCATATAATACAAATACGTTTTTGGAGGCGGGCAAAATAGATTAACCGAGACAGCCATCATAGCCGTCTCAAATCAAAGGTAACGGTAAATCAATCTTTCCTGAGACGGTTGAAGTGACTAGCTCGGTAAATCAAATAAAAAAACAAAACCCATGGACAAGCCCAGCAAGCCCATTCACGGGCCTGCCGAGCCCATCCATGCGCCAACATACCGCTCGTCGGATCTGCACCGTTGTCATGTCCACTCGCTGGTGGATGTTGCCCGCTCGCTGGCTGGCCACTAATTTCCAGAACCGGACACTTGCTCGCTGGATCTAACAAGTATCCATCGCTGTCCAGTGTGGAACCGAGCAGAGAGAGGGCATCGCCAGAGACCTCCCCGCGTTGTGCTGCCTCCATCCGCGTAGCCGAGACCGGCCACGTCCGTGCTGCTGGGGCTTGCTACCCGCGTCAGCCAGGGTAGAGAGAGGGGGAAGGGAGATGGGGTGCCACCACCAAAGGGAGAATATGGCCGCCGCCTCTGTCCACACTAGGGTCGTCTGCGGCTAGCCAGGACACACGCACGCGCGCACGCACACACACAGAGGAGAGAGAGAGAGAGAGATAGATAGATAGATAGATAGATAGATAGATAGATAGATAGAGAGAGAGAGATATGGGACGTCGCTGCCGGAGGGAGGAGATGGCTAGGCTGAGGGAGGGAGAGGGGATGCCAGAGGAAGTGGGGCAGTTGAGAGAGGGAGAAGTGAGAGAGTCAGAGAGTGAGGTGAAAACTTAACTTCTGTTTCTTTCTGTTTATATATAAGCCCGATAGGTGGATTGGATACGGGATTTTTTGAGCCTCGTATATATTTTCCCTAGCGAGCCTTTTAACATGTCCGTCTCAAAAAAATGGCCTGATTTTTGGAGGCTGTAAATCTATTTTTAAGATACGGCTATTTTACTACCTCCGTAAATCGCCATCTCCATCAATCGATTGGCATTTTACAAGGTGGTTGAATTGTGTGACTGTCTCGTTTAATAAAAGGGCACCACCTCCTAAATCATTTTTTTAGTAGTGATACTTTTATGTTGCTCAGTCATGGGGATATTATTTGTTACTGAGTGTACTTGATAAGATGACTCACATACACCTCAATTAAGTGTTTTTCTCTTTCTTTAATTTATATGGAATAACATCTAAATACTTCTCTCCTGTCTACAATATAATTCTATATGCATTTAGGCCATCTAGGCAAAGTCTATAAAAACAAATGGACCTAAAAGTTATATGCTTTCCCTCAAGGCTACCTATATTATTCATTTCCTCTCTCTGCCACTTAACAAATTTTTTTCGGTTCCTTATCATTATTCTATCCATGTAACTACTAATATGTCTGCTAATTAGCTGCGATGTTGGCACAAAAATGACCAAGTTTGCCGCTCGCTAGTCCCAAATTTTGCCTTCTTTTCCATAAATGACATTGCACAGTACATTCATCAGAATGATTTTGATTTCATCTCATTTCGTTAGTTTGTTGCCACCTCAATAAAAAAAATCCTAGGCATCTGATTAATGAGTACGATAGGGGTGTCCCATAGTGCGAGCTGACGAGAGGACCTTCTGAAATTGGATCGTTGCTGTGATGGGACTCGAAAGAGAAGTTCCTTTTCCCCAAATTGCATGGCGCATCTTTTCTCGCGTTTCGCAGTCACGTGTTTGAATCTTTCTCTGTGTTTAACAGTTTCACAAGCGGCGAAAATATGTCCAAATCTGGATGGACTATTTTCACGCTGAATATGCGAAGAACGGCAGAAGTTCACGTATGTACATGCTGCTGGTTCTTTATTTATGAGCCTATGTTGTTCCCTTATAGCGGATGAAAATGGATTGGATCAGTGTGGATAGTGCCTCTCCAGTACCTAATCTGTTTTTTCTTTATCGGATTCGATGCGAAACGTATAATTTACGGATGCGGATGTGGATTTTTTTCGGATGTAGAAATGGTACAGAATATATAAAGTGGAATCGGATTAGAAACGAATTTAGATAGAGTAATATGTGCGTATGTAGAGAATTATATGCTAGCTTGTCAAGTACTACCTATAGATAACAATTTTGTACTGCATTCCATGTTGTGGCTATCACACTAATACAGCTAACGATGCCTTTCATTCCCATTCTTTTCTTTGATGGAAGTGGAATTAATAATAGTTATTTGAGTTCCTCAAAAATCGTATGAGGTTCTGAACTTTTACCCAACTTTTAAAATGACCGTTTAAATTCTCAAATTTTATTTTTAGCATCAGTTTAATCTTAGGACTATCAAATTGACAGTTTGCATTTTGTGCTTAATTTTATTAGGGAACTATCAAAGTGCGCTTCAGTCCTCAAACTTCTCTTTTCGGCTTACTTCACTAGTAGAGAAAAGCCTTTTCATCCACATCAAGTTTTGGCCTTAGTCTCGGTGTTTGTTTGTGTTCAGGACTAAGAACCTTTAGTCCCAATTCGTATTACTAAACCCTTTAGCCCCGTGTTTAACCGGGACTAAATGGTCATCCATGAGTTAGTTCAAAAGAAAATCATCATGTTTGTAGTCACAACTGTTGTGTAGGTGAGGTGTTAAGTCACGCGCGAGACTATACATGAGTTTGAGGTTTGAATCTCACGGGGCGCAGTTTTAATACATTATACATTATTTCTTTTTTAATTTGAGGGGACCTTTAGTCCTGGTTGCATAACCGGAACTAAAGTAAGACTCTTTAGTCTCAGATTTTTAGTCCCGGTTAGGAAAAATCGGGACTCAAGGACGCTAAGAACTGGGACTAAATAGGCTTTCTGTACTAGTGCTTCATCCCTCGTCCTACGTGGAACGCCGCACCATTATGTCAGGTCATCCGGCGTTCCACTGTCCATGATTTGATATAAAAAATGATATTAAAATAAAAAATATCATGAATGACCGGTCTAAAACCTCTCTAGCGGTTATTAACAATTCTAATATGTTACTTTAAACATTATCTTGTTATGGTGCAAATTATATACATCCTACTATATTGCTTTTGTGAGAGCAATTATAGCTGCTACAAATGATATTTGGTATCTTAAGGGCAAATTGTGAATTAGACCAATAGAATATTTCTTATCACAAGATTAGCCAATGGTATTATCTTGCACTGGGTAATAGAAGAGTCTATGAACATCCACTTTGGAAAGCACACTTTCATAAACAAGTATAATACCCGTGCTAGCGCTACGGTTTTTTCAAGGAAATGCTGTAAAAAAACAACCAATTTGTTTTGAAGAATTTAACTTTTACACAAGTGTATTTGAGTCTATATATAAATTAGGAAACAATATTGCATATAAGAAGACATTTCTTTACAAGTATAGTGTCCGTACGTTGCAGAGGATTATTTCTTTACAATAGCATTAAAGTTTTCGCATGGCCTAATACTCTAGTGCATATAGAACGATTTTAATGACCCCACTATGTATGGATCAACAAAATCCAAATTTCAACCTAGTTATCCTTTCCTGATCCTTTTTTTTTTTTTGGAACTGGAGGGGCCACAGACCCTACAGGAATTTCAACCTAGCTATCCCTCCAGCTTCTGCCATGGGCAACAATGACAAAATGTAAATGCAAATCTTGGAACAATGATAATTGAGCCAACTTCAAGGTTCCATATTTTTTTGTCTATAACCTTCGTGTGGAAAGCGCAAGTAAATGGCACCATTGCCTCGGGCCAGAGCACCATATTTTGCCTGGCAATTAAAAAGCTTTGCCTGTGTGACACAAGAAAACACTTACCCACTTAGAAACGGTGTCACTTGGGTATCACAACTCAACAATAGTCCTATCCTCTCATGGCTTTCCGTCCTAGCACATTTGCTTCCTGCATTTTTTTTTTAAGGAAGTAAGCAATCCTGAAGCTGCTAACATTGCAAATCTATGTGACAACTGCCATTCAAGTATAAATTCACTATAATCCCAGAATTTTTGTATTCACACCAAATTTAATGTAGCAACATGTGATCAGGTAACACCTGCTAAGAAGCATCGTACTGAAGCTAACATCTTCAGTATTGCCTTGGTCTGGAGAGTGACCATCTCCTGCTAGATGATATTGTCAGGCCAGCTTGTACTGGAAATCTTGCTGATTCTTTCAATGTAATAAATTTTTGCTTTCCTGAAATTAAAATCCAGAAGCCAAATAAATTAATATATCACTTGCAAAAATAAATTACCAAACCTTTTACACTGTAGCACACAAGTTTGTTGGCTCTTCCCATATGCCCATTCCAATGTTGGGCTTAATTTCAGCTAGAAAGAAGAAAAAAAGAATACACGAGAATAGATTCTCCTGAAAATACTGGTAATAAAAGTAAGCATCTGGAAGGACATTTCAGTTCATGGTCAACATGATAACTCTTATCCAGCTTAAGTGGTACGAAGCTAACCATTTATAAGAGCAATCATAAGCCATTAACTGATCAATAAGTTACCTTTACAACAATCATTAGTTAGCAGCTTGTAGTCTAGTGTTATATTACCATTTTATTTCTTTATTACTTTCTTGCTCTTTTAGTTCGTGTGTATCATGTCAGGTTTCATCTAAAGCCTACCCCAACCTGCTTAAGACTAAATATTTTGTGGTATAAACAAGATAATATCAACAAGATAAGGCATTCTAGAGTACAGTAACTCTAATCTCATTGTTTCAAACCCAAATATATTTTTTTTAGCTCAAAAGGTCTCAAATCTCAAGCAAGATCCAGCACTCCTATCCTTAGCAAACAGCCAAGACCAACCAAGTTCAGATCCACTAATAATGAAAATAATGCTAGTTAGATGGATCCCATCAATTATTTCTGAAGAAATTCATTTCGCCTAATTCAGTCAGAACAATGATGACATGTAGAAGTAGAAGTACCTGCCAAGTGAAAGTTTTCATGGAATTGTAACAATGACATTGAAAATGGGAGTTAACCCCTACATGCCTCAATTCAGGCTATACCAAAGCTCTAGGTAGAAAAAGAACTTTAAGCAGGTAAATTTATGTTTCGAGGCAAGAGCTAGCCCTAAGGTTCAGCGTCTATCTGCCATGTCAGCTGAAACGAAGTATATGTGTAATACCTCTGGTATTACATTTAATTAATCTACCATGTCATCATATTTAATTTAAGTGTCTGCATGTGATTGTGCTTAGAGCTCCTAGAGTGACTTGATTGTGTTTGTGATTGATTGTGCAATTAAACCCCTTTGTGAAAATCAACAATTAAATCAAAAAGGAAAATTTAAATTGAGCCCTAATTTGATTCCAAAACCTAATTCAAAATATATAAAGAATCTGATGAAAGTGTCTTAATGAAACTTGTAGACCATTTAAAATGGAACAACTTTTATTTTTGGATATTTTGAGGTTATACAGTGGAAATTTTAATTAACCTTAAAACGGTGACTTGAAATTTGAATTTGAAATGTCATTTCAAAAATTAGTAAGAATCTGACAAAACACCCTTAATGAAAGTTGTAGATCTCAATAATTAGAACAACTTTTATCTTTATAGATTTTCAACTTATATAACAAATGTTGGAGAATTTTTGTGAATTACAAATCAAGTTTAAACTTGGGTTTTACCCCCTTTTCTGTAATTTCAAATTTAGGCCGAATTTGAATATGGTTCAAAAATAAAAAATATTCTACATGAAATTTCCCACAACTTTTGTATTTGCCAGTTTCACTGATTCGAATAGTAGGGCCATCATTTGAATTCAACTAGCATTTGACCTAGGGGTCATAGCTACAGTACCGGGCCCCTACTGTTGCCCGTAGTCCGTGCGCGCAGCGCACGCTGCCACCGTCCGGCCGGGGCAGTGCATCGTTGCCGCCGCGTTTGCGTCGCTCGGGGACCCCGGGTCGAGCCTCGCCCTTATCCTCTCCTCCCCGACTCTTTAAAGGCGACGAGCATCTCTTCTTCTCCTTTCTCCGTCCGCTCGGCCGCCGACGACCGTCCCGCCGTCCTCGGTCAATTTCGTAGCCATCAAACCACCACAGTCCGATTCGCTGTGCAGCCAGCCTGACTGCATCCTCGCGAGTCGATTACCACTACTTGGGTAAGCTGTAGGAGCCTGTGTGCGCTGGAACGTCGTTGCCGCCCTCGGGTGTCGTCGGAGCGCCGCCGCAGTCACCTTCCACGCATCTAGTCTGTTTCGGTGAGCCGCCGCCTCTTGGTTCTCACGTTTTGGGTTGTCTACTACTTACTAATGCTCGTGCGCGCGGTTGTTTCCTCTCTGGTGCCTTAGAATCTCCGGAACGGGAGCTCGCCGTCAAGTCCGAGTCGCTGCATCCGCCGTCGTCGTCACACTCATCGCTCCGCACCGTTTCCATCTCAACCTGTCGTCGGTCTAGAGTCTTGGTGAGCCTCTGGACTTCCTCTCGCATTTTTCCTTAACGCTACCACGTTCGTGTGACCGAAACACGGTTGCCACGACGCCGTTTCCGCCATGGACGAGCTTTGACTCGTCGGAGGCGCGTAGAGTTAGGGGTAAGGGTGCTAGATGGTCCGCTAGATCCTAGGCTTCACTTTGACGTGGTTAGTTGCGCTGCTGGGGTTGCCGGCGACGAGGTCCGCAGCGGACCGTCGCGGGTGCGCGCACGCAGGGGCGTGCGTGAGGTTAGGGAAGGAGCTGACAGGCGGCGCCCGCCTGTCAGCGTCCTAGTAGGCGTCGGCGCGCGCGGGCAGGCTCGGGCGGGCATACTGGGCCGGCCCGGCCGTTACTGGGCCGACTCAGGTGTGGTTGGGTTTTTCCTTTATCCGGGAATTATCAAGGCTTTTTCATTTTTATTTTAACCAAATAGTACTGCGGTTTGTTATTTTTGTTAGAATAAATGTGTAGCTCCAAAAATTGTGAAAATATTTGTGGATGCCCTCTGTAATGTGTACTATTTAATAAAAATATTAAATCTGTGCTATGGACACTTGCTGTATGAGCTATAAATCTGTAGATTAAATGATAAATGTAAATTTATGCAATTTTAATTAATTCTCTGTAGCTCTAAAAATTATGAAATTTATTTTGGTACTGTTTTAATGCAAGACCTATCTGTTGGTGAAGTTTGAGCTTGTTTAAAAGTAATTTAATTACTGGTTATTTAATATTAGGATAATAGGGTATTTAAAAGGCAATTTAAGGTTAATCACTTAGGGTTGGTGTGAATTTTGGAATGATTGTGATCTTAGATCAAACAACCTTATGACTTAGGGCAGACTTTTAGAAACAATTACTTTGAATAGGTTGTGGATGGTAATAGTGTTCAAAGGTTGTTTTATTCATTATTTCATGTCTTGTTTTATTGCATCGTATTCATGCATTCATCAATGCATGCGTGTAGTGACCGAGAATCAGGAGTTAAAAGCTATAACACCCCAGGTGTTAGTCACGAACTAAATGCGAGTGTGGACCTAACCAAGTTATGTCAATAAATGATCTTGATCACTGTCTCACATTCATCTCCATCTACCATGACTATTGGAAAAGTCGCATAAAGATCCAAATCAAGAATCCACTTGAGATAGCAAATCATATGCTTATTTGGATTTATTGATTTAGGAAAGATGAGCATGCAAAGTCAATCAAATCTTACAACCTTGACCAAACAACTCTATTTGAACTCTACAACAAAAGTCATGAAGGACTCATATTGAGCAAATGTCCAGAAAATATCTCAATTGGCCTAAATCTCCAATTTGAGCTCTCTAATGATCTTAATTTGACAAAAGAAGAAATGTTATTTCAAAGCAACATATGAGGTTTGACCTTAAACAAAAGTTGTAGATATTTTATAGAAAAACAAATGTTATTTTTGGACCAAGTCATGATTCAAACCTTAAGTACCTCAAAAACAGCACCCAAGATGGGTTACAAATTTGATTTCAGAACTTGATTATTTTCTAAGTCTGAAATCCATCCCAATCTCAATGACGTCTCACGTTCCCAAGATTTCATTCAGTAACTTGAGTTGGACAAAAATAAAAGTTGTCACAAACTCTTTGGAGCACAACATATCCAAATTTGAGATCAAACCGACTCTGTTTGACAAGGTTTTGACATCAGTTCTTGATCCTAATTAACCTGCTGACACTGTCATTTTGGGAGCTAATTACCCGCTAATCCATTTATCCTTTGGCCGAGCACTCTTAATCAAGTCGGTAGACCTTTGTGAGAGAAACAAATTTGTTTCTGTGGTGGAGGTCCGAATCTTGCTGGAATATGCCGAAACCGACCGCCCAAACCAGCCCCGACGACGTGCGCCACGTGTTCGACATTATGCTGCAATGGAAGAACGTGGCACCCGAGCTCTGTCCATGTCGGCCACCACCCTCTCGCCCCTGCTTGCATCCTCAAAAGCGATGGGAGCCTCCAGAGCTCGCCCTCGTCCTCTCCCACTCCTCCCAGCTCGCTCGCCCGCCCTCTCGTGCTTGCTTTCCGTCGCCTCGCCGACGAGCAGAGCGCCGCCACCATTGCCGGCCGGAGCCGAGCTCCACGGCCGCCGGCCATCCTCCTCCTCCGTTCACCCCATGACAAAGCGGGCAGAGCACCTCGTTCCTCGCTTCGCGCCGCCTCCCCCGCGCTCCTCCCTCGGCTCCGCCGCACCCCGCAGCTCAAGTGTAGCTCAAGTGTAGCTTGATAGCTGGGAAAACAGCAGTCGTTGTACTTGTGCTCGTATAAATTGGTCGGTTCTGTTACAAAAGCTGAAGTGACTACTGAGGAGACTGCTCCTGAGATTGTGCAAGGCTTTGACATCTGTGGCACCGACCCGGACCCTACTCTTTACTCAATTCAAGGCAAGCCCCGGTGCATTAGCCCCTCCTTGTATTTATAAATGTTTTATCACTTGAGTTAATCTATTGCATTAGGTTAATAGGAGTTGAGTGATAACCTATTGATGCATTACCTTTCCTTGACCACTTACTATGTCCTGAGAACCCGATTTAATTAAAGTATTAAAAAATGCTTAACCCTACTTAATTGATTTAGATTTGTATAAAATGCTATTTTGAACTATGATGATATGCAAAAAACAAATCATTAAAAGGGAATGGTATTGTCCTCGTTGTTGGCGGTGCACTTGGCCAGTCCATTGTCATCAATGGGGATGGGTTTTCGTTTGGTGGCCGTATGTTTGGGTTAGAGTCCCAACTTATAGTCGCCAGCGGAAAAGGGATGTGAAAACCGGGTGGTCACCAGTGTATTTGGGTTAGAGTCCTAATGCATGGTTTCCGACGGAAAGTATTAGGGACCGTTCGTTGTCGGCCTGCTGTGATCGAGACTTTGCAACTAGCCACATACTTCGGGAAGCCCTATCTCCAGTGGCTCTATTGCTTGAACCGACAACCACGCACTGGGAGTGGAGAGATGGCGAGAGTAGCGTGTACCCTCATGCCCGGCATGGTTCGGAAGTAGGATGTTTTTGAGAATGAATAAGTAATTGGATTTGAAGGATATATGTGAAAGATTTGCGAACTATTGATGTTGATTATAATAATATCGAGTAAAATACTGAAAATAAGATTAGTATTGCTTTTTCCGCAAAACACTTTGACTCTTGCTAAACCCTTACCTCGACTCCCCTCAGCCTGCATTCCTGAGTCTCATTCCTTTTCTTAGTCGGGTAAATCTTGCGGAGTACCCCAGTACTCAGGGTTTGTTAACCCCGTTGCAGGTAGTCAGCAGCCGAAGGTCTTCTTGCTCCCTGCTGTGTGACCATCATCCCGGACGGTAGCGAGGAAGAGTGAAGTTGAACCCGTGGGCAGGGTTCGTGTTATCATCTATCTTATTATGTTATGTTGTTGTTCTACTGCTACTGCTACTATTTTAATTATGGTCTGTAATAACTGCACTTAAATTCTATTTGGAAAACCAGTTTACAATCTAAGTACTATTTAATCTCCGCACTTTTACTCTGATGTATTTTATTATGAAATGTTGTAATTCTGTAATGGCTTTGCGATGGGATCCTGTCGGAGAAACGGGTGCTGATGTAACCCGGCAGGGCCTTCTAGATCATTTGGGACACGGGCCCGGCTGTCAGAGGTCATTAGTGCCAATGACAGGTGCCTGTAGGCCATATGATTTAGGCGGTTCTGTTACAATATGTACCTTTCGTTCATGCCCTATTGGCGATAGAGGGCAGCGCCTTCGTCCTATGGCGATGATCACTCTGTAGCTTTGGTAAGAAGGCGAGCCGGAGCTCTAGGGACCACCGTGTTGTGCTTTCGTGCAGGCAGCGCGTGGCTTTCACAGGACATCCGAGGTCCACGGGGTCGCCTCGTGGGATCGTAGCCTGGTGCCCTGGTGATGAGGACAGTCTGCCCTGGCGGCGTTGTCCCCTGCATCCCTGCGTCTGGGATAGAGGAGGGTCCAGTGGACCTCGGCTGAATTTACTCACTGAATAGTTGCTAGAGAAATACAGTAAATTCTCCAAAGATATAGGACCAGCACCCTGTAAATCCGGAAATATGATTACACATTCCAAATTTATCAAATGAAAGGTTTGTGAAACTGTAAATGTTAGAAAGAAGGGATGAAAGACCTGAAATCTGTAGATGGATCTTTCCCTTGTCATCCTATCTCCTTTCCACTGTAATAATACTAATCCTAGAAGTCCAGTTCCAGTAAAAGAATGCCAAAGGGCCATCAATGCTTTCGAAGCATGGCAAAGGCCCTTCAGTGCTATCTATAATGAATATGTGTGTCAGGAAATAACCAAAAATAGATAGAATTCAGGAAAGGGACACTAGTAGAGAAACGGCTTTGGTCGCAACAAGTTTTGGCTTTAGTCCCGGTATTTTATAATGTTCGGGACTAAAGATTTTTAGTCCCGATTGGTAACACCAAACGAGACTAAAGGTTAAATATTAGTCCCGGTTCATATTACTAACCGGGACTAAAGGCCTAGACCCTTTAGTTCCGGTTCGTAACACCAACCCGGACTAAAGGTAGACTCTTTAGTCCCGGTTGATGTTACGAACCGGGACTAAAGGTCCTTTTAGTCCCGGTTGGTGTTACGAACCGGAATTAAAGGGTTATCTGCGGGTTAGTTTAAAAGGCAAATATCCTGTACATGGTCACATGTGCTGTGTAGGTAGGGTGATAAGACACGCGCATGCTATGCACGAGGTCGTGGGTTTGAATCTCGTGGGGCACAAATTATTTTTTAGTTTGCGCAGACTTTTAAAGATTGGGACCTTTAGTCCCGATTGGGATAACCGGGACTAAAGGCCAGTTATGTACTAGTGGGACATGAAAATAAATGTTCTAGATTCCTGTGTGAAGCTGAAATAATTCAGTTTTTTTCGTTCTTAGGACCCAATAGCACCGGATCATATTATTATTAACAATGGTAAGAATTCATAAGCAAGACATACCTGCTGCTCCAGGCTTGAACTTCATATTGCACCTCTATCCGATTCTGCAATCTATGCAAACACTCTTCCTTGAACAGAATAACCCATACTTGTTTATGTAGGAACTTTGATCGCCCATAAATTTTAATACATAATGGCAGTAACGACACACAATATTATTAATCACAGAAAGATGCCCTGTGCCAAAGCCATTACGTCACATTTCCACATTGCAAAATAAGCCCAATGTTTAGCAAAATGAAAGGAGCAAAACACTGGCCACAAGGGGATCAAACCTAGCATTGTAGCCAGATCCCATTCATGGATCTGAATGGCCGCTAGGAAATTAAACAATTGAGCCCCAAAATTCCATGTTATATTAGTGAATCCAACTCTACTCGGATATCTCTTGTGGATACAATATCACGAGGAGCTATTTCTTCCAAGCAACATTGGTTTGATGCATAACAGTTTTGGTATTTACAAAGAAAACAAGATGCACGCCAAAAAAAAAAAAAGACATTACCACACCGACAGACGAAAAAGAGGCGTCGCTGTGACACCACGCCAAGCAGCACAAAACTGGTGCGGGCCTCTTGCGCCCCTATGATGGCAAAGCAGGCCTGCGACGGGAAACAAGTGCGTGAGGACCAATCTTTGCCGCAGCCGGGGAAGAGGAGGCAACCACACGCAGGGGGAAACCAATTTTAGGAACCTGCAGCCAATATGAGTATGGTGCAGTCACCATCACCAATCCAAGTTCCATCAGTGTTGTTCACAATTTGGATTTGGATGGCAGCATGCAACATCAATTCAGATGTAAATAACGCTGAAACACAATGCAACCATAAGTTGTTAGCTTCTCAACAGCAGGTGAGGGTACGCAAACCTGTGAAGGGCGGCGGACCGGGGAGCACAGTTTTGTTGTCACAGTGGCATGATGCGGTTCAGATCTAGAAGGGCACCACGAAGGGGAAGCCCATGCCGAAGAGGATGTTGTGCGCGGCGGCAAGGATGAGTCGGTTGATGCCGGAGGTGACGAAGACGGAATCCTGGTCGACCACCACGAATATACACAAATCCTACTCCAACCACGAAATACCTATACGTATACGCAAATCCGAACACAAAATATTAGGGTCTGGGTCACTGGGTGCTTGGTTCCGCAAAGCATGAAGGAAAGCGAAAGTATGGGCATATACCTGGTGGCTGCTCGTCGCCGGCGAAGAGCCCAACGACCTAGGCACCTGGCGTAGGGCGGCGGCTGCGGCGACAACGATGGAGACGCTCGCCTTGTCGTTCACCGTCAGAAAGAAAGGCACTGAAAGAAATCTACGTCAGATGAACACCCCGACGCCTCATCTCATGCGAGCGGCGTCTTTCAGTCGCGGCTTCTTCACGTAGCGCTGATTTGAGTCCGACGGCGGCGACCACGGAGATGCTCGCTGCGTGGGGCGGTCGGGGCGCGACATCCGCGGCATAGGGCGCTCGGGGCATGGAGTCGAGGGCGAGGTGTCTGCGTCAACAGGAGGCGGCGGCCTGCGGCGTTCGCTGCGTGGGGGCGATCGGGAACAGGAGGTGGCGCCGGTGTGTGTGTGTGGTTGGGGGGGCGCGGGTCGCGGGATCGGCGGGGAGGGGGGGCGCTGATCCTGGGATCGCGCCGGGGGGCGGGGGGCTGATCGTGCGGACGCGGAAACGGGATCGGGGGAGGGTGAGTGAGTTTATGGACAAACTTTGATTTACAACCTTTGGATCTTGATTACATACTCTTGTAGCCTTTGATTTTGATATAGATAATTTTTTGTGTGCAATATCCTGGGTACACAAAGGTTGAAGCTCTCAGCGGGGGATATTTTTTTTTGGATGGACATTGTCGGTGCTAGTTTTAACGGGGCCAACACCGGCTAGTAAATATGTGTTTTGCGGTTGAGGCAACGGATGGTGTGTGAAACGACCTCGATTTCCGCGAAGGAAAATCCACAGGCTCGAATTGTAATTCAACAGATTGCTTGGGACAATCCATGAAATTACCCATATCTCAGTTGACACCAGGATCCATACAACGGTAATTAAGTCTTACATAAATACTTATTACATCGCCACACTGGCGGAATCAACATTCAGAGAAGTTTTAGAAGATGCGGAAGCGATTCATCCTTCACGGCCAACTTGAGTGTAGCACGTGACCCTATTCCTCATCATCATCTCCCTCGAAGTCGTACTCATTCTCGTCACCTGACAGCAAATTTATCAGTACGATTTGTACTGGCCACGGAGCCCACCTATGCAGCATTTGCTTTGTGGAAAGTGGATGCAAGGCTATACAAGCAGACCTATAGGCTGAGGTTTTCCTATGCAGCTGTAATCAATGTTTAATTAGTCAAGTTTTATCACCAGTTAACACCATCATCCCTTTTTCCATCACCACACCTCACATACCCACACCTCACTCTCATTCGACAGGCCCAACTCCCTCTCGGGCCTATCTCAGCGGCACACTACCACAACGGGTACACTGCCGGAAAAATGTTATCCAGGGAGAGAAAAGAATATGCTCTCATCTAATAGTGGTTGCAGAAACATTAGGAAAGGTCCATAGCCAACGAGTTGGCTTATGTATCGATCGATCAACCATATACTCTGTAGAGGTTTTACTACTCACAAGATTTGCCATCATCGATGCTGTACAATCATCTAGGCAGAATTCCGGGTGCTTGCTTGCCTAGGTCGATGCCACCCTACCACTCAGCCCTGGGATATTCCGGATCCAACACCGTCATGCTGAGACTGGGAGACGCAGTACCGGGCCCCATCAGTGGTACTGCGCATCTAGAACGGTACGGGAATCTGCCATCCGTCACCGTTCACCCTTATCACCTCTCAACCTAGCAGTAGTGGCACCGCCCTACCAAGTAGTCCAGCCGTCTCCCGCCCATCAGAAGCGAGCGAGTAGCAAGGGAATCCAGATGTTTCCGGTCACTAGTCAGATCCTAGGTTGTGACCAAGCAGGCATCTCCACTTAGGGGATACTCTCCCCGTGCTATCACAGCACCTCCGTCCACGGGCTTCAAACCACCAAGGCTATCCCACCCGGAACCTCCTCAACAACTTTATCCGCCACAGGTATCTCGCTTGGGGATGCCCAGGTTGCACCCCCGGCACGACTTGCCCCACGGGCTTGTCTCACATCCCACTTGGTCGACATCAACCCTTACCACGCACCCAAGACGCACGCAGCACTCTCTCCCAGTGGTTATAATCAGTTATGCACCGTCCCAATTCCACCACATAGCATATAGCATGTAGTAAGTAGTGGAAGAGTAACAGTAAATTAAGCAGCAGCTAACCTAACAGCGGATAGCAGGGTAAAGTCTTATCAAGGCAGGGAATTCAAATATACTACCATGCAACCAATCCATACATAATCATAAAGCAATAGCAGCAATGTCATTTGCAATGCGTAAATAGGATCTAAGGATTTGGTGGGACGTGGCACCTTCGTAGTCGTCTCCTAGCTCCTGAAAGTACTCGTGGTCGTCTTCCTTAGTCAGATCCTCCTCCGGCTCTGAAATCGAACACGAAACAGTCACGTCAGCGACTCCTATAGAGTATTTCAGAAAAATCCAATAAAACAAAGAGCCAAATGCACACAAACATAGTCTTAGATTGTAGATCTCATTTTTCTGAGAATTTTGATATATGGTGCGCAATTTTCGGACATCGTATGAATAAGTTATGAATTTCCGAAGATTATCCTATTTTCTGAAAATGGGAAAATTGGTCGGTTAATCAGGGGCAGCTCGGGATTGGTCCACGTGGCGCGCGGGTCCAGTAGTGCGGCATGTGGCGCCTCATCAAAACACAAACCCGATGGTCGCCCACCAGGTGTTCGATGCTGGTTCCCAGAGAGTCGCCGGTGTCGGCGTAGCTCGGCGGAGCTCGGCGGTGGTTCGGCGGTGGTCGGGGGTAGCTCGGCGGGGCTCGGCGTAGTTCGGCGGTGGTCGGGGTAGCTTGGCGGAGCTCGGCGTAGCTCGGCAGGGCTCGGCGTAGCCCGGCGGTGGTCGGGGGTAGCTCGGCGGAGCTCGGGCGAGTCGGAAATTCGGGCGCCGAGGGGGCCGCTCTCCCGAGGTCTACCGGGGAGGCTCGGGCGAATCGGACATTTGGGCGCCGAGGGTGCCGCTCTCCCGAGGTCTACCGGGGAGGCTCAGGCGAATCGGAAATTTGGGCGCCGAAGGGGGCCGCTCTCCCGAGCTCTCCTGGGGAGGCTCGGGCGAATCGGAGATTTGGGTGCCGAAGGGGGCTGCTCTCCCGAGCTCTCCTGGGGAGGCTCGGGCGAATCGGAGATTTGGGTGCCGAAGGGGGCTGCTCTCCCGAGCTCTCCTGGGGAGGCTTCGGGCGAATCGGAGATTTGGGTGCCGAAGGGGGCTGCTCTCCCGAGCTCTCCTGGGGAGGCTCGGGCGAATCGGAGATTTGGTGCTAGCAGGGTTCCAGGGCGTCTGTTCAAGGCGGCGGTGTCTCTCCGGTGCGGCGGACGATGACAGGGCGGCGATGACCATATTTCGGCAAGACAGGGCTCGGCTTTCCCAATTGGCGTGCTCAGGCAGTCGACCGACCAGATGGTGGCGGGTTAGAGTCGTGGTATGGCCTCCTTCTCTCCCTCGGCATACGGTGGTTCTCCGACGAGGTGGAGGCGCACGTAGCCAAGGCGACAGTCGTGATTCGGGGCTCGGCTATCTAGCGGCGGTGCCGAGGCAGACTTGGCGAACCTCGGCGGCCTTTCTCCGCAGCGCGAGGCGACCGGGGGTACTCGGAACGGATTTTAGGCGAGGCGGAACGTGTCGGCGGCGATGTCGCCGCGACTGTGAGGTTCCGGCGGGGCTAAGGAGGTCTTCTAGGAGATGTATACGCGTCCAGGGTCTATGGCGATGGTATACCAACTACCAATTTTGGCTACCGAGATTCCCAAGGTGCTCGGTTGTGGCGGCGGCGTGTCGCCGACGACGGCGGAAGGCGGCAACGCGGCTACGACCATGTCTTGGTTCAATCGAATGTGGTCTTGTCAAATTGGTGAGGCCAGAGAAGCATACAACACTCTGGTGGCGAACTTTAGCCATGGCATGACCTTCTTTTGGCGATGGCTCGCGGCGGCGCTCCGGTAAGGTCGCGGCGCACGCGGCCAAGGTGATTCAGGCTTCCTCTAGCGCTTAGATCCGCGTAGCTAGCTCAAGGGGTCGTGGTGGTGCTCCACGACGCTCTAACCTATACGGATGCTAGTCGGATTGCTCGGAACGGGTGATTCGGCGTCGGAACGCGTCGGTGGTGAGCGCGCTCCGCCGAGAACGCGTCGTGCTACGTTCTCGGTCTAGCAAGCTTGTAGTCCGGGGGTTTCGGCCGGTCGAATGAGTGCATGGTGCAGGTGATCTTCCCGAGCCGGTAAAGGCTCGTGCCTGCGCGTCCCGAGGGTGGAACGCCATGGCAAAAGCAGGGCAAGGTTCGGACATGGCGTGCGGTGGCTCACCGTGGTGTCGGTGAAGCTAGGATGGCGGTGCAGTGGCGAGTTGGAGCCGTGCAGAGCGATCGCAGTGCCGTGCCGCTCCTCGTCCGCAGCTCGGGCTTCTCCTCCGTGTCCGGCTCCGGCGTGCTCCGCGGCGGCAGCGCTCCGGCAGCTTCTCCTCCTCTGCTCCGCCCTTCTCCTACGCTCTCTCTCTCTCGGTCTGATGCAGTGTGCCGGTCTGTGCTGCGGTGGCGGCGAGGGGAAATGAGGGTAGGGCTTTGGGGTGAGCTTCTTTTTATAGGCGAGCTTGGCCAGCTCCAATGGTGTACGGTCCTGATCGCGCTCGACCAATCGAAGGGCCGTGGTTCGAGTGGATCTAGGGCTCCGGATGGGCGCGGGTTCGCTTGGCGGCCAAGAAAGAAGGGGACAGGAGGGGGACAGCTTTTGCGGGGCGTGGTGCTGTCGGCCGTGGGTCCGGTTTCACGCGAATTGCGTGCACTCGTCCCCGTCGCCTCTGCGAGGAAGAAGAACAGTGGGGGGCGAGAGCGGCTGACAGGCGGGGCCGGGTTGGCAGCGAGCGCGAGCGTGTGTGTGCCGGTCGCGCGCGCGCGCTGCCGAGCCGCAACGTGGGCCGCGCGCGGGTGAGCTGAGGAGAAGAAGGCCGGGCTGGCTTGGGCTGGCTTAGCAGACCGGCTGGCCGATTGGCTGGCCTAACTCTCTTTCTCCTTTTCTATTTTCATTTTAGTGTATATATACATATATTGCCCATTTTAAATATTGAGTAAATACAAACATAAATTGCAATAAATCCCAAATGTGATGCATAAGTTATTATTCTATGTTAATGGAATTAAAATGCAAACTACACTCCTTTATTTACCAAATTCATAATGAAACCTATATACTTGCACAAGAAAAAAAATGGGTTTTCACAATAAATAAATGAAAATTTTTAATTGGTTGGGATTTTTAGATTGTGTGGATTTTTAGGGTTGTTACAGTCCTCCCCCCTCATTAGGATCTCGACCTCGAGATTCAGAGATAACGTACCCATCGAAGAGGTAAGGAAACATAATCCGCAAGTCCGATTCTTTCTCCCACGTAGCTTCCCTTTCAGTGTGATTGCTCCATTGTACCTTGCACATCGGAATGGTTTTGTTTCGAATCTCCTTTGTATCCTGT
Organism: Eremochloa ophiuroides; assembly: GCA_038502445.1. NCBI lineage: Eukaryota > Viridiplantae > Streptophyta > Magnoliopsida > Poales > Poaceae > Eremochloa > Eremochloa ophiuroides. Next base: position 23,037,147 of record JAHLJS010000003.1, on the reverse strand, counting down.
GCCAAGATCTTGATCGGATGTTCCTTGTATTCAAGTGTGTCTTGCAGGTCTAATGCATCCGTAGGAACTTGCTCCTCAGGAAGCTTCAAACACTTCCTTAATTGCGAGACATGGAACATAGGGTGTACTCCAGATAATTCCTCCGGTAGTTCCAGCTTGTAAGCAAGCTTTCCAATCCTTTTACAGATCTTGTATGGCCCAACATATCTTGGTGCCAATTTCCCTTTTACGTGGAATCTGACGGTGCCACGAAGTGGAGATACCTTGAGGTAGACATAATCTCCAACCTTGAACTCAAGCTCTCTACGTCTTCTATCTGCATAGCTCTTTTGCCTACTCTGTGCAATTCTCAAATTTTCTCTGACCTGTGCTACGCCTTCCTCTGCTTCTACAATCTTAGCAGGGCCAAAGAAGGCCCTCTCTCCGGGTTCTGACCACATTAGTGGGGTCCTGTAGGGTCTCCCATACAATGCCTCAAACGGTGACATCTTGAGGCTTGTTTGATAGCTGTTGTTGTACGAGAATTCAGTGTGGGGTAAGCAGCTTTCCCAACTGGTCTTGTATTTTATCACACAAGCTCGGAGCATATCTTCAAGAATTTGGTTCACTCTTTCTGTTTGACCGTCGGTTTGTGGGTGATAAGCTGTGCTATAGTCCAGCTTGGTTCCGATGGATTTGTGCAAGGCCTGCCAGAATCGAGACGTGAATTGTGAGCCTCGATCAGATATTATGCTTGTGGGTGCCCCGTGTAGTCTCAGAATGTGGGTTATGTATAAATCCGCCAGCCGTTCGGCCTCGTAGCCAATGCTGATGGGAATGAAGTGAGCGACTTTGGTCAAACGGTCGACTATCACCCAAATCGAATCGTGTTTCTTCTCGGTGCGGGGTAACCCAACGATAAAATCCATCGAAATGCATTCCCATTTCCATTCTGGAATTGCGAGGGGTTGTAGTAGGCCGGCTGGTCGTTGATGTTCGGCCTTGATTCTGCTGCAAGTGTCACATCGGGCTACATGCCCTGCAATGTCTGCCTTCATATTCTCCCACCAGAAGTGCTTCCTTAGATCATGGTACATCTTGGCTGACCCTGGGTGAATGCAATATTTGGAGTCATGCCCTTCTGACAGAATCTCTTCTCGTATCGCTGAATCCGTCGGTACGCAGATTCTATCTTTGTACCATACAGTTCCCTGCTCATCTTCTCGGTATTCGGGGCCTCTTCCCAGCTTCATCAAACCACGGATATAGTCTATCTCAGGACAGTTCTTTTGCGCTTCACGGATCCGTGAGGTGAGATTGTACTCGACGCGAAGCTCATTTAGCATGCCATAGGAGACTACCTCGAGCTGGAACGCGTCAAACTCTCTCCTGAGCTCAGACGGCATAGACTTGGTGATGAGGGTATGGCAGTAGCTTTTGCGGCTAAGTGCATCAGCGACTACATTAGCCTTCCCTGGGTGGTAATGGATCTCAAGATCATAGTCCTTGATGAGTTCTAGCCATCTGCGCTGCCTCATATTCAGATCTTCTTGTGTGAAGAAGTACTTCAGGCTCTTGTGATCAGTGTAGATGTCACACTTGTTGCTCATCAGATAGTGTCTCCAAATCTTGAGTGCATGTACCACGGCTGCAAGTTCTAGGTCATGAGTCGGGTATCGCTGCCCATGTTCCTTCAACTGTCTTGAGGCATAAGCTATCACTCTTCCTTCTTGCATTAGTACACAGCCCAAACCTTGCCGAGAGGCGTCACAATATACAACAAAATCTTTGTGAATGTCGGGTAGGGCTAGTACAGGTGTAGTAGTGAGCTTCTCCTTCAAGGTCTGAAAACTCTTCTCACATTCAGGAGTCCATATAAACTTGTTCTCTTTCTTCAGCAAGTTGGTCATGGGTCTTGCAATCTTGGAGAAGTTCTCAATAAATCTGCGATAGTATCCTGCAAGTCCCAAAAAAGCTTCGGATTTCTGACACATTACAGGGTTGTTCCCACTCTTTCACAGCTTCAATCTTGGCTGGGTCTACCGCGACTCCTTCTCCTGACAGTACGTGTCCAAGGAAAGCAACTTCCTCAAGCCAGAATTCGCACTTGGAGAATTTGGCGTATAGCTGGTTGCGAGACAACCTCTCCAATACGGTCCTCAGATGATGTTCATGTTCCTCTTTTGTGGCTGAATAAACCAATATATCATCAATGAATACCACCACAAACTTGTCTAGCTCATTCATGAAGATCTTGTTCATCATGTTCATGAAGTATGCTGGAGCATTAGTGAGTCCAAATGAGACTACTGTGCACTTATACTGTCCATATCTAGTGACAAATGCAGTCTTCGGGATATCCTCTTCCCTGATCTTCATCTGATGGTACCCTGATCGGAGATCGATCTTCGAGAAGTACTTGGCCTTACTCAGTTGATCTAACAGATCATCGATGCGGGGCAGTGGGTACTTATTTTTGACTGTAACCGCATTCAGATTCCGGTAGTCAATGCACATCCTCATCGTGCCATCCTTCTTCTTGACAAACAAAACGGGAGATCCCCAGGGCGAAGCACTAGGCCTAATGAAGCCCTTCTCCAGTAATTCTCCCAGCTGCTTCTTGAGTTCCTTCAACTCATCAGCCGACATTCTGTAGGGTCTTTTGGCAATCGGTGCAGTTCCTGGCATCAGCTCTATAACAAACTCCACATCTCTATCTGGTGGCATTCCTGGCAACTCCTCTGGAAATACGTCATTGAACTCACAGACCACTGGCACATCTCTGAATGTCAGCTCTGTCTTATCTGCTTTAGTCTCCAGGGCACATAGGAGGGCTTGGACTCTCCAGACGCGCGGAACGTCTCATCGACATCTGAATTTATTAGGTAGGTATGTGCTTAATGCAGTAATTATCTTGTAGTGGTTTGTGTAGGAGTTAGATGTTTTCAACGATTTAAATGAATTAAAACATTTTTCATGCTATCCTACACTCAACCAAAGAAGCATAAAGAACCATAAGAAGCATAAGATCCAAATGTCACTCATCACATGGTTATTATTACATAAAGGATGTTCCTAGCTGCTAAGAAGATCGTGCTATGCGCAGATAGCCAATGACAGGACTACTCATGGTATGACTAGTCTAAGGGCCACACAGGGTCCCATAAGCTACTGGTGCATAAGGTCAAGTACGGCGTCGGGTATGCGGCTGTCCTCTGCCTCGATCTCGTCGTCGGTCATGGTCAGGCGCTTGACATAGTCGAGTGCTACTGCTAGCTCTGGAGTGGCCTCAATCTCTTGTATCCTTTGAGACGGACACGCTCCCAGGTTGAGCGTAGTGGGTGGTATGCGGAAGTCTCCCTCCCGGGGCTTCACCATCTCCAGTGGGGGAAGCGAACTCTGTACCTTCCGGACCTCAATAGCTCTCCTGGCGTCGGACTGCTTCCAAGCTGTCTCTGTCCTCCGTAGCTTGTCCTTTAGGAACTCCACCATCTTCACGCGGTCGATCAGAATCCCTTGGTTGCGGGTGGACTTGTCCTCGGCTTTCTCCAGCTGCTTTTCCAACTCCCTGATCCTGGAACGCAACGTGATCATCTCGACTACTCTGTCTCTGCTCCTCTGCTCCCTCTCAGCAAGTGCTCTCTCCTTGTCGTCCAGCCTCCTCTGTAATCCCAACACTCTGCTGTTCAGGTAGTCATTGCGAAGCCTAAAATCTCCGATCTTGTCTCGCAAGTCGGCGATCTCGGCTCGGTGTAACTCATCACGGCGCTGCATCTCCAATTGCAAGTCAGTGACTGCTCTGCTCAAACTCTCCAGGGTCTGAGTCCCTTTCTGCAAACTGTCCTCGACCTCTGCCATGCGTGCTCGGTCACGCTGCCTCCTTTGCTCCAATGAGCTGATGAACTCGTCCTGCTCCTGGAGGTGGTGTGCCACTACGCGTAGGCAAGGGTCAGTCTCGGCCTGAACGATCTGGCTGGTGTACAGAATCCTCTGGATGGGGTCAGGGTGCAGCTCCAAGGCCTGAGGTAGCAGACGGAAGTGGGTCCCCTTAAGGTACTCGTATGCTGTGTACACAACTGCGCGTAGTACCTTGCGGGAGACAGACTGTACTCCGTCCTCCACAGTCTCTCCAGTAGTGTAGTCAGTAAAAACCGGCATTCCTGGAAGGGTCAGGCTGACGGGTGTCTCAACTCTGGTAGTGACAGGTCCTTCAAACCTCTCAGCCTCGACAAGCTTCCCTCGGCTGAAGTACTGGATCTGGTCAGACGGTGCTCCCAGCTCCTCCAGCACCTGGCGTAGTACCATGGCAAATCCGCCGTGGTTCCTCCCATTGATCGGGATCTCAATAGTGCCGTCGTGCAGTGGACAAAGTGGTGGTCCAAGGCTGGTCATCTGCAAATTTTTCAAGAAACGGATTAGCAGGTCCTTGTATTAGATAAGCCATTGCATAAAAAGTGAATGCAAGGTCGGTAATATAACCGAAAGAGAGTCTGGCTTCCTATTCTAACGTCCATTTTCTATGGGTCTCGTCCTACAGTCAAGTATGGCTCCGATACCAACTGAAACGACCTCGATTTCCGCGAAGGGAAATCCACAGGCTCGAATTGTAATTCAACAGATTGCTTGGAACAATCCATGAAATTACCCATATCTCAGTTGACACCAGGATCCATACAACGGTAATTAAGTCTTACATAAATACTTATTACATCGCCACACTGGCGGAATCAACATTCAGAGAAGCTTTAGAAGATGCGGAAGCGATTCATCCTTCACGGCCAACTTGAGTGTAGCACGTGACCCTATTCCTCGTCATCATCTCCCTCGAAGTCGTACTCATTCTCGTCACCTGACAGCAAATTTATCAGTACGATTTGTACTGGCCACGGAGCCCACCTATGCAGCATTTGCTTTGTGGAAAGTGGATGCAAGGCTATACAAGCAGACCTATAGGCTGAGGTTTTCCTATGCAGCTGTAATCAATGTTTAATTAGTCAAGTTTTATCACCAGTTAACACCATCATCCCTTTTTCCATCACCACACCTCACATACCCACACCTCACTCTCATTCGACAGGCCCAACTCCCTCTCGGGCCTATCTCAGCGGCACACTACCACAACGGGTACACTGCCGAAAAAATGTTATCCAGGGGGAGAAAAGAATATGCTCTCATCTAATAGTGGTTGCAGAAACATTAGGAAAGGTCCATAGCCAAAGAGTTGGCTTATGTATCGATCGATCAACCATACACTCTGCAGAGGTTTTACTACTCACAAGATTTGCAATCATCGATGTTGTACAATCATCTAGGCAGAATTCCGGGTGCTTGCTTGCCTAGGTCGATGCCACCCTACCACTCAGCCCTGGGATATTCCGGATCCAACACCGTCATGCTGAGACTGGGAGACACAGTACCGGGCCCCATCAGTGGTACTGCGCATCTAGAACGGTACGGGAATCTGCCATCCATCACCGTCCACCCTTATCACCTCTCAACCTAGCAGTAGTGGCACCGCCCTACCAAGTAGTCCAGCCGTCTCCCGCCCATCAGAAGCGAGCGAGTAGCAAGGGAATCCAGATGTTTCCGGTCACTAGTCAGATCCTAGGTTGTGACCAAGCAGGCATCTCCACTTAGGGGATACTCTCCCCGTGCTATCACAGCACCTCCGTCCACGGGCTTCAAACCACCAAGGCTATCCCACCCGGAACCTCCTCAACAACTTTATCCGCCACAGGTATCTCGCTTGGGGATGCCCAGGTTGCACCCCCGGCACGACTTGCCCCACGGGCTTGTCTCACATCCCACTTGGTCGACATCAACCCTTACCACGCACCCAAGACGCACGCAGCACTCTCTCCCAGTGGTTATATTCAGTTATGCACCGTCCCAATTCCACCACATAGCATATAGCATGTAGTAAGTAGTGGAAGAGTAACAGTAAATTAAGCAGCAGCTAACCTAACAGCGGATAGCAGGGTAAAGTCTTATCAAGGCAGGGAATTCAAATATACTACCATGCAACCAATCCATACATAATCATAAAGCAATAGCAGCAATGTCATTTGCAATGCGTAAATAGGATCTAAGGATTTGGTGGGACGTGGCACCTTCGTAGTCGTCTCCTAGCTCCTGAAAGTACTCGTGGTCGTCTTCCTTAGTCAGATCCTCCTCCGGCTCTGAAATCGAACACGAAACAGTCGCGTCAGCGACTCCTATAGAGTATTTCAGAAAAATCCAATAAAACAAATAGCCAAATGCACACAAACATAGTCTTAGATTGTAGATCTCATTTTTCTGAGAATTTTGATATATGGTGCGCAATTTTCGGACATCGTATGAATAAGTTATGAATTTCCGAAATTATCCTATTTTCTGAAAATGGAAAAATTGGTCGGTTAATCAGGGGCAGCTCGGGATTGGTCCACGTGGCGCGCGGGTCCAGTAGTGCGGCATGTGGCGCCTCATCAGAACACAAACCCGATGGTCGCCCACCAGGTGTTCGATGCTGGTTCCCAGAGAGTCGCCGGTGTCGGCGTAGCTCGGCGGAGCTCGGCGGTGGTTCGGCGGTGGTCGGGGGTAGCTCGGCGGGGCTCGGCGTAGTTCGGCGGTGGTCGGGGTAGCTTGGCGGAGCTCGGCGTAGCTCGGCGGTGGTCGGGGGTAGCTCGGCGGAGCTCGGGCGAGTCGGAAATTCGGGCGCCGAGGGGGCCGCTCTCCCGAGGTCTACCGGGGAGGCTCGGGCGAATCGGACATTTGGGCGCCGAGGGTGCCGCTCTCCCGAGGTCTACCGGGGAGGCTCGGGCGAATCGGACATTTGGGCACCGAGGGTGCCGCTCTCCCGAGGTCTACCGGGGAGGCTCGAGCGAATCGGAAATTTGGGCGCCGAAGGGGGGCCGCTCTCCCGAGCTCTCCTGCGGAGGCTCGGGCGAATCGGAGATTTGGGTGCCGAAGGGGGCTGCTCTCCCGAGCTCTCCTGGGGAGGCTCGGGCGAATCGGAGATTTGGTGCGCCGAGGGTGCTGCTCTCCCGAGCTCTCCTGGGGAGGCTTCGGGCGAATCGGAGATTTGGGTGCTGAAGGGGGCTGCTGTCCCGAGCTCTCCTGGGGAGACTCGGGCGAATCGGAGATTTGGTGCTAGCAGGGTTCCAGGGCGTCTGTTCAAGGCGGCGGTGTCTCTCCGGTGCGGCGGACGATGACAGGGCGGCGATGACCATATTTCGGCAAGACAGGGCTCGGCTTTCCCAATTGGCGTGCTCAGGCAGTCGTCCGACCAGATGGTGGCGGGTTAGAGTCGTGGTATGGCCTCCTTCTCTCCCTCGGCATACGGTGGTTCTCCGACGAGGTGGAGGCGCACGTAGCCAAGGCGACAGTCGTGATTCGGGGCTCGGCTATCTAGCGGCGGTGCCGAGGCAGACTTGGCGAACCTCGGCGGCCTTTCTCCGCAGCGCGAGGCGACCGGGGGTACTCGGAACGGATTTTAGGCGAGGCGGAACGTGTCGGCGGCGATGTCGCCGCGACTGTGAGGTTCCGGCGGGGCTAAGGAGGTCTTCTAGGAGATGTATACGCGTCCAGGGTCTATGGCGATGGTATACCAACTACCAATTTTGGCTACCGAGATTCCCAAGGTGCTCGGTTGTGGCGGCGGCGTGTCGCCGACGACGGCGGAAGGCGGCAACGCGGCTACGACCATGTCTTGGTTCAATCGAATGCGGTCTTGTCAAATTGGTGAGGCCAGAGAAGCATACAACACTCTGGTGGCGAACTTTAGCCATGGCATGACCTTCTTTTGGCGATGGGTCGCGGCGACGCTCCGGTAAGGTCGCGGCGCACGTGGCCAAGGCGATTCAGGCTTCCTCTAGCGCTTAGATCCGCGTAGCTAGCTCAAGGGGTCGTGGCGGTGCTCCACGATGCTCTAACCTATACGGGTGCTAGTCGGATTGCTCGGAACGGGTGATTCGGCGTCGGAACGCGTCCGTGGTGAGCGCGCTCCGCCGAGAACGCGTCGTGTTGCGTTCTCGGTCTAGCAAGCTTGTAGTCCAGGGGTTTCGGCCGGTCGAATGAGTGCATGGTGCAGGTGATCTTCCCGAGCCGGTAAAGGCTCGTGCCTGCGCGTCCCGAGGGTGGAACGCCATGGCAACAGCAGGGCAAGGTTCGGACATGGCGTGCGGTGGCTCACCGTGGTGTCGGTGAAGCTAGGATGGCGGTGCAGTGGCGAGTTGGAGCCGTGCAGAGCGATCGCAGTGCCGTGCCGCTCCTCGTCCGCAGCTCGGGCTTCTCCTCCGTGTCCGGCTCCGGCGTGCTCCGCGGCGGCGGCGCTCCGGCAGCTTCTCCTCCTCTGCTCCGCCCTTCTCCTACGCTCTCTCTCGGTCTGATGCAGTGTGCCGGTCTGTGCTGCGGTGGCGGCGAGGGGAAATGAGGGTAGGGCTTCGGGGTGAGCTTCTTTTTATAGGCGAGCTTGGCCAGCTCCAATGGTGTACGGTCCTGATCGCGCTCGACCGATCGAAGGGCCGTGGCTCGAGTGGATCTAGGGCTCCGGATGGGCGCGGGTTCGCTTGGCGGCCAAGAAAGAAGGGGACAGGAGGGGGACAGCTTCTGCGGGGCGTGGTGCTGTCGGCCGTGGGTCCGGGGTCACGCGAATTGCGTGCACTCGTCCCCGTCGCCTCTGCGAGGAAGAAGAACAGTGGGGGGCGAGAGCGGCTGACAGGCGGGGCCGGGTTGGCAGCGAGCGCGAGCGTGTGTGTGCCGGTCGCGCGCGCGCGCTGCCGAGCCGCAACGTGGGCCGCGCGCGGGTGAGGTGAGGAGAAGAAGGCCGGGCTGGCTTGGGCTGGCTTAGCAGACCGGCTGGCCGATTGGCTGGCCTAACTCTCTTTCTCCTTTTCTATTTTCATTTTAGTGTATATATACATATATTGCCCATTTTAAATATTAAGTAAATACAAACATAAATTGCAATAAATTCCAAATGTGATGCATAAGTTATTATTCTATGTTAATGGAATTAAAATGCAAACTACACTCCTTTATTTACCAAATTCATAATGAAACCTATATGCTTGCACAAGAAAAAAATGGGTTTTCACAATAAATAAATGAAAATTTTTAATTGGTTGGGATTTTTAGATTGTGTGGATTTTTAGGGTTGTTACAGTGTGCAAGGGGGAACACAGGGATTATACTGGTTCAGGCCAAGCAAGCCCTACGTCCAGTGGAGAGGAGAGTCATGTTGCCTTGCACCGGGGTGCTTGTAGTAGGGGGTTACAAGCTAGGCGAGAGAGAGAAGTGCTCCCAGGTCTCTTGTGAATATCTAAGTGTATGCAGGTCGTTTGCTGTTGGTGTGTTTGTGTGAGTGAGAACTTAGGACTTCCGGGTTTTTCTAAAGCTGGCCTCTGCTCTCCCTTTTATAGTCACAAGGGAGAGGCAAGGGCAGCGTTTACAATGCTACGTATGTTACAGCGACGAGTTGCTATTCCCCGTTTGACTATGGTCAGCTACAGTCTTTTCTCCGCGTCTCCGGGGTATGGCCGTCGTGGTTCGCACGATCTTGGTGAGTTCCAAGGCGGGAACAGTCGTCGGATTACGTCATGTCGTCAGCTACGGTCTTTTCTTGGCGTCTCCAGGATATGGCCCTAGTGGTTCGCACGATCTTGGTGAGTTCCAAAGCGGGAACAGTCGTCGGATTACGTCATGTCGTCAGCTACGGTCTTTTCTTGGCGTCTCCAGGATATGGCCCTAGTGGTTCGCACGATCTTGGTGAATTCCAAGGTGGCAACAGTCGTCGGATTACGGCGTGCCGTAGGGTCACACCTATCGGCTATCCTTCCGCACGATGTGACAAGAGGGTGAGTCACCTCGGGGCGTTGTCTCCTGAGGCTCGGGACTCCTGAAGGAGTGACGGGATGGAGCAGGGATATCTCCCCTGGTCATATTTCTGGCCTTTGAACAGTACTTCTCGAGGGTTAGGTGGGCCCGAATGGAAGGCGTGCTCGTCCTTTCGAGTGGACAGTGCAGTAGGCGCCTTTCCCGTTCTTGCGTAGCCCGTCGTCAGGCGCTCGGACTGTCACAGTCGGAGTTGATAGACCCCGGCGGAAAACGGGGTGGCGCACCGTAGACCATACCGTGGAGAGGACGGCCGTAGTGGGCCTATCAAATCCTCTGCCAGGGAAATCCTGACAGATGGTATGGCCGTCAGGGGCGTGCGAAGCACAGTTGCGTCGAGAATCTCGCCTGACGGGACAGTGCCTGTAAAGTGGTCTAGGAGGTCTCTTGTGGCCCAAGATTGCTCTGCTGACATCACCGGTGCCTTGGATGCCTCTGTGAGATTGTGCTCGAGGGGGATGGGGAAGCTCGGGCAAATCGGAGAATGGGCGCCGGGGATGCCGCTCTCCCGAGCTCTCCCGGGGAGGCTCGGGCGAATCGGAGATTTGGGCGCCGAGGGTGCCGCTCTCCCAAGCTCTCCCGGGGAGGCTCGGGCGAATCGGAGATTTGGGCGCCGATGGTGCCGCTCTCCCGAGCTCTCCCGAGGAGGATCGGGCGAATCGGAGAATTGGCTATCATTGGTGCAATGATGTTGTGGGCCTCCGTAGACACGGCCTTCCTTGGCTTCGGGCGCGGCCTTCGTGGACTTCCACTGGCCTTACTTAGGCGGGGCTGCGTTGGAAATGATCATTTTTGCGTTGAAGCTGGGTACCCCAAGCTTTGGTACCCGACAGACATAGCTTTGTTTGAGAATCTAACTATAGGAGAGATTTTGTTTTAAATTTTTTACGCATATTATTGCAGTAGAAATTTACGGGGTTTTGATAAGCTTTGGCACGGAAGCTTGTAAGTTCCGGCCATTGATTCATAAATTACCTACTCAACGCTTTTGAGCACAAAAAAAAATGCAGACTGACTAACGCTCTATGCCTCTATCTGACACTATTTCTCACAACTCCTTTGTTGCAATAAACTTCTATATATAAGGAAACCCAAAAAATGGAGCCAGCTTTGCCCCTCTCTCTCTCTGCACTTCCAAAGGAGGCCATGGACATGACTAACTATATATATACTCCCTCCGTCCCAAAATAAATGTCATTCTCGCTTTCCGAGAAGTCAAATTTTTTTAACTTTGACCAATTATATATTAAAGAATATTAATATTTATAATACATAATTAGTATCATTAGATAGGTCGTTAAATATACTTTCATACTAAACTTGTTTGGAGATACAAAAGTTGCACGTATTTTTAAAAACTTAGTCAAAGTTGAGAAAGTTTGACTAGGCACGCATCCCATACCGTCATCTATTTTGGGACGGAGGGAGTACTACCTCGGTCTAAAAGATATAAATCTCGTTTTACGAGAAGTCAAAAGTATTTAAATTTAACTAAATTTATTAAAAATATTATTTACATTTTGATATCTAATTAGGTTTATTATAAAAATGTATTTTAAAAATCTCATGATACTTATCGCATATTATCAACATTAATATTTTATTAGATATGATTAGTTAAAATTAAGAAAATTAATTTCTGAAAAAACGAGAATTACATTTTATAAGACGGAGGGAGTAGCAGGAATGAATGGAAACAACAAGCCAAAGCCAAACATGCGAACGAAGCGGAATTAACGAGAGATTCTCGCAGGTTTCACCGCGCGTGCGGCAGCCACAAGTTTTGTGCCCGTGTCGTGGGCCTCGCGCGTCCGTCGCGGCCACAGGAGACAGGAGGTAGGCGCCGGAACCGTCGCCGTCTCGGCCACGCGCGCAGACGGCAGACAGAGGGGCCCACTCCTCCATTAAATGCAACCGCTGTACAAAACCGTCTGGCGGCACGTGATGGCGAGAGAGACAAGGACGTCTCGGAGGCAGATAAGAGCATCTCAATCAGAATGAACAAATGAATCCCATTTCCCTTAAAACTGTCCTAGGTCCCGTTTAGGGTCTGGCTGTAACTCAGGAATTTCATAGGAATGACATAGAAATTTTATAGAAATTAGTTCAATTTTACAGGAAAAATGTAAGGAATAGAAAAAATTTCTCATGTTCTAAACAAGCTCTAGTCGGAGGAAAATATTGAATTCTGGTACTGTAGCACTTTCGTTTGTATTTGATAATTTTTATTCAACCATGGACTAACTAGGATTAAAAGATATGTCTCGTCATTTATAGATAAACTATATAATTAGTTATTTTTTTACCTATATTTAATGTTCATAGCACGCGTCCTAAAGATTCGATGTGACGAAGAATCTTGAAAATGTTTGGAACTAAATACGACACAAATTATCTTAAAGACCAACTTTAGATTTGGATGTCCCAGTAGATCTTCCATTCGAGATAGTCCAAAGTGCATTAGAGGGAAAAATAGATTCGACCGATTCTTTTTTTTACCTCCTCTCTCTATTTTTCATCTTCTATTAAAAAAACTCATCTCCCTCAAACAAGGACTCCTCTCTCTGCCCCCTTTCCCTTCCACCCGATTTTTTTCTATGCACCTACTACTTTTGAATGGCATGCCGCATTGCTGAGCAGTTACATGTGAATGTCACTAGGATGAGGTTAGTCATTGGCCGGAATCAAACCCTCCACAGCACTACCTCAAACCCTCCACAGCAGACAGCACTACCTACATTCCCCAAGGTCACGCCACTGTATCACATTTTACAACAGGCTGCTACTTTATTTAATACTCCTATGCATACGTAAAGGACAATCAATATGATGGGAAAAAGAAAAAATTATGAATTAAATAGGGCCTTAGTATCTAACACTCGAGCGACTCAGACTATGAACCAAATGAGGTCTAAAATAGTGAAAAATAATGTATTAGGAAAACATCCTTCCTATATTTCAGGTGCCTGAAATTTTAGATGATTGCAGGCAACACTCTTATGTCATCCACTAGTACAAGTGCATTGTTACTTTTATGATTTTTTATTTATCTTTATGTCATGACACATTAAATTTTTGTGCTCGTCTTCCTATAGAAATAACTATAAATTGTTAATTGTATTTATACCAACACAATTCAGATTTTGGTAGGTTTGTAGTTTTGTCTAACGAGTTTTTATTATCAGTACCGAAAATTGCAGATTGCTCATACAGAAATTGCAATAACGAAATTATGTAATTTTAGTATAAAGTATTAGGTGCCTGAAATTTCTGTATATAGCAATTAACTATTTATCGCATCGATATATACTTATGCCTCCAAACGTGTTGCGTAACGTTTTGTCATGTAGAGTTAATTTTGTTTTTCCCTCAAACACCGCTGCTTCTCTCTCTTTAATTAACATAATAGCGGTGCTTCTTCATACTACTTGGCTGCGCTGTTTATATCCTACCACTGGATCAGCGATGAACGGTATCAAGCATTCTACGTCCCCGGACGTAGTAGTGGACAACGTTAGAGGAGCCGGTTCCGACCACCACCCCACGTGCACGTCTGGACCCAGCCTCTGCCTCCACGATGAAATCTTCCTACCCCTCGAGTTGCAATAGCTTACATTTCAACACGTGCTCTAGATTTTTTTTATTCAAATGCTTTTTATTTTCATTAGTGTTTTCCCGTTTTGATCAAGGAACCTATATTAGTTTAAGTGCAATTATGTTGAACCTATTGGATATGATGAACTTTCTAAATGTTTGCATGGTGCATTATTGTCTGGCTTGCATTGTTAGATGCATCTAGCCTGTTCCGAAACCTCAATGGCATGTTATTTTTAGAACTCCAATCATGTGATGCCCTAATTTTGATTTTTTTTATTTTGCTCGGAACTAATTTAGATATATGACTAAATGTGTAGGAGGAGGAAAATATGGTATTCTAATTTCAATTACATGTTAAATATGTTATTCTAATTTCAAGTACATGTTACCCAGAGTCTACTAAAACTAGATTTATAATTTTTGAACAGTTATATAAATATATATTGAATTTGCAAGTTTACAACATTTAGGAATCAAGTGACACAACTGAACAAGTTTGAGTGCCTAAAGGTGTCATTAAAGTTTAACGCAACTAAAGAAGTTCAAGGATCTATACGATCGATTTGCGAGTTTAAGGACCGAGATGACATAGATATGATGAAGAAGTTTGAGGACCCTAAACGGCCGATTTGCGAGTTTAGAGACCGGAATGACACAACCAAATAAGTTCAAGGAGCGGTGGACTACTTTAAATAAATCCTATGTTATGGGGCTTGGGTATATTTTTTTTGTTGCATTCATTTTTTTTGTTACATCGGAAAAATATTATTACAATGGCATGCTTGCATTGACTTTATTGTGTGAAAACGATTTATTAAAATCTCGGATAGACTACAAAAAAAAACTTTTATTGTATTCTAAAATAAAATATTATGTTTATTTAAAAAAGTTGTTCAAGTCTAATATTAAAATGTCCTACTCAAAAGTGAGCAATTTTAAAAAAATTAGTTTAAATGAGTTTCAAAACTTATTTGGATTAAAAATATTTAAATATGTGTTTCAAATTTCAAAGGAAGTTTAAAAATGAAAGGTTCTTATTTAAAAAATAAAGAAAAAGAAAGCTCTCCCTTCTTTTCTTTATAGGCCAACGGCCATCCTCCTTAGCCCACTAACCTTCTCTTCCTTTATCCTTTTCTCCTTTTTCTTGTTCAGCACACAGCTCCCTCTATATGCGCTTCATCCTGGCCGGCTACCCCTCCCTTCCTTCTTGGGCTCGACCCAGTTTCTGGCCACAATCCGACCTAGGCCTAGTTTGAAGAAAATTATACTTGATCAATTTGCCCCTACATTTATTTTATTTTGATGATGTAGTGTAGTTAGACCAGGGTTTATTGCATGCAGAGCCTAATATGAATCACATGTTAGATTTACCAGACTTTACGATATCATCACTAACACCAGGGTTTAGTTGGGTAGAATGATGCTTAGTTTGCAGTCTTAGGTTGGGAAGATCCTCTGCTGTGAAATCGTTGTAATTAATTTAATCCTACTTCTGTTCTTTAACATGGGTGGATCCATTTCTTCAAAAAAAAAAACATGGGTGGATCCTCCAAAGTAATACCACTTGCAGAGATTTAAAATGGTATCAACGACAAAAAGTTAAAAATCTTTCAGAAAGGTGAATACAAGACCTTTTCATTTAGTGTTTAGTGGAAAACATAGAAAATCTTGTATTTTCCAGTTGGAGCAAGAGGAAGGTGTAATATGTGGTGACATAGAACTGAAAAGTATATTATAAAATACTATAAGAAGTTGTTGGAGGTTATAGGATAGTTCTATTCCATTACCTGAAATGTATGTAGTAGCAAGTTGCAAAGAAAAAATAATAATATCTTCATACTAGGAAAATCAAATGATTTAAGCAAACTAATACATCAAACAGGATAGTAGAAGAAAAGCATTCAACCCCTACAGGGTCGATAATTATTTTCTGTGGACCGCATACAGAAATATGTAAGTTACAACCCGTTTGTCAGGCAATGCAGGCCAAACCCAGGCACCCAATCCACATGCTCCAAACCACCTTTCTCATCTGAAAGTACGACAATAATTTTGTGAGAAAAAGTTGAGTTTTAGCAATATTTTTGAGTTGAACAATGCAAGTGGATGACTCCCAGCGTGTGTACGTAAGTAATAAATATAAAATGAACTGCAGAAGGAGATGGAAGAAAACTACAAATAGAGCATCTTTTACAAAACCAAGAGATACTTTGTAGCGTGAGCAGATTGCTTTACCACCTGTCTAGTACATATATACTACACATAAAAGACTCGCCACCCTAAATTTTGGGAAGGAAAAAAGACATGGACACGTTTAACCTCATGAGAAATCACGGGAAATTAAACAATGTATGTACTGTAAGAAAGAGCTGTGCAGACAATTATGCCACAAAGGAATTCTTGGGGCCGGCAAGGCTTTCCGATCCGTAATGTTCTTTGTACGTAGTATATACCTTTCTAGGTTTTCCGCACATCAGTGGTTGGGGCACTTTGTACAGGTCTTCATCCACAGCTTTACTAATAAGAACCTGACGCTTCATTGGATATTCATCAACAGCTTCAGCTTGCACGCCGCCGTCCTGCAACTCGTTGCCGTCACAGTGCTTCTCCACTTCCCTCCTTATCACCTGACATTTATCCAATTAATTAATACATACCACACCGAATTTAGCTAATCGACTCCGATCTAGGAAAATGACAGTGCAAGCAGTGAGCAACAAGCTAGTTTGCTGCTGTGCGTAGATGTATGTACATGTACCTTGATCTGGGCTGCAGGCTTGCGTTGAAACGAAGGGGTCCTAAACAAGACAAGCTGTTGTTCCCCGCCGGAGGCGACGCCTTTGTCGGCAACCACGACGGCGGCGGCGGCAGCGCCGCTGCTGCCGCGGCGGTTCCAGCGCTTCATCAGCCTGGCCTGCATGGCTGAGTCGAAGTACTGCGTGATGGAGAGATCATTGCAGTAGTTCCACATCCCAAACGCCGGGATCTGACACCCCATCATCTTCTAATAACATAGTAGTACGTGTATACATCGGTTAGACAGATAGATAAGTCATAATTCCAGTAGGAAGAAACACGATGCTAGCTAGCTTCATACTAATATATGAGTCTTTGCACAATCCTGTTTGGATTGGAGGACTCACCTCCATCTCCATTGTCGATCGGATACACGGATCTGTGTGGTTTCTAGTTTCTCTGTAGAGTAATCCTAGATCCGAAGAGAGGGCCAGATCGATGAGGTAGTCAGGTCATATATGAAGATGAAGCGGTGATGCAGCGTGCACATTTATATGGACGAGCATTTCGTCGTGGTCATGGCGGTGGCAGTGCACGCAGGAGGAGCGTCTGCCTATTTATGGCACGTAAACGGAAGGGAGCAAAAGGCTGGGCAAGCAGCATGCAGATGGAAAAGCGAAAGGTTCACTGCACGCAGATCTGCTGAACGATTTGGATACGCATCAATCTGCGCAGTAGTAGTAATGCTGTGTGGAAGGAGTAGTAATGCTCTGTGTAATTATTAAGGACATGCATGTTGTTGCGAAATCTTACAAAATATGCAAATTAAAATCGAATCCATTTTAACAGCCGGAAGGAAATGGCATCTAGAATTGATCATAGATGGTTTTGGTGATCGATTGAAAACATGGTCAAATTAAGGGAGCCGTGTGCTTGCTTGTATATAAGGTAGGATGCCAGAATGGATTCAACTTAGGGCAACATGAAAATTAAGTGATCAACACCGAAAAACTAATACTACTACAAAAATGATTTTAGATGACCAAAACATTATCCGAGGCAGACACAAAAATAACCACCTCCAAAAATATTTACGGAGGCGGTCCTCTATAAATCGAGTTAGTGGAGGCGGGCCGCATAACGCGTCCACCTTGGTTAATCAATGATTAACCGAGGCGGTTGCGACAGCCGCCTCCATTAATGGATTAATCGAGGCAGGCACCTTAGGCCAACCGCCTCGGTTAATCAACTATTTTTGGAGTCGGTCATTATAAACGTCCGCCTCGGTTAATCAATTATTTACGGACTGCAAAAAAAAATCATAACTTTTTTATATGAACTCAGATGAAGACAAACTTTATATCAAAATTATAGCACTCGATAAGATTTACAACTTTGTAGTTGAAATGCTTTTGAATTGAAACTATTTAGGGCCCCAAAATATGTTATAAGTGCCTAGATTTTGAAATTTAAAATTTAAAATTACCAAACATTCTCGTATGTTGACATGGTCTATATAAAAGTTATAGCTCTCGATCTACAACTTTAGTTACAAATTTTTTTCATTTGAAGATGTTTAGTAGCCCAAATATCCAATATAAGATTACGACAGTATTAGTATAAAAAGATAGCGTATTATATATAGACATGAACAAGTGTGTGGTGCAGTGGTAGATGCGTTGGCTATTAAGTGTTAGGTCATGGGTTCGACTCTCCAGAGTCGCAAGTTTTGCTTTTGGGGGTTTTCTGAAGAGTACTAAAGATGGACAACTTAACATGCCCGTCTCGGTTAATGGTTTTCTGGAGAGTATTAAAGACAGGGCAACTTAACATGCCTGCCTCGATTAATGAACTAACCAAAGCGGACAAAATAACCTGTCTCCGTTAATCGGTGATTAGTGGAGGCCTATAGTTGAAGGCGGTTACAATGCCCGCCTCCAAAAACCTGTTTTACCTGTCACCGTTAAAATTTATGTAGTAGTGTAAGGAGCTGCTAAGAAGACCATAGAAAATAGGAAACTTGCTAAAAGTTCAAACTATCAAGTAGAAAAAGCCCGGCCAAGAAAACACGATGAAGTTGCACTCAATTGTGCTGCGTAGAGAGCATGGGATTTTTTTCGGTCGCTACATCACCAAAGTTTAGGGTCAAGAGGACCCTGCAGTCAAATTGTCCAGCACCAGTACTGTCAAAGCACCGGAAGAAAGGTTTGGCTTATCACTTGGGCAAATATATGTTCTGTAGGTGTGGCTAGACGCCGGAGAAAGCAAAAACGTCCAAACAGTCTGCGGGAGAGTTTCATGGGCACCAGCATCCTTGGGTAAGGGCACCTGAGAATGGAAAGGAGAAAGACCCGATCGTCGACATCGGCTAGCTGATGTGGCATCACCAAAATTCTTTATATTAGTGAACTGACTCGACCAGCAGGAGAGACATCCCCGTTATTTTAGTCTTAAGAAGATATGCCGTGACTTGAACTCGAATTGGCTCAGCCAACCGCTTCTTTGATGTGTTGTGCTAATCAGTTGTACCGTGAGAGTGTTGTCATTCTTTAGTAAAGTGTACCGGACTTATCTAGTAGCAAAAAGCCGCAACAAGCTAGAACACCTATATTTGGGGTTTGGCCTCTTTATACCCCCACAGCTGGTTATTTGGAGGGTGTTAGAGTATGCTAAAGTTATAGGGGAGCTGAGGCTTCATTCCGGTTGCTCTAGCCACCAAAAGTTCTTAAGAAATAAGATAAAAAAAAAAAGTTCTTAAGAAATATTAGTTGAATTGTAATTCTTTGCAAATTGCTTACGACAATTGGACCCGCATATTAGTGCTTCCTCTAGGCTTAGATGTAGTGTTTAGTGAGGTGTGCATACCTCTTGACACACGGGGGTTAGCGCACACCACACTTATACACTAGGAGCTTTATAGTCTTGCAAGATCACACCAACTACATTTGTGGTGTGGCCACCTAAGTTGTACTAAGGGAACGAGTGACTCAGGGTGTTCTGATCTGAAACTCAATAGTGAAGATAGTTGGCAGCGGTCTGGAAGAAGGCCTAGCAGAGACCCACATGTACGTGGGGAAGGCCTAGCCTAGCAGAGAGACCCACGTGTACGTGGGGGAAGGCCAACAGGCTCCACGGAGTTACCCAATCATGAGCTTGGCTCTTGTGACAAGGCCTGCTCACTACTCACACATCGCACATATGCCACACCCATGCCATATCATGATTCATCGTGTACGGAGATGGTCGTCGACTAGCGATATAGAGCCGATGGGGAATTGATGTTGGGAGTTATTTTCCTAGGCTGCCACTTGGCCTGTGATGGATGGATGGATTAGGGCCATTATGGATTGGGCCAAAAAACTAGAGGGGTATGTTGGCCTTTTCTCCATGCCTAGGTGACTAGGCCCTAGTTTAATTTTGGTAATTAATGACAACACCTATGGATTAACCTTTCTATTTGAATGTGTGAATGAAGTTGGTTTAGTTCACAAGGTAAGATGGACATTGTCATGTACTTGATAGATAGCATGTTGCAAAGCTCAAATCAAGCATATCAAGGAGGTGAAGGCCAAAGCAAGGCTTGGCTAGGATGGACCATGTGCAATGCAAAGGTGAAGGGCAAGCTAGAGACTCGGGACATGATGGACCGTCGAAGCGGTAAAGTGTGAGTAGAGGGCTTGGAGCTAATGGACCGAGGCAATGGTGAAGGGCAAGCTAGAGGCTCAAGACAAGATGGACCATCAAGGTACTGAAGTGTGAGTGGAGACCTTGGCACCGATAGACCAAGGCAACAGAGAAGGGCAATTGAGGCTAAGGTTGATGGACTTGAAGTCTATGTTATGGTTTAAGTGATCCACGCATTACTCATGTAGATAAAGCTAAAGATTCGTTGATCATATCAAGTAGCCTGGTGAATATGTTGGACGATGTTTTCCTTGCTAGCATCAATTTGAGTTAAATTGGATAAGCGCAAGGCAAAGGTATGAAACATAGAGTGTTTTATTTCGACAGCCATGAGGTGTTGTAGAGAAGATTCAAATGGCCAAGTTTAGGATCGATAACCATACTATTAAGAGGATCAAATTCTTTTGTGTGCTGGTTATATAGTTCCACTTGTGAGGTCATAATCATGTTGTCGTTAGAGATGAGTGGCAATCCAAAATGAGTTTGAAAAACCTTTGGAAATGGATTTGAAAAAAAGACCGTTGTTCTTTTAACGGAGAGTTTTGGCACACTTGGGCTGCTAAAAACAACCATACAGTCCAACCACTAGGCTTGGTTGTTGGACCTGTGACAATGTTTGAATGAACAATGGGAGTGTATAGTCAGATGGCCTGTTGCGCTTTCTTACCGTTGCAAGCGGGCTCTGGCGATCAGACCGTGGGCTTTGGGGTTGGACTTCTAGCCCAGTGACTGTTGGGATAGTAACCCTTTAAAAGTGGAGGTTGGGCCAGCCTAGCATTGGCACATGGCCATTGGCGGTCAACCGCTGAGAGCACATAGGCTCTTTTTTTTTGGTGCAAATGTCAAGTTCCCTTCTTCCCTCTATAAATAGAGGGGTGTACGGTTGTGGAGACCCTCTTGGCACCTTGGGAAGCTTATACACTTCAAGAGAGCCACTCTCCCACTCATACACTTCATGTGAGACAAGTTTAGTGAGTTGGGAAGTGATCATCATGATTAATTGAGTGACTAATCGAATGGTATCGGTGGTGATTTGTAAGTGTGGTTGCTTGCTACTCTTGGAACTTGCCGGTTCATAGATGGCTTGGTGATTGCTCTCCACGAAACACACAAGAAGATTGTGCGGTGCTCCAGAGAAAACTTTGTGAGGGGCCATTGAGCTCATCCCTTCCAGAGGAAGGCGAAGAGCATTTCTAGTAGAATCGATGTTTGTATGAGTGTGTAGTTGATTCGTTTGGCTCAAGGTTTAGTTCTCACGTTGGAGCCTACCTCGTGGGGTAGTCCAAAGCTTGCGGGCTTTGGAGCTAACAAGAGGAGCAGCAATCCTAGAACTAGCCTCAACATGGACTAATGTAAGTGATCAACATCTTGTGTCATCTTCTACATTGTGGTTTGCATTTTTCAACACAAATTTACTTCATTGCAATATATCATACTTGTGATGTTGAGCTTGTACCTTGTGTGGTGGTTTAGTAGTGTAGTTCTTACTTAGTGTTCACCTTTTTTCTTACTAGTATGTGTAGGAGATCCCTCATGCTTGTTTGTGCTTTGATTTCTTAGATTGTTTGATTTTGAAACTAGAATTGTTTAGGTAAGCTTCCAATAGCTCGGTGCCCTAGTTGCTTCCTAGCTCATTCTTTTATTAGGGTGCAAGTAAACTTAGATAGAAGGGTGAAGTCATGGCTAGACCTTTAGTTTACTCTGCATTTTTAAAACGATTATTCACCCCCCTCTAGTCAGCCATCTTGATCCTACACTAGGGTCATGACTCTATGCGGCCCTAATCCCATATCTGCATGTATGATACATAGGTTCTCGACGAGTCCAAAGTAGCTTAGTCTGCATTAAGGGTGGATAATCTCATGGTCGAGAAGACTGTGTCGATTGGATCAACGCATAAGACAATACGGTGTGCCGTAGAGTTCTGTTTACAACAAACGTAGATATATTTCAGTAGCACGAAGCTGCTAGGACAATTACAGAGTCCAGCATAAGGCATTGCAGTGGAACTCACAAAGTGCACCGATGCACATGGCCTGAGTGTGAGCAGGTACAAGAAAATGCAATAGGAGAGGCTACTGTAAGCCTAAGGCTAAGAGCCTGTCTAGCTAGATTGTCGGTGGTTTGGTTTTGGCTTTCTCTGAATCTTGAAGGAGCTTGTACTTCTGTGCTTGTTGTAATCGGTGAATGCCTGTGTGTGTTTGATTTTCCGGTCCGGCGGGTTTGAGCCATCTGCAGAGTTGAAGCCGTGTTGAGACCGCCGCCGCAAATGCCATGCCAGCTGCTGCAGCCATCATCGTCGTTGATGGCTGCTTTGGAATAAATATTTGCGGCGGATGCACCTGCATGTTTATTATGAAAATGCCTAGACCAGCTGTTTTGCAAGGTCAGGCAGAGCAGATGCATCTGTGTAGCAGCGGGAGCCTGGTAGCATAGCTGGTACGCGTATGATGTGAAGGCCTGTGGAGATCACCATGTTTGAGGATCGGTTTGTATTTTCTGCATCATTAGATGGCGTACGTGCTGGAGTGCTGGCGTACCTGCATCGTTGGCGCTCTATCTACGGAACGAGACTGTTAGTAGTTCGCAAGACATTCGCTGTTTATTTGACCGTACAACGCTTATTTTCAGTCATAGAACAGTATTTTTCTCTCATAACAATTGAGAGGGTGATCATACAGCGCTTATTTTTAGTCACAAAACATTTTCAGTTACAGAATAGTATTTTTCTCTCACAACAATTGATAGAGACACTTCGCTCAGAGGGCGGATCGACACACCATGGTCCATGGCAGACTTGAGACTGACGTGGACATGCTAGACATACCGTGGGACAGAGATGACAAGTTGACAACGTAACTTTACGAGAACTAAGAGAAAAATCACCAGAAAAAAATATATTGTTACTTCTGAGTATGTATTGAACTTCCCAGTTCATTATGAGCCAATGGTACATAAACAAAGTACTTAATATATATATATCCTACAAGTCAATAGGTAAAGACTAAATATACACATTACCAGCACAAGTGCGCAAGCGCAACAAGCACTTTGAAACTTGTCCCCATTCATCTTAGAAACCTATGCGATCGTCGAAGAAGGCCTTCGGTCAGTTGAAGCATCCAAGTCTCCTTGTGTGCATGATACGGCTGCAACTGCAACAAAGAAAGAAAAGTTTACTCTACATTTACAATCCATACTAAACTGAAATCCAAATAGATGTACACTGTTATTGCGATGCAATATAGTTTAGAGAATTTGAGCTTATGATTTCCCAAGCAATCATTTACTGATGTACTACTGATTATCTGAAGCACCTTTTCACCTTTGGACAAGAACATGAGTACATAGCAAGAGGACCGTAAAAGGACATATTAACTTTCAGCAGTGGTCTACAAAGCACCATTCTAATGCCCCATGTCCAGCTTAACATAAAACATTCATAGCTTTTTTTCTCGAATATGCAAAAGATTTTCATATCTTTTATATTCAGGAGGAGAGTTTTACACGACGCACTCAAAGTTGGCGCACTCGGGAGGATAATGTTAAAACTCAGCATAGCCTCCTAGCTAGTGGCTCCAAAGCGGACTACTCGCACACTAAGCAACCTATCTTGCTTGCCCCGGCATAAAACATTCATAGCTTCACTTCTTAGGTCAAAGCAGCTCCTATTGGGAAACCAGAGAGAGCTTTATATTCACATAGTATTTGCAGAGAGAAGGATGATATCAGATAAAACATCTATAAAGAAGTTACTCACAATATTGAGCATCCTCGCCGTGCTTTCTTCTTTTTCCTCTCTCGCTGCTTCGTCGGGTGCCGGATTACTACCTTGATGGCAGCATCAAACACAGCTTTCACATTCTGTGTACATATCAGAAAAATATTCTGGGGTTAACAGATGCACCCATTACAGCACAGCAGGGATAATTAGTTAATTACTTAAGCCTCCAGACCCAAAAAAAAGTTGCACAGGAATTGAACCAGAGCAATTGACCTGCTGAGTTTTTGAGCTGCATTCGATGTAACAAGTTGCGCCAATGTGCTTGCGAAGTTCCTCCCCCTGCAAGGTAAGGCAGAAAGGAAGGGTCAAAACTATAAGATACTGATGAGAGGCATCTGTATCTCAAAACTGCTAAAATTATGACAAAGTTCAGCTCCAGTCCTCAGCAGTAAGCATGCGATCAAGGATAAGACCTGTGCTGTAGTAACTGGTACCGCGCCAGGATGGTCAAGTAAGTATTGCTTGTCTTCACGAAGATCTGTACACAATATATTCCTTTGTGTAAGATACAACTTTCACAAGAGTTACAATCCACTCAAACAAAGTTAAATCTTTTAATCAAGAATCCTCTTTTGCAAATAATACAACTGTGTATAAAATGCTAACTTCTTAAGAACAAGTTGAAATACAGGAAAGCCTACACTAACAACATAACAAAGAAATGAGGACCAGACATCTAGCAAACATGACAAAGAAACTTCAATTAGACAAAAAGGATGCCTGGCATTTCCCGGTGATACAAAAAATCATTGACGCAGAATAATGTTTCTATTTTTCAATTCCAGTTACTTATTTTTCATCCTAGCAAACAGCTTTGTTAAGCATTTAAAAACTCTATTAGAGAATAGAATCAAGGATGAAGCTTCCATGAACCACTTGTCTAACCATGCTCCATGCACGCACCTCATTTATACTAATGCTTTGAAGCATTTAAACATGAGGCGGAGATGGTGAAGGAAAGTATAATTGGGAAATAGAATAGATTGATTGATAAGAGGTACCGGGTGTACAATATATAGGCAAGGATGTCCTAGGGTTTATAGAATCAAACACCCAACGGTGATCCTTGCCTAATAGTCAATCATCTACCATTAAACCCCCTCGGCGCCTAGGCCCATATGACCAGCCCAATAACTCTCTAATCCTCATTCTAACACGCCCCCGCAGTCTGATCGTCAAGCCACCGCATACGTTCAGACTGGACCTGAACTCAGTGAAGACTGAAGAAGGAAGACCTTTGGTGAAGATGTCCGCATACTGTGACGACGTCCGCACATGAAGGACACGCACATCACCAATAGCAACCCGTTCTCGAACAAAGTGGAGATCAATCTCAATATGCTTCGTGCGCTGATGTTGAATCGGGTTGGAGGACATGTAGACCGCGCTGATGTTGTCAAAATAGACCAGCGTGGCACGGCGAAGAGGAGTGTGGAGTTCCTGAAGGAGTTGGCGCAGCCAGGCAGCCTCAGCTACACCATTAGCCACAGCGCGATACTCAGCCTCGGCACTGGATCGTGAGACTGTGTTCTGACGCTTGGAGGACCAAGAGATGAGATTGTCACCAAGGAATATGGCATAGCCCGAGGTGGACTTGCATGTATATGGACAACCAGGTCCAATCAGCATCAGTGTAAACAACAAGATCAGGTGACCAAGATGGTCGCAACTGCAGCCCCAAGTGGAGAGTGTCTCGAATATAGCGAAGGATCCTTTTGAGCGCTGCGAGATGAGGCTCACGAGGATCATGCATGTGAAGGCAAATCTGTTGGACAGCATATGCAATGTTTGGGCGGGTGAACGTCAGATACTGTAAAGCACCAGTGAGGCTGCGAAAGTCGGAAGGATCTGCTACAGGTGCACCTTCAGCAGCCGAGACCTTGGGATTGGTGTCGACCGGAGTAGAACACGGCTTGCATTCAGCCATCCCAGCGCGAGCAAGGATATCCATCATATACTGCTTCTGACTGAGGAGAAGACCATCACCACAGCGCTGGACATGCATACCAAGGAAGTGATGCAGTTCACCAAGGTCTTTCATTGAGAATTCCTGCTAAAGAGCCGAGATGAGTCTCCGAAGAAGGCCAGGTGAAGAAGCGGTGAGGACGATGTCATCAACATAGAGTAGGAGATAAGCAGTATCTGAGCCGCGCTGATAGACGAAAAGCGAGGTGTCGGTCTTAGCTTCGACGAACCCAAGGGAGACCAAGAATGTGGCAAACCGACTGTACCAAGCGCGAGGAGCCTGCTTCAAACCATAAAGTGACTTGTTGAGGCGGCACACGAAGTCAGGATGAGCTAGGTCCTCAAAACCAGATGGCCGCACACAGTACACAGTCTCAGTTAAGGTGCCGTGCAGAAAAAGTATTCTTCACATCTAGCTGGTGGATAGGCAATCGACGTGAGAGAGCCAAGGACAACACGGTGCGGACAGTGGCCGGCTTCACCACAGGGCTGAAGGTTTCATCGAAGTCCACTCCAGGCCGCTGGGTGAATCCACGAAGAACCCAGCGTGCCTTGTAGCGCTCGAGAGAGCCATCTGCATTGAACTTGTGCTTGAAAATCCACTTTCCCGTGACCACATTCGCCCGCGGAGGGCGCGGAACCAGCTCCCAAGTGTGGTTCTGTAACAGGGCAGCATATTCCTCATCCATGGCAGCGCGCCAATTGGGGTCGGCGAGCGCACTGCGATAAGTCTTGGGCACAGCAGAAAGTGGCGCCGCGTGGTAGACGGAGGGAACCTGAAAACCAGTCTTCGCGCGCGTAGTCATGCTATGCTGATTGGTGATGGGAGGAACTGGGACAGCGCCCTTGGGCAGGACTGCTGGACCCTGTGCCGGCGGGGAGTCGGTGGTGGGAGTAGGTGGGCAGCTCCGGCGTGAGTAGACTTGCGTGATGACGCACGCCGGTGCAGCCGGGGTGCTGGTGCTACCACGGGAGGTGGAGAGGACCCGGGCAAGGCCGGGAAGCCAGGTGGAGGACCTCGAGGACCCGACGTGGCCACATGTGGCTGTGCGGGCGAAGGAGAGGGACCTGCTGGGAGTGTGTCAAGCACTGCTGAACCAGCCAGAGCCAAGTTCGTCGACGAGGCCGCATGTGGCTATGCGGGCGAGGAAGAGGGACTGGCTGGGAGTGCATCAAGCACTGCGGAACCAGCCGGAGCCAAATCCGTTGACGAGGGTGCTGCTGCCGATCCAGGAGCCGCACGTGGCTGTGCGGGAGGAACGCCAAAACCTGCAGGGAGGAAACTTTGTGCAGACCCAATTGGTGTTGGCACATAGTCAGTCACGTCGAAGAAATCAAAGTCCGCCAGTGGTGAGGGAGATGCATGCTCGGCATAGGGAAAGGCCAACTCATCGAAAATGACATGACGAGAGATGATCAATCTGTTGGAGGAAAGATCAAGGCAGCGGTATCCTTTGTGATGAGCTGAGTATCCAAGAAAGACACACATGGTGGACCGGGGAGAAAGTTTGTGACTGGCTATGGCGGAGAGGTTGGGGTAACATTTGCAGCCGAAGACGCGGAGATGATCATAGGTAGGCACAGACCCAAGGAGGGCCTGGTGTGGGGTGGAGGATCCAAGCGTCTTGGTGGGCAAAATGTTGATGAGGTGGGTAGCTATCTGCAGAGCTTTGACCCAAAAGGAGGGTGGGAGGGACGCCTGGAATAGAAGGCAGCGAACCATATTGTTGATGGAACGAATGATGCGCTCAGCCTTACCATTTTGGGGCGAGGTGTATGGACAGGACATACGGAGGTGAACGCCATGGGAGAGGAAGAAAGTGCGGGAACTGGAATTGTCAAACTCCCGTCCATTGTCGCACTGTGCTGAACTGGGTAGACACATAGGCAATGAAATTAGCTAGCGTGGGAAAGGCGTCAGATTTGAGTTTGAGAGGAAACGTCCATAAATAATGTGAACAATCATCGAGAATGACCAAATAATATTTATGCCCCAAAACACTGAGAACTGGGGATTGCCCACAAATCACAATGTATAAGATCAAACTTATTGGACGCTCTAGATGTTGACACATTAAAGGGAAGACGCACATGGCGAGCTGACAAGCATGACAAAGCGAAGAACTAATGTCACGGTGATGTGCAGGAAGGTCGGACGACGCTAGCTTGGAGAGTGCCTCGTGCCCAGGATGACCGAGACGGCGACGCCGAAGTTCAGACCCCGAGGCAGCGATGAGGGAGTGTGCAGGTGGCAGATGAAGAGGGTACAGCGGCCCGGAGCTATTGCGCCTGACGATCACGTTCCGAGACTGTAGATCCTTCACAGAACCAGTGGGGTCAAACTCAATAGAACAATTGTTGTCAATAGTAAACTGGTGAACAGATATAAGATTCTTAATAAGTGATGGTGAGACCAAGACATTATTAAGATGTAAAGAAGGAGATTTCAAAAAAAAAAAAAAAAAGATGTAAAGAAGGAGGGATAACTGTAGCGCCGGTGGCTGTAACGGGAAGCAAGGAACCGTTACCGACAACGATGGGCGAAGGAGTAGGATACCGTGAAGGAGTAGTCTGTGAAAGAGTACCAGAATGTGAAGTCATATGAGAGGAAGCACCTGAGTCAAAGTACCAGTCGCTGTTCTGGGGCTGAGTCAGTGTCATGGTGCTGAAACTTGACGCGAGGGAGGGCTGATCCCAAGAGGGAAGGCCGGCGATGGGGCTGTAGAACCCGGGGGGCGCCTGGGGAGGCCACTGGCCAGCCGTAGCAGCCCACTGGCTAGTGGTGTCTGCTGCAAGGCCAGCTGCAGCTGGCTGCTGGAAGTGCTGCTGCTGCTGGGCGGCCAGCAGCGCCTGCTGCTGAGGGAGTCGTGGAAGGGGAGCCAACGGTGGCCGCGGGCTAGGCCACATCTGGATCGACCCAGCCCACGGGTTGTGGAAGGAGGGCCACGGCGTGCTTCCAGCATGTTTGGGCTGCCCACCGGTGGAGGAGCCAGCACCGGTCGCGGGATTGCCGTGCTGCTGTCCGGAACCGTCGCGCTTGCCACCGCGTTTGCCACAGCGGCTCTTGGACGAAGAAGACCCGCCCCCAGAGCCAGAGCCACCTGTGCTAGGCTGCTGGACAGGGGGAGGGCAGGGGGTCGACGAGCCGGCAGAAGGAGACGACCAGTGCAGTCTGCGGGGTGGACGCCTGGTTCTCCAAGGTGAGTTCCTCCAGCACTTGATCAGCCTTGGCGTCGAGGAACGTGGGGAAGGGGCGGCCACGTCGAAGGTTCATGCCGATCGTCTTGTACTTCTCGTTCAGGCCCCGGATGAGGTTGAGCACAAGTGTGCGGTCAGTGACAACCTCACCCAAGTCCCCAAGCGTGTCCGCCATGCGCTTCATCTCCCGGCAGTAATCTGTGATGGATAAATCACCTTGGACGAAGTTCCGGAACTTGGCGTCGAGGTAGAGGGCGCGTGTCTCGCGGTTGTCGAGGAACTATGACTCGATCGCGCGCCAGGTGGCGCGAGCAGTGGAGTTCCGGCCCGAGATCATTTCGGACAGGTCGTCGGTGATGGTCGCTTGGATCCACGACTTGACGACGCAATCCATGCGCGCCCAATCGGGGTTGGCGGGCGCCGGAGTGTCCGTGAGGATGAGATGCTGCAGGGAGTACTTCCCAGCAGCGAGGAGGATTTGACCGTGCCATCGATTGTAGTTGCTGGAGTTGGTGTCATGGACGATGGTGACCTAGGTGGCGGATGTTTTGCACAGCCACGGCTTGGGCATGGAGGTGGGCGACGGCGGCAGCCTCCTGGAGAAGCAGTGCGTGCTGGAGATCAGTGGAAGGAGGGTCGTCGTCAACCTCTCCATCGGAGGGGGGGCGTGTCGTCGTCGGAGGGCGCCTCAGCACCGGCGTGTTCCTAGGCGGCGCGGGCCATGCCGTCGCGAGTGCGTGCAGCAGCGGCATCGCGCTCAGCAGCGGCGGCGGCGGCCTTGTCACGCGCAGCGGCGTCGTCCGACATCGCCTGGGCAGTCGGAGTCGACGGGATGCACGGGACTAGAGGCGGAGGGAGGAGGGCTCTCAGGCATCGCGGCACAGCAGGGCCGGCGCGAGAGCAGGGGAGGGGCGCGGCCAAGCGGCGCACGCGCAGCCGTGAGGGCGCGCTAGGGCAGCGGAAAGAAAGGAATCGGGGCAGAGACCCGGACTCATGATACCATGAAGGAAAGTATAATTTGGAAATAGAATAGATTGATTGATAAGAGGTATAGGGTGTACAATATATAGGCAAGGATGCCCTAGGGTTTATAGAATCAAACACTCAACGGTGATCCTTGCCTAATAGTCAATCATCTACCATTAAACCCCCTGGGTGCCTAGGCCCATATGGCCAGCCCAATAACTCTCTAATCCTCATTCTAACAGATGGAAATGGCTACCCGCTATCCAAATACCCAATAGGTTTTACCCTATAAAAAGATGGGCAGGGACAATTTACCTGTCGGGTAGACGGGTGTGAGTATTATACTACCCATACCCACCCCGCCTACCCGCAGGTAGTAAATACCCGTATTAGACAACAAACCATCCTACTTAAATGTTAATTTTAATATCTACTTGTTGTTGATTGTTTATTTATTTTTCATATGCTGGTATGCTCATGTCGAGTATGTGTATGTGAGGCACTAATTTTGATCATTAGACGCTTTTGTATTTGGCACGTATGATTAATAAATGTCTAAATTGATTATATTCTTATGTGTTGAACCCAGGTGTGCTTGTGGGTACAGGTTATCCGTCGGCTAAATATCACCCGCACAGGTATGGGTATAGGTACATTTTCTTTCTCGCTTGCGGATACAAGTAAACTTACGGGTAAAATTACACCTAGCGGGTACGGGTATAGGATGGTACTACCCGTCAGCCATCCCTAGCTGATGGTGATGTGGCTCAATCTCAGTCGCCTGGTGCTGATATAATGGCTGAGACTGAGCCATCTCAATTGGTGGGACAGCTGCCCCTATATGTACTCACAAATATCTGTTAAACATACAAAGAGAAAACTATTTTAATACAATCTAGTCCCTCCAAACTACAAATGGTTCTTGGCAAACTAAAAGCTAACACAATCCCAGCAATGCAATGACAAATATGTCCTAACCACCACTAGGGACTAGGGTCACCAACAAGTTGTCAAGGTAGTCTACTAGACAGAATGTACACCTCAGTAGTCCCTTTATTTCACACAAATACAAAAAGGGAATACATCGTTGTCACACAACTCACCCGATTTAGTTCCGGCCAACACTATGGGGACACCCGGTGCATAATGCTGAAGCTCTGGTAGCCACTGAATGGAAAAACAAGGACATTACAACAAACTGAAACTCTGAAAACATATACATTATTAAAACAAATTGAAGTATGAGCCATTTTGGGTCATCCGGACAAGATTACTGGAAAAAAGAAACCGTGATTGAAATTCAAGAACCAATATAGTATCAAAAATGAGAAATGCACCTTCTTCATAACATTCTCGTAGCTAGCTCGGCTGACAAGCGAGAAGGCGAGCACGAACACATCTGCTCCGCGGTAGCTCAGTGGCCTCAATCTGTTGTAATCTTCTTGCCCTGCAAACAGTTCATGTCCACATTATCAAGATCACCAACTGCAATCTAAATTAAAGTAGAACTGTACAAGCTCTGCAAGTTTTTTTGAAAGTCATAAAAAAAAAAATTGAAAGTCACAAGCTCTGCAAGTTCATTAACAAAAAGTAAGTTTGAAAGTGTTAAATGAGCTTAACACATTGCCCCAGTCAGGGGATGCGACTGCTATGTTTACAGAGCTGGGAAACACCCCAGCATGGTACATACAAGGTAAGTATCATGATTGGCAACATGCATTTTACTCGATGATTGACAATTACTATTCCAACACGGCAATGCCAGAGTTAACATGTGAGAAGGTTACAGTGAACCTGGAAATATGTTCTGACATGTGTCTAACAGAAAGTACCTGCAGTATCCCAAAGGCCCAAATTCACCGTCGTACCGTCGACTACCACGTTTGCACTGAAGTTATCGAAGACAGTGGGTATGTAATCCTGCAAAATGTAAAACACAAACGAAAATGAAGTTGAAAAATTTGTAATAATTCCAGGCTAGTCATCTTAACGGGTTTCCCAAGAGAATCCCCAAGAAGGACGGACCAGATTTTTTTCCTACAAAGATACCGAGGGTCCCGAAACATCAAGGTCGCAAAAAAGAAAATCAAGCCTACAAGCACAAACGAGAAATCCCCCCCAAAAAAAACAAATCCAAGAAAATCTACTACAATAAGTGGGTGTTGAACAGAGATGGAAAAAGAGGGCGCCTTAGTATTACAGTGGGGAACTTGTTGCTCGTGTAGCAGATGAGCATGCAGGTCTTTCCCACGGCGCCGTCCCCCACTGTGACGCACTTGATGAACCGGGAGGCGCTGGACGCCATGGCCAAGGCCAGAGGTGGAAGAGGGAGACCAGCAGGGTGATGAAGGGAATGGGAGAAACGGAGAGGGTCACATTTGTTGTGGCTTCTTGTAGAAGACGAGAAGAGAAGCGAGAGAGCTGAGGCGGAGAGGTCACATGCTCGCTCTCTCTCGTCTTCGCTCTGACGGTCTGACCGTTCTCACCCCTCCCTCTCTTTTTCTCGCTGTCCTGTGCTGCTTCTGTTTCAGGCTCGGTGGGGTATGCTATGCTGGGACTGGGAATTGCTGTGTTGGAGCGCCATGCACCACCGTGCGTCCTCCTCCTCCTCCCCAATGTCCTCTCTTCACAAGACTCGAGCACGATGCCGCCCAAGAAGGCAAGAAGCAACAAAACTGTATGCTGCCCGGTGACACACAGCATCCGTCCAAGAACAACGATGAAGCCAGTACTAGCCACCCGTGTCCCAAAATAGATGAAGTCCATCAGTTCATGTGAGTGTTACTTTTGTTTAATTAATGATTTCTTCAAAATGATGGGCTCCGTTCACTTGAACTTATAACTGCTTATTTTTCAGTACCTCTCACAAAAAATCAGCATCAGCGTTTATTTTTAGCGGTTTTTAGCTTCAGATTATATTTATAATGTGATTGTATAAATTTCCAACTTAATCTTTGACTTTAAAACATATAATGTTATCAGTGCACTACCGGATTCCGGCTCTTTGTCAAGTGCCACCCACGACATACCTCACATCAGTGGCGGAGCTTGAAGCCAAATACAGGGGGGCCATTTGTCAAATCCACATCATAGATAAACATATACACAAGTTCCATAGAAACAAGTTTTAGTTCTACAATACTATAATTAGGTCATAATTAATAAAATTCAAGTGACCGTGGTTTATTGTCCATGATACCTATTATGGTATCATACTAGTATATATTTACTAAAAGACAAGTAATCCATAGAACTAGCACTTGTTAAAAGTCTACTTTTCTTTTCTTTAAATCTCGGAAATCAGTAATTATATCTTCGTAGTTGTATTCTCTTGAAATCTCGCCTTCTATGTATACTACCAAGCTATTGGCAAGAAATTTGTCTTCCATCCTGTTTCGTAGTCTTGTCTTAGTGATCTTCAAGATAGAAAAAGAGCGCTATGCAGTGGCTATTGAAATTGAAAGAGTAGGCCCCGTTTAATTACACTCAGTTGAAATTTAGAAGTACTATAGTGTTTTATTTTTTGCAATAAGTGTTTAATCATATCCCATGCAGGCTCAAAAGATTCGTCAGACAACATTTCGCAAGCTGCCAAATTAGTTTTGGTTTTCATTTAATTTAATACTCCATACATGTGTCTAAAAATTGATATGACTAGTTTGATTGGAAGTTGGAAGGGTTCTAAATGGAGCCCAAGCAACCAAAGCAGTCTATCAATCATGTTAAAAGTCCTATGACGTGCCGTGCCAACAAGAATGCTTTAACTGATACTCTAATTTAAGTCTCTCTTATTAGTTGAAATCTGCTGGGTAGTACTTCTCAACTATTTTACATATTTCAATAGCATTGAAAGATGAAAATCTGTTTTTTTATTAACGTAATGCTAATGGATAAAAGGCCCATCACCGGTGGCTAAATTAGCTTGTGCCAGCATATATCTTCATTTTTTTCGAACAAGGGGAGGCCAGAGCCCTCTTTGACCAACACAAGGCTCCGCCAGTGCCTCACATGTCAAAGTTTGTAACTGGAAAAGTTAAATATGTCTTCAAGGGCAATTAGATCTACATCGTGATATGTGCACCGTGTGGTGCAGATCTAAGGACACATGCAGTGTGAGTATGTGCACTGCGTGATGCAGATCCAAAGACACATGCAGTGGGAGTATATGTCTTTAAGGGCACAAAACCGTGTCCGTTTGTGACCACAAAGAGATCTTTGCAGAGTACTTTTTATCGAGCACTTCGCAAAAGTTTTGCAAGTGCCGAAACGACCCTCGTCAAAAAAAGTTCTTCGGACGGTAGGATGACGGTGATAACGTTCTTTTACCGAGTGCCGGTACCGAAATACACTCGGTGGGGTACGCTAACGGCGGCGGCTGACTACTAGCGGACAATGGTTGGTGCCAAGAGTTTTCGTTTTGCTAAGTGTGTTTTGGCCAGCGCTCGGTAAAAAGTTACTTTTACTGAGTGTTTGAATCACAGCACTCGGTAAAGAATTTCTTTGTCGAGTGTTTTGTTTTCGCCGAGTGTTCCTGAAGAGGCACTTCGGCAATATGCTAACTTTTGTTGAGTATGTTTAAGTGTTCAATCATGGATCTAAATAGACTTAAAGATTCGTCTCGTAACATTTTACGAAAGCTGTCAAATTAAGTTTTGGTTTCATGAACATTTAGTGTTGCATACATGTGTCTAAATATTAATGTAATGGAAATTTTGATATTCTGTGACGAATCTAAATATGACCTAAGTTTAATGCTCAACCAAACGCGGGTTTTACATTTGTGACAAGTTATGGTGGCCTTTGCTGTGGCATGGCTGGGCGTAGCAGCCAACTGCCAGGTCTCTGCGGAGCGGTGTCTCCAGGGTCTGGTGGCGTGGCCGGTGGCCATAACTTTTGGCGGTGGCTGAATGCATGGCACCGGCAGCCGGCAGGGCGCGGCGGTGTGGGTGCGGGTGCGGCAGTGTCGTCACTCACGCACTGCACGTACTCTACTCACGTGGCGACGGCGCCGCATGCCGGCCGGTGCGCCAGAAGCGAGCGAGAGCGCCACCTCGCCACCTCTAGGCGATCGATGCACCGATGCGCGTACACGACGCACGGCGGCGGCACGGGCATATGGAGCATGGTCCTGTGGATCAGTGGATGTGGGCCTTTCTCCTGCCCGTGGCTGGATTCAGCGTCGGCCAGTGCTCTCCCTGCCGGCGCGCACTCCAAGGAGATTGTTACGGTTCAAGGCAGACACTGCTGGCTGTCGTCGCTCTAACGGACACGATTACCATAGTTGTATTATTAAATGAACAGAGAAGATACTCCATCTAAAAAAAATACAACAAATTACATGTCATATAAAGTATTTCGTATTTAATTTTTTTAATAATAATATTTATATTTATAGCTCTAAATTAATTTATTATAAAAATACTCGCTCCGACTCTTTAAAAGTGTGTGCTACAAGTTTAACTCGATTTATAGAACATGCGTACAACATTTATATTTCTAAATAAATTTATTAAAAAAACTAGATTAAAAAATCTTTCTAATGATACTACTTATGTACCATAAATATTAATAGTTTTTAATATATATTTATTCAAAGTTGTTTTCTCAAGAAACGAGAACAACTCTATTTTAGGACGGATAGAGTATATTTCATAACTAATCTAATGTCATTTATTTAACATTGTAAATATTTATATTTTTTTATCTATAATTAATTAAACTTGATACACTAAAAGATTGAACTACATGTTTTCTAGAATGAAAGGAGTAAATGTAACCAAATCCCACGAGTTTCTAAATTTAGTCTCCGCACAAGTGTGTCGATTATTTATCTACTATAGAGTGCACACATATTGAATCAGACAAAGGTCCATTCAATTTAATTTTATTACTGTTTATAATTTTATCCATAAACGGTTCCTCATGGATGTTCATCCTATTTTTCCAAACATCAATCTCAAGATGCTTACTCCCGCGTCCCAAAATAGATTGGTTTGAACATGAAAATTAAAGAGAAGTGAAAAGACGTCGTCCAAAGAAAATAAGGAGAGATAGAGACCAATAGAAATTATGCATTGGAAAAATTATTAAAAAAAGGTGCAGTTGGAGAAGAGAAATGTGTATTGGAAAGTGAAAGTGTCAAAGTATTTTATGACAAAACTTAGTATTTAAGACTGGATAGACTAAAATCTTTTTAAAGTACTTGCATAGTGTACTAAAATTCAAATCGTTCCTAGCCATTAAAAAACCATAGAAACACAAGTTATATTGCTAGCTTGTGCTCCGAATTAGCTTCGCACTGCTATCCCTGCCACATATGCCAGTTTGAGCGAGAGTAGCCGCCAAATACCAATGGTAAAGCAGGCACAAAGGCTAGGTAGATGCTCCCTCCGTCCGTTTTAGGATTTTGACTATCTCATTTTGATCATTCGTCATGTTAAAAAAATTTATTAAAAAAATAATTATTTTATTATGAAATGATTCATTATTAGAAATACTTTAATCCTGATTTGTTTATTTTTATATTTTTATAAATTTTTAAATAAGACGAATGGTCAAACGTTGATTTTAAAAAGTCAAAAACGACACTTATTTTAGGGACGGAGGGAGTACCAAGCATTCCATGTCCTATCAACGCCCGTGCTACTCCCTCCGTCCTAGAAAGACTGTCGTTTTAGATTTTTCAGACATCACGTTTAACCATTCTCTTATTTGAAAATTTTATATAAATATTATTTATCTTTTTATGATTTGTTATATCATTAGTGACACTTTAATAATTATTTATTGATTTTATATTTTGTATAAAATTTTTGAATAAGACAGACGGTCAAACATAGTTTCTGAAAAGTCTAAAACGACAGTCTTTATGAGACGGAGAGTGCTCCCTCATCTCTTAAAAAGCGTCGTTATTGATGTTCGTGCCACTAGTTTGATTAGATTTATAGAAAATACGTGCAACATTTACATCTTCAAATAAATTTGTTAAAAAACTAGACTTAAAGATCTAATTAATGATACTAATTAGTGTATTATAAATATCAATAGTTTTTTATAAAAAATTAGTTAAAAATATTTCTCAAGAAGTAAGAACGATATTTTATTTTTTTTTTGACGGAGGGAGTACCGTGCTAATTGGATGGGCACGCACGTGGCGAAAGGGATGGGAATCAGACATGCGACCAACCAGGATCATGCCAAACAAGGGAAAGGCATGGCGGACTTGCTTGCAAACAAAGGGATACATACACCAACACCAGGTGGGCAAGAGGTCCAGGGACCAAGCAAATCAATCTACTTCCGTGGTATCGAAGCCACCAGGTCCCTTTGGATGCAACTGACATCATAACAACTGAGTGTCAAGAAATCGAGAACGTAGAATGACGCAGAAAACTGGTGCAAAAGCAATCCAGATACGATTTTTCCTAGATGAACTTCAAGTACACAACAAAGAAACGATGATGGAGAAACGTATGCTCTTGACAAGCGGACCACACACGTCTAAAGTGAAAGTATCACTAGAGACCAACCATGGCAAATGGGGATATGCAAAGTTACTCATGATGATTTCCCTGCGGTCAACTTGATAAATGGAATATGGGCAAAACTTTGTATTTTTTAACCTATCCTACTACTGACTCTTACTGTACTCAGGATGGCTTAATGCGCCATTCAGTCTAAATCGATATGCCTTTTGTGTATGTAATGCTTGCTACGCTTTCTTTGGTGCAACCAGGTTACATCCCAGCTTCCACTCTTCGACATGCAGAATCTCACCTGCAATGGAACTCTTTCAGCACTCCTTGTGGAACGGGAGATGTATTCATCAATAAAATCAAGCGTCCTGGTCCCAGAAGGATTGTAGGATCTTTTGGCTGTACAAGCCGACAGCCAGCACCTAACTTTCCTCAGCTCTTCAGGTCTTCTGAGACAGCCGAAGGTATACAATGTGTTGTCAGAATATCTTGAGTTGCAGCCTTTGCAGTTTTCGTCTCCAGGACAACTACCTGTCAGATGGTAATAAGAACAAATAAACAGTAAGAACGTCAAATTTGACAATGGATCAGGAGGCAAACATAGCTTTTGTTTGCGCGGCAGATACCTGATCGTAGTCCAGATCAAACTTCAGGAATGCCTCATCGCACTCTTCCACCATGGTCACTAGGTGCTTCAAGTTTTTAACCGGTGTGCCATTGAAGGCAAGAACCTATACACACAAAAAAAGATTGTATAATAAAAAAGGGCACTTACACTGCACTCTCCAAAAACCGAAAATATTGGTTTAGCTTCAATTCATTAATAATCAATTAATCACAAATGACACTAAGAATGTTTATAATCCTACTAAACTTCATACAGGCACTGATATCACTGCTGAAATATAACCCCTCCAGTTCCAAATTATCGAATTAGGTTCAAGTCATTAAGAATCACAAACAGCACTAAGAAAGATTATATAACCATACTATACTTCATACAGGCACTGGTACACTGCTGAAATACAACCCCCACCCCCCCAGTTCAAAGCGCAGCTTTTATTTAGTTGTTGCAATCTCGTGTATTTATTTTAAATGGTGACTTTTGCTATCTTGCACAAGGAAAAATATATTATTGTAAACACTGTTCACAAACATGTTTATGTCCTTGTTCTTGTTCTTAATAAAATATATACATTTTCAAATTTCATGTCAGATTGGCATGCAAACAAAAGTATTACAGATGCAGTGGGAGGATAACCATGCAATGCAGATGGAACAGTTAAGTATGGCATCTTGTTTTACTATGACTGAAGTTCTGTTATAGAAGCCATTGTTACCTGAATGTTGACTATATCTTCATAACCAATGTTTATATCTGCCACAAGCACCTGAAGATTCATGAGAAATAAAATTAGTGTTAATTCTACAATAATATACAAAGCAAATAGAGATGCATAGCTGTGCCTATGTAAATCAAAGTTTTCATGACCCATCAAATCGAAAAAGAGACCTGTGACACCACCACCAGCTGCTCATCAGATGATTGCGCCATTGCATGCAAATGCTTGTCCAACAACTTGACCGGGGCATCATATTCATAGTCTTTTCCATACTGAAAGATAGCACTCTATTCAGTCAATACTCAATAGTACAAATTTCCACAAATCTAAATTGAAAAAAGAAAGAGCAGCAATTCACAGAGGATATTGGCATATTGCCAAGCATGATTCCATTAGTCCATGATAAAGAATTGAATAAGTTTGGTACAATGCACACAGCTGCTTCACAAATAGAGAATTCCAGAATTGAAAACTGCAATATAAAAATAATAACTGCCCCCTTGAAGTGAATGGTTATAGACAGCTTCTGTAGCAGCTATTGAGTGCTCTTTTAAATATCATTGAGACAAAAAAAAATGCACATTATACTGGAGTGAGAAGTGAGCAACAAAATCCAGATGAAGATTTCCAGGATTACAACAAAGAAGTGAGCAAGCAATATAACAGATATGCAAAGATTTACTGCCTTGATTATTTCATAACTAAGCCTAAACAATAGAGAAGAAAGACATCATACCTCAGATCGAAGATATGGAACAGACACAACCATAAAAACAAAGCCAGCAACAATGTAATATGACGGCGGCCTTCCCTTGATATGAGCTGGAATGAGTCTTTTGTGGGTTGCCAGCTTTATGTTAAATTCATGGATTTTTGAGTTGCGAAGTACTTTCACACGTGCCTTCTCACCAGTATACTTTTGAGAAACAAGGTAGCTGAATCCAATGCGCTCACCATGCCTAAAAGGAACTGGATGACAAAGCAGTGAGAAAAAACAAGAGATCAACTCAATTTTCCTCAAAAGCTTTTAACTGGGTAACATGAAAAGGGTTTCAACTGGATGAGAAGTACAGAATTTACAAATTCCAAGATTGTTAAGTGAAGTTTCCTTGTCCAATGAAAATATTCAGTGCAAACCACCTCTTAAGGGAAAAGTGAAAACCACCTAAAAAACATACTTAAAAGCTTTTAAAATAATTGAAAGTTTGAAACCATGCATAGGGTAGTGTGCATGAAATACTCATGACAGTAGAATTAAGAAGAGATGATCTGGTCCTAACTCCTAAAGCTAGACTTTGAGAAGGCCTATGACAAGATAATTGGGATTTTTGTTTGAATGCCCTAACAAGAAATGGCGTGATTGGATTCAAATGGTTATGACTACTGGGACCCTCAGTGTCAAAAGTCAAAAAATTGTAAAGAAAAATTACATGAGGCGGATATATTACTCAGCTAAAACATAAAATCCCAATTCCCCTGTCGAATGATTTAATCAAGATAAAACATGTTTATCTGAATGGGAGGTCTATGGTTGTGGGGGATGGTAGACACACTGATGTTTGGCTTGACAAATGGTGTGGAAATGAAGGCGTGAAGAATAAGTTCCCCTTTTCATGAAAAGTAATGAGAAAAATTGTTCGGTTGCTTGGATAGAAAACAGAAATTGGCATCTCACCTTGAGGGGATGGCTAAATGAAGACCTTCAAACTCATTTAAGAAGGTTACAGGATATCCTATACAGATGCAATGTTGTTGACGAGAAGGACAAGGCTAATTGGGACAGGGCTAAATCTGGAAGCTTCTCCGTAAAATCAACTTATAATCATTTATTTTGAAATGAATATGAAAAAAATTTCAAACTAATCTGGGAGGCTAAAATCCCTCTTAATAAATTTAAAATCTTCATGTGGCTTATTGTTCAGAATGTCATTCTCACCAAAGATAATATCACAAAATGTAATTGGAAACTAAACGAGTCTTGTGTCTTTTGCACAGAAGAACTATTAGTCATGTTCTTTGAATGTACAATGGCCAAATACATTTGGAGTCTGTTTGCTTACCATTTTGGAACTAACTGTAGCCCAAACAGTCTTGATCAATAATTGGTTCAGATTAAGATTAACCTACTCATGGAAAACAAGTGTATACTGTTATGACCAGGCTGCAGTACTCCAGGCGCCGGCCCAATAGTGGCTAATAAGCCATATTTATTAATTTCGGGATTTACTTTTTATATAATTATTAGATGGCTTGAGGGGTTATTTAGCAAAAGGATATTTAGTTCTACAAATAGTCTGTAATCTGGATTATTGAGATTAAGCAGAAACAGATTGTTTCCGGCTTCCTGAAGGGAGCCGGGAGATTCCCAACCCTAGCCGCCTCCTCTCCTGTCCTCGCGACCACGGCGCCTCGCCGCCGGTCGACGTTCAAGCCTCGTCCCCCGATCGTTCACTCCTACAACCTTAGATCGGTGCGAGGTAGAGCGCAGCAGCATATCATATACCTACTCATGGGAAACAAGTGTATACAGTGGGTTTAGCCGCTATATGTTTTGCACTGTGGCGCACAAGGAACTGTGTTTTGAAGGCAAGAGAACCAAATGCCCAACAGAAATCATGTGTATCATTTGTTCTCAACTATTGGTCAGGTCTACAGCGCAAAGAGTACGTATCCCAGCCGGAGCAAGGTGTAGATGCCGTAAAGAGGACAGAATTGTACTTCCACCAGAAACTGCGGGAGGAAGAGTACCCGAGTCCCGAAGTTCCCTGTGATAAAGCCTCTGGAAGCAAGTCTGCTATTGCTTACCCCTGCTGTCTGCTATTGCGGCTAGCCATTTTTGTCTTTATCTTGGAAGGTTTGTTCTCACAGTGTCTGATCCCTTGGTGATAAGAGTTGTGGAGATACCTGAGTCTGCTGCTTCGGTAATCGGTAAAGAAATTTGGTTTTACCATTGTGGAAAAAAAATTGAAACCATGCACATCCATAGTGCATCCATAAATTCATTTTGTCGCAAAAATTTGAGATATAAACTCAACCTAGAAAAAATCATACAAGACTAACAAATTTCAGGTCCATGTGCACTAAAAGGGAAAAAAAAATCCCTAAGAATTTATCTTCTAGTGCACAAACACCTGAAAAATTTGTCATTTTTGTATGAATTTTCACAAGAAGTTTGCATCTCAACTTTTTGAACAACAACACCTGCGGGTGCACTGTGGATGAATTGTTTTTAAAACAAATCTGAGTATATTTTTAATGGAGGTTTTCGTGTTTCTACAGAAGAGGTGATTTGCAATGAATATTTTCCCATGTATCCCATA
Source organism: Eremochloa ophiuroides (assembly GCA_038502445.1). Lineage (NCBI taxonomy): Eukaryota > Viridiplantae > Streptophyta > Magnoliopsida > Poales > Poaceae > Eremochloa > Eremochloa ophiuroides. The sequence continues at coordinate 22,995,227 of JAHLJS010000003.1, read as the reverse complement.
TCTTGTAAGGGTGTTTTGGTCTTCAGCACACATAGAGAAAGAGCATATTTGAGTAGATATAAACATTAACTGAAACCAAATCCCATACTCAGGATCATTAACTACAAGTGAGCTATACAGATGGAATACACCTTCTAATAAGCTATCTAAGAGAAAATGGAGTGATCATTAGAGAATATGCGATGACAAATTACAGCTACAGACTTGTAATATAATATAAAACCTCTTGGCCAATGCAGACAAGTTAAATAACAAAAAAAGAAGTGACAATCAGCATATCCAGTCATGTGAAGCAAGTACTAACCTGTACCATCATTGGCAATATCAATACCATCAAAGCTAAGGACAATATCAGAAGGTTGGAGGCATCCGGATTCAGGAGCAGTTGGCTCGACCCTTCGTACCCGAACACCCTTTTGGTTAGCTTTCATTCCCATTGCCTTGCGGAGATCAGGATTTTCCATTTTTTGCCATTCTATTCCAAGTATAGGGAAACCTGCAAAATGAAACAAGATAATTACACACCAGATTCAGAAGAACATAGGTGTAACTAGTGTGCACGTCAGAGTATATAGTAAAATCTCAAGGTTAATAAAAAAATGACCACAATAATTTATTGATATAAAAAGGATTGCTGCCCATGTAAAAAAAAAAAAAGATAATCAGGCAAAAGGAAGAACAACCAACCCATGTAGCTGAAAGGTTAAATTCCTCAGATAGAGCACAAAACCGAGATTATTATTCCTTCAAAATAGGGGTGCAGCTAGGACTGGACCCAATTAACAGGCATGCTGGTCCTTGTTCTTTACCACTGGGGAGCATCTCAGATCTTCAAATGAAATTAATATTTGGCAGTTTAGGTCTCATGATCAAACTCAAATCAGTTTGTCACACCTCAAAAGGTTACAGTTCACTATATAGTTGACAAGACCAGATCCATATTTTATTTTCCAAGTTGGGAACCAGAGTTAAGTTACAATTTTCATGCAGATGTCAGTTCCGTTGCTCCATCTAAAATGACTAGTGTATAACATCAGTCCTCACAATCACAATGCCATGTTACATTGCCCAAGAATTCTTGAGATTCATGTTTCATGACGGATTATTCACTGTTCCATCTAAAATGACTAGGGTATAATATGAGTCCTCACAATCACAATGTCATGCCAGCTGACAGAAAGACAGGTCTAACATGTTTCTATGTAAATAAACATTTACTAGATTCATGCCCCCATCATATACAACACTAATACATGTCTCAAGACAATAAATTGTATATAAAATTAGAAAAGGAAGATACCAGTGTATTCTCCGGATTTTTTGTAGTCTTCAATGAAGTGGTTAATAACTGGGGTGGGTATAACATAGCCTATGTTCTCTGCATCTTCATGTTTAAGAGACTGAAAAGCTATACCAACACATTTTCCCTTATCATTGAAAGCAGGCCCTCCTGAGTTTCCTGAATTTATAGCTGCATCTATCTGTTTATGAGTAATATACAGGCAACAGAAGTGTGATTAGTCATAGTCCAATGTACAAAAAGGCACATCTATCTATAAGTAAAAGTATGCAAAATATATAATACAATACCTGTAACCCAAGAAGCTCTGTAGAACCATGAACATATGACAGTATTTCTATCCTAGAAACTACACCACTAGTCACTGAGATAGTATCGCCTCCAATTGGGTAACCAACAACAGTGACAGCATCCTGGAGTGCTGGCAGCAGCCCAAACTCTACAGGTGAAACGCCTTTCCAGAATTCATCATCACCAACAGTCAACATTGCTGAAATGGAAAGCTCGATTGTGGTTAAAATTAAACAAGAAATTTTTTTCTTGGCACTTAATTTGTCAGAGGAAGCTGAAGTTATTTTATGAAGCGTTACTTGAACGTTTGATCTAATCTAGTTAGTTGGCCACCACAGCTTCATAACAGTGCATTAAGGTCTCGGAATTGAGGAAGCATACAAACGAGCTTTGGTGTTTTTTCTTTATAATCTTCTCATCCTGCCAGAACTATCACAATATTTTATTTTATTTTTAAACACACACTTTTCCATGTGATCTGTTCTGCTTAGGCTTGCCCATAGTAGCATGCAATTCTATAAGAACAACGACCAAAAGCATTGTATGAACAGCTATCAGATTGCAGTAGGCATATGAAGCTTGATTCTCCATTTCAGCATCGCCGTTAGAAGAAGGAACCAAGCAGACAATGATCTTGCAATATAAAAAGGAAGAAGTCATTGAGACATCTTAAATTCAAAATGCCCTTGATGGTGGATAGCAACCAAGGAGTGGCAACGTTTCAGGCCTTACATGGATATTGTCATTTTGTCAGATACCGCAAGCATTAAGCTTCGATTATTGCAAGTACAACTACAAGTCTACAAATAGTTCAGACTACAAGGTACGTCGATTGAACAAATTTCACAGGTTATAAACTGAGGCGAGTCTAGTTAAGCATACCAATGTCACACTCGGTGCCTATCGCAAGGACAGTCGCGAGGTACTTGGTGTCGGAGCCACGCTTCTTGAGCTTGACCTGGGTGTAATGCTCAACCGAGTGGGCGTTGGTGAGCACCCTACGGCCACCAATGATGAACCCGCTGCTGCTCGAGCTGTACTGCCGCTTCCGCTGCCACGGCAGGGAGAAGTTGGGCTCCGTGTGGACGCAGAACACCTTCACGACGGCGTCCATGGACGGCGCCACCTTCTGGTCCCACCGCAGGGGCTCCACCGCCGCGGGGGCCTCCACCATCTTAGCCGCCGCCGCCAGCTCCCGCCGAGACGGCTCCGCAGCCTCCGCCCCGCCGTTGGGCGCGCCCTTGGGCCCCCCGGCGCGCCGCGGCGGAGGCGACGGCGAGGGCGCGGCGTCGACCTCGGAGTGCGGGATGCGGCGGGCCTTGCGGCCCCGGCGGCGGGGCGCTGGGGAGGACGACGCTGGCTCGGGGTCCGGGGAGTCTGACGCCGCGACGGCGGCGGTGGAGAGCGGCGAGGAGGATGGTGCGGTGTGGTGATGGTGGTTGTTCTCGGGAGAGGCCGGAACCGTCGGCTTCGGCTTGCGGCCGCGCTTGGCCTTGCGCTTGCCGCCCGAGGCGTGGCCGTGGCTGTCCATGGAGGCGAGCTAGGGTTTCGCTTCGTCTCGACGGTGCCGAAGATGCCAGAAGAGGCGACAGACCGGAACCGGGTGCGGTCGGGTCCGAGTCCGAAGTCGTCGCGCTGCGAGTGGCACTCCTGATTATTACGTTTTTTAACAGGAAAAGCGGAATTTGCTGCGCCTCTCCACCCCGGGCCGGGCTGAAACTGCAGTGGGCTGAGTGGGCTGCCATTGATTTCTTAGGTCTATTCCATTTCCTAAGAGCATCTCCAAAAGATTAGCCAAATCGTTTTCTAAAGTAAATTTGACTATTAGAAAAGAAAAAACATCTTCAACCGACTCTATAAATGACTCTCTAAATTTAGTAGCTTTCTATTTCACATCATTCGCTTTCTATTTTTAGATAGCCCACCTCACTAGCCATTCTTTATAGAGTCTGTTGGAGTACTCTAATATTTTTTTCGTCAAATCTATTTTAGAGAGTTCCTAAATCAGTAAATTTGGCTAGTGTTTTTGGCTAATCTCTTGGACAGTTGGACATGCTCTAAGGCTCAACTAATTCCTATGTCTCCTCCCTTCGATCTTTCGTCGCCGCCCTAGCTTTTTGATGCCGACAAAACAATCGGCAATTTGCAGACTTTGGGCAGATCAGTCGCGCGTGGTTCCACACTTGCTCTCGGTGGTAGGCTCTCACTGGAAAGGAAAAGAAACCACCCACATTTGCAGGTGGATTTTGCTTCTCAGTTCTCACCAAGCCTTCGTAAGCAAGTTCAGCAATCTCCTACAGGCAAAATCTTCAGGAATCAAGAACATCCCCTTGGACTTGGAGGTCCAGTCATTAATCTCATAGTCGTTGTTCACTTGACCTAGATCCAATTTATTTTTAACCACACAATAGTTTTTTTTCACCACAATTCAGCTGTACTCCTATCTGGTTGCAGTGGCAAGAAAGGAGTAGAATCTCTATGACAGGTAGGGCTCTGTTCGCTTCAGCTGAAAAGCTGAGTTGATTTGGCCTAAAGCTAATTTGTTATGAGGAGAAATATTGTTTTAGAGCTAAAAATTATGTGCTGTTTAGTTGAAGCGAAAAGAGCCTAGATGCTAGATGCTAGATGCTTCATGCTTCTCCTCCAACTCTCAACCCGTAGTACTTTTTCCCGTGGGTCATCACCGCCGTTAAGGAGGACTGCTGCGCGGTTCGTGTGCCGGGTCCTTTTCTCTCGTTCGTACCTTGTGTCCACCCGGATTTGCGAGCGGCAAACGTGTTGGTCAAATCAACTGCAGACGTGCTGTCTGTACTGAACGCCGGTCAATTCTACTGCAGAGGTGCTGTCTGATGCTGATGCTTTGCTCGCTTCGTCGTGGTGTGCGGCCTCATCGGGCATTCATCAGCAAAAAAACAAACTGGGCCACTTTCAGGAAGCTTGTTACTTGAATTAATTATTTTCACGAACGAAATTGAATGGAATGCCGACAGAATTAGCAAGTACTACTAACCACTTGGCTGTTTGTAGTGTTAAAGTGGTTTGGCCATTATGATACTTACAGTCTGTAGAGTTTAAACTGTTTTCTGAATTAGTATTGCCTGAATCTTCTGAACAGCTTGTACTTCCTATTCCGTTGAACAATTAATAACAAGGTGACAGAGTCATGTACTATTGTGAGTAACACTCCTGTCGATCGGAGTCTATCCAGAGTAACATGTAGATCTTACTGTCAAAATGAGTCCTCTTTTGAAGTTTCATATAAGTGAGTCGATCGTGATGCAAAATACTAGTTTAGTCACAGGCTCACAGCTAAGAGAGAGAGAGAGAGAGCACTAGGAAATGAATAGCACTCCCTCCGTCTGCCGTTTTTTTTTATTTTGAGATATTGTGTTTGATTGCTTGTTTTATTTAAAAATTTTATGTAAATTATAAAATAAATATATCATTGTTAATGTATCTCTAATGATAAAATAAATCATAATAAGATAAATAATATCTATTATAATTTTTAAAATAAGATGGATGGTCAAACAATATGTTCTAAAATTCTAAAACAACGTTTTTTTTAGACAGAGAGAGTACATATGAAGAAGCCAATTATACACCTCATTGATAATCGCTATCTAGCCGTATGCAATTATGCATGCGCCATGTGCATTACAACAAGATTTGACTGCATACGGACCAATCCGTAGCTTGAGTAGGAGTAGGAGCTGATAGTAAGCAAAGGCGCAACTCAACTGATGATAAGAGCTGAAAACAATGGCCATTAACTGTTGATCTATGAGTCTCTTGATGCTACCCTTGTAAAATGGAAATTGTGATCCTCTTTTTAAGTAGAAAAAGTGCCTCTTCGAAAATGAGAATGGTTTAAGGATTTTATGAATAATAATAATAATAATAATAATAATAATAATAATAATAATGAGAAGAAGAAGACGACGACGACTTATATGAGCACAGAAACGGCAGGATTTCCAGCTGTGCAACAACAAAACACGCATTGGCACAAAGCAAGAAAAGCCTATAGCCCTAGGTTTCACAAGCGCATGCATGTGGGTACGGTGTTGCTAGCTAGCTAGCTACCACCGTCCCTCTCAAACTGTGCAAGCACACCAGTGACACCATCACACTCACCTCACGAATGTGATGCCTTGAATAATTGCCCAAACCGAGGCCTTGGGCGTCTTTCCTGATCCGAAGAACTGAAGAAGGATGTTATTTTGCAGGGACTGGGAGAACTGTCTCGTCCCCTGCCATGGTGACCAACCAAACCCCATGGACTATGCCGGCATCGTTGCTCCTTGGTGAGGAATCCATCAGTCAAGCAACAAGGCGGTCAGAGACCCAATGGTCATCAGATGAGAAGGAAAGGAACCAGCCAGCAGTGATGCCCCCCCCCCCCCCCCCCCCCCCACCCCAACCCAATAATGCTCCCTTTTTCATGTGCACTCGGCACTCCCCCTCTGTAAAGATGGGAGCCAAGGGGGAAACCTAGCACGCAGCAGGATCTGCGTGGTGGTGAGGTGACACTCGTGTCCCCATGACCATCATTTTTCAGAGAGCATATATGGAGTCAGTAGGCCGTAGTAGGTGCTCCTGCTGTCTGCTGATGTCCAGTTCAATGGCCATGCCCTGACCCAGAGCACTTTGCACTGTGATTTGAGTTTGCACTGTGATTTGAGTTGAGTTGACGCCCTGCTTGCTGTGTTCTTGTTAATTATTAGCTTGCTGCATTGTGCTGTACTGTGTGGATCCCCACTCCAGCCCTTTCTTTCTTCGGACATGTCAACAATGGAACTTTGGAAATTGCCTCCATAGTATACAACTTTCTTATTTGTTCTACACCATATAATAGTCCATAGAGGCATACTAGATATAGACACTTTGTTTTCTCTCTCAAACACGTAGGACTTCGATCTGGATGTACGCGCCGGCGGTATATAGACAAGTTGTACTGATCGTTCGTTCAAAAAGAAATTGTACTGATGATCACAAAGTACATTGTTGGACTATATGATCCAATTCATCCATAAAAACTGGACCGCGAAAAATCCTGCTTTAATGATGAGTAGGGTTATAGTAAAGATTCAGCAAATAATTTCACGGATCCGGTAATAGTAATACATAAGTACCCCCAAAGGTAACCACCACCACCCTTGTAGCTGCAGTGAACCCCAGCAAGGATACAACGGCTCGCCCTGTTCACCCCTATGATCCCGCCTGTGGAAGCGTTGGCTCCAATAGCAGCAACCGGGGTACTATATATGGTTGCTGTTGGTGTTGTTTGAGCTGCATACTTTGTCGCAGTTCAGCTGTCCATTTACACCTGGAAACATGCATCCCAACAACAATTATTGGCACAACTCGATCACAATCAGAATTTTGGACTTCTCTTAACATGAGCTTTTTCATGTGATATAACTGGTAGTAGTGTTTTAATATTAATTAAAAATACTAGGAGAAGTCTATCATTTTGGCAGTGCTTATTCCCTAACTACGAATGATGGTAGCACCACCAAAATGGTGGGATTCTCCTAGTGTTTTTTATTATTAACGAAATACTACCGCTGATTATAATACATGAGAATTTTAGTAGGAGACATTTAGTGGAAAAAATTATACTAAATTTAAATGACAAAACACTAAGAAAACCTATCTCACTAGGTGAATTCTAAAATATATTGTTTGTGTAGAGGAGAAGATGCACGTCATTAAATATAAAGGGCCAAGCATGATCCTGTATGTATATCTCACAACTTGCCGTTTCTTGGACTGTGATACAGTGAGGGTTAGGTACTTTGGTCTTTGTAATTAAGCTCCGCTTCCATCTGTGTTTGCCGCGCTCTCCGTGCCGATCCTTCTGCCTGGGGGGCCTGGCCTGGACTCAAAATATTTGGCGAGATTATGTGATAAGCTTGGACCAGGCTTCTCGATCGTTGCTTGGCGGCATTGATGCAGCGCAAGCTTTGATTGCTGGCCCGGCCCTGCGCTGTGCAGCACACTGGCGTTATCTATCTATCAATCATGGAGTATATAGTTCCATACTGAAGACGAAGTATCAAGCATATATACTATAATAGCCTTCTCTATATATGTACTTCCGCAGACTTAAAAAGTCCCTAGTTTGGGGTAGCATAAAAGCTCTAAAAAGTTGAATGCCCATCCCAGAATAGGTAAAGCTGATTCTTGCAATCATTAAGTGTGATGGTTGTGGCTCTTGCCATCTACTAGCTCATCTTCCTCTTTTATTCCCCTAATGCTAAAGCTGATGATTCAGTTAGATGATTAGATCAGGAAAGGCTTTACATCTAATCATCATCACTCTCAAAAAGCTGGTTAGTAAGCCACCGCAGGTGGCGACCGATCAAGCTTGTCCTTGCAAGGACGCCACGGCGTTGAATTCCATATGCATGTATATGTATATATGTACACATGCTTCTTTATGATCCGTATAAAACAAAAGGTCGACTGTTGTTGCTACATGTACATGTACACATGCCTTCTTTATGTCAAAATGCCTTTCTATACTGCCGGCCGTCTCATATACGTCACGTATGCTTATGAGCTACTGTTGTCTTGTCCACCATCTTCAGGCCGGTGCACGAAGTTAGTGAGACACAGTATTACAGTGCGTGGTCTCCATGAGGTAGGTGTAGAAATTGAACCGAGACACATCTACTAGTATATCTAGTTTTCAGTAAAAGAGCATTCTACTGTTTTTTTTTCTTTTTTTCTCGAATATGCACGAGTGTGCATATCATTGTATTAGAAGGAAAGGAGTTTAAAGTACAGAGTGCCGCTCCCGGCGTTAGTGTTTTGAGATCAGCCTACATCTTGCAAAAAGTAACAAACCAAACAACCAAGTCTACTGATCTTTTTTCTTTGTCTGACTGAATTAATGCTGAATATGCATTTTGTTTTGCATGCACATTTTAGAACAGATTCAGTTCCTCTGGTGTTCCCATCCATCCACCACCTCCCATGCTGCTCTTTAAATGCCAAATGCCAGGTGTGCGTGGAAACACAGGCTACACACAGCAAAACCAGTCGCCATCTCGCTGTATAAAACGGCGATGTATACAGCGCGGACAGTTACAGTCCAAAGGAGAATCTATTGACAGCCACTGTTCAGTGCATGGCGCTTCTCATCTCAGCTCGCCTTCGTCTGCAGCAGAGGCAGGGGCCGGCCATACATGTTGAGCAAGCTATATGGATAGAGATACAGAGCGGAAGCAGAGAAAGCCGCGAGGATTTGCAGTTCTGAGGACTGGCAGGCTGGCAGCCCAGTATGCGTGGTTCAGTTAAATGGGGAAAGTGGATGCCATGGTTGGGTGCCTTTCAACTTTCTCCCAGGCGTCTCAGGCTTTTCAGTGACCAGATATATGCTCGCTGTGTTGGTAAAATGGTAAACAGGAGCATGACAGCAGCTTTTCCCACTATTATTATAAATTTAATTCAAAATGCGTGAGCTGATCGAGCACAATATATTACTGTGACCTACTAGGGCCCTTTTCCCACTATTATTATAAATTTAATTCAAAATGCGTGAGCTGATCGAGCACAATACATTACTGTGACCTACTAGGGCCATATGCCTGGCACAAATGATTCTTCTTTAAAAAACCAAATTATTGTGTGTAACAAATACTCCCTCCGTCTCTTAAAGAGTGTTGTTTTCGCTTCCCGAGAAATTTCTTTGACTAAATATATATTAAAATTTATTAATTTTTATGATACATAATTAGTATCGTTAGAAAGATCTTTTAATGTAGTTTTTTTAATAAATTTATTTGGAGATATAAATGTTGTACATATTTTCTACAAATCGAGCCAAACTTGTGGCACGCACACCAACGACGACAATATTTTAGAGACGGAGGGAGTAACTTGCTAGCTTTTGACGCCATTCGGCAGGATTTAGGGCTCATTTGGTAGGGATCCGGATTCTCGTAGAAACATTTTAGATCCAGATTCTCTTTAGAAGCGTTTCATATAGTGAATTAGAAAAGCTAAACCGTTTGCTGCAGATCAGAATCACTGCGAAACCACATTTTCACCGATTCCCATTCGTAAGCAGAAAAACTAGAATCACTTAGAACCACTTCTACATGAAATGTTTCGCTTGTTACCTGTTTGGCACATATTCTTCGGTTCTAGGCAAGAATCTGAAACGTTTTGACCTTCCAAACGGTTGCATCTGAATTGTAGAAAAAAAAAACGTCGTACCATAGCTGAAAAATAAGGATGATTCTGCCTGATAAGCTGATGGGAATTGAACAGTGTTCCCTATATATATTTGTGCCTCGTGCACGAAATATTCGAAGTGCACATGTTTTATTCTCCCCTCATCCACTTATTATAGCATGCATAGCGATCTGCATCGAATCATGGAGGAGGATCCACGTCGAGAGTCTAATAAAGGCGCGTGCGCGTGCGTTCATGCATCTATTCTCTTGCTCATGTCATGAACAGGCGCCCCTAAGCTATACGCCATCGCGATGCATGCCGCCAATCATGTATGGGCTATGCTACCGCTACTGGTCGTCGACGTCGACGCTCTCGAAGCCCAGCCTTTCCATGCTTAGACGACGACTTATCATGGAGTCATGGCAGAAGGTTTGTTTTTCTCTCTTCCTCTGGCAAGTGGACACTACATCTACAGTAGGAAGGACGACGACGGAGAGAGAGAAATCAGCTCGAACTAGCTACTAGCTATATATAGGCCACTGCATGCTCCGATCGACCCGGCCGCCTACTCCTGAACTTGTTCGTGATAGGGCTGGGATCGATCGAGAGCAGCTAGCAGCTGTGGTAGACATCATGTACGTAGTTTTCAGGCACTGTTTTCCCTAATCGATCAATCGCGGCGCGGTTGTCGTCCCGGGCTCCCGGCAAATGTTAATGGCCGTTGCTGTGCGATGGTGTCTGGTGACACAGGCCGCGACGAAGATGGGAGAGGAAGAAACGACCAGATGTGACGCATAAATAGTTCTAGTTTTGCACTGGCCGGGGACACGCGCGCGTACCGCACCGGCGGCTCGTGAACTCATCGGATGATTTGATCGGCTGCTTAATTTTTACGTGGAACTTGCTGTGGAGAGATTACTGACACCGGAGGATGCGCGGGGTGGGCGCCGCGGCGAGCTTATAGCCCTCCCCCAGGCGGCGGCCAGATGCGCGCGAGCTGGGCGACGTCCGCCGGTTCAGCTGGGGAGCGCGGGACAGGGTGCAGCGGCCGGATATGCGCAGAGAGAGCATGGGCCTCCGACCATGGCGGCGAGGGGAGACCTCCAGGCGAGCTCGGGTGGACCCGAGAGGAAGAAGATGACGTGGTCAAAAAGAAAATAAAGAGGCAGATAGGCAGGCCCACAGATAGCTAGTGTTTTTTTTTTCTAAAACACGACTTCATCATTTGTATTTCAATAAAAATGGATGCACAACAGCAAACATAAGTTACCCGAAAGCGAGGTGCTTAGGTTTGAGCAGCGAAAAAGAAAAAAAAAAGGAAGAAACAACAAGGTGTAGGAGGCTACATTAAGAGGACGCTTTGCGCCTAAGGTGCGATAATCCTACTGTGCCCCAGTAGCAACAAGAAGCGTCGAGACCCCCTTGAAGCCAACGGTGACCCATGGGCCACCCTCTTCCAGCACCCCTCGCGTCACCTCAGTCGCTGAGGCAGAGGTCGCGCTGAACACACGGAAATTGCGCTCTTTTCATATGTGTCAGGAAGCAACTTGCATTTTTCCACAATGGGCCGGGTGGGAGGGCATCCATTATCCAATAGTTGAGAAGCACTGCACCACCGCATTGGGGAGTGGAGCATGAATCACAAAGCAAATGGGGGTAGTAGGAAGCAGTTGGGGACAGTGTCAGCACGGATCCCAATGCGAAATGGACGGTGAGAGATAAGAGGTGGGCGCACAACCCGCTGTGGTTGTGATTTCCCGCCAGGAAATCAGAAGCACCACGGTATCAAACGCCTTGTGCAGCTCCTACGACACGATGTGCCTCGCATCAATCCACCAATCAGATAGGGCTCTGCATTCGGTCCTGGTGAGACCCCTCCAAGACCAGCGGGGCGGAACCAAAACTCTCGCGAAAACAAAAGAGTTGTGTGAAAATTGCATGAACTATGAGCAATTCTGTGCTCTATTTTGTACTATGACCACTCTACTTGGTGTTGAGAGGAAGGTGAGTGTCGTCCATTCCATCCTTCCAACAAAGCAAAAACTGACCAAAAAAAAAACACTAGATCGGAGATATCCTAAATCACATGGTCCCAAAGCTAAACACATGGTTAGATAATTAATAAGAAATCACGTGGTCCTAAAACTAAAAGATAACAAGAGAAGCCGATTCATGAAAAACTTTTGAGTGCTATGAGCATTTTGTAGGTTTTCCGGCGCAAAGATTAGATTTATGGGCAACTCTAGATGTAGATGCCATGGTGTATATTCCAAGGCAAAGCATAAAGCACGTGAAAGGCACAATGGAATACTAAAAGTGCTTATCTGATTGATAATCTAAAAAATCTTACCTACCCAAGAATGTCAAACTTGTCATGCTGTAGGAGTAGGCAGTCTGAAAAGACCATTATTATTGTATTATTGCTGCCATTTTTCTAAAGCGAAGTATGACTAAAACGAGCTGGGATACCGTTTTCCTCGTTGCAGGGTTATGCCACTGTAGAGGTATAGTTAAAATCGACTATAGCAGCAACTGTTGGAACCCCCACAAATTAGTTATTTTATTAGATATAAATAAGGTATTATTCATAAAAGTTTACGTCTCATCACATCAGATGTTTAAAAGCATATTAAATTTAGACTAAAAATAACTAGTTACACATATTACAAGTACTAATTTGTTAGACGAATATTAAGTCTAATTAGTCCATAATTTAACAACAACGTGCTACAGTACATATTTGCTAATGATAAATTAATTAGTCTCGTCTTATGAGTTTTATAATTAGTTTTTCATTAGCATCCAAATACATTATATAACATACCATAAAACATCCGATGTGACACGTACAAATTTTACATTCACGAACTAAAAAAGTCCTAAATATGGTCCCAGCTTTTTTTATAGAATGTCAATAAGAACAAAAAAAAAACGGTTATAGGGACAGACTCGAAGTTTGAATAATGATTAGTGCTTGATAGAGAATATTCATGATGCATGTTCTTGCCGTTCCCTGCAGCAGCCATCAAGTTGTATCTGGGGCTAAAGTTTGTCACAGTCCTGGACCAAACCCCTGCAGTACACAGTTTCAGCCGATTGCGGTCCTCCCAAACTAGCAGTCTTAATAGCATATACAATACAATACCCACCAAAATGTAACTAATAATACTCTATGAACAAGTTCAGGGGGGAAGTGTTAGATTTAATGTTGGTCAGGCCCAATATTTTATCTAATTAAATCGAATAATTCTAATACTCGTTTTAAATATTGTGCGCTAATATTACGTGAACGAGATGCTGGAGTGACATATATGCATGCACGCAATGTATGTATTTGTTTTGTCATTCAAGACAATTATGGCTAGGAGTTATAGGAATTTTCACTCCGAAATGACATTTATGGGCTGAAAGTTTTTAGTCCTAAATGGAGGAAGTTTTCACTTCTAAATGACATTATGGGCTGGAAGTTTTTAGTCCTAAATGGAGGGAGTTTCTATTTGTAATGGTGAGAGTTACAGGAGTTTCTGCTCATGAAGACGGGAGTTTCTTCCGTGAGCATTTCTTCCGCTTTCTTCTCTTGATCTCCCTGCGCTCTTTGCCTGGTCGCTGGATAAAAGAAGAACGTACTCTAACATTCGGGCAACTAGTTTTCTCTCATACGAACACGGCGCTACCAATTCAGCTGTTCTTCGAGTTCTCCCCGTCCCGACTTGTGCGCGCACACGAGTTGGGAGAGTAGGAGCCTCCGAAACACACGCCGACATCGAGTTCACTTGCTCGGGTGGAGATCGGCGATCACGTTTTTGGGGAGTGTCGCGGCACAACTACTCGCTACGTTTTCTTCTTCTTCTTCTTCTTCCCGGCGATCGAAGGAGCTCCCTGGACGGTTGTGGTCGCGGGCGGAACGACACTGCAACTTCTCTGCACTGCACCGATCGGGACGACTACATCAACAGGCAACATGGCTTTCTCTTCTCTTGCAACCGGCTTTACCGTAGGGTATGATTCATATATGCTATTCAATCATCCGCTTATACTGTTGATCAAAACCCGGCTGGTTAGCATGTTCTACATGATTATTTGCTTGCTTCTAGACAAATCATTCATGATTTTTATGCTCTGGTCCATTGTGAATAAGCACATATTTGTCACTGTTATTTTCGTGCTATTTTCTGGAATAAATTAAACCTGAATTTACTTAAAATTCTAACAATCCAAAAACGTGATATTAGGCAATTTTCATCTGTTAGCTTTGCGGGTTTGCTAAAACCATCGCCATTTGAGGGCACGCACTATAAGAGATGGCGGCAAAAATACATTTTGTGGTTGACCTCTATGAACCGCTTTTATGTGGTGAATGAGTAGTCTGCTGGAGTGCGGACCTCTGATGAGGAGCGTGCATTCCAACACGCTGACACTACTTACAAGGCCGCTCTGTTAAGCATCATAGGGGACTCCCTTGTTGATGCATATGTGCAGTTTCCGACTGGGAAGGCCAGGTGGGATGCACTTGAGGCCGTTATGGCATTTCTGATGCCGGCTCAGAGCTGTATGTCATGGAGCAGTTCCATGATTATCGGATGGTCGAGGACCGCCTGGTAGTCGAACAGGCTCATGAATTACAGGCGTTGGTGAAGGAACTTGAGCTGTTTGGGTATGTACTCCCCGACAAGTTTGTGGCCGGATGCATGGTTGCTAAGCTGCCACAATCTTGGACTGACTTTGCAACTTCTCTGAAACACAAGAGGCAAGAGTTCAGCACTGCTGAGCTTGTTGGGACCCTTGATGTTGAGTACAAGGCGAGGGCAAAGGATGTCAAAGGCAAGAAAGTCAATGAGGGAGGTTCTAGCACACATGTGGTGCAAAAGAATTATCCTAAATCTCAAAAGAAGAAAAACCAGTAAGATGTGAAGCCAAAGAACACTACTTCTTTTAAGAAGAAGAAGAAAGACAAGGAAAAAAGGCAACTGCTTCACTTGTGGCAAGACTGGGCATTTTGCTAGAGAGTGCCCAGACGCGAAGTGGAAGCCACCTCAGAAGAAATCTGCCAACATGGTTGAGGATGATGGAGGAACAACGGGGTATGGTAATTTATTACCTATAGTTCTTTTAGTTTTTAATTCACATGAGTGGTGCGTTGATATAGGAGCCAATATACATGTGTGTGCTGATATTTCCTTGTTTTCTTCTTATCAGGTCGGGTGGGCTTCCTCGTTGTTGATGGGGAATGGGGCGCGTGCGGCTGTACGTGGTGTTGGTACGGTTGATCTGAAGCTTACTTCGGGAAAGACCGTTGAAAGTGCATCTAGCCCTTTGGTGGGTTTTGGATGAATTGTTGACAATGTTGATTAAAGGTCTAACCCGTGTGCTAAGTGTGAAATAGGGAATGGTTTATCTCATTTGTGCTTGAAATGCTATTTGGAGCCAAAATGATGAGTTGTTGTATGTTTCAATCAAGCTCAAACACAAGACAACAATGAAAATGAGGTTATAGCAAAGACTCATTTATTATGAGGTATCATTGATTCACTTGGAATCAAAACAATCAAAGTAAAGATGACAACACATTTAAATGGATGATCCAAAGTTAGTTGTGACTAAAGTGCTTGAGTTGGTGAAGATAGCAAGGAAAAATCTTTGAGGTACTAAGCAAGGGTGAAGGGCAAGCAAGGGCTTGGCGGCCGAAGAACCTAGCTAGGGTGAAGAAGAGAAGTACTTACATTTAGTCGATGGACTAATCAAGCATGAAGGACATGACGTGGTGGAGAATCAAATTTGCTTATTCGAGAAGAAGCAATCAAAGTGACTTGATGCATTGGGATCATCCTATAAATCAAATGTTGCAATCAAGTTACATGCTCAAGATGGTTGCGGCTCAAGACGGATTTCAAAATCACTCATGACATCCCATTATTACAAGGTTGAATAAAAACGGCTGACTCCCAAGGTTTAAATTCGTTTTACATTTAAATTTGAGTTGATAGGAAAGCCGTACTATTAAGAGGGATGCATCATGATGATAGATGGTGATACATAAGTGCTCAAACCAACCCATGTGAGATATGAGAGAGGTAGGGCACTTCAACTAGTTGAGAGCTCTCAGGCTGAGCATACTGGACATGTCCGGTATTCATACCGGACGCGTCCGGTATTGGCTAGCTCAGCAGGTTTTACCTCAGCTTCGGGTTGTTCGTTTGTCGGAAGTTCCGGTGTTGGTCGGAAGTTCCGATGTGTCAGAAGTACTGACTTAGGTAGGAAGTTTCGAGGGAAATCTGAGCTCTGACAGGTGACCGTTGGGGCAATACCGGACGTGTTCGGTATGCATACCGGACGTGTCCGGTATTCCAACGGCTAGTTTCGGGGAGTGGCTTATAAAAGGCACCAAGCCTCCACCTTTGGAGGCTGCTGATTCTACTGACTTCCCTGACTTTCTCTGAGCTCTAGCAACACTCTCTAACCCTCTCTAAGTGAGTGATTGATCCTAAAGTGCCAAATCCATTTGTGGGTTTAGAGAGAATTCAAAATAGAGAGCAAGCCATCACTTGAGCACTTGTGCAAATCATCGATCTCGTGGTTCACATTTGTTACTCTTGAACTCTTTGGTCCTAGACGGTTAGGCGTCGCAGGACAGCACCCAAGAACTTGTGGTGTGCCTCGGAAAGTTTGTAACGGTTCGATCTCTCCGCAAAAGAGATCACCTAGTGGAAAGAATATAGCGGGTGAAATAGACCGCGGCTAGAGTTGACCTATGGTGTCCTCTAGAGCCAACCCTTGTGGTTGCTCACAGCCGGCTCAACGGAGAGTAGGACCCGAGGGGGTGCCGAACTTCGGTAAAACAAATATCGTATCACACTTTGCATTCCATTTGATATTTGTGATTATCTCCGTTGTGCAAGTGGTTGTGTAGGTTCTATAGGCTTTTATATACCACTGGAAGACTGTGTGGCAGGTTGGAGAAGTGGAGCACAAGATTTGGAACAAAACTCATCAGCCCGTGTATACCGGACACGTCCGGTATAGATATCGGACGCGTCCGGTATTGGCTTCCTGTGCAGAGAAGTGTGTTATTTGTTCTAATCACTTGTGGTGCTGATTTTAGGCTCCTAGGTGTTTTCTTTACTGTTTATATTCTCTGTTTACTCCTTTGGGGGAGTTTGTTTCTTTGTGAGGAGTTTCTAAGTAGAAACTCAAGTTCTAATCGCTTCCGCATTTAAAAGTATAAATTTTTCAAAAACGCCTATTCACACCCCCTCTAGGCGACATCTTAGGTCCTTTTCAACCGTGCAGCTAAAGAACGTGCAGCATGTCCCCTCAGTAAGGAAGAATTTGATTAGTGGATCTTTGCTTTGTCGTGATGGTTATAAACTTGTTTTTGAGTCGAATAAATGTGTGCTGTCTAAATTTGGAATCTTTGTGGGTAAAGGATATGAGAGCGGAGGCCTGTTCTGCTTGTCTTTAACTGATGGTGATATTAAAACTGTGAATCATGTTAGTAATGATGATGAGGCGCATATGTGGCATTCGCTATTATGTCATGTTAATTTTGGTTGTATGTCCCGCTTGGCTGGTTTAAATTTAATTCTAAAATTTAATTTAGTCGAAAGTTCTAAGTGCCATGTATGCGTTGAGGCAAAACAACTCCGCAAGCCTCACAAGGCTGCTGAGGCGAGGAATTTGGCACCTCTAGAATTAATCCATTGACTTATGCGAGATGAATGGCGAGTTGACTAAAGGTGGCAAAAGATATTTCATGACCTTTTTAGATGATTGCACTAGATTTTGCTATGTATATCTGTTAAAATCAAAGGATGAAGCACTGCATTATCTTAAAATCTATAAGACTGAGGTAGAAAACCAACTTAAAAAGAAAATCAAACGGGTGCGTTCTGATCGCGGAGGAGAATACTTCTCAAATGATTTTTCTGAGTTTTGCGCGGAGCATGGTGTAATTCATGAGAAAACACCGCCATACTCACCACAGTCCAATGGGATTGCCGAAAGAAAGAACCGCACTCTAACTGAGTTGGTTAACGCCATGTTAGACACTGCGGGACTATCTAAGAAATGGTGGGGTGAGGTGATATTGACAGCGTGTCATGTTCTGAATAGAGTGTCCACAAAGAATAAAGAAGTCACAACATTCGAGGAATGGGAGAAAAAGAGATTAAATCTCTCCTATCTGCGCACATGGGGTTGCTTGGCAAAGGTGAATGTGCCAATTAACAAAAAGCGAAAGTTTTAACCCAAAATCATTGATTGTGTCTTTCTTGGCTACACCATCCACAGTGTGGGTTATAGATTTTTAATAATAAATTCTAAAGTGTCATACATGGTGGAAGGCACGATAATGGAATCGAAAGATGCTATATTTTTTGGAGATGAATTTCTCATGAAAAATATGCTTAGCATTTCTAGTCATGATTCTGTAACTTTAAATGAGACGCATGAACCGGCAAATAACGCTGCTGATGAAACTCATGAGAATATCCCTGAAGAGGATAATGATATAGTCGCTCGAAAGAGCAAGAGGCGTAGGGTTGCAAAATCCTTTGGCGATGACTTTATCATTTATCTTGTGGATGACACACCCAAAATTATAGAAGAGGCATATTCCTCTCCTGACGCTGACTTATGGAAGGAAGCGGTGCAGAGTGAGATGGATTCTATTATGTCTAATGGTACATGGGAGGTGGTTGATCGTCCTTTTGGATGCAAACCTGTGGGTTGTAAATGGGGTTTCAAGAAAAATCTCAGGCCTGATGGTACTGTTGAGAAGTATAAGGCAAGGCTTGTAGGTAAAGACTATACTCAGAAAGAAGGAGAAGATTACTTTGATACTTATTTACCAGTAACCCGTCTCATGACTATTTGAGTGCTACTATCCTTGGCTGTCTCACATGGTCTTTTCGTTCATCAGATGGACGTTAAGATAGCTTTCCTGAATAGAGAGCTTGAGGAAGAGATCTATATGGATCAGCCTGATGGATTTATAGCAAATAGTCAAGAGGGAAAGGTGTGTAAATTATTAAAATCTTTGTATGGTCTTAAACAAGTGCCTAAGCAGTGGCATGAGAAGTTTGACAAAACTTTGACATCAGCAGGCTTTGCTGTGAATGAAGCTGATAAATGCGTATATTATAGGTTTAGTGCTGGTGAAGGCGTGATCCCGTGCTTATATGTGGATGATATTTAAATTTTTGGAAATAATGAAACTGTGATCAAGGAAGTGAAAGACTTTTTGTCTAGTAACTTTGAAATGAAGGACTTGGGTGTGGCTGATATTATCCTAAACATAAAGCTACAGAGAGAAGAAGGAAATGGTGGGGTTACGCTTGTGCAAACCCACTATATGGAAAAGGTGCTGAGTCGCTTTGGTTATAGCGAGTGCACGCCTGCTCCAACTCTATATGACCCAAGCGTGTCTTTGAGAAAGAATCGAAGAATTGCACGAGATCAATTGAGATATTCTCAAATAATTGCCCCACTTATGTATTTAGCTAGCGCTACAAGTCCAGGTATCTCTTATGCTGTGAGCAAATTGAGCCGGTTTGTGTCAAATCCGGGAAATAGTCATTGGCATGCTCTTGAGAGAGTACTGCGCTATCTGAAAGGTACGATGAGCTATGGTATTCACTTTACTGGGTACCCGAGGGTACTTGAGGGTTATTGTGATGCTAACTGGATTTCTGATGCTGATGAGCTATACGCCACGAGCGAATATACGTTCCTGCTTGGCGGTGGCGCTGTTTCCTAGAAGTCTTGCAAGCAGATTATATTAACGAAGTCTACAATGAAAGCAGAACTGCCAGCATTAGATACCGCTGGCGTTGAGGCCGAGTGGCTTCGTGAACTCCTTATGGATTTACCGGTTGTTGAAAACCGATACCGGCTATTTCCATGAACTGTGACAATCAAACTGTGATAACAAAGGTGAACAGTTTTAAGGACAACATGAAGTCTACAAGGCATGTGAAAAGACGTCTGAAGACTGTCAGAAAATTGAGAAACTCTGGAGTAATATCTTTGGACTATGTAAATACATCCAAGAATCTGGCAGATCAGTTCACCAAGGGTCTGTCACGCAATGTGATAGAAGGTGCGTCGAGGGAGTTGGGCTTGAGACCTACTTGAAGTCATACCATAGTGGTAACCTATTCTTTGTGATCGAAGATCCCGTAAATTAGAATGGCGAAACAAGCTAGTGGTTGACTGAGGGAGAAACCCCTTATTTAAAGCTCAAACTCATTGGAGATGCGTCGTTTCTCCTATGCTGTATGGCAGATTGGTTGAGTCCTTAATATGATTCGAGTGGTTTACTTAAGTAGGGATGTTGTCCTACAGAACATCCTCTAAGTAACACACATATATGAGTTCGACTGCTAGTCAAAGTCTATGAGATGTGGATAATCTCTAGATACTCATGAAAGGTTTAGGAAGTGTGACTCATATGCTTCAAAACAAAGGGGATGCTTGTAGCAGCCTTGTACCATGACATGAATTTTAGTGAAGCCCATTTTCGCACAAAACTGACAATTCAAGGCATAGTCCATTGTTCAGTTGTGAGTGAGTGGAACTATCGTTCTAGACGGATGTTCAACTTAACAGTCTCCATTGAAACTTTGGTATATCAAAGAATTGTGGATTTTAGATTATTTAATATGAGCTTTAGAATTTGGTGGGGATTGTTAGATTTAATGTTGGCCAAGCCCAATATTTTATCTAATTAAATCGAATAATTCTAATACTCGTTTTAAATATTGTGCGCTAATATTATGTGAACGAGATGCTGGAGTGAGATATATACATGTACGCAATGTATGTATTTGTTTTGTCATTCAAGACAATTATGGCCGGGAATTATAGGAGTTTTCACTTCTAAATGACATTAATGGGCTGAAAGTTTTTAGTCCTAAATGGAGGGAGTTTTCACTCCTAAATGACATTATGGGCTGAAAGTTTTTAGTCCTAAATGGAAGGAGTTTCTATTTCTAATGGTGAGAGTTACGGGAGTTTCTGCTCATGAAGACGGGAGTTTCTTCCGTGAGCATTTCTTCCGCTTTCTTCTCTTGATCTCCTGCGCTCTTTGGTCTTCCTGGCCGCTTGATAAAAGCAGAACGTACTCCAACATTCGGGCAACTAGTTTTCTCTCATACGCAGACGGCGCCACCAATTCAGTTGTTCTTCGAGTTCTCTCCGTCCCGACTCGTGCGCGCACACGAGTTGGGAGAGTTGAAGCCTTCGAAATGCACGCCGACATCGAGTTCACCTGCTCGGGTGGAGATCGGCGATCACGTTTTTGGAGAGTGTCGCGGCACGACTGCTCAGTACGTCTTCTTCTTCCCGGCGATCGAAGGAGCTCCCTGGATGGTTGTGGTCGCGGGCGGAACGACACTGCAACTCCTCTGCAATGCACCCTTCGGGACAACTACATCAACAGGCAACATGGCTTTCTCTTCTATTGCAACCGGCTTTGCCGCAGGGTATGATTCATATATGATATTCAATCATCCGCTTATGTTGTTGATCAAAACCATGCTTGTTAGCATGTTCTACATGATTATTTGCTTGCTGTTAGACAAATCATTCATGATTTTTATGCTCTGGTCCATTGTGAATAAGCATATATTTGTTACTGTTATTTTCGTGCTATTTTTCTGGAGTAAATTAAACCTGAATTTGCCTAAAATTCTAACAGAAAGTGGTAATTTCTGCACCATTTTGCCTTTGTTTCTCATAGAAGTTTATATGCAAAATGAGAAAATGTAACGAGTACGCATAAGCTTGCCGTGTTACTACATTACGTCACATGGTAGTTTATTGGCAAAAAAAAAAAAAAAGACATGTGGGAAAAAGGTACATGTGGTGAACAGTTTGACACCACATTTGTAGCCCAAGCCATGCATCCATGCCCCAGTGCCCCAAAATAAGCTTCTTCCACTTCAAGCTCTAGTCCCTGTCGCACAGAAGCAGATGGCTTCTGCTATGTTTGCACGATGCATGTGGAAAATGCAGCATCGCCCATCAGTGTATCCATTCCATGTTTGGTGCATCACCAACTGCTACTCCTGTAAAACTTCATCAGCTCGCACCCTGAAATTGAAGGAAACCTTTCTGTGTTCTCTACTTCCCTATCCAACACGCATGTCGACTCTTTTTTTTTTTTTCTATCTGTGCATCTATCATTCTCAGACACGCATACATCAGCACATACGTACTAGCAATGAGGCAGCAATGGGCTCATGGCCAAAGCCTGCCATGCTTTTAGAGGATTAAGCCATGCAAAGGGCAGTCCCAACAGTACAATATGGTCATGTGTCATCACCTGATCACCCTCTTTTTCTTGGGTACTTGCATCATGTTCTTCATTGGGATCAAATCGTCAAATGATGAAGGTTAGGCTCTGTTCGCTTGAGGTTATAAGCAGCTTATTCGGGTTTCTTTTCAACTCTAGAACAGTATTCTCCTCTCACAAGAAATCAGCTTTCAGCGAACAGAGCCTTAGCCTTATTTCCCCAGTGGTTCGTGAAGTGTGAAATGTCAAATCTGATGTATGCATGTGAAGCAAAGACTGTTGACATAGGTCAAAAAGGGCCCAGGGCCTTTGCTGAGGTACTGTATTTTCCTCTTAGCGTCAGTGGACTGTAAAAGTGCTGTGAAAAAAAGCTGTGTGTCTTGACAGCAAGAGCAAGCATACACCACTCCCCTCCTTTTGGTCATCACGCAATCTTCAGGGACATGGTACAAAGGGCCCTGGTTCCAAGAGGGCATGCAGGCATCTCCGGAAAGAATCCTTCCAACTGCAAGAGAGGGAAAAGAATCCTCTGAGCTTTCCTCCAATTCCACCAGAAACAAAAGAGAAAAAAAAATATTAAGGGCACATTTCAGATGATTACTTTTGTACCCATCTGGAATTGAAACGCAAGATTTTCCAAGCTTTTGTTGGCCCGTGGGACGAAAACGATAGTTGAGGTAGGGAGGGGGAGACTAGAGACTAGAGAGGGGCCTGATTGGTCCTTCACCGTTCAGTTCAGTAGTTCACCCCATTGTCTTCGTCTGACTATGACTAGAAGCCAAGCTCAAGCTGCATCCATGGATTTTTTTTGCTTGCAAGGACGTCGAATTCACGGTCAGGGCGAAGTTATTCCTCCTAATCCAGTAGTATCCTACATTATTGATTCTTTCCTAGTACCACACATCTCGCGCGCGGATCCCACAGATTCCAGTTTAAAAAAGCTTTATTAACCTTCGCATTGAGTGCGTAGTACCACATCAGGATTACTGCGGATCTAATTAACCTGCTGCTACAGCTGTTAATCTGGTCCCTGGTGGCTCCTCACGGGCTTAGAAAATTCAGAAGTTCAGAGCAAGGTGGCAAGGTCCAAGGCTCCTTCCCTTGTGATTTGTCAAGGAATGGATCCGAATAATAACGCCGCAGCGCAGTGCTGCTGCCTGCGTTGGGGCCAACGGTGTCGGATTTGTGTGGCAAGCGGGCAGCTGGCAGCTGCTGTGCTAGCAAGAAAACTGCGAGTGGGAGAACCCCGCGCAATCAAAACAATTTTCCACGGTCTCACTCTCTTTCTCCCTAATTCAAATAGCATGGTGCCCTTTTTTTCTCGAATACACAAAAAATTTATGTATCTTTGTATTAAAATCAAGAAAAAGTGAGGATGAAATGACGCGCCATATATATGGCACACTATGCTTTGCCCTCCCTAACACACAATATCAAATTTGTTACTCCCTCCATACCAAATTGTAAGTCATTGCAAGAATCTTGAAGAGTCAAAGCATCTCAACTTTGACCAAAATTATAGAGAAAAATACAAAGGTTTATGACACCAAATAAGTGTGCTATAAAAATATATTTGATGAAGAATATAATGATACTTAGTTGATATTATTATTATTATTATTATTTTGTTATATAAACTTGGTCAAAGTTGAGATGCTTTGACTCTCCAAGATTCTTGAAATGACTTATAATTTGGGATGGAGGGAGTAGTTTGTACAAGACAATTTAAAAGGCAATGTAACCATTGTATACTTTAATTATTTTCTCAGTTTGAAACTGTAAGTTCTCTTAGTTCTGTTATAAACCAAACTTCTCTACTCCTAGTTTTGATCAAATACTATCGAAAAATATGCATACATCCGCAACATTAAATTGAAGTGACATGTAATACATGAGACCATCGGAACAAAAAATGAAATGCCCTAACACGGAAGTCATTCTCTGCCTTATTATTAGAAAATGTATAATCATTATCAAAACGATAGGCTTCTTCTAGTGTTTCTAATTATTTGCAAAACATTACCACTAGTTGTAGTACATGAAAATTCTCACTAGGAGATGTTTAGTAAAAAAAAGATATACTAAATTTTGAATGGCAACACTAAGAAATTGTATGCTTTCGTTATTTAATCATGTTTGTGTTTCATAGCACCACAGCATGGCGATGCTTTGATTCGAGCGTTCATAGAGCTGCCGTAGGGCCCCAAACTACACGGATCCCTCTTCACACCGTCGTCATCGTTCGGTGTACTGAACTTTCAGAGTATCTACATCCCACACGTACAAAATCTTCCATCTCGTAGTCGTAGCCTGCCGGTGCCGCCGTCCGGTGGTACATACGCTAAGCTGGATCGGAGGGTGGTTTCCGGCGCAATCGCGATTTATTTGTGCGAGAAGTAGGGACTAGGGAGGGAGCCGTACCATACTGCGACGAACAACAAGACGCCGAGTCTGTGTGCGGGCATGAAGGAGACAGTTGGGATCAAATTTTGATTCGCGGACCGAGGCACGAGCGCAGCAGGAGGGTCTGCTGGGATTTCCAGGATTAACAGTGGCATGAGCGAAATCGTGGACCACGGCCCCTGGTCCGTAGTATTGCTAATTTGCTATACAGAGGAGAGGAGAGAAGAGAGCTAGTGAGGGTGTAAACATTGGCGTTAGTTCTAAAAATTACAAAAGTTTAGCTTTGGGTAACTTAACTCTAATAAATTGATTTGTTTGGGGACTGGGTTGTAGCAAGAGTCCAAGAAAGTGAGAGAGAGAGAGTAGTATAAATTTTGGGCAGGTGTGGTTTTCCCATTCGGTGGTGGCCTAGCCTGGCCTCACAACAAGTCACAGCCATACAGAGAGATCACACACACAGAGACACAGAAGCGAGCCAAGCAAGGAGAGCAGCACTTGGCTAGGCCTCAGCTTCTCTCGCGAGCTCAGAGCGGAGCTTTTTGCTTGGCGACTCCGCGGCGCGGATAGAGTACCCGCAAAGCAAGCAAGCCAAGCGAAGCAACCAGCCGCCAGCCTCGGCGACTTCCGATCGATCGTCAAGCTCGATCATCGCCTTGGCCGGGCCTCGCATGGAGGAGCAGCTGGGCCCGGTGGCGGTGACGCACCTGCTGCAGCACACGCTGCGGAGCCTCTGCACCGGCGGCGGCGGCGACGACCCGCAGTGGGTCTACGCCGTCTTCTGGCGCATCCTGCCCCGGAACTACCCGCCCCCCAAGTGCGTGCTCTGAGCCTGAGCTCTCCTCTCCTCTCTCAGTTCTCAGCTCCTCTCCTTCCTTCCTGCTAGAGCACATACCAGCTGCTAATGCGCATTCTAATCGATCGCGACTGTTGTTCTTCCCCTAATAATTAAGCATAATAACGAATTAACCTCTGCTTGATCAGTTGGGATATCCCTGGCTCGGCGTACGACAGGACCCGAGGGAACAGGAGGAACTGGTACACATACTATGCTAGCAGCTTTGCGTTTCGGTTCGGTTCTGTGCATGTCTATGTTGAGGATTCGATCGAGTCCCATGTGAATGCTCATGCTCCCGGTGTGTGTTGTGTTCATGCGTGTCGTCTCGCTTAGGATCCTGGCATGGGAGGACGGGTTCTGCAACTTCGCGGCGGTCAACAGCAGCTGTGCCGGTGCCGGTGCCGCCGCCGCGTCCGCGTGCGGCCAAGAGGGGGCAGCGGCAGCTGCTGCGGCGGTTGCATATGCCGGGGACTGTGAGGCAGCAGCAGCAGCTGTGCAGCAGGATGCTGCTGCGGGGAAGCACCAGGCGCAGCCGGCGCAGGGCCTGCAGCCTGAGCTGTTCTTCAAGATGTCCCATGACATCTACAACTACGGCGAAGGGTAGGTGGCTGACTAGTCCACAGTTTCGTTCACTCACCATGATTAGCTAGCGGGCGATCGAGCCGGTTAATTAACCCTCCGTGCTAATGATGGCGCCGGGCCCCTCCCCTCCCCCTTGTGTTTGTCCTTGGTGCGGTCTCGCTCCTTTCAATTTCATGCTGCATGCAGTCTGATAGGGAAAGTGGCGGCAGACCACAGCCACAAGTGGGTGTTCAAGGAGCCCCAGGAGCACGAGATCAACCTCATCTCCCCCTGGAGCAACCCTGCCGACTCTGTAAGAACCACTCTCTTAGCTAGTAGCTGTTAACTCAAGCTTAACCCTCCATATCTATCTTTAATTATTACACAAACTGTTAACTCAAGCTAAGCCTCGTCATCGAGCCGAGCGATGCGATGGCTACTTGCTAATCTGTGAGCCATTGGCCTGCTGTTCTTTTGCAGCGTCCGAGGACATGGGAGGCGCAGTTCCAGTCGGGCATCCAGGTGCACACTTTTAGGCCTTGATAAATCGCAATCCGGACCCTTTTGATCAGAGGCAGCAGATAGAGCGAGCTAGCTCTGTGGCCTACACATCTGCTGCTCTCTGCTCTACTAGTAGTGCATGCTGTGCATGGCAGCCACGGCTAGCTACCGATCGAGCCAAGACATGGCCAGCTAGCTGATGCTGCCATGGCCTATTGGCCTGCCTGCGTCCGCTTTTTTCTTTTTTCCTTTTCCCTCTCTCTCTCTCATTTTTCGCTGCACTTGTGCAGACCATCGCCCTGATCGCTGTCAGGGAGGGCGTCGTGCAGCTCGGCTCCATGAAAAAGGTGCGCTATCCGACTCCTCAGTCCTCAGCTCAGCTACTACTACTGCTCACCGGTCGTTCTCTGCATGCACTCCGATTCCCCCCAAAGAACCGAGGGTCCGAACGAGGCAGCATGTTTTGTGTGTGATGACAGCGCTGTTTCACCATTGCAACAGCTGGCGGGGCCGTGCATGCATGCGATGCAATTGCAATGCATCTGCGCCGTTGCACTTGCACGCCGCTCGCTCGCTCGCTAGCTTTGTGACACGGCCATTTGATGGGCGCATCGCATCGCATGCAGGTGGCGGAGGACCTGAGCTACGTGGTGATGCTCCGGCGCAAGTTCGGGTACCTGGAGAGCATCCCGGGGGTGCTGCTGCCGCACCCGTCGTCGGCCGGCGTGTTCCCAATAATCCCGGGCGGCGGCGGGTGCGTGGGCGTGGGCATGGGCACCCCGCCGGACATCGTCGCCGCTGCTGCTGCATCAGCGTGGCCGGGCATGATGCCGCCGCCTGGCGCCGCGGGGCCGACGCCGACGCCGCTGGAGCTCTACGACCCCTGCTACGGCGCCGCCGGCGCGGCGGCGGCGGCGTCGATGCACATCGTGCCGTCGATGAGCAGCCTCGAGGCGCTGCTCTCCAAGCTACCCTCCGTGGTGCCGGCGGCGGCCACGCAGCCGCAGCCGCCAGCCGGGTCGTCCGTGCCCGGCGTGGCGCCGCCGCCGTCCGAGGAGGAGGAGGAAGCCGACGCTTACGTGCAGGAGTGCCATGGCATGGACGTGGCGGCGGCGAGCAACAACGGCGGCGCAGCAGAGGGCGAGGGCACGAGCACGAGCGCCGCCGCTGCTGCTACCGCGCCCATGTCGTCCTACTTTGTCAACGTGGGCAGTAGTAGTAATCCCCGCGAGGGGCAGGGGTTTTAGCTTTTAGCTCGACGTGGCGCGCGCGTCTGGTTGTTATTGGGCTGATCTTTCTCTAGGGCGAAATCAATCATATGTCATTAGTTGTCATCGATCTC
Organism: Eremochloa ophiuroides; assembly: GCA_038502445.1. Lineage (NCBI taxonomy): Eukaryota > Viridiplantae > Streptophyta > Magnoliopsida > Poales > Poaceae > Eremochloa > Eremochloa ophiuroides. Next base: position 22,967,512 of record JAHLJS010000003.1, on the reverse strand, counting down.
TATATAAGTGTTGTATGCTAATGTGGTTAACCCCAATGATTTGGCAATGCTGTCCTCATCTCTGTTCATGCTACTACGTACCAACTGATCGAAGACCCGCTTGCCGGCCATTAGCTACTGTACGCTGTGGACGTACGAGTTGTGTTACGATCGAGATGACACGTGATGTGGACGGAGCACGCGCGCACCACCACCACCACCACCACCACACGCACGGCGATGCCATTATGGCCCCCCCATGCATGCATACTCCATTTCAGCATTTGATCGACCAAGCATTTGACCCATCTTCATATTCGATCGGGCCCGGGTCTAGAGAGGAGACCCAACCCTGCGTCACGCGCCTCTCGCCCAATGATTCCTTGACTTGACTTACTTTTCGAGCCCGATCGATCGAGCACACAGCCATCTCGAGCTTGCTTTAACCTGGACGTACGTGATGATTAAGATTCTGTCGACCAAGTAAACCTGCGTGCATGGCCAACAAGACCGGCGTACTACTGTAGACGGTAGACAACGCTAGACGACCGGTAGTGCACTGCTGGTCGCCGGTAGGTGCTCGTGATACACGTGATCGAAAAGAGGAAGAGACGGACCACGGACGACGGCGAGTCTGTCACTGCTGCTCACGCCGAGGAGTATCTGTTTGCACAATGCACATTGCCATCCGATCGATCCACGGTACTTGCAGTAGTTGTGGTAGTCAGTCGTCGATCTCGAGGTTTACGCACACAGGGTCTACAGGAGCCGCCTCTACGGCTAGGCGGCATAGGCACACAGTACACTAAGCACTTCAAATTGCCTGTGCCTGCCGCGTGCCTGCCCCCCAGCGCAACAGTCGCGCGCACAGCCGCGTCGCGTTCGGTCGAAACACGAGCGAGAGAAAGGAAAATTTCACAACGGTAGGCCCGCGCGACGCAACGCAACGTCCTGCCAATGGACTGCTTGCCTGTGAGTGTGGCCGCTATCTACTAGCCGAGAGGTTGTTGTCGTTGGCTACCACTAGCACTGTGGCGGAACTGTCACTGCACCGGACCGCCTGCCATTAACGGATCGCGCGGCGCTGTCGATCGACGGCCGGCCTGGTGGTCAGGGCCGGCGCTGAAAGGAACTGTAGAATTCGGATGCCATGGCATGCAGCGATGCATAGCGTACTACAGCGAGGATCGGAGCTTCATCAGGTTCAGTGATTCAGTCAACAATGGCAATGATCCAGCGGTCTCTGGTCCCCCCCCCCCCCCACCCCGCCGAACAGGGAAATCTTTCGGGGCCCATCCCATGCTCATCATCATTCATTTCATGGTCCTTGTGAAATCTGAATCCCTCCCTGATCGATTGGCTTGGATTGGATTGGATCGCGCACTCCCTCGCCAAACGGGTGTCCTACGAAGCCAGAGCATGCGTGTTGAGTGCTCGCGCGCGCGCGAGGAGGGAGGGGGGTGGCGTTCACGCCACGCGCGCGTGAGCCAGGTGCGCTCTGCCACCTGACGTGCGTACTGCGGGGCGGCCCCGTGTGTGTGTGGGGTGGGGGGGGGGGGGGGGGGTTGACTTTCGTTTCTTCGTCAGAGTACAAAGAGTTGACACCGGACATTATGTACGACGAAACAGAATCCGACGATATCGTGAATAATACAGAATCCGACGATATCGTGAATAATAATGCGCGGTCAACGGAGGGCTCGCGCGGATCCTCTGTGTTGTACGTACGTTCGACGACCGATCACCTGACCTGTGCCGTGTGCCACGTTTTTGTTCACGCGAGTCCACCGTACCACGTGCATATGACGCGTTTCACAAAAGGAGGGGGGGTGCATCCGATCCGATCCGACCCGACCAGCACCATCGATTGACACGGCCGGCCGACGCGGCAATTTGGGTTATCCTAGCGTCGCGCACGAGCCGTACGTACCGACCCGCCCCCGGTTGGAGAGTATTGTATCTGATCTAACTATCTGTATAGCTACAGCCTACAGAGCCGCTGAGAGCGAGACGGCACATGCCGCTGCCGGTTGCCGCAACGTTTTCAGCGACGCGCGTGGCTATGGGTTGGGCATGGCGCGCCGCACGGCCGTTCCGGCGCCCACGGGGGTGGGGGCGGTGGTGGTCCTCGACGGCTCGACGCGGTGCGGATACGCGCGCGTCGGCGCAATCATCAAAACAGACGGGTTCGCGTGTGCCGAGAGCGGCGGCGATTGAGCGGGCGGTGTGTGCGTGTGGCGCCGGCGATGGATGGGTTTGGTTGCATGCACCCGGGGGCAGGGTCATTTTCGCCGTGGTCCGCGTGATCATTGGGTGCATGCCTGCATGCGCTGCGCGCTGTGGCCTGTGGGCGGTCGGTTCGGTTCTGTCGCGTCGCGATACGGGAGCGCTGAGAGCACCTGCACCTGACCACCATGTGCTAGCAGGCTTCAGCGGCGTTAGGCGGTGGAGAACGGCGGCGAGAGCAGCTGAAGCTGGCAGCCGGCCGGGCTGCTTGTTTTTTGTTGCCAATACCTGGCTGGCTGGCTGAACTACTCAAGTTCAGTCACGATGTTACTCGGTTTCTCCCTGGTGTTTCTCGATTTCCTGTATAAACTTAATAGAATTTGCTCACAGCTGATCATTATTGTTCAGCAAAACTTGTTCAAGAACCCCGAGACAAAATCTTATCCGATTCAGTGATTTAGGACTTGCTTGGTTTATGTCCAAATTTTGCCATACCAAAGATTTGGCAAGCCAAATATTGGGTAAAAAAGTTAACATAGATTTAGTAAGATAAATGTGAGAGTTTGGTAAGTTTTGATAGCAAACCAAATCTTGACCAAAATCATAGTTTGTCAAATCATAGGCATGGCAAATTTTGGAAGAGAACCAAGCAGGCTCTTAATGACTCTTAGTTCAGCAAAACAATGAAGTTTTAGTGCTCAGTTCAGTGATACGGAAACAATTTTATAAAAGCACATCTAGCTAAGTGGTTCATGGTTAATTAATCTAAATTCCTATCAAGAGAAGTTACACCAAATGATGAAAGAATTGACTTCTAATAAGTGTAAAATGTAAAAGAATAAAGTTTTCATATTTATGCATGTAACAAATAAAGAATACATGTTTATGAATATAAGAAACTTAAGTATACAAATTTATGCATGTAAAACTCAACCGGATTTACCCAGTATTCCCATTTATACCATTTATCTTTGTGTTTTGTTTATAGTGTTTAGACCATTTCCTCTAGTTTTTGTCAGTTTATTAAATGATTATCATTTAATTTTCGTTTACTACCTAAACAAAAGAACTTATTACCATTTATCGTTTAGCGATCGTTTAGACGAACACCTAATGGTTGCACGACTTTCTAATTTTTCACATTAGGAAACCTTGGAAACACTGAGCAACTCTAGTAGGTCTCCTACCAAAGCCTCTACGCCCAAACCTAAGGGTCAAACAAAAAAAAAAAAACAACATCAACAACAACGGTCCTACTCAAGTCTCCAAATTAGGGAGGCCTTCAAATCAACCCTTTTGTGCATCACTCCTGGGAACTCTCTCCTTCGCCCCTAAGTTGGGCATTAAAGTTGTTAATCACCTGCGCATAATTGGGAACCTGCGTGTGTGCCTTCATCCATGGCCACATGCTGATGAATAGAGGTCGCTCATTATTGAATCGTGCTCGCTTGCCATCAAATTGGTCCTGTCGGACCACCTGCGTCAGCTTTGATGTCGTTCGACCACCGCCATGCATCGTGTTGTCTCCTTGTTGTTCAACCGCCGCCATCGGTCCATGATCGACATTGAATTGAACCAATCGAAGCTTAACTTCCTCAATCCTAAGTTTTGAAACTAATCGATTGGTCTTTGTTTTTAGATGAACAAACTTTCAAAAAGACCAAAGAATCGATCGGTTCGGTTCGCTCAGACCGAACACCCTGGCTTATATGGAGCTAGTGGAAGCTTCTTTTTTGGTTTCACCATTGTCCATGAGACTACGTACGTTTCAGAGATACATGTGAGGGGCAGCTTCATTTTCACTCATTTGGTGCATGTTTGGAATGGTTTTTTCGGCTCTGGCTCCTCTTACAACTTGCACTGCTAGTAGCACTGTTCATATAAGCCTTTCTCCCTCTCCTATTAAGGCAGCGTTTAGTTAGAACAAAGTTGAGAAAAAAGTGTACTGTAAGCACTTTCGTTTGTATTTGACAACTTTTGTCTAATAATGGTCCAAGTAGACTCAAAAGATTCATCTCGAGATAGACAGGCAAAAAGTACAAACATGTAACACCTGCTACTTCATTTAGTGCTCCATGTAGGCGAAAAGTACAATCGATGTGATGGGGAGAGAGAAATTTTTCTCTGAACTAAACGTAGCCTAAAATGATTAGGGAGCCAAGAGAAGCCCTGCTCCGTGGGTCTTCTGGCTCCGGCTCTGATCTGGAGGAGCCATGCCAATCACGCTTTTGGTACGGTAACATGCAAAACATCTAAATTAGACTAGTCTTGATGGGATTTCATCTCATAATTTCCAATGCATATAGATTTTTAAAAACAATGTAGAAGAATTTTATTGTCAGAAACTCTCTCTACTCTCATGAAACTCTTATCATGCTGTCTTTATTAACATGGTATCACATCAGCATAATTAATGTCATAAAACTATAATGAAAGCCTACTAAAATTGGCCTTAGCGGATGCAGAATGTATACCAAACTAGCCCCTCCGTCCACAAATAACTGTATTTCTTTAAATTTTACGATTCTTGTTTGATTATTTGTCTCATTATTTTTTTTACAAATAACAAGATAAATAAATCATTATGAAAATATCACTAATAGTAAAATATGCCATAACAAAGTAAATACTATTTATTAAATAAAATTTTATTACATAAATTGTCAAACAAGAATGGTACATGTAAAAATTGTAGTTATTTGTGAACGGAAGAGTACTCCTCGTCATTATGGGTGGAAGGGCATTTCAGTCGTTTTGGTTCTCGGGTTGGGTCGGACCGTGTCTTCGTCTGACGCCACGCTGGATTAGACTCAGCACACAACATTCATTCAGCTAGCGAGCGAGAGAGAAAGAGAGAGGGGAATAAAAAGGAGGGGCGAGGCGGACAGGAAGCCGAGGGCTAGAGCTCAGGCTTCGCCGCGAAACCCCAGACCTCGCGCCGCCCCTTCCCCTCCCCGGCGTCGTCCTCGCCCTCCGATTCAAGATGGTGAGTATCTACGCCCCGCCCCTGTTCTGTTCGTACTGATCCCCTCGATTTTTCCCCATTTTTTGGTGAGATCTTTCGGTATCTGAATCGGTCTGAGCGGGAATCGCCCCCTTCTATGTTCCCTCCACGGTTCCGATTCGTGGGTTAACTGGTTCACTCTGATGTGTGAACTGTTGGAATCTGATGGTTTAGTTTTTGTTCTTTTAGAAATGATAATAGTCTGATTATATGCGGCGTGTGTGCACTGTGCAGTATAAGCTGGGGAGAGGAAACCGCGACAAGGTGCAGCAGTTCATGACCATAACCGGCGCCAGGTATGGTTGTTTAGTTGCTTTCGAAATTGGAACGAATTATTGTGGACATTGTCAAGGTAGCTCGTAGCTTAGCTACATGGCATCTAAGTGGTTCCGTGGTTAATTTGTTTCTCGAAATCCTACTGAGATTGTGCATCATATAATAATTTAAGACGCCTAAGCTTGCTACTGATCCATGCACGATATGCTTGTTTGGTCTACTATGGATATGGAATTTAGTGCTTTGTCATAATATAATAATATTGTAGTTCTAAAATCCGGTAGCTGTTCTGGGTCATCCAACTTTAATCAAGTACACATATAGAAATCTATTTTGTTGCTTTCGGTGCTGCATTCTTTCTCATTCTTGTGTATGCATGTACTTGCATAGAAATCCTACTAGCTTTGGATTGCAAATTTCAAGTGTACTTGGCACCTTAAAGTCTTGCTTTTAACAAAGGTTTTTTTTTTTCAAAAAAAATATAGTTTCGTGCTATAATATGAATCATTGTGGTGCTCTACAATTAATAGCTATCTAGACTATATGAGTATTTATACCCGGCAGTCATGAATGGATGTCCTTTAGGAAAACTTCAATTTAAGTGCACAGGACATGTTGATCGAGAATATAAAAATACATGCAACCCCATGGTTCCAGTTATATAACACAAATTAAGTGAGCAATTTTTATCACCTAATGCAGTGAGAAGGTTGCCCTTCAGGCACTGAAAGCTAGTGATTGGCACTTGGAAGGGGCTTTTGACTTCTTCTATAGCCAGCCTCAGATTTCTGTGGTCAATACTCGGCATCTTGAAGATATTTTCAACAGATATAAAGGTATCAGTTTCCATTGCCTTAACTAACCTTTCAGATTTAATTTCCTTGGTGTTTACTTGATGCATTTGGATTTTCATATACTGTTATGTAAAATGCTGTACTATAAGGTTCATAACACATACATTAACCCTTTTTGTTTCTTTGAGGGGAAAATGCTCTCTTAGCTGTTTTCATTTTCGAATTAGGACTTCATTCTGTATTTTGTTTTTGTTGGCAGAACCTGATGCTGATATGATCATGGTGGAAGGAATATCTCAACTTTGCAATGATCTGCAGGTAATGAACATTTATTGTCATCTGTGAATAGCCGTTTACCATCTTCTCGCTTCATTTGCAGCCGAAGGAATGTGTAGTGCTTAATCCATTTGATTGCAGATAGAAAAGAAAATATGGGCATTGACATAGTTTGTGAGGTAGATTTTAATGGTTAATTACAACCACAAATGTTTTTAGATTTTAATAAATAGAATACTACTATGAAGCTATATCTGGACGAACTCAAAAATACCAATTCTGTGTGGCAAATCCATATACCATTGTTTTTTATTGATAGTTTGATACACAATCCAGGAATTTCCTGTTGAAATGGACCTCAAGCAATCTGTGTATAGGGGGACTAGTCTATCTTTTTAACATACATTTAACTGTTGGAAAACTCTTGATTTTTGCTTCAATTATTATGGTTTATCTCAAAAATGTGTTGTTGAAGAGATAGATGCCACCGGCATAGTCTTGTTTTCTTTGACACTAGGGATCAGGTTTTATTGAATTTTGCTTGGCTTCCTAGTTTGTATATGTCGGTTTATTGGATTATTGCACTGTGCCTGTCTGGCTGTCTCTTGCAAGTGATCTAGACTGGATCATGACTTGTGAGTTTTGAGTTTGGAACTGCCATATACGTCTATATATCGTGAGGGTTCGGAAAACACAAATTGCTGCTTATATAAGTTTCCATTTATTGTTTTGCACTTGCAGGGAAGGTGCTTGTAATGCATGCATTTTGTTTTGTACCTTATACTACCTATTAGTGGCACCAACGTTCCATTATTTCTGATGCATATATTTCATCGTTATTTTACAGGTGGATCCTCAGGATATTGTCATGGTATGTGATTAGCTTCTTCTGAACGGACTTGTGTTTACTAAAAGTTTGTTTGCAAATTAGTTCTGTGGCAGAGATAGTAGTGTGGAATAGTCTGCTGGAGCTACATTCAGTTCTATCTTATGTTGCATAGTGTTTGCACGAATTTTTTTCATAAGTTTGCATAGCCTTAAGTATTTACGAGAACCAAGTGATAACTTGGTAGAGCATCTAGTTGAAAGGTTGCTAACCTGGGCTCGAGCCCGGATGCATGTATGTCATGTGAATATCTTCCAAAAGGGTTAGGTACTCCCCTTAAAACAGCCAAGGGATATCTCTTCACTTTTAAGTTTTTAATGCTTATTCTATATTTAAATAAACATGACCACCTTTGGATCACTATTGCTCCTAGTCATATAATCATATGTGCTGTTAACAGCTTGTCATATCATGGCACATGAAAGCCGCCACAATGTGTGAATTTACTCGTCAGGAATTCATTGGTGGACTGCAGTCAATTGGGTGAGTGCTGTGTGCTGTTGCGATATTCCCATATGAAGTTGATCAAGATCCTGGGTGGTTCATTCATATAGTTTTTTTTTCTTTTAGTAAGTTTTGTTGGTATTTGCAGGGTAGATTCAATCGAGAAGTTTCGTGCAAAATTACCATCATTACGAGCTGAGCTAAAAGATGACAGTGAGTTTCCCTTATTTCAGGCATAACTTTAATTATGTTCGGCTTATTAGAGTTTAGATTTGTGGCCATGGTTATTAAGGCATTGCTCCAGCGTCCCTTCAATGGCGGAGTGGTCCAGGGTCACCTCATGGGCAAGCTGACACCCTGTTGCCTTGCTGACGCCATCTCAATTCCGCCTTCTCATATATTCTGCTGCTGGCGCGCTCAATGTTGCTTCTGCTGGCTTTATTTCTTCTGGCTCCGTCCGCTTGCCAGTTGCTTCGATCTGGAAGGGGACGGTGGTGGCTGTTGATCTGAGAGTGCTGGCCAGTAGAGGGGTGGAGGGAAGAGCAGAGCAGCGCATCTGGAGAGGGGCGGAGGGAAGCAGAACATGCATCCGTCGAAGGCGGAACGGCAGTGGTGGAGAGAGAGAGAGAGGGGATTGACACAGGCTGTCAAGGTGGGCTGGGCCAGCCCACTTCTTACCTAAGGTGGTAGTCAGTTGCCACGCCTTGATAACCATGGATGTGGCTACATGTTTGTAGGAAAGTTTTTCTCCAATGTATCTGAAGTCTGCAGCTCTGCATTCATGGCAAATGGGTTTCCTTTTTCTTAGAATTGGATGTGTAGAGTGAAATGATATCATTTTCTTCATCTCTAACCAGTACGTTTACACTTACCTCTCCCAGATAAGTTCCGTGATATATACAACTTCGCATTCACTTGGGCAAGGGAAAAGGTTAGTCCATATTTCATACAGTATTTACAGAGGCTATTCATATTTGTATGCTTTTGGAAAATTTGTCTTTATTCATCAAATAGTATAATACTATTTTCTGTAAATCTTTTTAACATATTCCCTTATTTGACAGGGTCAAAAGTCTCTCTCACTGGAGACTGCTATTGGAATGTGGCAGTTGCTATTTGCTGAAAAGAACTGGCCTCTTCTCGAGCATTGGTGTCAGTTTTTACAGGTATAGCTGAAGTCAAAGGCAGTTTCACTAATTTCATTCTCAAAGCTGAAGCATCAGGCCTTACTTTTCTCAAAGTTAAAGCATAAGGCTGTACTTGTTCCTCATCTTGAGCTCTTCATATTTCAGGTCCGGCACAATAAAGCCATATCTAGAGACACTTGGGCCCAGCTGCTGGAATTTGTTAAGGTACTTCACTACTTCTGTCTATTTTACCTCCCTTGCATGTGGAAGTGGAACTCCATTTGTGGCTTGTGGTTAACTTAAATGCCCAGTTTGAATGCAAATGGAACACACATTTAGATGGTCAGTTTACGACTCCACGCCACAATCTGGCAGAAAATTTTATTGAGATGATTGAGAGGCTATTCCATCTGATTGAGGTGCATTAGCTGATGTGCCATGACTTTAGAATCTGGGTTTCTTGAGTCTTGTTCACTCAAGTTTAAGCTCTGAGCAGCTGAATCGCTCAGAAGCAACATGCAGTTTTGTTCCTCATCAGGAGGTTTCCTATTAAGTTCAAGAGGTTTCCATGTGTTTTCTTGAAGAACTGCTTCGATATGTTGGCTTTTGCAAATTATTATTATTATCTTGTTTTGTTGCAGACAATCGATCCACAGTTATCCAACTATGATGATGAAGGTGCCTGGCCCTACCTCATAGACGAATTTGTGGAATACCTGACTGAGAATGGGTTCGTGCAGCGTAAAAGATGAACAGCGGGGAGGCTTCCTTCTCCAAACAATGGTTGCGCTGTACCGCTGTACAAACACGATTTATCTAGGTCGGCACAACACCCAGGACACCCGATGTTGGCACTCCTGCTCAATCCATTCACCAAACTGTTGGCGTATCATTGTTGCTTATAAACGCGGGGAAACATAACTTAGCCTGGGAATTGGTGGCTGTCAGCCTGCGATCGTGTACTGGAACTTATCGAAGATGCAATTAAGTGTTTGGGACTCTTGTTAACTGTATGATTTGTTGTAGTTGCAGATGTATTCACTTCTCTTATCGTTTCCATCTCCCCTTGTCCGCAAGTCTGACAGCAACGCCCGACCCTTTGCTTAACTATTTGCCTTGTTGATTGGTGCTGTGCCCTCGGTCCTCGGCAATCAGTTCATGCTATTGTCTAGTGTACACGGCCGGCCACCTGAGTCGGCGTATGCTTCCGAAGTCATGAACCAGAGGCGGCCTGTTTCGCGTTTCGCAGTTGCCCCAGTAGGTGGATTTGCATTTTTAAAACAATTGAATTGCATTGGATTGGGCATTAGACATGTAGTATTGCATTTGGATTGGATTTTAATTTTTTTTTTCCTTGGGTTGGAATTGTCCATTGGATTTGGACTCTAATCTATAATCACCTCCAGTTGCCCTTGGTTTTACCTTGGTGTCAGTGGTGCGGCCCATGGCCTATGGGCAGGCTTGGCCTTGTCCTCGTCCGTGCGGAATCTCACCGTCACCGGCCAGTGTGTCGTTTTGGTTGGGGGGTAATTGAAATTTGAAAGGAGATTTTAGAAATCTCTAGTTTGTTTGGTGGCAGTCGAAGTATTGGTGGGAAGAAGAATTCTTCATAATAATGGGATGTTGCTCCCGGTGCCGTCGCATACGCCACGTCAGATTTTTGTACGGGAAACAGTAAAACTGTCGGCCGCATTTTCCTTTTTTTCCTCGACTGCGCACGAGGCCGCGTCGTCCTTTTCGTTGCCTGGTCACGTTTGGGCCACGTCGCCCCAAATTTTCCTCCACCCAAAATCCGCTCGCGTCCTCTCCCTCGGCTTCTTCGGCGCGGCGGTCAACGGGGCGTCTTTGCCTTGTGTTCCTGCCACCGTTCCTGCGTGCTTCGTCGTCGCCGTCGCTGCTCCGGTCCCGCGGCTTTGCCAGCGCGGTGGGCGGAGGGTCGTTTTGGCCTTGCGTTGCCGTCGCCATCCCTGCGTCGTCGGTGGTCGCCGTCGGTGCCCGGTGCCTTCGCGCTGGTGATTGCGGGACGTTCTGCCCTTCCGTCGTCACTGTGCTAGCGGTTCGTACACCTGCGGCGGCTCGTGCCGTTGGATTCTTCGCGGCGTCTGCGTCCTGTAATACATCTGGTATTACAACTTAATTAACCTGCCATGTTATCATGTTTATTATTAATCATCTACATATGATTGTGCTTAGGAGCTCCTAGAGTGATTGGATTTCGTTTAATATTGATTGTGTAATTTAGTCCTCAGTCAAAAATCAAAAATAAAATTAAATAGAAATCAAATTAAGCCCTAGAGTTGACCTAAAACCCTAATTCAAAATCTATTATGAATCTGATGAAGGTGTCTTAATGAAAGTTGTAGAACTTTTAAAATGGAACAACTTTTATCTTTGGATATTTTAAAGTTATATTATAGAAATTCAAATTAAACTCAAATTACTATATTGAAATTTAAATTTTAAACTTCAATTTCAAAAATATTTTGAATCTTCAAAAACTCCCTTAATAGAAGTTATGAAGCTCACTGAGTATAACAACTTTCATGTTGACCATTTTTCAAGTTGTTGAGAAAAATCAAAAGTAATTTGGAAAATTAAGTTTGAAATTCAAAACCTAATTCTACCCCCTTTTGTATAAATTCAAATTGGTGCAGAATTTGAACTAGGTCTCAAAAGCAAAGTTGTTCTCCAGAAAGATTTGCACAACTTTCGTTTTGGGGTCTTTCTCAAACATTTAGGCACTCAATTGATTTGAATAGGTTTTGACCTAGAAAACTAGCTACAGTACCTGGGGGCCCCTACAGTGCTCGGCATCGTGCGCGCGTGCCCGCGCCGCGCGCCGGCCGCCGCCGTGCCAAGGCCGTTCGGAGGACCCGGACAGGCGCTCGACCTTATCCCCTCCTCCTCGGTCGCTTAAAGGCGACGAGCCCCCCCTATTCTCCTATTTCCTCCCGCACGGCCGCCGGCAACCACCATCGACCTCCGGCCAAATTCACTCTCTCGGTTCCACCTCTAGCAAAATCGTTTTGCCAGTAGCGTCATCTCGTTCTTGCGCTCCGTTTCCACCATGTGGTGCAAGCTGCAGTAGCCTAGGGGTCCCGGAACGCCGCTGTCGTCCTCAGTTCCGGCTAGAGCTCCGCCGCGGGCCGACTTGGTGAGGCCAGCTTGCTCCGGCAAGTTTTTCGCTATTCCAACCCTCGTCCGGTGCTGCTGTGAATATTGTGGTTCTCATGCTTGTGTTGGTTTAAACATTACCGCTCTAGGTACGCCGGAACGGAAGCCTCGTCGTCGGCGCACGCTGCTGCGTTCTCCGCCGGCATCAACTTCTAGTCTCCACTCTTCCTCCAACTCCACTGGGGTGCGCTTCATCTTCGGGGTGAGCCTCTGGTTCTCTGGAACAGTTTCCTTGGGTCGTTTGAGGTTCGTCGTGGCCGAAGTTCTTTCCGCCATCGTGGCCGAGCCGCCATGGGCGGGTTGGTGCTCGTCGAAGGCGGCTAGAGTAGGGGCTAGGTGATTAGGATTGCTAACTAGGCTCGAGGGTAGGTGTAGGGTCGTTTGGCTTCGCTGCTGCGGTCGTCGGCGGCAAGTTCCGCGGCGGCCCGACGCGCGCGCTCACGTCCAGGGGCACGGCGAGAGGTGGGAGGAGGAACTGACGGCTGGGGCCAGCCTGTCAGTGTCCCCGTGCGGAGGCGCGTGAGCGCGCGGGCGCGGCCGGGCCGTGCTAGGCCGCTAGAGGCTTAGTGGGCCGGCTCGGGTTAAATTGGTTTTACATTTTCCGAGGAATTTTAGTAAGTTTTTCCATTTATATTTCTAAGGAATAGTGCTGGGTTTTCACAATTTTGTGTGAATTAATCTATTGCACCAAAAATTATGGAAATATTTGTGGATGCTCTATGTCATGTGTAGAATTTAATAAAAATATGAAATGCAGGATTTGAGTGCTTTCTGTATTAACTAAAAATCAGCACATTAAATGATAAAAGGAACTTTGATGATTTTTAATAAATTCCCCGTAAGTCCAAAAATCATAAAAATTTAATTGGTACTGTTTTAGGTCCAGAGCTAACTGTTGGTGAAGTTTGGCATCAAATAGAAATATTTAAATATTTATTAAATTATATATTGGTTTAAATGATTAATAAAAGGGATAGGAAATGAAATGATTATTGATTGGTGTGATTTTTGGATTGCTTTGAGATTCTAGGTCAATCACCTTTATGACCTAGGGCATTGTGAATTAGAGTAATCATGGCTAGCCTATGGTAGGGTCTTGATCATGTGTGTGCCTTATTTATTTTGAATTTCATCTGTCATTTCATGCGCATCGCATTCATACATTCATTCATTGCAAACGTGTAGTGACCGAGAATCCGGAGGTAAAGTCTGAGGGTGCATCTGAGGAGACTGCTCAGGAAATTGTGCAAGGTTTTGATATTTGTGGCACCGACCCGGATCCGACACTCTACACCATTCAAGGCAAGCCCCGGTGCATTTGTCTCTCCTTGCTATTTTAAAATGTTTATCACTTGAGTTAATCCATTGCATTAGGTTAATAGGAGTTGATTGACAACCCATTTATGCATTACCATCCTTGACCATTGATCAATACCTGAGAACCTGATTTCATAAAGTATTGCAAAATGCTTAGTCATGCTTAATGATTAGATTTGCAAAAATGCTATTTTGAACTGTGATGAGACTAATCAAATGAATCACTTTATGGGAATGGTATGTCCTTGTTGGTTGGCAGTGTTCCTAGCTAGTTCATTGTCATCCACGGGGATGGGTTTTTCCGTTTGATCGACCATCTGTTTGGGTTAGAGTCCCAACGATCCTCACCATCGGAAAAGGGACGTAAAAACCGGGTAGTTACCAGAGTACATGGGTTAGAGTCCCAATGCATGGTTTCTAACGGAAAAATATTAGGGACCGTTCGTTGTCAGGCCTGCTTGTGATCAAGACTTTGCAACTAGCCACATACTACGGAAAGCCTCTAGTGGCTCTACTGCTGGAACCGACAACCACGCACTGGGAGTGGAGAGTTGGCGAGAGTAGCGTGTACCCTCGTGGCCGTCGTGCCTGGAGACGAGAGGAGTACTGTGCTCTCGGGTGGCGCAGGACCGGTTCCGGGGTATGAAAAGCCATGGTAGGCGGGGTTGGCGTATGCAAGCTTAAGTGCTACATACGCAGTGTGGATAGGGATCCCCAGCTGGGTATTAATCGATTCGAATCGTCGTTGCTCCTCGGTTATGGAGACTTGATCCTCACCCCTACATCGAATAGTGGTTCGGAACTAGGAGGTTTTTGAATAGATAAAGCAAATGAAATAATGTTGATATATGAGAAAGAACTTGGAGATTTGGTTAATGGTGAATAGTATTATTGAAAGTAAAATATTGAGGCAGGATTAGTAACGCTTTTCCGCAAAACTCTTGAACTCTTGCTAAAGCCTTACCTTGACTCCCCTCAGCCTGCATCCCTGAGTCTAATTTTACACTTTTAGTCGGGTAAGTCTTGCGGAGTACCCCATGTACTCTGGGTTTGTTAACCCCGTTGCAGGTAGTCAGCAGGAGTCTGAAGTCTGTCTGGCTCCGTGCTGCGTCACTATCGTCCAGGAGAGTGAGGAAGAATAAGGTTAAACCCGTGGGCAGGGTTCGTGTAATATTTATCTATCTGTTGTACTGTTGATTCTACCGCTACTGGTACCCTTTCAAATTATGGTCTGTAATAACTGCACCTAATTTCTATTCGAACATTGGTTTGTAATATTAAGTACTATTTACTCTTCCGCACTTTTACTCTGATGTATTTTGTTATGAAATATTGTAATCCTGTAATGGCTTCGCAATGGGATCCTGTCGGAGATAACGGGTGCTTATGTAGCCCGGCAGAACCCGCCTAAGTCATCTGGAACATGGGCCCGGCTGTCAGATGTTTTTAGTGGCGAAGACAGGTGCCTGTGGGCCACGTGATTTAGGACAGTTCTGTTACACGTCCTCGTTGGTACCGGCGTCCTCGGTACCTCCGTTTCTGATTTCTGTTGTTTCTTGCTTCTTTTCTTCCTTGCTGTTGCCATGGCTTCGCTTCGTCCGTGCGGCATGGACACTGCCAAGGGATCATGGATGGCCCTCCAGCCAGTGTTGGCGTTGGGTCAACAGAGGGGATAGGATTAGAGAAGGCAACGGCCCTTCTGCTCGCTGCGTCGCTAGCAGATGCTTCCGCCGAGGTTATTTTGTTTGGAATTCAGTGCTACCGAACACGGATCTGGTAAAGCACGATTAAGTTACGGATGTTGTTGCTACTGCGTACTCCACCGATAGTTCGAGCGGGCGATACTGGAGGTAGAGAGAATGGGTGGGGGGGGGGGGGGTTCTTTACGAACCTTCTGCAGAGTAGGTTTGTCCCCTTGTGATTGTAGGCCATGTAATGTAATTTTGTTCATTTTGGTTAGCTGTTTATATGCTTGTGTGTGAATTCACTTAGTTGTTGTCTAATCTGTTGTTGATTGTAGGTGTTTGTTGGCACAGCCAACGGTCCGTTTTGTCTTACCTATATCGTGCGACGCTGAGCTGCTGGTTTGTCTCTTCGTCAATGACATTATCCATACCGTCCAACGCTCAGCTGCTGGCTTGTCTCTTGGTGACCCATGCACTGTCTCCCTCAGCTTTGGTTATATTTGGGTTCTCCTTCTCGCTTGTTACCATGTTCATGTGGTTGCTGATACTGCATTGTTCATTGTAGGTGTTTCTTTCTGTCTCCAACGACATCTTTGTCCGGCTTTGCCTCTTGCTGACGTAGCCATCCTCTTTCTTAGGTTTGTCCAAGTTTATACCGTTTTTGTTTCTTGCTTTTCAACTACGCTTTATTTCTTCCTTTTGATCTGTGTGCTATGTATTAGGGATATTAAGGTACAAAAGATGTCATGAGATTTAAAAACTGTAGTATTGTTTTCCATTTGTGTACTATATACACAGACATGTTGTCATGTTTACATTGTATTGTTGTTTCATGGTTTTATATGCATTATTATTATTATTAAATATTAGGTATTATGTTACTATGCTCTCCACTGACCCCATGTTTTTTGTTTTTTTATCCCTTCAAAAAAGCGAAAGCGACAGCTTTTTCTTCTGTGTTTGGAAGTGCTTAGGTTTTTTTTTTTCTATTTTCAGTGTGCTTTTAGGTCTTGGGTAGGGTTTTGTTAGTTTCAGCCTATGATGAATGCAGCGGGCCGGACAGACAGCGACGGCCACGATGCTTCGAGCTTCGCCAAACACGGGGCGCCCCTTCCATGTCCGATGCCAGGCGCAACATCTCCTTCCCAGATGGCTGCAACAACGACGTGCACGCCGGTAACAACTCTGGCCGTACGCCCATACCCAACAGCGGCATCTATAAGGTCATGCGCCACACCTTCATCTCTGCCTACCTGGATACGCTTAGGAGAAGGGGATTTGGTTAGCAGACCTAATAGCCAGTTCATACAAAGTTCATGTTCATGTCTCTGTCTAGAAAATTGCTTGATGTTTCATGTACATTTACTGGTGATTGCAATGAGTTCAATTTTAGCTTCCAAAGGCTTCCCCTATCCTAGGGAAGGCATCATGATGTCATATCACCTGTTCCTCTAGGACTATTTTTTAGCACATTATTAGGCTCTTTTTGCAGTTCTCATTCACTAACATTTTATTGTTTTTTATTTGCGTATTTGGGTCTTTTTCCTTTACCATCTAAAATAATGCATATCCCACCCAAACTTATTTTGCCATGCACTCAATACTCATGAAAGTACATGTGCATGTGTTGGTCAGCAAGCAGTTCATCATGTGCTATTTTCATGTTAACTACCTTTTTTCTTCATTATTAATGGCTTTCTCCGTTTGATGTCCATTTTGAAGATTGACCTTATCCCTTTTTTTACTGTGACCGTCCTTGCTTCAGCTTGTGATTCGTAGGGTGAGCTGTTAGTACTTGCTTATCACTTTCATCTCCATAATAGTTTGGTTTTTTGATCGACATGTGGAAAAAAATCTATTTCTTCATATGGGTCCAGAACTTAAAGTAAATTTAGTGGTTTTTTTCATGCCTACTCTTTTAGCCTACTTCAGATTAATCAGATAACATCGCTAATATAAGCATTATTTTTCCAAATTTGATGTGTTCATATTTGTAAATGCTATATTAATTTCGGTGTTGACTCTACTTCAAATTTGATGTGTTTCTATCGATATGTATAAAAATTGCAGTGTGATTTCTTCTTGCTAAGCATCCTTTCATTTTCCTTCCTTGCAGACTTCAAATAAAGGAACGTTGGTGTACATCTCCTCGGTCAGGCCACAGTCCCCCATCTTTCTCCAACTGTACATGCTTCGTAAACTCTCATTTATATACTCAGACCCAATGATTAATCAGTTACCACCTAATTTTTTCCTACAAAAAATTATTCAAAATTTTGAACCATTTTGGACTGCTAAAAGAATTATGTTTTTGCGTTTGTAGTGATGAAAGACTTTTGCCTTCGTATCAGTACATGTCTTTTTTAAACTAATGGTAGGCCCTGCTATGTAAATAAACCAAACATAAATTTCTGGCAAATGCAGTTTTAACTCATGTATTTTTTCCCTATGTTCTCCAACAAATGATCCTCCCTATGCTATTGGTGGGCACTCCAAATTTACTAATAAAGATCCTCTCTGCGATGTGGTGGGGTCGACATCATCAAATGCAGGTACACATACGGTCTTCCCCTTCCTCTCTTCAATGATGCAGTAGCAAATTTAGTTGAAAAAAAATATAGTTTTTCTTCTTCAGTCATGTTGGTATTTGCAGTTTCTTAATAATGAAACTTTCTGATTTAAATATAATAGATTTAGTGCAGATAATTACTATGATTGGTATCTACATTCATAAAGAGTTTTAGACATGTCCCCCCTATGGGTCAAGACACCATGGACCTATTTGCTACTGGGGAAAGTATGCTTGAGGCTATGACCGGTTGGTCCTTCGATCGTTAAGCCACTAACCAGTGTGTTTTGCTTTGCATCGTAAGGTTATGGTGCTACCTAAGGTCCAGTTGCATTGTTGATTGATAACCAGAAAATAGATTGGACCCATTGTGACTGTTACATGATGTGCTGCCATTCTAATACATGGAGATCATGACTATGCCTAGGATCGATATGTATTTTCTCTTTGCTTATTTCCTGTATGTAACCTTGCAACCTTCATATCAGTCCTTATAGATGAACAACCGGCTTCTTCTACCGTCTCACCTTAGAGAACTGATGCACTTATTAATGCGAGAGTCAACATATTTATTAAGGAGTTCATTGAAAGTTGGAATAACCTTGCCAGAAGGATGCGAGCTTTTTCAAAGGTAAACATATAGTGCATTTTTTCTCAGTCAATATAATTAGAAGCATCTTCATTGATTATTTTAGTACACAGGTGAGCATATGCCTTTCATTTGGCAAAGAAATTCTAGATACTTGCTATTATGTTGTATGATTTACTGACCATTTCCATTTAAATCTTATGCTGCACTGCTGTAATTAACTGATGGCAAATGTCATTTTTTTCTTATATAAATATAAGTTCTATATGGGCATAATTTGCGTACAAATGTTGTATGACACGCTAGGCTTCACACAGGGTGGATGAAATGTTCCAGATCTGTTGTTGTAGTCTATTCTTCTACTTTATTGTTTGTTTTTATACTAGACATGTGTCCCTAAATATGAGATAAACTGTAACCTATGGTAGTTCCTAATTTTTTCTCTGACCAAGACTTCACTACATATACCCACCAACCCAAGGATCAGTATATACTTTTTAGTTGGGAAACAAATCTCTACATACCTATCGTTATTTTTTTATGATCTACCTGCTATTTCATGTTTTGATATGGCAAGGCACTTTAAAATTAGAATTCCAGTTTGATTATTTTGGAAATGTTTTCCAACCGGTTGTTGTTGTACTTCACCTTTTGGGTTATTTTCTAAGGATATGCAACTTTCTTCAGCTGTCCAATTGGCCCATCCTGTCTTACCTGATATCAATTTTACATGCTTTAAGTGAAGTTGACAGTTTATAGTTGTTCGAGTATTTCAGTCTTATATTATGACTGTTTCTACTGCTTGCTACCTAAACGCCAGCATGTGTAGTTGTTTGAGTGTTTCAATCCTATATTATGGCTGTTGTTGCTCCTTGCTACTTAAACACCTTCATGTGTAGAGCCCCAATTTCAGTTTTATCTCTCTCCCAGCTTTGTTATTGACTGAGTTCTACAGTTTGATTAGAGGAGAAGTTTGTGTTCACATTTTTAGTCCTTGACCATGTGGGGCCAACTTTGCATGTTTTGTATTATTTTTCTGAACTACAAGAGTAATTATCAGTACGTAGTGTTGGTGGCTTTTTTCTATCAATGTTGTTTGATAACAATTCTCCATTTACAGGTGCCATTGCTTGCCTTGTACTTCATCAGATCTACGTTCACCATATGAGCAATATTTACACAGGTAATAGAACAAGGCCCACCTCCCTTGCGCCCACCAACAAACACTGCTTTTCACAATAGCCACTTAAGTAAATATCTGATTTACAGCTTCAACGCGGACATCAAGCAGGAACACATCATCTTTCATAGCAGACTTATAGAACCAAGCAAGGAACACAAAGACTCAGGACTCCACGTACAACTACTTCAGAGACTATGCATCTTCTACATGTTAATTAACCGCGCGAACTCCACTATATAAATCACCGCAGCCAGACAAAAGGAGCACTTTTTCCTCACTGCACTTTGTTATCGGCCACAAGTCTGTGCATCAAACTGGATCAGCATCATCGATGTCATATATGTATTGTATATGTGCAGCCTGTATACATATGTCCGCCAGCAATGTGCATACCCTGTTATTGTGTATGTGTAAGTAGTTTACCTTCGTTATCGACATTGCTATGTTAGCCGTTCAGATTACTTGCAATCGTGCGCAGGGGCGCACCCTTCATACTATTATTATGTTATGCATCCATCTCTTAATCATTTACAGTTCTATACTCCACGTGCGCGCTAATGCGCGCCCTTCGTACTAGTGGAAGTTATAACTTGTTAAAGTATATCACCCGTCTTGTTTGGTATGAGCTCAGCCAAGCTCATTTAAGTTAGGTTGGATTCGTATAAGGTCGCTTCGTTTGGTTGCTTGTATTTATCCAGCTTGGTTAAGTAGAACAATGTTTAGTTTGTTTGCATGAGAATAGAATTATGAGACAAATATGTAAGATAAAAGTGATTAGAATATTTATTGTACATAAATATGTTTAAGTAGCCCTAGTTTTTCTTATTAAGCATCATTTAACTCTTAAAAGCACTAATATCATTTATCGTTAGCTGAGAGGCACCTTGTTTCTAGTGAGCTAGGACTACGGGAAACGAAAATGAAACTCATCCTTGGGAGCCAAAGCTGATGGAGCTCTTCTGCATGTCGCAGGACAAGTTTAGGCCATTATCTAGACAACTAATCGCATCCTATAAACCTGGTCAGGCCCTATACAAGCAACTAAACTGGCTATAAGGAGCCAACTCCCACTAATCAATCTCCTAGGGGAGGGGTGAGAATTGTGCTCTTAGTTGAAGATAAAGACATCCTCACCGTCCATCATAATTTGTCATATAATTTCTCACTCAGACACCCTCCTTGCCCACACGCCCAAAAAGGATATGAATTCCCTCTCAACTTCCTCTACTCCCCCTCTTAGGTAGCGTTTGGTTGGAAGTCAAGATTGAGTGAGATCGTCCCGTCTTTGATTTTTGCGATGGGACGACTTCATTTTCTATTGGGTTGATAGAGGACGAGATGAACCCATTTTTTTAGACAAAAGATATGAACCCATTTTATGTTTGGTTGAAAGGATAAATAGAAATAAGTTGGCCGGTGGATTTTGAATGGCGTTAGCTACTCTTTAGTGAGACTTGCATGTCAGTCAGCCTACATCTTCTTCCTCACGTAGAGAGCCCTTTGCTTCCATGGCCGTGTCATCCTAGCCTAGCCTATCCAGCCACTTTCCTGGCCTCCTGGGGCCGATCCGGGGGCCATGTTGGGCGTCACATCACGCCCCCACGCATGTAGGAGATTGCCGGCTAGGGCCGAGCTCGATGTGGGGCCTGGGGCCACGACCGTCGCACGCGCAGGGGATCTGCCGTCAGGAGCCGAACTGGCGGCGGGGCCTAGGCCACAGCCACCGTGCGCGCACCTGGGTCACCCGCTTGTGCGACCACAATTTAGAGTTGTGCTGTGTCATACCTGGTACTATATGATATATGGGCGGGGACATCATAGGTTTTGGGGACATCATAGGCTTTGGGCCTTGTGATGGGCTGACAGGCATATCAGTATTGAATACTAGAAGCTATAAGAGCAGCTCCAGTGTATGCCTAGAAGCGAACCATGGGAGTGAAACGTCGAACCGAGCACAGTGGAGCAACCGAACCGTGTGTGTCAGATTTGAAAGCGGATGCTGCCGAAGAGTCGAACCATGGAGTGTAAACAATTGATTTGCCTAGCAGCGGTAGGTTCACAGTGTATCCAGAGATGACATGTGAAGAAAAAAAAAACAAGAGTAGCAACTCACAAACCGATACTCACACTGTGGCCACCCAAACCATCTGACACAACACTGTTTGAGCAGAGCAAAGGTCGATGTTCACACTGGAGGTGCCCTAAAGGGAAGAGGTAGAAGATAGAGAAGGGAAGAAAATATTCTCTTCCTATAATTGGATTCTCAAACAAAACTATGTCCACCCAAAGAAATGTCCCTTACTGAGGGCCTCTAACCTTTATGCACCCAATAAATTATACACAGAGATTTGTCTCTATTAAAATCAAAAGCCGCGAGAGCATGTAATCATGATCCAAGAGTTCTTAATCAAAGGTTGTAACAAACTCACCCCTCAAAGACTGTAGATCAAATTTTGTAACATCAAACTCAACGCGTGACCCCCGGCCCCCGCGGAATCCCCCGCGACCGTGAGTCGCACGTTGCCCACGATCACCGCGCGCCCTTCCGCCTCCCCGCCCCCACCCGTCCGTGCGAAAGAAAGGAAAGAAAAAAAATTCACACCAATCTCGCGCTGCCATGCCATGGTGAAAGGTCCTAGTATGGCTAGAGGGGGGGTGAATAGCCTAAATAAAAATTCTACAAACCACTAAACAAGTGATTAGAACCACAAGAGGCTATAAATGCAATGCTAAGGCAACCACTAACCTAGGCAAGCCACCTACACAATTCTAGTTCTAATCCACACAAGTAAGCTAGCAAAAGCTAAACAACTACACAACTACTTAAGAAAAGGGAACAACCTACTTTGCACAAGGATAAGAATGGGATGATCGTCAATTATACCTTTGCCTTGTGAGGAAGCCAATCACCGGGACAATCAATAAGTCACTCACTCGAAGGAGAGGAAATCAATAGAGACACCAAGATTTATCCCCGAGGTTCACGTGCTTGCCGGCACGCTACGTCCTCGTTGTGTCGACTTCAACCGGTGGTTCGGTGGCTAATCGGTATCACACACCGAGCCTACACTAGGCGCCACAAGAACCTACCACGGAGGAAGTAACTCAACGACACGAGCAATCCACTAGAGTTACCTTTGAGCACTCCAGCTCGGGGAAGGCACAAGAACCCCTCACAATCACCGGGTGTGAGCAAGCACAATCACCAAGCTTCTTCACACCTTCTTCTCCTCCAAGCCGTCTAGGGACACGGCAATGTCCCGAGAGAATAAGAACTAATCCAAGGCTTGCACTCAAGTGCTCTAGAATGCAATTCACAAGCAATGATGCACTTGAGGTTCACTCAATCTCACAAGAATGATCAAGATGATGAACTAATGAGAGAGTGGGAGGCTAGAATGCAACAAAGTGTATGACAATGATCTAAGTGTGCAAGAGCGTCACCAAGTGACCAGGGAGGGAGTATAAATACCCTCAAGCCAACTCCTAGCCGTTACACCCACTGAAACAGCCGTTAATATGCTTTTTTCATACCGTTAGACTGAGTCCGTCGGACTAAAACAATGCGTCCGACGCTCGGATGTGCGCCACGTGTCAACAGGTTTAAACGACGTTCGTCCGATCTCAACGGTCAACTGGTTTCGCGCGTTTGACTACCGTCGGACGTTCAGGCACCGGACTAATCTCCAGAGTCCGACGCCACACAGTCAGTTTCTCAGCACCGTCGGACTCTGCACGAAGAAGGCGTCGGACTAAAGATTTCACCCGTCCGACGCTTCCAGAGAGGTTCAGAATCGCTAAAACTGCGTCGGACGGAGTCCGACGCTCGGCGTCGGACTAAGCCTCAGTGTCCGACGCTCTCAGATTACGCCACGCGTCACACCTCGCTGCTCAGCACCGTCGGACTGGACATCTCAATGGTCCGACGCTAGTAAAACGAGCGTCCGACGCTCGATATTTGCCGGAGCTAGGGTTAGGCATCGGACTCTGGACAATAGTCCGACGCTGCCCTCTGCTAACAGTCCGACGCTCATTTCTCAGCGTTTTTCAAGTCTATTTCTCACCCCTTGTTTCTATGTGCTAACACTCAAGGTCTTCTACACTTGTGCATAGTGTGTTAGCATTTTGCAAATATTTTTCAAGGGTTTTCAAAGGGATTCTCTAGGTTGGTTAGTTCAATGCACATGAGATGCAACCTAGAGCACTTGAAAGTAATCCAATAGCTTAGTTCTCCCCTTTATAGTCGGCTATCTATCCTAAATGTGATCACTCCCACTTGGAGTGCTTGATCACTAAAAGAAAAGCCTCTATTTGAATATACCTTAGCCTCTAGCTTTCCTTCTTTAAGTCCTTTTCTTTTTCCTTGATCATTTCATCTTGATCTTCACTTGAGCTCATGTCATCTTCCTTCTTATTACTAATCTTCTATTTGCTACACATACTTAGCACTTAGATTAGTAACTTGGTTTCATCAATTACCAAAACCAAACTAGGGTCTTTCACATGGCCCTTTCCCATTGCTCTCCTCTCCTCCGACTTCGACTCCGCCGCAGCCTGGACCTTGGTCTACGTCGCATCTAAGTCTGCCGTCGCCTGTACTGGGGAACAGCACGTCGTCACCGGAGCCTTTTCCCCGAGCCCCCTCCCCAATTTGCATCGATCTATTGGTCCTGCCGTCTCACCTCCTCCGACCGCATTGCCGCATCGCGTTGCCCAACCGTTGCTCCTCCCTGCTGCTCGTAGGGGCAAGCGCCTTCACGGTGGTGGAATCTTGCCCGGAGGTCGGAGCTGGGCACAGCGGCGGTCGCCCCTGCCCCAGCCATCGCGCGGAGTCGCGCCGCCTACACGGCCTCGGCCCTCGGCCGCCTCACGCGGCGCGTCGTCATCTGGGAAGGCGACGACGACTCATCCTCTGGGTCCCCGCCGTCGTTGCTAAGAGCATCTCCAGCCACATGCCCAAAATCAGGCCCCCTACATCTCCAAAAATCAAAGCGCTACTCCAGCCACAGGCCTAAAATCAGGCCAAAATGAGAGGATAGGGGATCCTATATTTAAGGGGCTGAGATTATAATTTGAGGGGGCATACAAAATGAGGTCCAATTTAGGGGTTTCCACTAGATTT
The DNA here is from genome assembly GCA_038502445.1 of Eremochloa ophiuroides. Lineage (NCBI taxonomy): Eukaryota > Viridiplantae > Streptophyta > Magnoliopsida > Poales > Poaceae > Eremochloa > Eremochloa ophiuroides. The sequence goes on along the minus strand of JAHLJS010000003.1, from coordinate 22,942,861 downwards.
TGATTTTTGTCCAAACTCTTAAAATTTAGAGTAAAAGACTTAATAGGAGCTTGGGCTGAAGATGCTCTAAGAACGTTATCCGCCAGGTTTGATGTCTCAGAGTCTCGGATTCGTGCCGTTCCGCTCTACAATCTGTAGCGATTTTTCCCACTTGCGTCTCAGGTGGACTTCTATTTTAGCGACAGCAACCTCCCCCGTGACGGGTTCCTACGTAGGACTGTCGAGGAGAGCGAGGATGGGTGTAAGAATTCTCTCGTCTTCATGTCCGATGATCTTGCTGGTTCATGTCGCTCTGTTGCTAATCTTGTGTTGTCTCCTTTTTGGTGCGGGGCTGATTGGGCAGTGGTGAGCTTGGCTCTCATCTGTTCCTTCTCGCGGATGAGGTCACACCCACCCAGGCCTCGGAGGGGATGCGAAACCAGATACTGTGCTAGAGGAGACCGTATTTGCAGTTGCCGACGTCTTGCGCCGTTCCGCAGCCCTCCGTGTATCAGAAGATGGTAAGCTCGTTGTCTGTACCTTTTTGTCCATAAGTGTTATGCGAAATTGTGTAGTAGTATTTAGTTAAAGTTGATTTTGAATCTAGATGGTCTAGAAGCTTAATTTTATTCAGAAGATGGTAAGCTCGTTGTCTGTACCATTTTCTGCTATGTTCAGAACAATAGCCCTTTCCTGAATTCTGATGAAGTGTTAGACCTAGCCTTACACTATGAACTACCACTGAATCACCTTGTCATGTACAAATATGGACACTTGCTGCACGGTTCAAATTAAAAAAAAAAATGCTCACTTTACTTGGATTGTAGTATGCCACCCGTAATTTGGTGCTTATATCCTGTATTAATTCAAACTTTTATCGACCACAGGGAAGAAAAAGTGGGTAGGTCTAAGGAGTTGTCGAAGCCAGATGAGGTTATAGAGCAAGTGGATTCTAGGACAGTTGCTGTTTCACCACTTTTCCTTACAATGTAAAACTGGAGGAAGTCGAATATTTTTTTCTCAGTGTGGCAAGGTATGCTATATGTCTTGTAGCACTGAATTTTGCACCAAAAGGTAAGGGGTAAAAGACACTAATATCACAGGTGTCAGCAGATCTTATATGCAAACAGGAGCGGTCGAGGAGGACGCGGCCGTCGTGGATGTCGTGCACGACGCAACCGCGGCCCACATCGCTGTTCGAGAGCCGCCGCCCCCTTCGCGCACCGGCACTGGCTGCGTCGAGTCTGGGCCTCGCCCCCACGTCACCATTCAAGCGCCGCCGCCCCCACGTCGTTCAGTCTGCCCCATCGTACTATTCTGTGGCCTATCGACTGTTGGGAGTTTGGGACCCTCCGCGATCTGCTCTCGGTTCTTGCTTTGGAGGCGGCGGCGTGTCTCCATGGGCAGCCCGGCGATCCATCCACGGAGAAGATGCTAGAATAATAATTGGTACAAAGCTTAGCGTGAATGTTTATGTCGGTACAGACATTATTGTGCTCCCGGTTGCGATTTATATGAAAAGACATTATTTTGCATATGTGCTTTTGTTTAGTTTCTCTGCATATTCAATTGGCCTGTGCGACTCCGCTACTCTCTTCTCCCAGGCCAAGAACGCCACCATGAGGAAGATTCTCCTGCACAACGTGAATGAGGAAAGGAAGATGGCTGTTGCGGTGGCCGCGAGCATGGGATTGTGCGGGAGGTCCTGGGCCCAATGTCGTCGAGGAGGTGGACCACCCCATCATCGATGCATCGCCAACGTCCTCACCAATGAGGACTTCAATTTTGGGGCCCCGGAAGGCCACGACATGAAGCGCTCGGGGAGTTCCTCATCGACTCCGGATACGTCGCTGACTAGGAACACTGCCTCCAGGTGTCGCCTCCGCGTACACCACATTGCCCTTCATCGTACCACTACCACCGCCCTGTCTGTTCTGTTTTCCGATCTGACTAGGTTGCCATCTCGCTAACTGACAATCAGATATGGTCATTGCCTCGATTTTTTCTGCTGGACATAAACGCTATGGTCTATTGGATCGCTGGGATTTCTGTAGTTCGTTGGTTTTTCTTTAAATTATCAGGAGTCAGCACCTCTGATTAAAGCAACTGTGATGTATGACCAACTATTTGCTGCATGATTAGAACATGCAACACTACACGGGTCTGTTTGTATCGAGTTTCTGCTGGATGGGTTATCCAATGAGTAGTTTGAGGATAGCTGTTTGGAATTAATTGATTTAGTGCTGCATTTTCCCCCTTCGTCATTGATAGCCATTGAGGAAGCCTATCCACTTGGGAAATGGATAATACAGAGATTGCTGATTGATACTTAACGCAAATGCACTTACATGTGTCCTTGTTTGGGTCCATAGGTCTGTAGTAAGCTTTGTGAAAAGTTTGGAAACAATGGTCTGGTAAAACCCAAATAAGCTATGTGCATGTGCAGCCTTGTCACACCGTTACGAATGAATGCGGGGATGGACGATGATGTCACTCCAAAAAAGATGCAACCTAACTGCTTGATGGACCAATGTTGTCTTCTTGTGATAAATCCATGATTGAACAGAGGAAAAGAAAAGAGGAGAGGCAAAGAGTGGTAATCTTTTTGTAGGCGACTTCTCTTAGATCGCCACGTGATGCAATTATTGGTAGTGTACATCGTGATGCAATTATTGGTTTGTACGGCTCGCTCTGTTCGCTTTGAACTTACCAGTCAGCATCAGCTAGCCATTTAGCAGTGTTTTTCTCTCACAACAATCAGCCAGCTAGCCGTATAATCTAGCTAGCCGAACAGGCCTTGTTGGAAGAAATGGGACTCTGGAAAACATCTGTTGAGCTAGACCTCGATGTTCTACCCATCTGCTAATTGTTGCCACTATTTTGCAGAAAGGTATAGAGATTGAGGCAGAGTTTGGGCAGAGCTCCGGCAAGAGCAAGGAGGGACCTTGACAAGGATACTATGATCAAGAGGCTTTAGGAGATATATAAACGATTTGAGCTCACTGATATAGATGCAGCAGAGGCTCGTGCAGCATCATTTTTGGCTTGTGGAGAAACATAAATGGCTTGAGCTCATTGATGCAGATGCAGCAGAGGCTCGTGCAACATCAATGTTTGCAGTCTGTTTTATTATGTTTGTAGTCTGTTTTATTTTCTTGTTTGTGCTACATTAACTTTTAAATTAAATGTCACCTTAACATCAGCATTTAATTTTATAATACTTTTATCTTATCATACGATCTATGTATTTTTAGTAAAAAGTTTTTTTTTATTTTATAATTTGTTTTTTCTAAATGTTACCGTAGCGTTAGCACGTTACTAGTTCTAGAAACAGGACCAAGTTCTGGAAGCCGAGCTTTCTCCTCGTTGTCGAGATCCACTCCTCCGATTTCCTCTTGTGGTAGCTCAAGTCACCGGTTTGATCTCGCCGGCGGCCACGAGTTGTGACTGGAGCCGCACCCGTGCCGGGAGATCCACACGCCTAGGAGCTGCTGGACCGCCGCGCGAGCATCGGGGAAACTGGCATCAAGCATCGGGCCTAGGACCCACTCGACCTCAGCACCCGCATCGTCCGCTCGTCCACACCAGCGTGAAGGTGAAACAGAGGAGCACGGCATGAAGGTGGGACGACCCTGTGTGCTTCTTTTGCTATGATGATTTTGCGTCTAGATTCCGTGGAATATTGTAAGTGGATGTTCTTGACTTTACAAGTCTCTCAACGAAACACCAGAAAACGGGTCCATCTCGTACCTATCCCACTTGTCCTATGAACCAAACACTACCTTATTTTTCTTCGTGAAGGATTAAGACTAAAAGTTAAATTTTTACTTTGACTCCCTTCATCAACCCTCGTCACTAAGGGGGTGTCTCGTTCTACACCTACTTTTTAGTCTGTGTCACAATGAATGTTTGACTACTTTTAAATAGTACTTAATCCGTCTCAATTTATAAGTCATTTGACTTTTTCAATCTTAAGTTTGATCACTTCGTCTTATTCAAAAAACAATTGCACAAAAAAAGTTAAATTTAACTTATTCTTGAAGAACCTTTACTAATAAAGTACGTCATAGCAAAAAAAGTGATATTTTACACAATTTTTTGAATAAGACGAGTGATCAAACTTGAAGCCAAAAAAGTCAAACGATTAATAAATTGAAACGGAGAGGAGTAATAAATATTGATTATTTAAACAAATTATATAGATGGACGCTACTTTACGAGATGAATTTATTAAGACTAATTAATTCATCATTAGCATATATTTACTGTAGGCACCACATTAACGAATTATGGATCAAGGATTATGTAGGCTTCAAAATTTCGTCTCACAAACTAGCCTCCATCTATAGATTTATAAATTAGTTTTTAATTAGTCTATATTTAATACTATAAAATAGTATCCAACATTCGATGTGATAGAGATTACTTTTTAGTCCTGGGAAAGCAAACACCCCATAATTCTCGTGCTTCTTCTTATATTAAGGGGTAATCGGTTGCACAAGCGAAAGCTGTCCTCGCACGCTTTTCCTGCTTCATCTCATTCTAGTGTTGTGTTCAGTTCCACTTCTTGCACAATTTGCATGCTTCGTCTCCTTCATCTGTCGTCCACCACCCTACACGACTCCGTCTTCTTAAGGGGCTATTGGTTGTGCGAACTGAAGTTGTCCTCAGCACGCTTTTTCTGCTTCTTCTCATTCTAGTGTCGTGTTTGGTTCGTCTCCTTGCACGGTTTGTCTGCTTCACTTTATTCATCTTTCCTCAGCCATGCCAGCACGACTCCATCTTTTCAATGTCTCCTTCCCTCACCATTCAGGATGTCACAATGCAGGCATGATGTAGGGGTTCACGTGTCACACAGCCAAAACTCTAACACATGTATGTAACCAAACAAAATCTCATCTTGTATTGGACCAATAACAAAGAACACGACTAGTTGCACGGTTTGAGCCTGTATCTTGCCAGCCTGGACCGGCTCCCCATCCCAGCTCCTCATCACTTTTGCAACCAATCACACTATCAATTTTCTCCATCCCTCACCATAGTGCAGGAGCCTATGTGTCACACATCCAAAACTCTAATACATGCATGCAAATAAATAAAATTTTATCTCATACTGGATCAATAATAAAAACAACCAAACCGGCTTATTGTTCGGTTTGAATATGCATCTCAATATCCTGGATCCGCTCCCGGCTCCTCACCACTTTTACAACCAATCAGAGGCATGTCTAAGTCTTATTGGTTAGCCTACGCACTTGGGCAGCCTCAACACGAGAACCAAGGTAGGTGATTGACGCACTCACCCAAACCAGGTTGCAAGGAATCTTTTGATTGGCTGCTTGCGTGTGGGCTCATTTTCAGTTGCGGCGGCTACTTTTTGTGCGCACGCAAGACAAACATCACCCTAGCTAGGGCATTTACAATGCAAACTCTGTATCTAGAGTCTAAGTCTATTTATTACTTTCTTATTTATATCTTTTTGCTGATATGGCAGTATATTTATTGAAGAGAGAGGAAGAAAAACTAAAACCTAGTTTCCTATTTAGACGTCGAGTCTTCCATGGAATCGAGGATGGTAGAAACCATTCGATGCGCGTTGCGGAAGGCCACGATGGTTTCCATGGATCCTGTACGTCGCCACGCTCGCCGGGCTTCTCCCGCGCGTGCGCAAGTTCCGCGCCCGGCTTCTCCCTTCCGCGCCATCGATCTTCCGCGCTGGCTTCTCTCTTTCTCCATCACCGGCTTCTCCCTTTCGTAGATGTAAGCGCCACCGCCGCCGCCTATTTCCGGCCCCTCCCTTTCCTCCAAAGCCTGTCTCCGGCGCCTTCTCGGCCCAGTGTCGGTATTGCAGCGCCGGGCACCACTTGCTGCCCATGCTTCCCCCTTTCTAACAGTTGATCTGACTCTTTGTCAACATTCAGAAACAATTTTTTTTCTGAACAGAAACAACACTCCCTCTGTCCCTTAAAAAACGCCGTTTTGGGTGTTCATGCTAGTCGTTTGACAGACAACATTTTCATCTTCAAATAAATTTGTTAAAAAACTAGACCTAAAGATCTATCCAATGATATTAATTATGTATTATAAATATTAATATTTTTTATATAAATTTAGTCAAAGATATTTTTCGGAAAGCAAGAACGATATGTTTCAGTTCAATAGTTCATGCATGTCCACTACAGTGGTAGGTTGCTATTTAGTTTTAAGTAATGACATAATGATCTCAGTAGGTTCATGCACTACTTTTTCAGTTACATACAGATCGACACAGAGTAGGAAATATCACCCGTTTCATCATCTGAAATTACCTGAAATAAATTTATGAGATGCCACCAATTCCTTTTACTAACCCATTCTCCTATAGTTTGTTAAATAGGTATTAAGAGGTATATGGTGGATCACATAGTAATATGCCACAGCTGATCAGTTTTTGTTGTGTTGTATAATAAATTTCTTTGTTTATAGAAACTACTACTACAAACTTTGCATTAGGAAACATGGTTTCTTGTGATAGAGTGTTCGATATATAGACTCTATGGGTAGAGTCTGCATTGTGACTGTCCATACGCCTGTTAGAAATGAATCTCATTTTTGTTTCCCGGGAGAGTGACTTTGGAGCCAAATTTACACACAGACCCTGGCCCAACTGCCCATAAGGGAAACCAATCACCAACACGTTGTATCTAGAGAGCCTGATCGGTCAAATTTACACGCAGACCCTGCCCCAACTGCCCATAAGGGAAACCAATCATCAACACGTTGCATCTAGAGAGCCTGATCACCGATCAGGCTCCTTATCGCCAAACATAATACACTTGTATTGCGCTGTCATCTCAAATCACACAAAATGTTCTGACCTCCATGCGAGTACTTCTGCTTGAACCTTCGGAAATCACAATAGAGTGATAAAATCAGATGGTCATAATTTAAATAATTAAGCTTTAGATGCGGGTTGGCCATGGTACACATCGGCATTTTGTGCTAAAAATGAACCGACAGGTTTTAGCCTAAACTATGCACCCATCGTCTGCCGTTACTCCCTTAGTCCCTGTTTATCTTTGAATTGAATTCATTCTGATATTCATAATTTATACACATTAATTAAGGAAATATGGTTGTATATATAATATATTTGTATACTTACTGGGTAGCGTGCCCGTGCGTTGCTATGTGACAGCTAAACTTTTCTATTACAGACATACGGATCACATGATAAAGTAATAATAATGTGAAATTAAATATCAATGTTAAAGTGACATTTTATTTAAAAAAACAAAGTTTGTGTGTGGTAAATATAAAACAAGATAAAATTTGTAAAAAAAAGGTAAAACGACAAAGATATAACCCACTTCATTTCCACCCAAACCCAAACCAAATGAATTTAATTTCCTAACCCATCAAACAATTAATTAACACATATCTCACATGCTAACCAACCAATGTTTAAATATCCGCACACATGAATCGCAAGTTGGCTTGCTTCTTTTTCTGAGTGACAATGTTGATCAAAGAATTGTTCAACAACAAAGTTTCATGGATTGAAGCACATGATTCAGCAACAAAACTACAAGCATCAAAGTACATGATTCAGCGACAAAATTACAGGAATCAAAGAATATGATTTGCTAAAAATATCTCATCACGAAGGAGTGGATATCAACTAGAGAAATGTACAAGTACATGTAACCATACCATACGTTTTAACCTAGATTGCAAAGTGGAGCCAATGTTTTTCCTGTAAGTTTGATGCACACAAAGAAGGGCATTTACACATCATCAACGAAGCCGCATCTCCATTTAATGGATCAAAAGAATTAGGATATAACAGAAGTTGGAAAGAAGACCTGAAATATCACATAGGTTCAAACCTAAGCCTGTTTCAACATTGTACAAAACAGGGATCTCTAAGAGCAACTCCAACAGTTAGAGCATCTCCAAGAGTTTCAACAAGTACTGTGCATGCTACGAGGCAATTGAGCGTAGGAATCAAAGTGGAGCAACTATCCAAGACATGGTTTGTTTTCGTAGCTGCTTCTTTTATTTGTTTTTAAATATTTGGTCCATCTCTGAAGATATAAACATTTAAATTATTTAACTTGTGCAGATTACACAAGCATCTGAGATGTACACCGCAGTAGACGAGGAGAAGAAGTCGTTTACTCTTCTACATTGTTGGAACAAGTTGAAGGGTGAAGACAAGTGGAAGGCAAAGAGGATTGAACTGGCTGAGCAACAGAAACAAGCCGCTAAGAAAAAACAGAAGACTGACAAGGAGTCCACGCCAAGCAATGTAGAAGGCAACAACAATGAAGAAGCACAAGAGATTGCTGCCCTAGGTTATGAAGAACGAAAGAGGCCAATGGGTAAGAAGAAGGCAAAAGAAGCTCTTAGGTGGGGAGGCGGCGACGCTTGCATTGAAGCTTTGGACAAGATGTGGCAGAAGAAGGAGGCTTTTGACAGGGAAAGAGAGAAGGCGAGAGAGGAGAGGTACATGGCTTCAATTGAGGTAGACAAGGCTTCACTTGAGGTAGAGAAGGCTTCGCTTGAGCTTGAGAAGAAGAGATTGTTAAATGAAGGAAAAAAAAAAGCTGAAGCCGACTTGATGAAGGAGGAGAAAGAAATAATGTTGGCGGACACGAGCTCCCTTGACCAGATGCAGCTACAGTGGCTTGAGATAATGAAGAAGAAGATCATTGCACGGCATATGGCAAATTAGTTTAAGTTCATGCGGTGCAATATATTTACCCAAATATTATAGAATTCGATGAACCTTTGCTTCTATTTGTGATTCGGAGAACCTTTATTTTCATTGTTATCTTTGATTTGAGTGTATTTGACTGATAAATGCATCTATCATATTTTAATTGAGTGTATTTGACTGATAAATGCATCTATCATATTTTATTTAAGTGTCTTTCATGTGGTTCCTCATACTGATCGACGTGCATGGTACTGAATTACACAAATATGAAACTAAATTGTTCATTACAATTGATTGAAAAAAGTGAAACTATAGTGTATTACGGATTACACACTTGTAACAAAAGTGTTCAGTACACTTGAATGAAAAACACTAACAATTAAGTGAAAATAATATGTAGAATATAAATCACGACGCTGGTTCCATAGGATATAAATCAGGATGATGGTTCCATAGGTGCTCGATGAGGTCTTCTTTTAACTGGAAATGTGTTTCCTTCTCTCGGATCTTTTTATGCGCTTCAATAAATTCAGCTAGCGTGCGAGTAGGCTTGCCACGAGAAGGTTGCACATTTACACCACCATTTTTGAACCGCTCATCAGGGTCGACAACTCGTTCGTCTTCAACAATCATATTGTGCATGATCACACAAGCCCTCATGATCAAGCAAGTGTCTCTGTATCCCAAATGCGAGCTGGTTCTCGGACAATGGCAAACCTAGACTGCAGAACTCCGAAAGCTCTTTCTACATCCTTTCTCGCTCTTTTTGTGCTCTAGCAAAATATTTCCTCTTGTTGCCTATAGGAAGAGAGATGGACTTAACTAATGTAGCCCATGAAGGGTATATGCCATCGGCAAGATAATAACCCATCTTGTAATCATGACTATTAATGCTATAGTTCACCTCTAGAGCTATACCCTCCGCCAGGTTTGCAAACAATGGAGACCGGTGAAGGACATTGATATCATTATGAGAGCCAGGCATCCCAAAAAATGCATGTCATATCCAAAGGTCGTGAGACGCAACAGCTTCTAAAATAACAGTTGGCTTGTTCACATGCCCCTTGTACTGACCCTACGATTCAACTAGACAATTCTTCCATGCCCAATACATACAATCGATGGACCCTAACATTCCAGTGAAACCTCTTTTCTCATTGAGTGCCAGTAAACGTGCAATGTCAGCCTCATTGGGATGTCTCAGGTATTCCGCTTCAAATATTTCTACAACTGCAGCAACGAACCTACGTAGGCTCTTTAGTGCAGTGCTTTCGCCGATGCAAACATACTCATCTGTAGCATCAGCAGAAACCCCATATGTGAGCATACGAAGAGCGGCAGTGACTTTTTGGAAGCAACTCAATCCAAGTACACCTGCCGCATTCCTTTTTTGCACAAAATAATCATCGTGTGCTTCAACAGCATTCATTATACGTAAAAAAAGGTTCCTACACATTGTGAATCTGAAGGAAAGAAACAAAAATTCAACAACTCGTATAATAATTAAATAAGTACTATGAACCAATTTGAGGTGAAAGAATAACTACCTCCGTCGGAATAAATCTGGACCATACGTCGGATTATCCACCAAGTAATCTTGAACATCCTCCGGTGACCGCCTTCTCTGTCCCGATAAATAACAATATCACCAGGGACCGAGCCACCACGTTTTCGTTTTCTAATCGAAAATGAGCGCACAATTGGAGCAGCTGTGAAGATGAAGTAATCATCCTCGTCTGAACAATCGTCATCCAATTGTCTTCGTGCACGTGATTTGGAAACCCTCATGACGTATGCACGCCTACAAATGACATACGGAGTATGTGCAGCTGAGAACATTAAAGAAAACCAACAAAGCACAGCACGAACGAAACCACATGATGAAGGTATGCGAGATCTGCACGACACGAACCTTGAAGATCGTATGCAGTGCACGCCGGCTGCAAGGATTGTCCGGCGATCTGAAAGTCGTCGATGCCTTCCAGGGCAGCAACGTCTTGGAGCAGGAAACGTGAGGAATTGAGGAAACGTCTGGGACTTGGAGGGGCCTGGCAACGACGCGTCGACGCGGACTGGCGGCGCGTGAAGAAGAAAGACGCGCCAAGAAAAGCGCGCGACCGGACAGCTCGCGGGAAAAAAATCGCGGCCAAAACAGTTGGGTCCACAGTATTGAGAATGCCAAGTTAATTTTACCAAACTCTTGGAGATGACTTTTTTTCCTCTTTCCTATATTATTTTGGGAGTTGGCAAACAACAACATTTACCAAAAAAATTTGCCAAACTCTTGGAGATGTTCTAATTGTACAGATAAGACATGGAGAGAATACATTGCCTGTAAATACAAATAATGAAACATAAAGATCAATCTTACCAAGCATTAGGCTGCATTTCTCGCTCATGACATCCAAATAACAAAATAAACCAGACCTTGCATTCATCCAGAAGTGTTTGGATGGTCGATCATTTTTCTTGAGCTACATTAGTGGAAGCTAAAGAACACGATGATCAAGACAAAAAAAAATCATCTGAACTTCCTAAAAACTCTCACAACAATGAATTAAATTATTGTTCTCTTGGCAAGAGTCATGGCATGAAATCTGAACTCTAATGAAAGTTATGAAATAAATAAGCATACGTAATGGATTTAGAGGAACTTCACATCACTCAAGTAATTATAAGATGCAGTTCAAGCTCCCTTGATGCTCTGATAGTTTCCAATCGGTCTCATCAAGTAGACATTCACACATCTATAGACCCAAATAGTAAGCACATGATTTGTATGCCAAAAAGTACTCTGATCCAAAATACTAAGAAACCGAATGCTAATTAGTTCGAATTCTTAAAAAGAAATGTGCATCTGAGTTGCTGCTACTCAACCGAGAAGGGCATCCTCCAGAGGAACCCTGACATCACATTTCACAAACGGCGAACGGCCTAGCCGTGGAGCCACTCGGAGAACCAAATACGTTCACAGATTGTGAGCACAAGAATTATTATTTTAGCAACCTTTCCTGCAAGGTTGCGACATCACTGATCCTATAGATGTTTATGCAACCCGAGGCACGAAGGCACGGCCCGAAGCATGACATTTTAGCCCGGCACGAGCACGGTGAGCTACGGGCCCAGGCCGGCCTGGCCCGATACACAGGCCGTGCTTGGGCCGATGCTGAAGCACGACGGGCGGCACGGCATGGCCCGGTCCACAAGAATAGGCCCGATGGCGGCCCGATGAATAGAGCAGCATAACAACCTGTTAAGAGCCCATGAAGAGCTGGTGGCCTTTCTTATCCTACCCTACCCATTCCCCAATCCCCTCGGTGCCCACCCTCCGCGCGGCCGGCGGCCGCCAGAGCACATAGCCGCAGCTGCCAGCTTGCCGCTGCCGCTGCCGCACACGCACCTCGCCTCCCCGATTCTTCCCGTCCCCGCATCGCACACCGGTAGGCGGTAGCCGGCCAGCCGCACACGCACGGCGCACCGCGCCTCCCAGTCCATGCCGCGACCGCGCGAGCGTGAGCCCTTCTCGGCGTCCGGCGTCTGCGCAACCACGGCTCGTGCGGCACTGCGGGCTCCTCTCATTCGCTCCTCGCCGGATCTGGAGCTCGGCTCCCTGCTCCTTCCCTTCTCTCTTCCCTGTTGATCACTCTACGCGGCGGCGGCATGCACTACTGCGAGGCACTTGCTGGAGACACGGGCCTTGGGCCGGCCCGGCCTGCCAATGGCGCTGTGCTTTTCGTGCTGGCCCGGCCTAAAAATCGGCTCGCCGTGCCGTGCTTGGGCTGAGGTCGAGGCACGTGGGCCTCTTTGGCCCGGCCCGGTAGGCACGCGTGCCGTGCCGTGCCGTGCCGGCCCGATGACCATCAGGCCATGCCTGGCACAGGCCCATGCCGGGCCGTGTCGGCCCGGCCCGTTGGCCATCTATACCTGATCGTGTTTGCAGTTTGCACTCACTTATGCTCAGCACTGCCTAGTCAATTCAGCTTTCTATTATGTGAGTAGTGCATCTGCCAATGGATATATTTTTATAAGTTATAAACCTTATTCAGCCTGTTTTTTTGCTGAAAATAAGCGCTGATTTCGGCTCGTGCTGATTTGTTGTGAGAGAAAAATACTGTTTCGTGGCTGAAAATAAGCGCTGATTGATAAAAAAACAAGCTGATTTACATTATCCATATAACCAATATCTTTATATCATCATGGTCTACTTTGTTATATGCAAAACTAATTCATTTATATGATTCAGACATCCACTTCTATCAGAATTTGTTCCATGCCGGATACAAAGTACATTAGGCAAAGATGGACTACTGAAATCAACGCAGAAAATGCAGTATTATTATTACAGATTATAACAGAAGTAAAGGGCATGCAACCAAAGACTGGTATGTGTTAGAACAGAAGTAAAGGTCATGAAAATGTAAGCTTCATTGTTTTCTAGCCCTGCCGCGTCTGCCACCACATCAAGCGAAGCATACTGGAATCCAACAAAACCAAATACAGAAGCTCTCTTGAACTCCTGCATCAAGCACAAAACTGTTAGCTATCCTCACATCATGAAGTTATGTTCTGCTTCTGTATTGAATTGACCAAACATTTTTTTTTTTAATATAACAATCGATTCATTAAGTAGCACAACCAATTATAGAGACCAAGCGTCACAAGATGGCAGAATCTCAGATAACTGCGGCAGCGAATTAGGAGGCGCCTACACTTTTCAAATACACAACTATGGTGTGTCAAACAGCCTCAGGCCTCAGGCTCAGAAACAGCAATTCATCTCAAAAACGCCTGCAATGTGCCATATATGGCTCAAACAAGCAAAAATTCCCAATTCCAGTCAATGCCCAAACTTCAGATGCACCATAATCTTAAAGGCAAGGCAAACATGGGTGTTATTTCGGCAACATAGAAATGTCCTTATTAATCGGAAGTAAGACAGGCATATGAGATTGTTAATGGTAGATCTGCTAATCTAATCACCAACCCACATCCAGGAAAGCACACCATTTTCATCTCCAAATCAACAATGCAGAGTAGAAATAGGTCTAGCAATCCCCACCTCTAATCAATAAACCTGAGCTGGGACAAACGGCAGGAAAGAGTGAGTGGGTGCAGGAAGAGGATACGGGTCATACCTCTCTAGCTAGGTGAAGGCCGGCGGCGGGGGAAAAGCGGCGGTACAAAGGCGAGTGCCGGCAACCATGGAGCGACAACGCGATTGAATCCTCGGTCGACGCTGCTCTCCAGTCCATGTCGTCGAGGAGACAGCGAGCGGACAAGGGTTTGCCGTGGATAGTGGAGTCAGCGAGGTCGGCCTTTCCTCCGCCTCGGCCACGCTCGTACCAAGCCGGCGCAAGCCGCTCCTCGCCTCTACCTCTGCCGCGCAGATGTGCCGGCGCCGCCGTGCGTGGTCATGCCAACTGTATATTCCAAACTCTAAATTGATGGCCAATGCAATATGATGGCCATATCGAAATAGAACGATGGACCATGAAATTTCATAATTTTGTTCATTTGCTGTACACCGTGCCCTTACTCCATTATAGAATCATATTATGCTAAGTATATGTAAAATCCAATAAATAGTAGAACCATGGCATCAGCGTAGCTGATCAAAACATTAGAATTTAGAGCATACATAGACGACAGCACAGCCGTAGCAACAGGAAACTTAATTGAAGGGAAGAGCTCTTGCCATTTTGTTAAAAAAAAGTTTATGCAAAATGAATGATCTAGACTGGTTGTCAAGAGTAGAAAGAATGATCTAATTTAGCACTTCCTACTTCTATCTACCACTTCTTGACGTAAAATAAACATGTTTTGACCCTCTGTAAAAACTGAAGATGAGAAATCACAATCATCCATGAACAAGCATATTTTCTGTTGATGAATAGTACCTACAAATAATAATTTCTCCAACGGCCAACAGAAACACACTACCAGACAGAAGCACACTACCAAAAAATAATAAAATTATTTTTGAAGTTACACACTACACACCATTAATTACAATTTACAGTTAGAGACTTTTAAACAAGCTGAAGATGGCTGACCAAAACAGCAAAATCTGAAGAATTGAATTGCATTGTTACAGAAATTAAAAAGAAAAGTGCTTACCTGCTAGGCTCCTGCCAGTTAGGAGTTTGCCTCTGCAGTGCTGCCGGGTACTGGTGTCGTGCTTGCTGCAGCTGGCTACGGCCTGTGGTGGTTGCCTGCTGATTATTTGGCTTGGCCGCTGCGCAACATGCACCCTCCGCGCTGCCTCCTTTGAGTTGTCTTGAATATAAAATGATATTCTAAAAAGTTAAGTTTACCCCATTATTTCTCAGGATCCAAATGACTCCTCTTGTTCATTACAGATAATTTAAAGCCAAATAGACACAGTTTAAAGGTTAAGAGGACATCCTCCTAACCAACATCCAGTCACAAACATGCTTTTTAACATTGTTGACCACATAGTGAGTGTTGAGCCATGCATCCTAACTGTTGACCACGTAATTGTTTTGAATGCAAACCTGTCGGCAAGACTGAGGTATAGTCTCTGCACTACCAAAATGCCACTGCTACTACTGCCAAACTGCAGTTAACTGCTGACAATGAATGAAGCACTCGGGCTGCAGCTACTTCTGCCCAAACCAAGCCACAGCTAGACAAGATAGAGACCTGAACTTCTGCGTCACGAATAAACTTCAACTGAATCACGATGGCACTGAAATACTTCAACTGAAACTAAATAATACTGGTAAATAAAATAAGAAATGCACCTAGCTGAATTACAGAAGATCTACGCCAAACAAGGAAAACTAAGGAATCAATTAAAACTTATACAATGGCACTGAAATACTTAAACTGAAAGTACAAAATACTGAACTAATAACATGAGTAAACCTGAAACTAAAGTATACAACTTCTGATACCTTCGTCGCTGCTCCATCTCAATCCGCCGGCAAGCCACAGGTTGTAAATTTTAGCAAGTTTGAGATGCAAGTTAACGTGAGAAACTGAAACTGCTAGCTATCTTAAGCGCACGGTATGAATGGGTGTGCTAAATAAGTGAGCCAGCAGAACCCGCATCTTGCCGGCTGCCTTGTGCGGTCGTTGCGGGCTCCTCGCGTCAGCCCGCGATGCGTTTGCGGGTTGTGCGGACGTAGGGCGGGTTAGCCGCCGCCGCCCCACCTGCGTCTTTACCACCCAAGCACGCATTCCCGGATCCCATGCGTACAATGTCATGGAGAGACGACTGCAGGTGGATCGATCGAGCGGAGTGAGGCGGATCAGGCTCAGGCGTACCGATGCCGTGGAGAGGAGCCTGCAGGCGGCGGCCTTGGCCCTGGAGATGCCGTGGAGAGGAGCCTGCAGGTGACGGCGGCGCTTCGGGCTTCGGCGGCGCGTGCATCGTTCCGGCGTCGATCTAGCCTTGGCCCTGGAGAGACTCCACGAGACGTCGCAGGCACGTGACGGCGTCGATCCGGCCGGCGGCGCGCGCGTCGATTCGTCGTCGTTTGCTTGAGGGCGTCGATCCACTGCTTGAGGTCGTGTGCTAGAAGCCGATCCGGCGTCGTGTGCTTGAGAGATCGCGTTGGATCGGGTGGATGTATTGCTTGAGGCTATGTTCGGTTTACAGGGTTTCAATCCCTTTGGGGATCTTATCCAGGGAGGGAATTAGTGGATCCCTCCCATGTCGGTTGCAAATGAAAAGGCGTAGCAATGCAGTTCCTCATTCCCTTTTCATTTGCCCCTGCCCAACTGCCCAAGTAAGAATAGGAGAAGACGAGCCTCCGCCAAGTTGGGATCCAGTGTCTGACCCTTGGGAACTTGTACCTGAATCAAGTAAAGCAAAAGGTAAATGGATGCTTCTTGCAATGCAATGATTATTAAATGTTGATGCTTTTTGCAATATTTGATGCCATTTTTATTCATTCAGTGTGATACTGATCTGAGGCCATTTTTATATAGCAGTATCCAAGCTTATATTTATTTATGGCCTTTTAGTTGTTTATATTCTTGAACCGATACTCTTCCAGCAGGTGCAGTTCTTAGTGCAGAAGTAATTTGTATAGCTTAGACCTTCACCTCCAAGTTTATTGCATCATAGGAGATTCAGGGGTACATGTGCGTCTAAGCGTGTAAAGTTCGTTTCAGAATTTGCGTTTCATATTTTAAAAGTAGCAGACGAAACATCTATGAAGTTCAGAAAATGCAGAAGCTCATCCTGAATTTCATCATGCTGCGAATAGCATAGTTGGAAACGCAGAAGCTCATCCTGAATTTCAGCATGCTATAATAATGAGAAATAGTTTTAGTTTCAGTTTTTGTTATTTACCTCTGTTAATCTTTGACTTTGTACACAAATGAAGCTGCACTGGTGAGGCAGTGATTTTAGTTCCATGAATTTATTTGAACAAATTTTTGCCAGCTATGATGGCTGAGATGGGTGGGCATGAAGTGCATGTGGTCAATGTACAGGCTGGGCCTGCAGCTTATTCGTTTCAGCAATCAGTCGCTTATTTTCAGCCACAGAACAGTATTTTTCTCTCACACCAAATCAGCACCAACCCAAATCAGCGCTTATTTTCAGCCCAAACGAACAGGCTGCTGGTCAAGTTCATAACAAGCAAAATATGTTAGTTTGAGATGTGTTCTGTTCAGTTACGTATTGAGAAGAAAGAGCATTACAATAGATTCAGCTGCCTTCTTTTCACTCTATTAAACTTCTATAATATCAATGTTCATATATTTTGCATAAGTATGCCACAATAATTATATCTGTGAATGTTGCTCACTTGCTTGGAAATGTATTTCTGGTTCTTGATATGTGTAAGGAATGCCTAGTGCACATCACTTCTGTTCTAATTTGAATTTTTTGTTGCAAAACAGGTTGTCAAATCTGGTGTCAAAAAGAACATGAACAAAAGGATTAGGCCTGTGTTTTGTCAAGGGGGCTATTGGTGCTCATGGTCCAGCGGTAGAGAGAGAGAGAGAGAGAGAGAGAGAGAGAGTGCATACAACGCCACAGCAGTTTCATTTTTACTTTTCATGTAATGCACAACGGCCTCCGAGCTCAGCACAAGGGATTAAGGCTCTGTTCGGTGAAGCTGAAAAGCGCTGAAAGTACTGTAGAAGTGCTGATTTATTGTGAGAGGAAAGTACTGTAGAAGTGCTGAAAAATAAGCGCTTTTAAGCGCTTTTCAGCTCCAGCCGAACGGAGCCTAACCGAACATGTATTGAAAGACAGGGATTAAAACCAGAAAGGGATTAAAACCCCAATGGGGATTAAGTGACATGGGAGGGATCCACTAATTCCCTCCCTGGATAAGATCCCCACAGGGATTGAAACCCTGTAAACCGAACATAGCCTCAGGTGGTTTTGCGGAAGAGGGAGGAGGGATCGCAGGGAATCGGGTGGGCGCGGTGCTTGCGTGATTGAAGGTTTCGGTGGTCGCGTGATTGAAGATTTCTAGTGCCCGTGCAAATTGCTTTCCTTTTTCTCACACGAGCGGGCGGGCGGATGGGAGGGCGCGGTGTCGCAAGGAGAGAGGCAGACCGAAAACCAAAACAGATGTCGCACCAAAAATATGTCTTCTCTTTGGTCTTATTAGTTGTAGAGAAGAGATTGTTAGCAATACAAGAGAAAACATTTCTTGTGTAGAGAAAAGAGTTGAAAAGTACGCTATAAGTTGAAAATTAGAAATATTGCATGATAATCTATAAAATATATTTCTATTTTTCACATATAAATTCAAGATAGACTTAATTGTGAGCTTGAGAACGTGTTAGAATGTCAAATTCTAAGCCAAATGGTCTAAACTATTAACTGAATTTCAATTCCTCCAAAATGTCAATCTCCAACTGTTTGTTTGAAAATCTGGCTTGTTTTTTTTCTTTCTCTTTTACTAAACACGATACACGTGTATTCATACATATACATGCATCTATAAATGCAATACACATTATCCTAATAACTAGGGATGCAAACGATACGAATATTATCTGACCGTATTCGAGAACGAATTCGTTTAGTGTAGTTCAGATCCATCCGCATTTGAGTGTAGATATTCGACTTTTGATATCACATTTGTATCCGAATACTCAAATTGTATATTTATGATGTCGACATCGAAACATATCCTATCCGACATAATTGACACTATCTGTATTCGAATATGAATCAAAGAGAAATACGAAAACAAATACAATATAGGTGACATCTGTCCGTATCCGATCCGTTTGCATCCCTACCTATAACCACTAACCACTAGTGAGAAATAAATTGTGCCATCATTCATGAGTGGCCTATTTTTTTAATCAGATGGATATCATTTATGGTTTGGTTTATGACTTGATCTTAATATTTAACTCCTGACGCTTAGGTGCTTCGCCTTTTTTTGAAAAATTAAGTGCAAAAGCAATACACGGTTCCAATCAGGCGAGGAGATGAACAACCAAAACTGAAAACTAGAATCCCCCTCATAAAAACTTGGAGAGGTTGAGGGTCCTTTACATTTAGATATCTTAGCGGGAGCTCTCCTGAATGTATGTTTTATTAGGTTTGATTGGTAGATAGCCAAATTTTGATTGCCAAAACGTGGAAAAGCTAACTTTTCGGCCTCTATTTGGTTGGTTTTCAAAATTTGCCTACATCTTACGTTTAGCTGGACAAATATGTGCTATATGTGGCAAATATTTTTGCACGGTTCCTATCTATCATACGTCTGTTTTTTTTAATCTGTTCAGACGATGTCGCGCCAAGACTTTTGCGTTCCGTTGTGCTAGAAAAACTGGTGCAGGATCGTAACGACGGTCGGCACATAGACGCTGCTGCAGGACGCTGCTGCAGCACGCATGCACCTACAAATTGGTGAAGCTAACGTGTGATAGGGTATGCACGAGGCACGAGCCGAATGATTAACGTGCTGGCTAGTATTGCTTATGATTTGTTAATTGTCTTTTGTGTAAAAATATATCAAATTTTTATCTTTGTCCAACTATAAAAAAATTGTTAATTATATTTGTGTTATATTATATCATTTTTTTCTTGTCTAGCTATAGAAATATTCGTAAACTATTAAATTGTCTTTGTGCAAACACATATTGGATGTTGTCAGATTTATTATTTCATCCAAAAATTACAGATTATGCTTATGAAAATTGCAATAAACTAAGCCTGTAATTTTAACATAAGACATATGTCATAACTGTCACCTGGAATGGAACTAAATTTCAGGCGCCTGAATTTTAGTGACTCTTATATTTCTGTCCACCTTTTAATAACTTTTGGTTGATATAAGTTAGGCCCTGTTTACTTCACAAATAATTTTCTCTTTCCCTATCACATCGATTATACTTTCCGTCTGCATGAGGGTTTAGGGTTTGATATAAGTTAGGCCCTGTTTACTTCATAAACAATTTTCTCTTTCCCCATCACATCGATTGTATTTTCCGTCTATATGAAGCACTAAATAAAGTAGCAGCTGTTGCATGTTTGTACTTTTAGCCTGACCATTTCGAGATGAATCTTTTGAGTTCAATTGGACCATAATTAGATACTTACTAGAAAAGATTCCGTACATGCTAGAGTGACTTTTCAACCCAAATTTCACCAAGTAAACAAGGCCTTATTGGCTTGGCAACTTTTAGAAGCCCACCCGACCCTATGGTTTTTTTTTTTTTTAAAAAAAAGGAGCAGGCCCTACCCCTATAGAGGTGGGCTCCCATATTTTTGTTACGAGTCTGAATAGGGAGATCTGGTCCGAATGAGGCCAATGCTCGTCCGCAAGCGAGCGAGGCCACGCGGCCTGTGTGAACGACAATGAAGAACGCTCGCCGCTCGCGGCCGAAAGCGACGCGCACACCCACCGCAAAAACGCCCAAAAGCCACCCGAAGTCGCCACCGCACCAGACTCTTTCTGGCTGCCGTCGCTTTCCTGCGCTGCGCTTGCCACTCCCACCACTCCACTCCCCGCCTCCCCGTCCCCTCCCGGCCGCCCTCCTGCTCTAAGCCCAAAGCTCCCGTCCCGAGGGCTTCAGGCCTGTTGGCCCCTGGCTCCTCGTCCGCTTCCCGGGCCGCCGCTTTTAGGTGCGACTTCCGCATCTTGTCCTGACGGGGATCGCTCGCTGGTTGGTTTCTTTCTTCCTCCAGAGATCGCATCTCTGGTCCGTCCGCGGGATCCGATGAGAATGCGGGGGCACTCTCGCAGTCCGAGCTCGTAGTCGTAACAGGCATGGCTGAAGCGGCCGCTTCTTCGTCTTCGTCCGCCGGATCCTTCGCACCGCGCCGCCTTTTCAGGCATGGCGCCGCCGCCGTCGTCAGGGACTCGCTCCCGTACAGTGGCCTCGCCGCACCCCCTCCGCCGCCTCTGCCGCCGGTGCAGGTGCAGGCTGCGGCTTCCGCCGCCGGCGGCGGCGGCGGCGGAGGAGGAGGAGGAGGAGGAGGAGGAGGGGGAGGGGGGAAGATTAGCCCCTTGGTGCTTTTCACCATCGTGATTCTCGCGGTGGTGGTGTTCATCTGCGGCCTGCTCCACCTTCTAGTGCGCATCCTCAAGAAGAAGCAGCGCCGCCGCCGCGTCGGCGGCGGCCGATGGGGCACGGCGTCGTCGTCGGCGGCGGCGGCGCGGGGGTTTGGGCCTGGAGGCGGGGAGGCAGGCGGGGCGGCGGACGTGGCGTTGCAGCGGCAGCTGCAGCAGCTGTTCCACCTCCACGACTCCGGGCTGGACCAGGCCTTCATCGACGCGCTGCCGGTCTTCGCCTACCGGGAGATCGTCGTGGGCGGCGGCGGCGGCGGCGGGGACAAGGAGCCGTTCGACTGCGCGGTGTGCCTGTGCGAGTTCGACGCCGAGGACCGGCTCCGGCTGCTGCCGCTGTGCGGCCACGCCTTCCACCTCGGCTGCATCGACACGTGGCTGCTCTCCAACTCCACCTGCCCGCTCTGCCGCGGGGTGCTCTTCGTCCCGGGGCTCATGGGCGACGACGACAACCCCATGTTCGATTTCGAGGAGAGGCTGGAGGAAGGGCGGTTGTCCGAGGACCGCGACGACGGGTTTGGATTGCCTGGGCTCAAGGCTTCAGGGTTGGCGCAGACACCCGTGGCTGAGAAGAAGGTATTCCCTGTGAGGTTGGGGAAGTTCAAGAATGTCGGAACCCAGGGTCCGGTGGAAGGTGGCAATGCCAATGCCAATGCCAGTGTGTTGAGTAGGGATCAAGGGGAGAGTAGCAGTAGCAGCTTGGATGGAAGGAGATGCTTCTCCATGGGCACCTATCAGTATGTTCTTGGCACTTCTGAGCTCCGGGTAGCTCTCCAGCCTGGCAGGATTAGAAATGGCGCTGCTGGTGCCATGAGGGAAAGACCTCCTGGTTTAAGTTCGATCAATGCTGATATTATGGAGGGGAAGAAGATCTGTGCACGCAACAAAGGGGAGAGTTTCTCTGTGTCGAAAATTTGGCAATGGTCTAATATTAAGGGCAAGCTACCTTCTGGTTCAGATGAATGTTCGGATGCCGGGAGCCTTCCATGGATGAAGAGAGGAGGTGCTGCGGATGCATCAAACTCATGACTCTGTACTAGTGTAATGTGATAGTAGCCTCTCTTTAGTTAGTGTTGCTCACCTAAGTTCTTCTTATCTTATTTTCATGTGCTGATTTTGATTGGAGTGCCAACCTTATTGGGGTCTTAACTTGTGGTAATCTTGCCCATGTAGATTGTGATGACTTAGAATGATCTGATTCTGTCTAGTCTGCCTAATATTTTGTGCCCTCCATACAAAATTATAGGTCATTGTGGCTATGCACCTAGATACGCTGTCTAGATCAGAGTATAGTTGACATTGACCTGTGACTTCACTCCATTCATTTGACAAATATGCATGGGAAAACATATACTGCTATTATGAGTTACTATTAGATGTATTGTATCATAGCATAATTTAACTGTTCATGCACTAGGAGAAGTAATTGGCTTCTCTAAGCCCCTGTTTTTTCTTTTTCTTTCTTTTCTCTTCTGGCATTCTAGTCATATTTTCCAATACTTAGATGGAAGTGCATCATATTCCCAATCAAAGTGCCTATCAACTGTTAAACAATTCTTACAGCATCGTAATCTTAAGGTGGTGTTTTTTTTAAAACTCAAAATGAATTAAGGTAACACATTCACTTCAGTTTCCTTAAAAATGATATGCCTTTTGGCCTTTATGATTGTGAGTGAGTGTCAGATCCTCTAGTTCAGATATTATTGCCTGCTAGTAGTACGTGGTCCTGAATTCATGTATACTCCCTCCATATTGGTAAAAAATGACGTTTTAGAAAAGGTTTTGGTTAAACATTGGGAATATAAATCATGAGTAACTTTTAAATGGTTAAGTTTGAAAATATGAAAACTATATAAATAGATTTGTCTTCAAATATATTTTCATAAAAGTATACATATATCACTTTTCAATAAATATTTTTATAGAAATATGAAGTCAAAGTCATGCGTTGAAGACCGTGCTGTTATTCTAAACGTCATCTTTTACCAATACGGAGGGAGTATTTGTGAGTATTAAAGAGTGTTTTGACTCGTAAGCAGATCAACATCCAGTATTTCATCTTGTTTTTAGCTTTATGTTGAGTTAGAAAAAACATAAAGTTTGAATTAGGGTATTATAAAAATATATGTATATATGTATTCATGATATTCCCACTTCGTCCTTTTTTGAGGGGTGACAAGCAGTTGAACACTGCCATTATATGCACCAGAAATTATAATGATTTAAGCGTGCATTCTCAGACTAAACATGTCTTTTGCTTTTAGTCTGTCAGCCATCTGCTACCTTTCTCAACGTGTTTTCCTTTGAGACTACTTTGTGAAGTTTACAACCTCCCTTTCAAGAATCTCTTTGCTCAAAATAATGGAAAAGGTTAGGGTGAGCTGAAATAAATCCCTAGGCAGCCAGAAGCTAAAAATGCTCGAAGTATAGATGTACTATCAACATTTAGTATTTCTTCATGTTATTACTAGATAGCATACCTGTGCGTTGCTACGGGATAACTAAACTTTATATTTATAACACATAGATCACATGATAAGATAATAATACCGTAAAATTAAATACCGACGTTTTAGTGACTATGTTAATTTCAGGAAAACGATAAGCGTGGTATCACAGGCTTACCAACTCTACTATATAGACTTTTCCGTAAGTTACAACAGAAGCAAATAATACCCTGATATGTGAGATTAACTTTTATAGATTCAAGTAGCCCATATGAAAACAGCCACATTAAGAAACATGCAATATATATCGTGGTATTATGTTTTGCCGTTGCAGCGGCATTTACCAAGAATATAAAAAAGCAACCATATATTATACGAAGTTGCCTAACCTATGGTTACATGACAAAAATTTGTCAAAAACAAAACAGCTACTTTTAGGCCTATTCAATTGCTCGGACAAAACATATTGCCTAAATTTACACACTACCAAGAAGCATTCACCTACTATTGTTTTGTACACCTTACCTGACTTCCCATAATCCAACTCCAACAGTCGGTAGCTACTGATATGGCGTTGAAGGTCTTGCTGCAGAACAAATCAATACATGTGTATACACCTACTATTGTTTGCACTTGCTTCTTGAGTTTAAGGACAATGCAGTTGTCAGACAATAAACAGCTGTTGATTTTTATTTTATTAACTGTTTTCTCATGTATTGTTCTCCTGTTAGTGAGCAGGATTTTTTTTAGTTCACTAAATAATGTTTTTCAGTTGAAACCTTGCATATTCACACAACACATGTGTTTTTAACAAGACTGAATAACTGATCTTTTAATAAAACAACTAATGATACAAGTGATGGCAATGTGCAAATTTGTCTTGGTTGCCGGTCTTACTACTAATCAAAAGTCCTGAAACTCTGAAGGAAACATCTGAGAATCCCTGCACATGTATCTTTTGGAACTTGTCTTCATTGAGAGATTGCAGGTACTGATGTCACCCACCCAGTTCTGCAGTCCATTGCAGTCTAGATCACCACTACCTCAAAACATTATTTTGTGTAGATTTTTCCCCCTTAATAAAACAAAACCATGTGCAAAAATGATATTTTCCAACAATAATTGAATCGTTACCTTGCAACAACCTAGCTACATGCCAGGCTGCTCAGAATACTTTATTTTCAGGCAGATATGAAGTTCTAAACACATACAGGTAGGAATTTGGAGCAGCCTGGCTGAAGTATAGTGAGCTACAAATATGTATTTTTCACCCCATGTGCATACACAAACGAATATATGTGATATTGTCTTACCCAACAATTCAAGGGATGCTTAATTCAAATTTTAAACAACTGCTCAGAAAATTATTTCAATGATCTCTTTCATGTTGCTACAAATCAGTCATGCCCAGTCCAATTTAAATCATGCCCTATGCAAAGACGTAATTTCCCATCTGTGAAACTCAAGGCCAGCCTGGTGACAAAATACTAAATTTGGTGCAAAGGTGACTTCTATATGCTGTGAACATCACATTCAAATTAAAAAAACATCACATTCAAATTAAAGGATTGGTATCTGTAATACCTCTGGTATTACTGCATAATTAAACTGCCATGTCATCATGTTTAATTTTATCACTTGCATATGATTGTGCTTAGGGTGCTAGAGTGATTTGATTTCACTGATTTTGTATTTAGACCCTTAACTAAAAATCAAATATTAAGCTAAAATAAGAGATTAAATTAAGCCCTAGAATTGACCTCAAACCCTAATTCAAAAACTATGATGAATCGCATGGAAGTGTCTTACTGAAAGTTGTAGATATTTTAAAATGGAACAACTTTTATTTTTGGAGATTTTGAAGTTATGTTCTAGAAATTCAAATTAAACTCGAATTACTATGTTTAAATTTAAATTTGAAACCTCAATTTCAAAAATATTAGGAATTTGGCAAAACTTCCTGAATAAGAGTTGTAGAGCTCACTGATTAGAACAACTTCTATTTTTAGCATTTCTCAAGTTGTTGAGAAAAATTAAAAGTAATTTTAGAATTTCAATTTTGAAATTCAAAACCCTTTTTACCCCCTTTTGAATATCTTCAAATCTGGGCCGAATCTGAATATGGCTCAAAAAGAAAAATTGTTCTATAAGAAATTTGCCATAACTTTTGTTCTTGGAGTTTTGCCAGATTCAATTTGGGTAGGGAATAATTGGGAACCATAGGGTTTGACTTTTGGCCCTGGCTACTGTTCCGGACCCCCACCACCCGCCTGCATGGGGCAAGCGCGCGTGAGCGCGTACGCCGCGCCGCGCGCCGGCACCGTCCGGCCGACCGGGGCCCGGACACCGCCGCGTGGTGGTCGAAGGGGGAGCCCGGTACCCGCACGAGCTTATCCCCTCCTCCCATGTCCGTTTAAAAACGACGAGCACCCCTCATCTCTCTACTCTTCCCTCCGCGGTTGCCGGTGACCCCTTGCCGTCCACGGTCGAATTAGCCATTCCCAAGCCACCCCGGTCAAATTCATTGTGCAGCTAGCTAGCAAGCTCCCGTGCGCACCGATTGCCGCACCCCGTGAGAGTTGTAGTGGTCCGTGTGCATCCGAACGCGGTCGTCGTTCCCTGAGCCGGCGGGAGCGCCGCCGCTCGTCGGGTCGTCGAGGCTAGCCCTCTGGGATGAGGTCCCTTCCTTTCCCAGTGCATCTCGAACTTATGGCACTCCACTGGTGCTCATGCGCTTGTTGGTTTGTCGTCTGGTCGTCCAGGGTCGTCGGAACGGGAGCCTCGCCGCCGGAGCACTCTGCCATATCCACCGCCACCGTCACGCTCGTCATCACGCCCTCGCCTCTGCATCGCTTTGAGCCAAGCCGCCACACCCAACCAAGCCGTGGTGAGCTCCTTGACCGATTGCGTCCCCAATTTCTAACTCTACCGCCTCGTACTCGCCGGCGTGTGGCACGCCGACGCAGTCGAGCCGCCGCGGTCGTGGCGGAGAGCTCTCCCAACCTTGAACCACCGTGCCTAGTAGCTCGGTAGATGCGTTAGAGCCTCTGGGTCGCGTCGGTGACGTTGGTTGGGCGTCTGGGTTCGCCGGCGTCGAGCTGTGCCCGGTCAATCCCCGGCGGGGCGACGGTCAGCGCTGTGAAGTCGGGGAAGGGCTTCAGGTTAGAAGGAAACATAGTCCAAGGGGGTTTTTGCAAGGGCAGTGACTCATGAGAATAGTGAGTGTAGGATTGCGGGTTAAGGTGCTAGAAAGTCAGGGGGTTTTCTGCAATTGCGCCAGAGGCGCAGTGTGGGCAGGCCGGCTGGGCCTGTTCGCCTCTCTGTTGGGCCGACCTAGGCCAAAATGGTTTTTTTTCTAGTATTTTTAGTAGGTGTTTTCCATTATTTTTTTAGGGAATAGTAATGTCTTTTGTCCTTTTCGTATTAATTAATTTACTGCTCCAAAAATTATGGAAAATTTTTTGTGTGATCTCTGATGTGAGTAGGATTTAATAAAAATATTAAATGGATGTTTTGAGCACATTATGTTAAAAAATCATTAAATTAATTAAAAAGGGCACCTTTGAGCAATTTTAATTAATTACCTGTTGATCCAAAAATCATGAAATTTTATGTGGCTATGTTTTAGATGCAGGGCTAACTTTTGGTGAAGTTTGGCATTAAATGGAAAAAGTTTGAATAAGTATTAATTGTATGCTTGAGTAATTGATTAATAAAATAAATAGGAAACTTTGGTGATTAGGGTTTGGTGTGAATTTCGGATTGATTGTGGTTCTAGGTCAAACACCCTTATGACCTAGGGCACCTTAGTCTAGTATGGTTGTGACTAGGTGATGAAGTACAATTATGCTTGAATTAGGTATTATTTATTCTGGGATTTTGCATTTATCATTTCATGTTGCATCGTATTGAAACATTAATCATTGCATGCGTATAGTGACCGAGGAACCGGAGGTAAAAGTGAAGGCAGTCATTGAGGAGATTGTTCCCGAGGTCGTTCTGGATTTTGACATCTGTGGTACTGGTCCGGATCCGACACTTCACGCAATCCAAGGCAAGCCCCGGTGCATTCAGCCCTTCCTTGTGTTTTAAAAATTCTATCACCTAGCGTTAAATAATTGCATTAGGTTAATAGGAGTTGATTGTCACCTACTTGCTGCATGACCTGCCTTGATATATAACCCCGAAACATGTTTTAAAATGAAAATGTTTGAAAATGCTTAGCTCTGCTCTTTAAAGTTAGTTTTGCATAAAATGCTTTTTTCTGAGCTATGATGATATACTAGAGATGAATATGAATTTGCAACCGTGCGGGTGACTTACACTTGGGTTGGAGTCCCAATGTATTGTCATCGACGGATTGAAAACCATTCGGTTGGCTTTGCACTTTGGGTTAGAGTCCCGATGCATTGCCGCCGCCGGAAAAATAAAAATGAAAAAGGAAATCCGTTCGGATGGATGTGCACATGTGGCGGCGTTCCCATGTCTTGTCACGGACGGGCACGGATTTGGAATCGTTCGGCTACTTTGTACTTGGGTTAGAGTCCCAATGCATGGTAACCAACGAAAAACTGTTTTAGGGACCGTTCGTTGTCGGCCTGCTGGATCGAGACTTTGTAACTAGCCACATACTGCGGGAAGCCTCTGACTCCGGTGGCTCTACTGCTGGAACCGACAACCACGCACTGGGAGTGGAGAGATGGCGAGAGTAGCGTGTACCCTCGTGGCCGGCGTGCCTAGAGACTAGAGGAGTATTGTGCTCTCGGGTGGCGCAGGACCGGTTCCGGGGTATGAAAAGCCGTGGTAAACGGAGTTGGCATATGCAAGCTTAAGTGCTACATATGCAGTGTGGATAGGGATCCCCAGCTGGGTACTTTCTGGATTTGAATCGACGTTGCTCCTCGGTTAATGGAGACTTGATCCACTGACTTACACCGAAAAGTGGTTCGGAACTAGGTGATTTCGAGAATGATTAAGCAATTGAAAGAATGTGACATACGAGAAGGAATATTGGAACTATGGTTATGATTAAAATAATAATGAGATGAAATATTGAAATAGGATAGTCATGCTTTTCCGCAAAACTCTTGAACTCTTGCTATAGCCTTACCTTGACTCCCCTCAACCTGCATTCCTGAGTCTAATCTTACACCTTTCGTCGGGTAAGTCTTGCGGAGTACCCCAGTACTCAGGGTTTGTTAACCCCTGTTGCAGGAAGTCAGCAGCCGGAGGTCTATCTTGCTCCCTGCTGCGTGATGCTCGTTGTGAAGGAAGCGATGATGAGTGATGTTGGACCCTTGGGCAGGGTTCGTATTATTATGTGTATCTGCTACCCTGGTGCTACTTCTATTTAGGTCTAGATTGTAATAACTGTACTTGAATTTATATTTGAACATCTGGTTTGTAACCTATGTACTATGAAGTCTTCCGCACCTTTACTCTGATGTATTTTATTATGAAATGTTGTAACCCTGTAATGGCTTCGCAATGGGATCCTGTCGGAGAATAAGGGCGCTTATGTAGCCCGGCAGGGCTGCATAGATCATCTGGGATGCGGGCCCGGCTGTCAGAGGTCATTAGTGACAATGACAGGTGCCTATGGGCCACGTGATTTAGACGGTTCTGTCACAGTATCTAGTAATAGTATAATAGATTTAAATTTAAAATTATTTTCCATTGCAATTGCAACGCATGGCCCGTGCGTCGGGCATGACCCTAGTAGAAGGCAAAAGAATAATTTGCCAAAGTGTATGTTGTGGTGTGCTAAGTCGGTTGTAAGTTTGCAAATAGCGAAGAACACTTTTCTAAATGAAGTTGACTATTGTTTATTTATATCAAACAAAACGTAAGGGCTTAAGAGGCTTGACCCAAAGGGTGATTGCGGCAGGACTCACCTGGATCGACTGAAGCTTAGGTTACAGGTCTTGAACGATTTCAATGCCAGATGAATAAACTTTTCACGCTCCTGCAGAATTGGGGACAAGTAAGTTCCTTTGAGATAATACTTGAATTATCTTGTAGCTATGAGATCCACAAAAAACAAAAGAAGGTGCATACTTGAATTACCTTATAGCAAAAACTGTTGGTTTTGTATTATTTTTCTTGTAACCATAATAAACTTATTAGGACAAATAGTGCAGAGGCAATTACAAATATTTTGACAAGAAGAGCTGGGCAGCTGGCCATCCATGCCTAGCATGGGCTACAAGGTTCAGCCATTCAGTAAAAGTGTTCAGATTGTCGGTAGAGGAAAGGAATAAAAATGAGAAATCCAAACTTTAAACTGACATTGATTTTCAGTTCGAGAATCATTAAACATATAGAAGATCAGAGCTGCATAGATCAACCAAGTTCAAAAATCTAACACGTGACTGATCCTCGAAACTCTGAACTGAAACTTTGTTGGAATGTTGCAAGCATTGATAAGATATTCAGATGAACATCATGACGATCAACCAAGTATCAGTTTGATGAACGAAATTCATTTGCACATTCACGTTGCGCTCCTAGCTATCAGAATGTCTGGAAAGACATGATTCCTATTTTGTCTAGGAGGCAATTGGAGCATATTTAGGTAACAAATGGTTACCGCTGCATAGATTCTTCACTTCGACTTTTCATTATAGCACTGATGAAGATAGTGTCAGCATGTATAGTACTCCACATCCCTCAAAAAACAAAAAAATAGGATACATTATTAAAATATAATGGACATACCTGCTATGGCAGTGATGCAGTATGACCCTGTGCTTAACGGTCTCATGTCCATGGTTTTTTAGATGCGTTGGGGTCACGTGGTGTGTATTGTATCATGACCTCGATACAGGAGAGGCCCTGCAAGTCAGACGAGAGTAGGAGGAGGATCACAGATATCATCAGGCGCTGCTGCTAGAATGCCAGATGCAGATCGGAGCGTTCGCCATAATCCTCATCGCAAGCTTCGTAAAAAGAAATCAGTAAACATAAAAATAATCACAGAGAGAGGGGGGGGGGGAGGAGGGGAGATGCGCCACGAGCGCTGGGAGGAGGGGGCGCCGTTGGATGCGCCAGTGCACGGGGTAGGACGTAGGAGGGAGCGCCTTCAGACGCACCATGGCACGGGGGAGTAGGGGGCGCCTTCGGATGAACCATGGCACGGGGGAGGAGGGGTCGTCCGCCTGTGCGCTCGGCGGCCGCCGCCGCCGCTACCGCCCCCAACGGACTGCGGGCCACAGGGCGAGTGCGTGAGGGATCTGGGCGCGGGCATCGGATGGCCGGTACGCTCTGGCAGGGCGAGGTTCAACGTCGAGTGTGGGGACGAGCCGGCCGGGCGCCGCTGCGATGGGGTAGGGAGGAGGGGCACGCGTGGGATCGTACCAAGGAAGCAGAGCAGTTGATTTTGTTTCCTATTTTGACACCAGCGATGGGGTTAGGAAGGGGATCACACGCGATTGCGTGAGCGTGATTGGCGGCGTGATCACCGGCGAGCGAAGGAGGGAGCCGTGGGAGCTGGTCGCCCTGCGCCGCCGAGGTGGGGAGCCATGGGCGCCCTCGCCGCCTTACGCCGCCGCATGGAGGAGACAGGGAGAGGTTGGACGAATGGTTGTTTCGTGAGGCAGAGCGAACGCACGGGAGAGGAAGGATCGCACGCGGGGAGGCGGACGGACGACCCCAACAAATATCGCACCAAAAAGTTGACTTCTCTTTAGTTTTATTAGTTGCAGAGATATCGACGGACAGGTAACACTTGCGTGTCTATTTTCTTACCATTTTATTGTAATACCAATATTAGTCAGTTGATTTGGTTTTGCTGTTACTCGGTTCCAGTTTGAAGGATGTAATTCATCGTTCGATTTCCCTCTGTCAATTTTGTGTTCCACAAAGGTGTTAAGATATTTAGCTGACAAGTTGGTAAAGGGGAGCTAACACCTTTTGCGTTGATGCTCCATCCCTGTCGAAGGCGTGACCATTTGGGCATTTGGTCTCTATTATCATCTCTCTTTTGTGCATCGATATCCAATCGTGGTGGACTACACGGTGCACACGCTGAGTGGAACCAAGGAGTTTTCATGGTAAAGTATTCTGATGAGATAATAAAGGACAGTGCTTTATGTAACGTGTTTCTTCTCCTTGTTAATTTTGTATCAAAAAGGCATTGTGAAGTGCCTGCATTAAATGACTCCACTAAATCAGATGAGCGGGTACCATGCCTCATTCGCTATGTGCTATATACTCCGCATACTTCTCTTGCTGTTCCAATTTTTTTTTTCTGGCATCTGAAACAGTTGCTTGTGCTTGGCTCTACAGATCCCCGTTTTCATGCTCATGATGACGAGCCTCAATGATTTGTTCAATTTCAAATGTTGCCGGCCCCAGGACCCAGAAAGCTTTAGGTCTCAAGTCCAGACGTCCAGTCGTCCAGAGGTACTAGCGCTGATCAGATAAGGCTGTTGCTACTACGAACTCACGATACTGTTCTCGACGTGAAATTTGGTGGTCTTTCGTTCAGGCTTTCAGCTCTGCGACCACTGTTTCTTATCGGATGCAGCCGTTCGTGAGTATACAAAAGGCCAGGCTTGGACATCATTGAAACGGACAAGGGCTGAACAAAAACTGGATGCTTGAATGGTCGTGTGGTC
The DNA here is from genome assembly GCA_038502445.1 of Eremochloa ophiuroides. NCBI lineage: Eukaryota > Viridiplantae > Streptophyta > Magnoliopsida > Poales > Poaceae > Eremochloa > Eremochloa ophiuroides. The sequence continues at coordinate 22,910,595 of JAHLJS010000003.1, read as the reverse complement.
ATGATCATTGTCCTGGTTTTGGGTTTTGAACTTGGCGGCTTTCTTCTCAGCACTGTCACTCTGTCAGAAGGTCAACGAATCTTTAGACCTTGCTCGGTACTGTCAGTGTGTGATAATAATACTGTGGTTACCGGAGCTTTACCGGCCCATCTGCCTGCTCCTCGGCCTATTGATCTGCATTAATGCCGAACAATATTTTGTCTGAGGGGTATTCCCTCTGTCAAAAAAAAAACGTTTTTTACTTTAAAATTTCTCGTTTCACCATTTATTTTATTTATTTATTACTCAAATAACAAAATAACTCATTAATAAATTATCTCTAATAATAAAATAGGTTATTATAAAATAAATAATATTTATATAAAATTTTTTAATATAAGAATATTCAAATGACGAATCTTAAAGTAAAACACGTCATTGTTTTTGACACTGGGAGTATGTTTTTATACTCCCCCCGTACCGGAATTAGATGACGTTTTACAAAAAGTTTTCGTCAAACATTGGGAATATAAATCATGAATAACTTTTAAATTATTAAGTTTGAAAATATAAAAACTATATAAATAGATTTGTCTTCAAATATACTTTCATAAAAGTATGCATATATCACTTTTCAATAAGTATTTTTATAGAAATATGAAGTCAAAATCATGCTTTGGGGACCGTGTCGTTGTCTTAAACGTTATCTAATTCCGATACGGAGGGAGTACAAAACTATCAATTTCTAACTCTTCTCAATACAGTGGGATCAACAAACTGTTCTTGGTATATTTTTTTTCTTTTTCGTCCCTCTCCTCCCGTCGGAGCTGCCTAGACCAAACATCGCTCCTAGGCATTCAATTTTCGATATCTAGGGCCATGATTAGATGTCTGCCGAAGTGTGAACCAAACAGGCCTGAACACCGGTGCCCATTTGTTGCTCTGCTCCATGCTTAGTCTTCCACTGCGTGCAGATCTCAAATAGTCAGCCACATCTCTAGGTAGGAGTAGACATAACATTCTATATAACCTAAGTTATCCAAAGCATGTCTCGAAATACCTATTACTACTTGTCGGTGTTTCAAATTAACACTAGCAAGTAAATATAAGATGTGCGTTTATGGCTCAAATGGCGTGCCAAGTGGACACAAGGAAGTATATTGGTTCGGGCGTAATGTCCCTATGTCCAATTGAGTGAGGATTGTGTTACTTGCACAAAGTTCGTATTAGGGATTACAAACTAGGTCAAGAAAGGAAGAGCTCCCAAGTCTCTAGTGAGTGTGTGCGATATGATTTGATTCGATTCAATCATGTGTGATGTTCTGCATGGGGCGCCCTGCCTTCCTTTTTATATCCCAAGGGAAGGGCAGGTTACAAGAGCCAAAGGTGGCGTAACAAGAGAAGACTAGAGGAGAGGACAAGGAGGAAAAGAATAAAATATCTTGGGTTGATTCGTTCTTTCTGTCCTCTGATGGGTCCTCCTACCCGTTACATGAGCCATGCCATCCTTGACCTTCCTTTGTGTGGGTCCCATTGGCTGGGGTCAGGAATCATTGGGCGAGCCAGGCGTGTGTGCTATCATTCGTTCGTGTCATCCCATCTCGTCTCAACGGGCAGCATAGTCAGTGGCGGGCTAGGCTGCAGAAGTGTTGTCCTACTCTATGCTGTGGTGATGTGAGGTCCCAGGGATGACCCGTCATCGCGTTATGTCACGTCGAAACTGTGCCTGCTTTCTTCCTGACGCCGGTATCATGACCCTGAGTTCCTACTCCTGCATCGCTATGGCTAGAGATAGTGTGGGCCCCTCTTAGATTCTCATCCGACTTTCCTCTAGAGTTGAGCGAGGCGGAATATTTCTTTGGAGGGCCGGGACGAGGAGAAGCCCGTGCTTCTAAGATCGCGTAAGGCGGAGCTCGTGCCCTTAGGGTCGGGCGAGTCGGAGCCCGTACCCCTAAGGTCAGGCAAGGTGGAGCCCGTGCCTCTAAGGTTGGGCGAGACCAATCCCACTGCTGTGAGGTCGGGGATTCACGAACCTTGATCCTAAATTTGTTGGCTAAGTCGATTTGGGGATCATACTTGATTAATTCTAGTCTTTGGGTATCCCTATTATCGACACCTGACACTACTATTTATGAAAAAGTAAATTTAAAATTTGATTTATTTTTTTCGATACACAAAAGCCTTGCGCATGTTTATATTTAAGGTAGAAGAAATCTTTGTTTACATGGCGCGTTACACAACACCATGGATGCCTAGGCGAGACAGCACCTAGCCGTGACACTAGAATGATCGGACTGCTATTACTCCCTAAGAAGACAACTGAGGTTCTTTGCACCGTCTTGGACCCCTTGATCGCTTTCATGCTTGATCCTGTCTAGGAGTAGCAAGACTGAAGATGCTACGCTTCGGAAGCAACAGGCGTTTAGCTCTTTCCAAATCACCCTGGCAACGAGTGGACGTCATGCCTATGATCTCCAGTCCAACAATGTCGAACGTGTGTCCACGAGTCATTGACGAAGCGGCAACTGGTGGCGGCAGGCATCTTGGCGAGGGCAGCCAATGTGCTTCACCAGAATTGTCTGGCAAAGGAACTAGTACTCCCTCCATCTCAATAGTAAGTTATTATTCCAAGAATTTTGAAGAGCCAAAGCATCACAACTTTGACTAAATTTATATAATAAGATAATAATATTTACTAATATCTACTAAGTATCATTAGATTCTTTATCAAATATATTTTCATAATACACTTATTTAGTGTCAAAAGTCTTCATATTTCTCTTTATAATTTTGGTCAAACTTGAGATACTTTAACTCTTCAAAATTATTGGAATGACTTATAACTTGGAATGGAGGGAGTACCTTTTAATGGTGATGTAAACTATGGCCTACTGATGTATGATGTAATGCTTGGATTCCTTTTTGTTTATGATGCTAATAAGAAATGTTATTTGGGTTGCTTGCATCTATATAGTTCGATCTCTTCTATACTTTAATGATTTTCATGATTTCAAGTAGTTTGGGAATACCCAAATCTAAATCCGAGATTTCGGGTATCCAAAATATCCGGTACTCGAAATATTGGACACTACCTGAATTAATTGGGTAACCTGAATGCTCCACCCTATTTCTAGGTGCTTGAATTCGTTTGGAACTTGGAAGTGAGCTCTGGCTGCCGAGATCAACATTGCAACATTTTATTTCTATGTATAATATAAATCAGACGCTCGGACAAGAAATATGCTTAAGCAACATGTTTCTAGCGTCTCGGCAACTCACTCTTAAACTTGGACGGCAACGTATTCAGCGTCTAAACATTGTATGGTTTGTGTTGCAGTCTTATTCTAACACATCATCCTCGGACCCTCGCTACTCACTACTCACTAGTATAGTCCTCCTTCACTCTCCTTCTGTCGTTCATGAAATGAAGAAAGGGGACCAGATTGGTCCGATGTTAACATCAGGATTCAGGAGCCGGAATATTACCTGTCTCGGATTCGATTATTCGTCAGTTGCGTCGTTCGCCGAATCATTGAATTGTATATGCTCTGCTTACCTAGTGATCTGTTGAGCATGGATGATAGGTAGCTGCAGACACGTCATTCGCCCGTTTCGTCCCTCGTAGTAGTGCTTGCTGACACGGTAGAATTGGAACGACGTGCAATTGGCACAGGGCTTGACCATGATCGCACATGGATATGCAAACTGTCACTGAGTTTGTTTTAGACCAAGCACACTCACGATCCAGTAGCCTAAGGTCGGCACTTGTTCTGCATTTAGCAGAGGTCGGTCCTGATTCCTGATCGGTGATCGGATCGAGAGATTCACACCACCCCATCGTGTGAGATCATGGGCTTCCTGTCATCGGAGATATGGTTGCACGAACCGTGTCGGCAGCAGCAGCAGCAGCGATGCCCAGATTCACGAGTAGTGTTACCAGAGGCAGGGAGCGGCTACTCGCCAACTCCACCCCAACTTCTTATGGAACATAGAAAATGACGAAATGCAGTGGAATTTTGCATGAAACGGGTCAATTCTGCCATGATTCAGCAAAAGGTTAAAAGGGCCTCCCAGATGCAGACTTGGGGAATAAAAACTGTCTTTGCAAAAGCATACCACGATAGCAAAATTGACGCACTACTGCGGTGTGATGACATATCGATGTCGTCATATCGATCAAGTTCACAAGAATAGAGAACAATAAAAAAATATATGACTCTGCTTGTCTCCTCTGTTCCTCCAAGAATGAGCAATATTTATGGTTATCTATCTATAATATAATATAATATGACAACTTTGGAAGATATAGGAATATAACATTCTATTTTATACAAAAATTACACTGAAAAAGGCACAAAAAAACAGAGAAATAAACAAGGACCTCCCTATCGTCTCCATCCATCCACAGAGCGAAAAGCAAGAACAAACCGGGCGGCGGCCAAGGAGACGAAAGCGACGGCCTCCTCCGCTTCCCCTGCCTTATCGCCTCCACCGGCCGCATTAATTACAACATCCCAGCCAGCCGACGGTTACGCTTACGCTTACGCACGCCGGCGCCGCGCCGACGTCAGCGCAGGGCAGGTCATCCACTCAGCCCCTCGCGGCGGCCGTAGGCGCGCGCGGGGAGACGGAGTACACTGGCGGGTGGTGGAGGAACAGCGGCGGCGCGTCGCGGCCGCCGAGGTCCATGGACGACCTGGCCGACGGCGCCGCGAAGCGCGCGGAGAAGTCGCGGTAGCCCTGGTAGTCGCCGCCGCCGCCGCCCTCGGGGCTGTCGCCGGCTCCGTGCCCTTCGTCGAAGTTGAGCGCGTAGCTGAGCGGGTCGTAGTTGAGTTTGCCGCCGCCGCCGTTGTTGGCCCCGTGGCCGTGGCGCGGGCTGCCGCGGCGGAACCGGCGGATGAAGGTCTTCCACCGCGGGCCGGCCACCAGCTCCGACCACTCCCGCACCTTCATGAGCGCGTCCACCCCGCGCCGCCACCACCGACGCCTCCTCCCTGACGACACTGCTCCTGCTCCTCCGCTTCCCCCTACTTCCCCGACGCCGTGCCACCACTCCTCGTCGGCGGCGGCCCCGCTCGTCGCGCACGCCCGCGCGTGCGGGGACGACGACGAGCCCGAGGCCGCCCACGGCGGCGCCCAGAAGCAGCCGCAGCAGCGGCGCCCGCGGCGGGAGAAGAAGGCGGCGTCCGCGTCGTCGAGGCCACCCGCTACCACTGCGCCTCCCCCTCCGCCGGCAGCGTCCATGGCGATCGCCGATCAGGATCAGGTGCGGCGGTGTCCGGGGCGGAGCGGGGTGTGGTGGAGAGGCGGCCAGGCGAGCGCGTGGCGGCGCGCGAGCGCTTTTATTTTGGAGGCGGTTTCCGGCGGGCGGGCGCGCCCACTTGGCTCATTGGCTGTGACGGAGGCGGGTGCGAGTGCGATTAACCGCCGGCTTGTTGCCTCCTCCACCGACACGCGGGCCCGGGGGGGGGGGGGGGGGGGGGTGGCAGCGATGTCATTGGTGCGGTGGGTGTTTTCTTCGAGTTCTTGCGTCCAATATGTGGGCCAGTTTGCTCGTGCCCGTGGGCCGTGGCTAGTCAACACCGACGACGGTGACTGTGACTCCAACGGGTAGTTGGCAGGATGCAATTTTTAGGGTTTAATTCGAGGACATCTTCGAAATGTGTCAATAAACGGTTAGGGTAAACATTGTAGAAATGATTCATAGAGCCGTAAATAGCAAAAGCTACCCATAAAATTATAGATTGTCCATAAAAAATAAAGAAATATTTACTCTTCTCCTTCCTCTCTCCCGAGCTTGGTTGCAAGCTGGTGACTTCCTATTAGGAGTCCGGACACCAGGTAGGTTGTCCCTAACCAATTTTTTCCGTTCTCCACACGCACCCTAGCGAGGACACCGCTGTCGAGTTCATCGTCTCGATTATCTGCACGCCCTGCGACCCCACCTCCGGCGAGATCGCCGTTCTAGGCATCTGCACTCCAAGTGAGGCTGCCGCAAGTGAGGTCTCTGTCCCAAGAATCTGTGTTGCGAGCAACGAGCGGCGGCAATATGCATGTAGAGCGAGCAACGCGCGAAGGCAGCAACACTGAGTTGCAACTCCAGTGGGGGTTGGGGGGGGGGGGGGGGAGAAGCATGGCCGGTTGTTGTTTTTTGCTTTAATGTGTTTGTGGGCTCCACTTTTGGCCCATTTAAGCTTTAACATTGTGGAACCAACTATAACTATATATGTGTCATTGACATAGGCCTTACTCATATGCCAAGTAGTTCAAATACATTGTGATTGCTCTTAGAGAGAAATATATCATCTAGATTCGAGATGTCCACGTATCAGAATTTGAAGTACCAACTGATCTTTTTTTATATGTCGTCACTCTGCATTCGTGCCCATATGAGTGGATGGGCATGCTCCATGAAGCGTATTTATTGGCTGTGGATGAGCTTAGCCAGCACATCTACAGGCATGTGTGGTGCAACTTACACCGTGGCAAAAAGGTGGGCATGTGTCGTGAGATGGGTGGTGGTAGATGCGGGAGTTTGGGACAAAGCTTCAAAGGGTCAGATGTGCGGGTTTGGAAGTAAGGTGGACTAGGAGTGATGTGGTCGACGCAGACTATGCGGTGACAAAGGTTGAGGTGCAGGGGCAAGGCAAATGTAGGTTGAGTTGTTGCAGAGGCGATGTGAAACTTGTGGATCGTTATGTGTAGTCATTTTAGACATTCGTTTAAGCGCAACTATATATGGGCTGCGAGAATCTAAGAGGCCGAAAAAGAAAACCGTCGCTTTTGGGCTGCGAGAATTCGGTAGGACTTAAAAATCTGCAACAGCCCGTTGGAAGGCGGCCTAACCTCCACAGCCCAATAAAGGAAAGAGCGCGCATCCTGGGCTGTGCGGAGCAGGCACACTGGCGGATGCCACGGGTCCCCTGAATCTGAACAGAACAACTCGGAACCGGGATCTCCGCTCCTCTTTTCTCTCTGCAGAAACAACAGCTCAGAATGCAGTATTGTATCAAACTATCAACCAACCAAGTCAAAGATTCCCGGGATTGGAGCTGTTGGCGAGAAGTCGCGACAGCGATCGATCGCGCGGCCTTTGTGTGTCCCTCGTATATACGACGGTTCGTCCGTTGTCTGCTTCACTTGGAGTCTCCACCGCCGCCGCCGCTGCCGCCATCTCCGTCTCCACCTCTCGTCGCCGCCGCGTGGACCTGATCGATCGAGGTACCTTAATTATATTTCCGCCCGTCGAACTGCGGCTCGCCGGTCGGTTTCGTAGCCATGCCTTCATGTGCGTGTTCATTCCCACACACCACAGGTCGACGATGGCCGCTGGCGGCGCCGGCGGCGGCGCGTGCCCTCCGCCGGGGCTGGGTTTCGGCGGGGAGTACTACTCGGTGGTGGACGGCGTGTGCAGCCGCGACGGCAGCTTCTTCGGCGGGAAGCCCGTGCTGGCGCAGGCCGTCGGGTACGCCGTCGTCCTTGGCTTCGGCGCCTTCTTCGCGCTCTTCACCTCCTTCCTGGTACTCTCCTTTGTTTACCCTGTTCCCACTCCCCCACTGATGAACGTCTCGATCGCGTGTGAGACTCTCTCGCTGCTTGATTCTTCTTCTTCTTCTCCAGTGCTGTCTGGCGTGTGCATCGAACCGCATTGCACACACAACGACCATTGCTAGCTTGCATGATTGGTGGTAATTTCTTTTTTTTTTAACCAAAAAAAAAACTATGTCAATGAGATCATAAATTTGCTTCTACACATCGTACAGCTCCCAATGCCTAGGACCTAAATGAAACAGTGGGAGATGCAATGAAGATTCATCTATGCATGAAACCAACTCTATTCTAATAGAAGCCGTCTTTGCAATTTGAGCTTACAAAAATGTACAGTTGACGACTTGCAAGAAATAAAATGCAGGTTCTGTGTTGGCTGATTCCGTTTTACTAAATATGGGCAGTATCATGCGTGTTGACTTTGGATTGTTTTTCCTTTTCCTAAGTCCGAGTTGTTGTTTTTGTTTACGCAACAGTCACCATGATATGACATATGCATAAGCACCAATGCACTTGATCAAAGTTTGACTTTGTTTTTTTTTCTTTGGCGTTTGTCCTTGCCACGTCCCTTTTGAGAGTTACAGTTACAAACAAAACTAATTGACGCAAGGAATGAATTCCTTTTATTTTGTAACTAGTACTTTTATATGGAATAGCAAATACGCCTTTGTGTTTCAATGAAACTTACAATTTATTGCTCAATTGATAACTAGCGGCTCAGAGATTTAGCAATCTTGTCATACTATCTAATTTGTCTTACAACTGAACTCAGTACTATGCGTAGAAGCACACTGCTCTAACGGATATAGGTACGTGAGACTTGGCAGAATCAAAAACTCGAATTCTGTTACAATTGGAGGGAGTATTCTCTTTTGAAGGACACATATTACGCTAGCCTTTTGTAAATATTCAAAGTGGTTTCCTGCAAGGTTGATACATGAATTAATTTCCATGCTGAATTTCCTCATTTCTTGGATTATGATGCAACACTTGTTTATACTTGCTTTATAAGATAAATATTTGATCATGATAAAATATTATGTAGTATTCCAGAAGATTGACAATATATTTCATATATGTATGCTTCTGAGTCCCAGGCCACAAACAATCATTCATGAAGCTATAAAAGAACCGTTCTGACTTTGGGAAAAGTATACAACCTTTGAAACTCATATGAAATTCTTATGGAAGAGCTTGTTCCATATGAATTTGTAGAATTTCTCAGATGAGGTTCAACCTCACAGAACAATTTCTCTGAGTGTGTCTTTCTTTTCTATTCAATTATAATGAACGATCCTCCATTTATCATTAGGGGTTGTTTGGACCATTTCATTTTAGGAGGAATTATAATCCACTTAATGGACTAGACTAATTGGTTTAAAATTCGATATTCCAGAACTTTTCAAAGTTTATATATAGGTCCTATATATCTTAACTTTGTAGGGTGGGAGATAGAAATTTATTTTATAGATCACCATGTTATGTTTCTACTCTACAACTTATAACACGTTCCTCAGGTTGTTCCCCTTAGCAGGAATGAAGCACATAAATATCTCTTTCATATGGCCAACATTAGTATACAAATATATTTTGCATACAACCATATTAGCTTAATTGATTTGTGGCTAAATTGTGATTATTGGAATGGTTTTCAGTTCCAGGGATCCAAAGATGCGGCCTTATATAGAAATAAGGGGATAAGAAAAAAGATCCCAAATTATTTGAATTCCAAGGAAAAAAATAATCCATGTACGAGTGGCATGCGCTAGTAGTTGATATATAGGATTATAACTCAGCTCTCCTGCAGGTGTGGCTAGAGAAGCGGTATGTGGGATCGCAGCACACCTCGGAGTGGTTCAACACGGCCGGACGGAGTGTCAAGACCGGCCTCATCGCCAGCGTCATCGTCTCCCAGGTACAAATACACTTCATCGTTTCCCTTGATTTGTCTGTCTTTAGTTTCAGTCACATATATATATATATAGTACTAGCAGTTAGAGCTACAGCTATAATGAAAGTATGAAATGGATTAATGGATCACGCATCGAATGGAGCAGTGGACATGGGCGGCAACAATCCTGCAGAGCTCGAACGTGGCGTGGCAGTACGGCGTGAGCGGGCCTTTCTGGTACGCCAGCGGCGCCACCATCCAGGTGCTCCTGTTCGGTGTCATGGCCATCGAGATCAAGCGCAAGGCGCCCAACGCGCACACCGTCTGCGAGATCGTGCGCGCGCGGTGGGGCGGGGCGGCGCACGCGGTGTTCCTGGTGTTCTGCCTCACCACCAACGTCATCGTCACCGCGATGCTGCTGCTGGGCGGCTCCGCCGTGGCGAACGCGCTGACGGGCATCAACGTCTACGCCGCCAGCTTCCTCATCCCGCTGGGCGTCGTCGTGTACACGCTCGCGGGCGGGCTCAAGGCCACGTTCCTCGCCAGCTACATCCACTCCGTCGTCGTGCACGTCGTCCTCGTCGTCTTCGTCTTCCTCGTCTACACCTCCAGCCACCGGCTCGGCAGCCCCCGCGTGGTGCACGACCACCTCGCCGCCGTGGCCAGCGCCGCGCGCGACTGCTCCGCCCCGCTCTCCCACTCCGACCAGGCGTGCGGCCCCGTGCACGGCAACTTCAAGGGCTCCTACCTCACCATGCTCAGCTCCGGCGGCCTCGTCTTCGGCATCATCAACATCGTCGGCAATTTCGGCACCGTCTTCGTCGACAATGTAAGCCAACCTTGTTTCTTCGATTATTATAATCAAATCCATTTTTGATGCATGTCATGCGCGCGGCGGCGGCGGTGCAGGGCTACTGGATGAGCGCGATCGCCGCCCGGCCGTCGTCGACGCACAAGGGGTACCTGCTGGGCGGGCTGGTATGGTTCGCGGTGCCCTTCTCGCTGGCCACCTCTCTGGGACTGGGCGCGCTGGCGCTGGACCTCCCCATCACGGCAGCCGAGGCGGGCAAGGGGCTCGTCCCGCCGGCCACCGCCACCGCGCTCATGGGCAAGCCCGGCTCCGTGCTCCTCCTCACCATGCTCTTCATGGCCGTGACCTCGGCCGGCTCGGCGGAGCTGGTGGCCGTCTCCTCCCTCTTCACCTACGACATCTACAGGACGTACGTCAACCCGGACGCCTCCGGCGAGCAGATCCTGCGCGTGTCCAGGGCCGTCGTGCTCGCCTTCGGCTGCCTCATGGGCGTCCTGGCCGTCATCCTCAACCTCGTCGGCGTCTCCCTCGGGTGGATGTACCTGGCCATGGGCGTCATCATCGGCTCCGCCGTCATCCCCATCGCGCTGCTGCTGCTGTGGAGCAAGGCCAACGCGCTGGGCGCCATCCTCGGCGCCGTCACCGGCTGCGGCCTCGGCGTCACCGTCTGGCTCACGGTCGCCAAGGTGCAGTACGGGCGCGTGGACCTGGACAGCACCTGGCCGGAACGCGCCCATGCTGGCGGGGAACCTGGTGTCCATCCTGGTGGGCGGGGCGGTGCACGCGGCGTGCAGCCTGGCGTGGCCGCAGCGCTACGACTGGGAGAGCAGCCGGCAGATCACCACGGTGGAGCGCGTCGCCGCCGACGACAGTGGCCTGGCGGAGGAGCTCAAGGAGGAGCGGCTGGTGCACGCCAAGCGGTGGATCATCAGGTGGGGCGTGGTGTTCACGGCCGTCATCGCGGTGGTGTGGCCCGTGCTGTCGCTGCCGGCGGGGAGGTTCAGCGCCGGCTACTTCACGCTGTGGGCCGTCATCGCCATCGCCTGGGGCACGGTCGGGTCGGCGGTCATCATCTTCCTGCCGCTGGTGGAGAGCTGGGACACCATCTGCAAGGTGTGCCAGGGCATGTTCACCAACGACGCTGTCTACGAGCGCCTCGACGAAATGAACCTGCGCCTCAAGGCCATCATGGGGGGCATGCCCGACGCGGAGGAGCGGTACCAGGAGATGCAGAAGGAGGGCCTTGGCGCCATGGTGGAGATGGTGCATCCTGCATCCGGCACCCGCCCCTCCATGGTCGCCAATGACGATGGAGATGGTCTTTCGCAGGCTTAAGCAGCCTTAAGATTATCATCAAACATTCAACAATATTCTTCGGTATTGATGAATCTGCAGATTCAGTATAATCAGGCTAGCAGAAGCTAGCTTTGTGTGTCTCCTACCACGCAGTGTTTGTACAGTACAGTCAATAAATCTTGAACTAAACGAACCATGAACTTATTCGATTAGTCTGTACTTATTATAGTGAGTAAGCTTGTCTATATTCTTGCTCTTATAATATTTGGCTAACGACCTTGCCATATGAACTCCAGTACTCCAGTGCACCAGCATGTATTCTCTTATGTCGAGTTCACTTCATCAGCATTTTTTGCTACTCTTCTGGTGGTTATGTGTAGGACCCACCTAGATTCATTAACTGAAACTAAGTGTTAATATCATGACAATCCCTAGAGATGCACCACTAGCGCAATTGCGCAAATAATCGATCAAGGTCCCTATCAATGTCAGTTTCCAGAACTAGCGGTGATTGGCTGGCAGGGTCAATGGCTTCAACCTGACTAGACCTCTCAACTTAGGCTCTATTCGCTGGAAAATACTGTAGAAGAGTTTAAAAATAAGCGCTTATTAGCTGAAGCGAACAGAGCCTTAAATGCCGCTACTTCAGCCAAAACTGCTTTTCAAACCATTATTATGGGAGATAAATTAGATGGTTTTCAACAGTTTAAGGAGCACAAACATACAATTTTTTAGTTGAAAGAGGTAAATTTAGACTACCCAATAGTTATGGCGTAAGAGCATCTCCAATAGTTTTATATAGAAAACAATTGTTAAATCAACGAATTTTTCAAGTGGCTAAAAAGTTGGGAGAACATTTGTTGGGTTCCTCAAACTTTAAAAATATGGCTAAAATGTGCTCCTGAAAGGTTGAAGATAATTTTGCATCTGAAGTATTAAACTTTTTTCAAATCACCACGAACACTATTATGCTTTTTTTTAATCTTGTATACCTACATTGGGAACTCTATCTATGCTTCGAATTTGGTTGTTTCATGTCCTACCACCTTCGAATTTGGTTGATTCATACACGCGCATATATTTCTAGGCAATTGGACTGATTCTACCGAGTGCGAAAAAGATCGGGAATAGAGATAGGAGTCGATGCAGAGTGATTTTTTATTCTTGCAAAAAAAAAGTGGGTTTAAAAACCTCTTGGAGATGTTCGGCCTAATTTGGAAACTCCCCGTGCTTCAGAAAGCAAATACGTGGCGATGCAGGGCCGAAACCAAGCCTAACTGTCACTCGGCCCAGGCCCAGAATAACGGCGGCGAGCCCGCGACTCGAACACACGTGTACAGCAGCAGGCCGACCACGTCCACGGACCACGGTTCAGTTCAGATAAGCATTCTCTGCCCCGTAACCGCTCCCGGGCCACAACCACTCGCCGAGTCCGTCCTCCCGCGCCGACCTGCTCCGGCGAGTTAGGCATGGCCGTCCTCCTCCGCGGCACCTCCGCCGCCGCCACGGCTGCTGGCCCCTCCTCGGCGCTGCTCGCCACCACCTTCCGCCGCTCCCTCGGCCGCCTTCCGCCCCGTGCCGCGCCGCGGCGCCGCTTGTATGTGGCCCGCGCCTCAGCCCAGCCGCTCGAGGTCTGCGCTAAGCAGTCCACAACCGTCCCTGGCCGCCTCGGAGACTGTAAGCTCTCTATCTCTCTCGCGCGCGCTGGCTAAATGTGGTCTTAGAATGCAAGGTGAACTGACAACAATGCTGGCTGCGTTGCGTCGCCAGCTATTTGGATTAGGGGAGGTTTTTCTCGGTATAATTAATTAATTTGCTGCGTTAAGAGTGCAACTGCAAATGCTAGATTTATTTCACGTTTAGTGTGTATTGGTATTTGATTTTCGTGTTGGTATCATGACCCGTATGTGGTTTATGAAGACACGTGAAAAAAAAAACATAATAACGTGAGATTGCATGAAATGAGAGGTGGTAAGTTTTTTATCTAAACAGCAGCATTAGACATGTCTGCGATGTGGATGCAGTTATTTCAGCACATAGTTTGGTACTGCAGTCTGCACCAAGCCACTTTTGTTGTAAACTGCGTTTGACTTACTGCATTTGTTTTATCCATCATCTTCATGACAATACAAACCGTGTATGTTCTCTGACTAGGTAAATGCCCGTGCGTTGCAACGGGAGAAAATTCTTCAACGTGTGTTGTCTGAGCATATGTTATTTAATAAAAAGAATGATGTTCTAATGTGTGTTACACTATTCCAACGAAATTGCCACTTTAAGCGTGATGGTGAGAATATTACATTTCTAGCCAATCATCAATATTTCATGAATTTTCACAAAGCACAAATGATTTAGTCCTCCGGTCCTCCCCGAAACCTAACCAAATTCGAACCAAGGCATATCTTGTTTTGGAAAAAATCTCTATCACTTTTAGTGTTTCTGTCCATGTGCATGTCCATGTGCAGATGCTTTGATATAATCTCTACTCTCCAAGTCCCTAAAGAAAAATTGGTCATAGTTGGGCGTCCTCATGCACTTGGGTCTTCCAATGCCTGCAGTAGCCAGCAACCGTGGATCATAATAGATCCCTGGTCTCCCTACCTCCCTCTGGTCCTGAAGATGGGTCTCCCTACCTCCCTCTGATCCTGAAGATGTAGATGGATAACAATGAGAGTAATTAAGGATATATAGTTAAATTCTATACCTTGGACCCTTGCCCCTTGGTCAGATACATAAGGGTGAAATTGGAGAAACTAATGGCACCACAATGCCGCACAACGAGTATTCTGATTTTCTGCAATATACCCATGCAAACATATATCGAATCAAGAGATAAAGAAAGGAAGCATAGGAGCACGGTAGCCACCAGCAAAAGACATAAAAATTGAGCATCTGTTTCATATATTTTTCTTTCTTTAATATTTCCTTTTTACTAAGTGGTCTTTTGCGCAACTGCATTTGATATACCACATCAAAACTATGAGAAGTAAATTGGATATGCTAAATCAGTTAAGAGGAAAAAACTATATCAGAAAAGTGGCCCAAAATGAAATGCACACTTCTGTAAATGTTCTTCTCAGCAATGGCAAAGATCCTGCATAGGTGACAAACAATTGGCACGCCGAAGCCTAACTGAAAAGCTCAAATCTTTCCATTGTGCCAACTGAAGGTTGGCTCCAAATGATTCCGTATGAAGATAGCATGTATAGTTGCCAACTAAATCAATTCATGTTCCCGTGATAATTATCAGGATGCCCATGAATGATGGAGGAATCTCTTATCAAGACCACATATGCCATCATTGATGACCCTATCATCTTTCCAATCAAAACTGAATAAGGATAGCTGTGCCTATCAGTCTATCACCACGGGTTGAGACTGCAGCACAAAACAATTAGTCCCAAAAAGAGAAATGATAAAAAGAAGGCAGGAACAGAAAAAACAGGAGCAATCAAGGAAACATGAGGTAAAAAAATGCAGGGCAATACCATGTAATCCGTGGCAGTGAAACGATCGTTGACAGAGACCAGAATGCGAGTGGGCGACTTCCTGTTCCCTAGATTCCTTCTGGTTATAAAAAAAATGATACTTCAGCATGATGTTCACAAGTTTAATATGTAGCACAAATCACTAATACATGTTATTCAAATAGACTGGATTCCCAAAAAATGCAGTTATTCATGCATGCAGCAATCATGCTTTTTTCACTTCTGAGATACAGTATAACAGCACGCAAATGACTGTAATAAAAGAAAATCTCTGAACATCTGAACTAGCTGCCTACTGCAGTTAATATTCAAGTAAGTTTCACTTGGATTTCTCACGACTGTGCCGCGGCACGTGCCCACGCACTCGTCCCTCTTGAGGAAACAACGCAAATGTCAGAGGATCCACTCCTGCATTCACAACATCCATTGCCGTTCAGCTTCAGCGATTAAAATGTTGGGGCTAAAATCAACTCATTGCTCCACTGCTCAATATTCAAATATCAACCAATTGACATGTCAATCATTTTTCTCGAGGCATTGGTGCCTGTGTGTTTAAAGACAGAAAAATGAAATGAAATATTTTTCAAATAGCTTGTTATATGAGACTTTACAAACCTTATAATTGAAGTAATTATTCTATCATTTTCAACTATTTTGGTGCACTTATTGTCCTAAACAATCCACCACCAGAAGAACAATGAAAAGGATCATTTCAACTTGCGATGTTATTCAATACTCTGTCCAAGGCCAAATCTTGCAATCCAAAAGCCTGCAAGTAGGGAAGCTTTTGCTTACAATCTGCAGTGGAAAATAGAATAATCAGAAATCTCGTGAATCAAACACGCCAAATGGAATAGGACCTCTAATGAAGTAAACACCTACAAATGCAACTTGCGGCCTCCCTAGCACCACCCGCAGCTCCATGACTCCATGAGGCGCGGGGGACGACAGATCGACGATGTCGCGAACTCAATGGGTTTTTTCTTGGCGGTAGAAATGGATCCACGATGGGTCCTCGCTGAATGGAGACGGCGGTGGCTGTTCTTGAAGAACTGGGCAAACCACGCACACAAGATAGAGAGAGGATGAGCACGGCGCAGCTTCGGGGGGCGGATCCTCACCTCCACGAGAGGTCGGCAGCTTGGTCCTCATCAACTGAAAGGCGGTGGCCCACAGAAATTCGCGATGGCAGATCGACGAAATCGGGCAGCAGCTGCGCGTGCGGATGACGGGCAGGGGCACAGGCTTGCAGATGCGCCGGCGAGCCACGCAACCCTAGTCTCGTCCAGGCGCCGCAGCCGGCCCGAGCGCGCCGAAAGCCGTGGCCGGGTGCCGTGGGCGCAAGCTCGAGAAAGGGTGGGACCGCCTCACGCCGGCCAGGAGTAGAGGAGGCGCAGGAATAGGTGGGACCGCCTCACGCAAGCTCGAGGGTGGCGAGCTCCGGTGGCTTCAGCGGTGTGTGGAGGCGGCAACGAAGGGCTTCGTCCCGTCACTCGGAGGTTCGAATCCTTCCGTCCCAGATTTTTTCTGATGAAGCGAAAGATAGAATCGTATTGTGCCCTGCACTTCCACCTCCACGCGGCATTGCTCCGTCAGGCTTTCGCCCATTGCGGAAAATTCCCCACAGATCGACCACCTTAATACCTGTTTCAAAGATAGATAATTTCGTATCTAACTCGATAAAGGCAGGCGCAGATCTATGAATAGGGAATGTTGCACTAGTATCCACAGGACCCGGTCCCTTCGTAACCAGTCGTCCATAATATCAAATAGATCGTTTTCTTCTTTAGTAACTCTACCAACGGCTATAGTCATAGTGATCCTCCTATTCAATTACTTCAACCATTTTCGAGCACCTCATATTACTTCTAGGGCAATCGGCGCAGGCCTGAAGGGCGGCCTCGCGCTCTTCTCCTTCCTCGTCTGCATCTGCTTTTGTGCGTGCGGTTGCCGGCGGGGCGGGCCGGCAGCTCGCGGCGGTTGTTCCGGGCGGGTGGGGGGGGGGGGGGGTGCGGGGAGGCGGGCAGGTCGCGGTGGTGTGGCGCGCTGCTCGCATGGGGCCGGGGAGGCGTGCGGTTGCCGTGGCGTTGCGGTTCCACGCGAAGCCGGGCGATGTTTTTTTCGCAGGATTTTTTTTAGCGCCGGGCAGAGCGATTACCTCTGCGGAGATGATACCGCCCGTGCTTTTTAGTTGTAGAGAATCATGTAGTCAACAACAATGCTTGGAAAATCCCAAGGTGCACTTCTATGATGAATTTATATTTGGACAATTATTATTTTCCAATTTCCAGTGCTTGGTGAAGGTTGGGTGATTTGTATTTTCAGTGTTTTGGTGAAGTCTGTTATTAATGTAGTATAGTATATTAAGAGATGTACATGCCGAGGTTGTCTTTGGAGTGAAATTTCTTGCTTAATTAAAATGCTGTCTCCTGCCCTACACCTCTTTTAAGTTTTACTGGGGACTATAGAATGTGTTAATGCCTTAATGACAAAAAAAAAAAATAATAAATCTGGACTCAGCATATGATTTATTCCTGGGTTTCTGTATGCTTAAGCTGTATTGTAGCCCTTGTTGTCAATTTGTCCCATGTGGAAGGACTGATAAAATGGAAGAATAGAAGAGCTCGTTTTTGTTTAGAAAAACAAAATATTTTGTACTGGGAGTTAACTTTCACAGAACAAGTGTTCCTGTGATAGAAATGGAATAGCAGCATTCAGAAACAAACTATAGTAGGTTTATATTTTTCTAATTTATGTTTGCTTATTAATAGCAAAACTTGCTCTGCAATCTGGTACATGCTTAGATGAAGTATGGAAACTACCACCAGCATAATTCACAGAATAGGCATCAGCAATTTATCTTATTAATAGTGAGTTTATTAATATGAGTAGATATTAATGGTTTCCTGAACACTGTCTCACTTAGACGGCCTGGGTTCGAGACACACATCTCCTTTAAAACAGAGACGAAGTGTGAAAGATTAATATTGGCATCAGTTTGGTACTGTGGGGCTACATTGATATTAGAATGTAACACTAACACCACAGTTTGAGGCTTTTAAATGCATTGCAAGACTTTTTTTTTTGTTGTTTTTGCTCTGATTATTGAAATACTTGACAGTCTGAGTTAAATTCCACATGTTGGCTACAGGTCCTTTCACACAGAGGGTTTTGTTGACTATAGAGGAGAAGCATCTGCCTTATGATCTGAAGCTAGTTGATCTAGCTAATAAGCCGGATTGGTACCTATCTGCAAGACAAGGCTAACCTTTCTGAATTCAGATTATTACTGGCTGTTTCTCTGCTTGATAGTTCCATGGCGATGGGCCCATGAACCATCATGCTTTTGTCTTGCTTCATTAGGTTATTTGAAATCAACCCAGAAGGTAAAGTGCCTATCGTGAAGCTTGAGGAAAAATGGATCGCTGATTCTGATGTTATAGCACAAATGTTAGAGGAGAAGTACCCTGAACCACCGTTGGCAACTCCACCAGAAAAAGCTTCAGTGTATGTGATCTGTCCAGTGCCCTAATTAATAGCCTCCTGTTTTGCGCTTTTGTAAGGGTGTTCAGCCCTCTTGTTGCAAATTGCAAATGTTGAGTCATCCACACATATTTTGTGCTAGTTTCTCTCGCATTATCTGTTTCATTTTCTTGCTGAGAATTTATGCACGACAAACTGGTCTAAGTGTTTAAACTTTGGGTGTGTTTGTATTATTTGTGGACTGATGCCTCTTTTATGAAGAGGACTAAAGCTGGAACTTCTCCATTATCTAGAAAAAAAAATATAAACTATTATATTTTCCTTTTAAAAAAACAATATTTTCATTTCCATATCCCCTTACCAGAATATATTTATAGTCATTAATTGTGCTTGTTCAAAAATACGCGTTATCATTAACAGAGATGGTATCTACGATAATAAATTAGTGACTTTATTTGTACATCCTACATGGAAATGTTGTTTGAATTGTATCTTGAGGCCATCTGCAACTTTATCCTGTTATTTTTTTTTTGTTTTGTTAATTCTCACAGTTCTATTATTATGAGCGTCATAATTTTTGTGCATAAATTTCATTGCAGTGGGTCAAAAATATTTTCCGCTTTCATTGGTTTCCTCAAAAGCAAAGATCCAAGCGATGGAACAGAAGAGGCACTACTTAATGAGCTTACTTCATTTGATAGTTATCTAAAAGACAATGTAAGTTGGCTATGAATGGTTCATAGTAGTACACTGTACAATTGTTTTGCATGAGGTGCAATACTTCTATAATTTCTGCAGCCCCCTTCTACTTGTCATATCTACATACTTGTTTAGATTCCTGTGCAGTATTGCATGGATCATACCACGTGATGTCGGACATAAAAATCTGCAAATTTCTCGAGAATCCATCAGCTTGTGCACATTTGACAGATGTATCAAAATTTCCATATCTTTAAATGATTCAGATCCGTGGATATGTGTATATAAATTGTACTCCCTCTCCCCTATTCCAAATTGTAAGTTGTTTTGGCTTTTCAATGTACATAGCTTTTACTATGTATCTAGACATAATGTATATTTAGATCATAGCAAAAGCTATGTACCTAGAAAAGCCAGAACGACTTATAAATGGAGGGAGTAGATGCTATTGTTTGTTTCCTGACTCATTTTTCCTATGAGTCAGACTCATGTTTATGGCCTATAACACTAGCCTTGCTTCATGTTCTGCTAAGTCACATGCTACAATAATATGAAGCTACATTTATGACCTATGATGCTAATCGTTGCAAAATATTAATAGATTTTTGTGCTTCTACTTGTGGAATCATCACAACCGGTGTATGTTTGATTGTTTGTCTCCAAACATAGCTATTGCTTTATTGCTCACTAATGAGGAGTTGCAGTATTGGGGTTTGACTGGGGCTAAAAGCATTACTTACCTCTTAGCCCTGTGCCGAGCATGAGTTGAGTTAGGTGGAGGTCATTTTATAATTTGCAATGTTTGCTTACTCCCCTGGACATTGTGTGTGTGCGCGCGCACTTTATTGCTCACTAGTGAGGAGTTGCAGTATTGGGGTTGACTGGGGCTAAAAGCTGGTAGGGTTCCTGATCCTACCAGGCAGATCGCGTAGGTTGTAGGGGTGAGAGGGAGCTGGGCGAGGGCGAGGTGCGGGGCGACGGCGCTGTGGCGCCGTAGTTCGTGGCCTGAGGAGGAGGCGCGCGAGAGACAAGCAGAGAGGTGGCTAGGGCAACTCCCGGCTCCCTGAGGAAGCCGGAAACAATAGATTGTTTCTGCTTAATTCTATCTTAAAGTGTTTACAAGTATTTATACTTCTCTCTAATAATACTAGTACTAATTGGAATAGAACTCATGAGATATATGGGCCTTGGCCCTTCTAACTGCTGGCACCTCCCTTAGCCACTATTGGGCTGTTTCCTGGAGTATTGGATGCCAGTCATAACATCTCTCCCCGCCTGCTGAAACAGCTCGTCCTCGAGCTGGAAGTCGGGGTAGGAGGCGCGGAAGTCGTCGAGCAGCTCCCAAGTAGCTTCCTCGTCGGATAGGCCCTGCCAGCGGATGAGCACACGCCACGTGCCACGGCGCTGCTGGGCACGCAGGACCTGGGCAGGCACGGGCAGCAGTCGTCCATCCTGAACCGGAGGCAGCACACCTGGAGCCGCTGGGGGGTCACCACGGTGGCGCTTCAAGAGACCCACATGGAAGACGTCATGGATCCGGGCGCCCGCGGAAAGTTGAATGACGATAGGCGACCTTGCCGATGCGCTCCTGGACACGGAACGGACCGGCATACCGCGGTCCTAGCTTCCCCTTGGCCCGCGGTTCAAGGGACTGGATGGTCCTGTTGAGTAGCCGGAGCCACACCCAGTCACCTACTTGAAGCTCCACATCGCGATGTCCGGCGTCGTAGTATTTCTTGGAGATGTCCTGCGCTTGCAGGAGACGTTGGCGCACCTCAGCCAACATCTTATCACGGGAGCGAAGGAGAGCGTCAACCGCCTCTGTCGTGGCAGTGCCAGGCGTGTAGGGCAGCAAGAGAGGCGGAGGACGACCGTACACCACTTCGAAAGGGGTGGCGCGGAGGGCTGTGTGAAAGGAGGTATTATAGCAATACTCCGCCCACGACAACCAATCCACCCACGCCCGCGGCCGATCACCTGTGACACAGCGAAGATACATAGCAATAACCTTGTTAACCACCTCTGATTGGCCGCCAGTCTGGGGGTGAAACGCCGTGCTCATACGCAGCTGAACTCCGGCCATCTTGAACAAATCCCGCCACACATGTCCGGTAAACACAGGGTCCCTGTCACTGACGATGGAAGAGGGAAACCCGTGTAACCGAACAATGCCGTCGTAGAACGCGCGAGCGACCGATGTCGCCGTGTAGGGGTGGCTGAGCGCGATGAAGTGCGCATACTTGGAGAAGCGGTCCACCACTGTAAGAATGACCGACTTGCCGGCCACCTTGGGCAAGCCTTCGATGAAGTCCATGGAGATATCCGCCCAAACCTGAGATGGAACGTCAAGGGGCTGCAGCGACTCTGTCTTGTTGCGCTGGCAGGTAGCGCAGGTCCGAACCCAATCCTGTACCAGGGCGCGATTGCCGGGGATGTAGAACTCCGCCCGGAGGCGGTGCAGCGTCTTCTGTACTCCCTCATGGCTGGCAGAGTGGGCCAGGAGGAGGGCCTGGTGCCTGAGTTCACCGTGGTTGGGCACGAAGATTCGGGAGCCGTGTAGCAGCAGCCCGCCCTCCAAACGCCACGGCGAAGACAGCGCCCCTGCCTGTAGGCGCTGCACCAGGTCCTGGGCGTCGGCAGCCACCGCGACGGCGCGGCAAATGTCATCCAAGAACGCGAAGGAGGGCCCCGAAAGGGCGTGCACGGCGCCCGCTGCGTGTGCGTCCCCAGACGGCCCGTCAGAGGCACCTTCACGCCGCGAGAGGGCGTCAGCCACTGTCTTCAGGCGCCCGGGTCTGTACTCCACCCTGAAGTCGAACCCAAATAGCTTGCTGATCCACTAGTGCTGAGGGACAGTAGACAATCACTGGTCAAGGAGAAACTTGAGACTGTAGTGATCGGTACGCACCAGGAAGTGACGCCCCCAAAGGTACGGGCGCCAGTGGCGGACTGCCTGCACCAGCCCAATCAGCTCGTGTTCATACGCGGCGAGCTTGAGATGACGAGCGGCGAACGGCCGGCTGAAGTAGGCGAGGGGTCCAGCGTCCTGGTGTAGAACGGCGCCGAAGCCCGCACCGGAGGCGTCGCAGTCGACCACAAAGACCTTGTTGAAGTCCGGCATCTGAAGAACTGGCCCGGTGGTAAGCGTGGTCTTGAGGGCTGCGTAGGCTGCGGTCGCCTCGTCGTCCCAGGCGTACGCGTCGCGCCGTAGGAGGCGCGTGAGTGGGGCGGCGATGAGGCCGAAGTCCCGGATGAACTTCCGGTAGTAACCAGCGAGCCCCAGGAAGCCACGGAGGTTGCGGGCGGACCGCGGCGTGGGCCACGCGGTGACGGCGGCCACCTTGTTGGCGTCCATGGCCACACCCCCGGCGAAGATCACATGGCCCAAGTATGCCACCGAGGACGCCCCGAATGAGCACTTGGAGCGCTTGAGGTGGAGGTGGTTGTCCCAGAGCGCAGAGAAGACGCCGAGGTGCTGCAAGTGCTCAGCCCACGTAGGGCTGTAGATGAGGATGTCGTCGAAGAACACCATCACAAACTTGCGGAGGTAGGGGCGCAAGACGTCGTTCATCAAGGCTTGGAATGTCGCGGGGGCGTTGGAGAGGCCGAACGGCATCACCAAAAACTCGTAGTGCCCCTGGTGGGTGCGGAAGGTCGTCTTCTCGACGTCGTCGGGGTGCATGCGCACCTGGTGGTACCCCGATCGGAGGTCGAGCTTGGTGAAGAATCGAGCCCCGTGGAGCTCGTCCAGGAGCTCATCCACCACTGGAATCGGGAACTTGTCCTTTGAAGTCTTGGCGTTAAGGGCGCGATAGCCAATGCAGAAACGCCAGGTTCTATCGGCCTTGCGCACCAGTAGCACCGGAGCGGAGAATGGGGAGGTACTCGAGCGGATGATCCCCTGCTCGAGCATGACGGCGCATTGCCGCTCCAGCTCGTCCTTCTGCAGCTGCGGGTAACGGTACGGGCGCACGGCGACTGGCGGGGTGCCTTCCAGCAGGTGGATCCGGTGGTCGTACGGCCGCGCCGGGGGGCAGCCCCTTGGGCTCGTCGAAGATGGACTGGTACTGCAGCAAGAGGCTGTCCAGCAAGGGCAGCTCGGTGTCCGCGGAGACTGCGGCCAGCTGCTGCTGGTCGGTGGCAGGTGGCAGCTCGGCCACGCCGTGCCACGTGACGCGGCGGCCCTCCCTCTAGAAGGCCATGGTCAGGGCCGCGTAGTCCCAAACGATGGGACCCAGCGTGCTGAGGAAGTCGAAGCCGATGATGAGGTCGAAACCACCGAGGCCGAGGCCGACGCACGTGATGGTGAAGTCCTCGTCCCTAATGAGAATAGGGACATCGCGGGCAATCCCTCCACAAGCCAGGCGTTCACCATTAGCAACCGTGACGCATAGGTCCTCGCCACCAGTCGGGGAGAGGCCGAGGCGGCGCATGGTCGTGTCGCGGAGGAAATTGTGTGTAGACCTGGTGTCGAAGAGGGCGAGGACGCGCTCGCCCTTGATGATGACGGGCAGCAGCATGGCATTCGGAGGTCGGACCCCCGCGACCGCATGAAGGGAGATCTTGAGGACGTGAGCGGGGTCGGCCGCCTGGTCGGCCGGCTCCTCTGGCTGGCCTGGCGCGGCCGGTTCGTCGACGAAGTCTTCGGATTCCAAGTAGAAGAGGCACGGGCACACATGCCCGCGGACGTAGGGCTCGTCGCAGTTGAAGCAGAGTCCCTTCTGGCGGCGCTCCAACTGTTTCGCTGGAGAAAGGCGACGGAAAGGCCGCGCAGGCGGCTGGGCGGCCGCTGCAGCCTGGCCAGGTGGGGGCAGAGCAGCGACCCCACCCGACGCGGCGCCCGGCGCATGGGGAGGACGAGTGCCCCGTGGGGCAGGAGCGGGCATCGGCGCGGGCACGCAGCGCTCGAAGGCGCGGGCCAGGTACATGGCAAACTGGAGGTCCGGCGGCGCACGCATATCGACATGCACCCAGATCTGTTCGGGAAGCCCGCCGACGTACAATTCCGCCTTCTGGCGGGGAGAGAGACCACGGGCGTGGCATAGGACGGCGTTGAAGCGCTCCGAGTAGTCTTGCACCGTGGTGAGGAACAGCAAACGCGCCAGCTCAGCGAGGCGCGTGCCCTGAATTGGTGGCCCAAAACGCAGCAAGCAGAGTTGCCGGAAATGCTCCCACGACGGCGGTCCTTCATCTTGTTCCAGGGCATAGTACCATGTTTGGGCAGCCCCCTTGAGGTGGTACGACGCGAGCCAGGTACGTGACGAGGCCAGGGTTTGCTGGCCTCGAAAGAACTGCTCGCACTGGTTTAGCCAGTTGAGTGGATCGACCGAGCCATCGTACGTGGGAAACTCCAGCTTGTAGAACTTTGGGGCCGCACTGTCGGCGAACGCCAGACCCCCGAGATGCGGGGGCGCACCGGGAAGAGTCGGAGCATCCACCCCGCCGGCAATCGCCCCCAACGCCGCGGAGGACTGGGAACACCCGGATGATACCGCGGTCAGGGCGGCCGATGGTGTGGAGATGATCGGCGCGGAGGCGTAGACCGGGGCGGACCCGGAGCTTGGCGTAGTGGTCGAGGCCATGGCCCAGGAGGGGATCGCCGATGGAGAGGAGGGCCATTGCAGGAGGTGCAGTGGAACGCCGGGGCCTGACGGGCATGCCGTAGGGAAGCCCCAGCAGCTGGGTAAGCGCCGGCGATGGTGGTGGGGGTTGCTGCGGTTGGGGGTTTTGATGCGGTGGAGGCGGGGGCGTGGTCAGGCTCGCCCAGCCGGCCTACATGGCCGCCATGTTGCGGTTGATCTCGACGATGGCGGCGGCCAGGGACTCGAGCGTGAGCGGGGTGCCGGACGTGAACGAGCCCTGGGAGAGCTCGGACTGGGCAGACTGGGCAGATGGCGGCGCGGTGGGGTGGAGGGGCGCGGCGGAGGTTTCTGGTGGGGCAGAGGAGGAGGACGGAGGAGATGCCATCGTGCCTGGACAAGCCGATACCAAATTGGTAGGGTTCCTGCTCCTACCAGGCAGATCGCGTAGGTTGTAGGGGTGAGAGGGAGCTGGGCGAGGGCGAGGTGCGGGGCGACGGCGCTGTGGCGCCGTAGTCATGGCCTGAGGAGGCGGCGCGCGAGAGACAAGCAGAGAGGCGGCTAGGGCAACTCCCAGCTCCCTGAGGAAGCCGGAAACAATAGATTGTTTCTGCTTAATTCTATCTCAAAGTGTTTACAAGTATTTATACTTCTCTCTAATAATACTAGTACTAATTGGAATAGAACTCATGAGATATATGGGCCTTGGCCTTTCTAACTGCTGGCACCTCCCTTAGCCACTATTGGGCTGTTTCCTGGAGTATTGGATGCCGGTCATAACAAAAGCATTACTTAACCTCTTAGCCCTTGTGCCGAGCAGGAGTTGAGTTTAGGTGGAGGTCGTTTTATAATTTGTAATGTTTGCTTACTCCCCTGGACATTGTAGGAGAGCTGCATATCGTTGCAATAAGGAGATAAATAAAATAATTACAACACACCCACCATGCTCACACACTCTTAGATACTCATACAGGAAATAAACTTACCTTTTACATCAACCCACAACTTGACCCAACAAAACGCCCATCTTATTATTTATTAGCGACTTCTAGCCCTCTAGGTGAGCAAGGCACAAGGCCCCATAGGCCATAGGTGTGCCTCTTCAACGATTTGTTCTTATAATGGTCTGCAGACTGCAGCTCTCCTGTGTGTTCGAGAAAAAAGAAGTGCTTTTACATTGATTTTTAGGTGATGCATGTGTGAAAATGAGAAATTAAGCTACATGATACTGCCAAATGTTTGTGCCATTGCATGATTTACCTCAACATGGTTGGTCATCTAAAATTTAGTTTTACCCCACAATGATTCCAAAAGTTTCCTTTTGCTCATATCAAACTACTAGTTTTAATAAACCAAATGGCCATATGGAAAATTTAAGATTTTGAGATCCTTGGTTTGTTTAATAACATCAGCACTTCTCAAATACGGAATATGGCGATTTATCATTTGCCTTCCATCAGCAACCAGAAATGGAAACCTTGAGTTCTGTTCAGACTTATACAAACTTGATTCAAGTTTTAGATCAGCCAAGAAGCCAAGATGAATTAGTTATATGCTATCTTAAATTACATTCAGTCCATATGAAAGATAATGTTAACTTCACATGAACCTTTTAGGCAGGCTTAAGAACCTTTGTAGTTATATGATATCTTATATTTGGTAACTTAGTATTCGTTTCTGTGTGGCTTATCTTCAATTCGCTGTGTAATTCTTGGACACTGTGTGGTGCAGGGTCCATTTATTAATGGCAGAACAATTTCTGCTGCTGATCTCTCTCTGGGCCCTAAACTATATCACATGGAGATAGCTCTGGGCCACTATAAGAATTGGTCTGTTCCAGATTCACTTTCTCATGTGAAAACATACATGAAGGTATGTATCCATGTATTGCACAATGATCTTTGTGCTTATATTTTTGGTAGTTAGTATTCAATTTGTCTTTAGGTCTGACATGTAACTGAACCAGAGTATGGTACCATTTCTTTCACCTAGTAGGCATCGACATCTGGTCAAAAAAATGAACATGGAACTACGGTAGCTATTAATAGTGCCATGAATTTTTTTCTCTTTCTTTCCACCTGAACAGCGGATACCAATGCTTGACCAGTTGCACAGCATATGCTTGCTGTGTACTGCACGTGTTTTATGAGCTACACATTTAAGCAAAAGTATTATTAAAGAAACATAGTGGAGCCACAAAAGAAATAGTGCTTTGGGGGAGATTGGGGAATATATCGGAATGGATCAATCATGAATCCAAATCCATGTTGACTCAATAATTGATTATCCCAATTTTTTATTAGCAATGAATTGGCTATTCTTACATTGTATGCGTAATGCAAAACCATTGAGAAATCACCATTCATTCTTTCCAAAGTATTAAATAGGCATGAGCGGGTTATACCTTTTGATGCTAGCTTTTGTTTCTTTGACATCTTCCTAAGGCGTTGGTCTTGGATATCCTAGCCTTACTTGATCATGTTCTTTCACAGTCGATTTTCTCAACGGATTCTTTTGTCAAAACTCAAGCTCTGCCAGAGGATGTAATTGCTGGATGGCGCCCAAAAGTCATGGGTTAAATTATTTGTAAAGTAAGACGTTAAGGTAAATTGCATGCCTAGATTTTCTTGGTTTGCTATTTTGTGTCTATGGAAACTATGATGACAGGATGCACACCTCATAATTATGTCCAATGTATGTATAAATGTATTTGTATAAAAATACAAATACATTTGAGTAAAATGCACCCTGGGTACTTAAACTATTAGGGCATTATCATCTGGGTACTCGAACTGAAAAAGCTACCACCAGGGTACTTAAACGATTAGGGCATTACCATCTGGGTACTCAAACTATAAAAGCTCCCATCTGGGTACTTAAACTATTAGGCATTATCATCTAGGTACGCGAGTGGACTGCCGCCGCCGCCAGGAGCACGGGAAAATGAATTTTGATTCTTTTTCTTTTTCTGAAAATTGATGAATATTGTTGGAATTTGTTATTTTGTAAAAAAAAAATTAGAAAACCAAAAATTCTTAAAATTTTTGTGTAGCCTCTCCATGATGTACTCTACCTAGGAAAAATATGAAACTTAGAAAATGAATAGGTTTTGTATGTTTAAAAATTACCTCTTTTAATTAATAAATAAACTTCCATGAATTTTAATAATTAAAATAAATAAATGTCTAAAAAGAGGCAGCTTACCTGTGCACGCTCAAATCATATTGTTGAGATAAGTGAAATTGATTAACCCGGGCTAACCCTAGTAGGGTAGCTATATGGAAGGTATATATGGGCCTCATGGGCTTAGCCTCATGGGCCTAATACACATACTTACACATACTCTAACACTCTCCCGCAGTCTGAACTTCCGTCGCAGCGGAGTGCAAGACTGGCCAAGAAAGAAAATAAGCAAAACAAGCACAATACACAGGAGCCCCCCGCAGCTACAACTAGCCACTGGTGATGTTGAGGCTGGAGCGAAACTCAGAGAAGGTCGAGGAAGGGAGGCCCTTGGTGAAGATGTCCGCAAACTGGGAGGTGGTCGGGACGTGAAGGACCCGAACGTCGCCGATGGCCACACGGTCGCGGACGAAGTGCAGGTCGATCTCCACATGCTTGGTCCTCTGGTGTTGCACAGGGTTGGTGGAGAGGTAGACCGCGCTGACGTTGTCGCAGTAGACGAGCGTGCTCCTAGCGAGAGGGCGGTGAAGCTCAGCTAGGAGCTGGCAGAGCCAAGCAGCCTCGGCCACACCGTTAGCCACGGCGCGGTACTCCGCCTCGGCACTGGAGCGTGAGACCACCGGCTGACGCTTGGACGACCAAGAGACAAGGTTGCCGCCCAAGAAGACAGCGTAGCCGGAGGTGGACCTGCGGGTGTCCGGGCAGCTCGCCCAGTTAGCGTCAGTGTAGACAACCAACTCAGCAGAGGAGGACCGGCCGAGGAGCAGCCCATAGTCGAGGGTGCCACGGAGGTACCGGAGAAGCTGCTTCAGAGCAGCGAGGTGAGGCTCCCGCGGAGCATGCATGTAGAGGCACAGCTGCTGCACGGCGTAGGAGATGTCAGGCCGGGTGAAGGTGAGGTACTGGAGCGCGCCAGCAAGGCTCCGGTAGGCGGTAGAGTCCTCTGGCCCAAGTATCGGACCCGCGGCCTCTGACAGCTTGCCCTGAGTGTCGACCGGGGTAGAGCAGGGCTTGCAGTCAGTCATCCCTGCCCGCTCCAGGATGTCACGAGTGAACTGCCGCTGGTGGAGGAACAAGCCGGAAGGTCGGGGCTCAACAGTGACGCCGAGAAAATGATGGAGCACACCAAGATCCTTCATAGCAAATTCCCTCTGGAGAGAGGCGATGATGCGCTGGAGTAGAGACTGGCTGGAGGCGGTGAGAATAATGTCATCCACATAGAGGAGCAGGTAAGCAGTCTCACCCGCATGGTGGTAGATGAAGAGCGAGGTGTCGGACTTGGCCTTCGTGAACCCAAGAGTTAGCAGAAAGGTAGCAAAACGAGAGTACCAAAGCCCGAGGTGCCTGCTTGAGACCGTAGAGAGACTTGTTGAGCCGGCAGACCAAGTCAGGACGAGAGGAATCCATGAAACCTGCCGGTTGGCTGCAGTAGACGGTCTCGGTCAGAGTGCCATGGAGGAAAGCATTCTTGACATCCAGCTGATGCACAGGCCAGGAGCGCTCGAGAGCCAGTGAGAGAACTGTGCGGACGGTAGCTGGCTTCACCACTGGACTGAAGGTCTCAACATAGTCAACACCGGGCCGCTGAGTGAAACCCCGGAGAACCCAACGAGCCTTGTAGCGCTCCAGAGAGCCATCGGCTCGACGCTTGTGCGTCCAGATCCACTTGCCGGTGACCACATTGGCACCAGGCGGGCGCGGCACCAGGTCCCACGTCTGGTTGGCCGCGTACTCCTCTTCCATCGCACGACGCCAGTGAGGGTCCGCCAAGGCGTCGCGGACAGAAGAGGGTACAGGAGAGACCTGCGGCTCCCCGGGCGTCGCTGCAAGAGCCCGGGGCCGCAGGACACCGGCCGCGTGCCGCGTCACCATAGGGTGAACATGACGTGGGTGTCGGTGAAGAAGCGGCGGGTGGTACACCGGCGGCGCGACACGGGCAGCTGGTAGTGGTAGAGACGACGACGTGGGCGTCGACGGAGAAGGTGCCACCTTGGGTGACCGTGGCGGCGAGGGAGGTGGTGGCACCGGCACCGTGTCCAGCGGGGCCGGCCGCACTCGGCGCTGGTAGACGCGCACCGGGTGGGCGAAGCGCGCCGGAGTAGCCGAGGACGGCGCCTCCGGCCCCGCGCAGGGTGTAGGGCCAGGCGGTGCACCAGAGGGCGTGGCCCCCGGACGGGGAGCCAGCTTGTGAGGAGCAGTGGCAGTGGTGTTAGGGTAACACGCACACCCTGAAGACACGGAGGTGATCGTAACGAGGGGTACCGAAGAGAGCGTGGTGTGGTGTGGGAGCCGGACAGGCAGTAGAAGGTAGGCGGTTAAGGAGATAGGTGGAGGTGTGCAGGCTCTCGGCCCAGAAGCGGGCAGGAAGAAACGCCTGGAGAAGAAGGGTGCGCATGGTGTCATTCGTGGTGCGAATCATGCGCTCTGCCTTGCCGTTTTGGGAGGAGGTATAGGAGCAAGACATGCGCAGGTGAACACCATGAGAGAGAAAGAAATCGCGAGAGGTGGAGTTGTCGAACTCACGCCCGTTGTCACACTGGACGGCCTTGATGGTGAGGCCAAACTGTGTAGACACCCAGGCGAAGAAGTGACGGAGCGTGGGAAACGCCTCAGACTTAGCATGCAAGGGAAAAGTCCAGGAATAATGAGAAAAATCATCAACCATGACAAGATAGTATTTATATCAAGAAATGCTCATCACAGGAGATGTCCACAGGTCACAGTGAACAAGATAAAAAATGTGGGTCACATGTGAAGAAGAGGTGGGAAATGGAAGACGAACATGTCGGCCCAGTTGGCACGCATGACACAAATGCTCATCATGAGCCCGAGTACAAGGTATGTCGGAACTACGACCTAAGCTGCATTAAAGCATCACGGCTAGGCTGTCCGAGACGGCGGTGCCAGGTAGTAGAGGAAGTAGAGGCGGCGAAAGCAGCGGACGAAGTGGAAGCCGAAGCCGAAGTGATAGGAGCAGATGGAGGAAGTCGAAGCGTGTAAAGGGGTCCCGTGCTGTCACATCGGAGGAGTGGACGTCGGGAAGCCAAATCCTTCACAGTAAGACCAGAGGAGTCAAACTCAACAGAACAAGAATTGTCAGTGGTAAAACGACGAATGGAGAGAAGGTTGTGAACCATAGAAGGAGCAACAAGGACATCGGGAAGATGAAACGAGCCAGGAGTGGTAGCGGAACCCACGGATGTGACAGGAATACAAGAACCATTTGCGACCATGATGGATGAAGGAAGAGACGAAGAAGGAGGGTGGATAGACGTGAGTATACCGGGGTCGGAAGTGGTGTGGTAAGTGGCACCCGAGTCGGCGACCCAGTCAAGGCCGGCAGGAGGTGTCAGGGCCATGGTGCTGAAGGAACGGGCCAGAGCCGTCGGATCCCAACCGACAGGCCCTGGCGTCGACCCGGGAGAGAGAGCCCACGGTGACGCGAGTGGTGGAGCAACCCCGGATGGTGGAGTCCACGGTGTGGCCGGGACGGCACCGGCAAGCATGGCCGCCGGAGTGCGAGGACCGCCACCGGCACCCTGGAAGGGCCACATGGAGATGCGCCCTGACCATGGGTTGCTGAAGGACGGCCAGGGTGCACCACCCCGTGGAGGCGCGGGCGTGGCCCCACGGCCGGAGCCCGTACCACGACCCCCTCCCCGTCGACGGCGACCGCCACGGCCCACCCCCACCCCCGCTCGGCCCGGAGGGAGGAGGACCAAGGAGAGACGTCGGTGCCGGAGTGGACGGACGCGGCGGTGGAGTGGCGGCAAGGGTAGTCGAGGAGGACGAGGAGCTCGGCGCGGAGAGGGAAGCAGGCTGGACCCCCTGAGTGAGCTCCTCCATGACGAGGTCGTCACGGACCTGCAGGAAGGTGGGGAAGGGTCGCTACCGGGTGATCCAGGTCCGGAGGTGGCCGTAGCGGTCGCTGAGACCGCGGAGGACGTTGAGGACCAAGATCCGGTCCTCCACGGGCCAGCCAAGGTCACCGAGGGAGTTAGCCATGCCCTTCATCCGGCGGCAGTACTCACCGACGGAGAGATCGCCCTGGACAAAGGTGCGGAAGTTGGCGTCGAGGCGCAGAGCCCGGGCTTCGGCATTGCCCAGGAACTGGCCCTCGAGCGCCAGCCAGGCACGGCGAGCGTCAAGTGTGTTGCGGACGAGGTCGTGGAGGTCGGTGGTGATGGTCCCGAGGATCCAGGACAGGACGATGCTGTCGAGACGCAGCCACCCTGGGGTCTGAGCCGCAAGCGGGGCGTCGAGGAGGACGTGGTCGTCGAGGGCGTAGCGGCGTAGGGTGAGGACGACCATGTCACGCCAGCGGGCGTAGGAGGACGACTCGGGGTCGAGGACGACCGTGACCAGGTTCCGGATGTTCTGGACACCGCCAGCCCGGTAGTGGAGCTGCGCGACGAGTGGATCCGCCGGATCGGGAATCTGGAGAGGGACGACGTGCGAACTGGAGGAGGTGGCGGTGGTGTCGTAGTACGCCGGGTAGCTGAGGAGCTGCTCCGCCTCGGCGATTTGACTCGCCAAGGCATCAGCCGCCTCGCGCTCCCGCTCCCAGGCGAGAGCTGCCGCACTGACGCGAGCCGCGCCTTCGGCGGCGGCAGCCCGGGCGGCGATGAGAGCGGCGGCGAGGTGGGGATTCGCACCCGGTGGAGGAAACCCAGCCGTGCCGAGCAGAGCAGGGGCGGGCAACGGCCCCCACAGCGCCAGGCGCGACCAGGGGCGGCTCAGGCGCGGGCGGTGGCGGCCCAGGCGGGGGCGGCGCGAGCAGTGGCGGCCCAGGCGTGGCCGGCGCGGGCGGTGGCGGCCCAGGTGCGGCCGGCGCGGGCGCAGCCAGGGCCGGGGCGGACGGAGGTGGGGGCGTCGGCGGCCCTCCAGGCGGGGGCTCGCTAGCCCCCGCACCAGCAGCGGCGGCGGCAGGTTGGCCGCCGGCGGTGCGTTGGGCCCAGGAGGGGTAGGGGAGAGGAGGGAAAGAGTGGAAGTAGGTGGGAGGAGGAGGAGGCCGGCCGCCGGCCATGGTGGCCAGAAGAGGGGCGGCGGCGGCTGGAGGTGGAGGCTGGGAGGAGGAAGGAGAAGAGACCTGACCCTAGCTTGATACCATGTTGAGATAAGTGAAATTGATTAACCCGGGCTAACCCTAGTAGGGTAGCTATATGGAAGGTATACATGGGCCTCATGGGCTTAGCCTCATGGGCCTAATACACATACTTACACATACTCTAACACATATAGCCCACATACACCTGTCATTATCGTAATGATCTTTGACCGATATGTATGTTAACCATATAATCCTGGTAGTCTGTCAAGTATCCTCAGGAATCTGAATCATCCATATTTCCATCTTTCTGCTGGATCATTTCCAAAGACATTGCAGTATTACAATAGTTGATTAAAAAATATATTACATCAGATTTTAACAGGCGGAAGTATTACATTAGAGTATAATAGGGCTCACTCGGGTACCTAAATGGTAATGCCCAATAGTTTAAGTACCCAGGTGGGAGCTCTTTTAGTTTGAGTACCCAGATGGTAATGCCCCAATAGTTTAAGTACCCATGTGGTAGCTTTTTCAGTTCGAATACCTAGATGGTAATGCCTCGATAGTTTAAGTACCCAGTGTGCATTTTACTCAATACATTTTATAAAGAATAAATAATGCAATGAATGTTTAGCGAGCCATTGTGAGGAATTATGCTATATGCTTATAATTAAGAGAACACCAATAGTAGTTCACCACTTAAATGATGGGCTAGTGAAGTAGTGATTGTGTAGTGGCTTCTTTGGCCTTCAATTGAATTATGCTAGGCTAGAAGCTACTTGCACTTTCCAACTGTTACAGTGATGCCTCCTACCATTACCAAGGCCAGCAACCAACATCTCATACTTCATACCCTTCTCTCTTTCTGAACTAGTTTATGCTATCTGCTTATTCATATGTAAAAGTGATTAGAACTGTGGAAGATAATAAGTGTAAACTTTTATAGCACTGGATGTAATATTATCACAGCCAGGCCTTCATATTTAGATGTTAAAGCAAGGTTCGGTTGTGCACAACCACGTTTGCATATAGCAGGGGCAGATGTAGTATAGGTGCGTGGTATAGGTACAAGCAGAGCAGAACAGGCTCCACTTGATCAATTCATTAAGGATAACAAAGAAGCAAGAAACTAGCTTACGGAAACATAACTGGTGATGACTACCTTTGTATACTTGCGGATGAATGTTGGTGAATTGTATCCTTATATCCGCACATCTAACTATTTATTGTCATTCAGTCATCATATTACAGTGTTAACAAATTGCATTGTTTAGGTCCATGCCCCATGATCCTGTATCTGCCACTGGCATATGGCCGTAATCACAGGTGGTTCCATTTTCCTATATCAGCTACCACAATACTTATTCTGTATCCTTCTCTATGGAACCAACTAGTTGGCACTCCATCTGAGCTGGTAGTGAATGTCTGTTGGAAAGTGAGAATCTACCATTCTGCTTATGGACCCCACCAGTTAACATATCCTTGCAATAGAGATATGTTCTGTCAATATTTTCTTATATCTGTTTGACTAGATATGCAGTGATTTGACTTACTATGTGATGTTATGTTTTCTTATTATTAGGAGAGGGAGAGAGGTGGCGAATGGAGAATCTAGATGCAAAGGTTTGGCGCATGCCCATGGGCGGACCCAGCACCCAGCAAGCCTCGGCGCCTGCCCGGGCTCCTTCACGAGTGACACTAGAGCAGCGTATACAGTAGTACAGGTCATGCAATTAGCAAGCAACCAAAAAACAGCACGTAGACACTAATTTTGCTTACTTTTTTAGTTCTACAGCATTAATTCTTAATGTATTCTCACTTACATGCGTACTTATCGTTATTTTTATTTCCAAAACTACCTATGCTACTGACTTTGCTTCTATTAGTAGTTGATTTGTTCGTCTGAAATTGATATTAATTGATATTTTCATCCGGGCTCCAGAAAATCTCTGGGTCCGCCACTACGCATGCCTGTAATATATACATGAAAGGTGGTAGATTGGTGATTGGAATTTTCTAGGGCATAGAATATCAGGTCGTCCTACCCAATCTCCTTTGCTTTTTATGAATGGGAAACATCAATAAAATTGTAAAATAAAACAGACATTTTTTATGTAAATGAACATTCTCCTTGAACTTGAACCTCATTTGTTGTTAACGGAGAGGGGGTCTATTGCGTAGCTGTTTTTGCATGATATAAGCATTTATTTTACAAACAAGATACCAATAGTGCGAAAGTGCCAATCTATGGTTTTGAGCTACCTTTTGGTGAAATGACGATTATCCATTTCATTGTATAGTTGTTTTTTGTTCGTTGTGATTTAAGGATTCATTTTCAGAAACACTGAATGTTCCAAGGTTATAATCATTTGGCCTCTTCTAATCATAGGTCCCATGAAATTGAGATACCTTTCTGCTGATTGGAAGCTACTAACCTCCAAATATATTTATCCAAGACGTTCGCATTTGATGAAGTGTCACCGTGCATGAGGCTGACCTGCCTCATTATAATTTGATGCTTCTCTTGGTCATGTTCCTGTAACACATTCACATTGAACCTGCAATGATTGATAAGAATTTTTGGTTCGCCTAAATGATTGATGTGTGGAATTCCATCTCGTTTATGCCAGTGGTAGGTGAAATGTGT
The DNA here is from genome assembly GCA_038502445.1 of Eremochloa ophiuroides. Taxonomy (NCBI): domain Eukaryota; kingdom Viridiplantae; phylum Streptophyta; class Magnoliopsida; order Poales; family Poaceae; genus Eremochloa; species Eremochloa ophiuroides. Next base: position 22,874,941 of record JAHLJS010000003.1, on the reverse strand, counting down.
TTTGTTGCAAGATTCTGGAAGTACAATGGTCGAAGAGGTTTGCTATGTGGATTGACATATCTCTGTGATCTGACTTTTTTTTCCCCCTTATAGCTGAGATTTACACTTGAGTTGACGTCAAAGGAACTCACTGCGTTCCATGTTAGCAGTTCCGTCTTCTTTCAACTCTGGCCTTTCAATTGCCCGACCAAAAGCGTACCCGCATATAAGATAAATGGAAGGATGTTGCTGTGTTCTTTTTCTTTGTTAGACATGCATCACAGCATCAGTCATCATTGATCAGTTGTCACCATTATGTTTTGCTATGATATTACTGGTCAGTCTGGGAGGATAGTGTCTCGGCATTTCTCAGTGATGATGATACGAAGCACAGTTTACGTCAGTTCAGCTGCATGCCCTCTTTTGTTGTACCTTTTTTTTTTTGGAAAAAAAAAATCTTTACTTGGGCAATTGAGTCCGCTAACCGTTGCAAAGGCTGCTGCACTTGCTGCGGCTATGGTAAGGTATGACAGGTAGTATTCTCTATATATCTTATAGTAGACCCGACATTGTTGTGAGCTATTTTTTTACTAAATACTTTTTTTACTAAGTATCTTTTTTCTTTAAAACAGTTTCATGCGTGAAGTTATTGGGAAAGCTTGTCTGGTAGATGGCCACGCACGTGCCACGAAACGTCAGATGCGTCGTCCAGTTCCAGAAAAGCTCTGCTGGGCCTGTTGAAACGCTTTTCCACCGCTATCAGGCTTATTGAACGTTGCTTGCTGGCGCTATGAACGCACGCACGCATGCATCGATCGCTATAGGGAAATTCTCCATTGTCAGTGGGATGCACTGTACCCAGGTCGCTGGCGACTGGCGATGAGACCGTGCAGCTCCCCTATAGAAACTTCACTGTTTGCTTGGACACACACGAGCAGTACGGGCACAGGTGGCGGCGACCTCGCACACACACGACACGATCATATACGCCGCTCTCCGGCGCTCGCCATACCGCATTGACACGGGAAACAGAGAACAGAGAAGAGAAGTTCATCGAAATGCGGCGGCCGCCGAAGTATCGGGTTCGCATCGCTGCAGAGGCCCGAATCCGAGTGATGGGCAACATGCTGATTGAAGAGTAGTACTAGTACTACGCCGACGTCTAGCTGTCAGGGCGTCATGCTGTATGCACACTGTCACATGATCAGTTGATCGATCCTACACGGTGAAAGTACCTCGTCCAATCTACCACCGTCAAGTATACAGCGTTCTTGATCCCTCGACGCCGAGCCAGCCACGTCTCGCGTGTTTTTGAGGCTCCATGACAATTGAGCAGCGCACACTGCAGCGTTTCTTTTATTTTATTTCTAAAAAAGATCAGACTATCGCAGCATATTAGTTGTCTTCACAAACATTCATCCGCAAGTATACAAAGGTAGTCATCGCCAATGTTTCACTTCTGTAGGTGCCCAAGCACTGCCACAGTGCCACTAGCCCCTGCGGGCTGCGGCTCCCTCCCATCTGCCCTGCCTCTGCGTCCTGTACCTGAGGTGGTGGTGGTCCATCCGGTGAAGGCTCCTGTCAACAGGAGCTCCGCGTTGTTGCCATGAGGACGAAAGGGCTTACGCTCAGTCTCCTTTATTCCTTGGAAGACAGCCTTGCTCTTCACCGAGGCCATGACGTAGGATTACTATAAAACAAACTCCCTAACATATATCTTTGCGTTCATCACCTCGAGTTTTGTTTTTCTCTTTCTTCTTCCAAATGTGACCTTGGTCCAATTGTATTGGTTACCCTTCATCTTTCTCCAAGCCTTGTCACCACCTTGGTGTGGATCTAAACTAGTTTAATCAATAACTTAGCAAAAGGTTAGTCAACTAATTATCTCAATTATCAAAACCAAACATAAAGCTTTCACTCGCCTAGCTCCCATCCTCGGCGAGTACCAAGGCCTGGATGAGCCGTAACAACAACTCAATTGCTCAACCCTCCGGCACGGGCGCTTGACGATTGATCGGCCAAACAAGGTGCCCTGCACCGTGCGCAGCAACTCCTGTAGGGCCTTGAAGGCCAGCCCATGATCGCCACTAGCTCGGACCGAGCTCCTTCACCTTCCTCTACTCTATCGTTGTCTAGATCTTGCTCCTGCTTTTGTGTTCTTGACGGATTTGTTGAACCGGGTGAGGTAAGGGGTCTCCATAGGCATGGATGAGGCAACAACATGCGTAGTCTTGGAAGGCAGGAGAGTGGGGGACAGCGGGCCAGTGCTTAAGGATAAGGTAGGAGCAGTGAGGGTCTTTTTTATGCCCCTTCTACGATAGATATTTGAGTTGGTTTGTCACATGCACAAAATAGTCAAAAAGCATCGAGTTATGTCCTCTGTGGTCACAAAAATGTAGGAGCACAAATAAAGCTAGCCATTGAGGCCGTTGCGGTTTGTAAATGCATGGAATTGTGAGCGAGATCGATGACATAGTAACAAAGAAATCCATGTATAAACTGATTTGGCTCGGCCATTGTAACAGAACCGCCTAAATCATATGGCCCACAAGCACTTGTCATTATCACTAATGACCTCTGACAGCTGGACCCGTGTCCCAAATGATCTAGAAGGCTCTGCCGGGTTATATCAGCACCCGATTCTCCGATAGGATCCCATTGCGAAGCCATTATAGAATTACAACTATTTCATAATAAAATACATCAGAGTAAAAGTGCGGAAAGATTATAAAGTACTTAGATTACAAACCAGTTGTCCTAAATAAAACTTAAGTGCAGTTATTACAAACCTAAGATTTAAAAGTCGGTAGCAGTGGGATAACGATACAACATACTTAGATAACTGGTAACACGAACCCTGCCCACGGGTTCAACTTCACTCTTCCTCTCTTCCTTCCTGAACAATTGTCACGCAGCAGGGAGCGAGGCAAACCTGCTGCTGTGGTTCTCCTGCAACAGGACTTAACAAACCCTGAGTACTGGGGTACTCCGTAAGACTTACCCGACTAAAGAAAATGGGAATAAGACTCAGGAATGCAGGCTGAGGAGAGTCAAGGTAAGGTTTTAGCAAGAGTCAAAGTATTTTGCGGAAAAGCAATACTAATCTTATTTTTAGTATTTTAGTCCACATTATTATAATCAATATCAATAGTTCTCAATTCTTTCACATATATTCTCATTTCTAATTACTTAATCATTCTCAAAAACATTTTAGTTCTGAACTACTTTTCAATTGTAGGTCAAAGGATCAAGTCTCCAAATCCGAGGAGCAACGACGATTCGAATCGATTAGTACCCAGTTGGGAATCCCTATCCACACTGCATATGTAGCACCTAAGCTTGCATATGCCAACCTCGTCTACCACGGCTTTTCTAAAACCTAAACCGGTCCTGCGCCACCCGAGAGCACAGTACTCCTCTCCTATCCCAGGCACGCCGGCCACGAGGGTACACGCTACTCTCGCCATCTCTCCACTTCCCAGTGCGTGGTTGTCGGTTCAAGTAGAAGAGCCACCGGAGTCATGGCTTCCCGTAGCATGTGGCTAGTTGCAAAGTCTCGATCACAGCAGGCCTACAACGAACGGTTCCTATTTACTTTTTCCGTCGGAGATCCTGCATTGGGACTCTAACCCAAGTACAAGTAACCGCACGGTTTTCAAATCTCTTTTTCGCTGATGGTCAAGCATTGGGACTCTAAGCCAAATTCACAACCAACGAACGGAAAAAATCACTTTCCGTCGGTAATGATGTATTGGGGCTGCTACCCAAGTGCACAATCACCGAACGAACCCATATCCCTTTCCTTTCTCATGATTCATTAATATCATATCATCATAAGTCAAAAATAGCATTTTATGCAAATCTAATCAATTAAGCAGGGCTAAAAAATTTTCATACATTTTCATTTTAAACAGGTTTCAAGGGTAATATGTCAAGGTAGATAATGCAGCGAGATAAGTGACAATCAACTCCTATCAACCTAATGCAATAATTTAACTCAAGTTATAAAGATTTTATAAATCATAAGGAAGGGGCTGAATGCACTGGGGCTTGCCTTGAATTGCGTAGAGTGTCAGATCATAGGGTTTAGCCTTTAATTAAATTAATTCTAAATACTTCCAAACTTTGCCAACAGCTAGGTTTTGACCCTAAACAGTACCCAAACAAATTTCATGATTTTTGGATCAACAGGGAATTAATTAAAATTGCTCAAAGTTGCTTTTATGAATTGAAATGCTGATTTTTAGCTACTGCAGAAAGTGTTCAACACACATATTTAATATTTTTATTAAATAGTACATACCTCGAAGAGTCTACACAAATATTTTCATAATTTTTCGTGTAGCAAATTAATCCTAGCAAAAAGATTAAATCACAGCACTATTCATTTACTCAGAAAAGACATAAATTGATTTAATTCACCTAAGAAAATTGAAAAGCACAACTGGCCCGGTTCGGCCCAGCACACACAAGCCAGCCTGCCAGCAGCCCGCACTCCCCCTCCCTCTCTCACAGGCTCACTTGAGCCCATTCGGCTCAGGCCACGACAGGCCGGCCCAGCAGGGGCCTGCCCGGCCACCTCCTCTGCTCTACCTCCCGCCTCCCTTCCAAACGCGGCGCGCGCACGAACACGTCGGCGCAAACCGCGGCGGCTCGCCGGCAACGGTCCTCCGGTGATGGCAACACCGCACAGGCCTCTCCAATGACCCACGAACCTATCTAGTGTAGAAATCGAACGGATCAGGGACCCAAGCGAGCCCTGCCGCGGCCATGGCGGCTCAGTGACCATGAGCACGGCGGCGCGGTGGTGTTTCGACCAACCGGTCAGGGTAGAGTGGAAAAGAGTGGCAGGGGTAGGATCAGTAGCTCACCCTGAACCCCAAACAGTAGACGGGGAAGACGAGGGTGCTTCGGAGAGACGAACTCGACGGTAGGGCGGGTGCGGCGGCGGGAACACGGCGGCAAGTCCCCGTTCCAAGGTGTCCTGAGGTTAAGAGGCGAAACAGATGGGCTGGTGAAGGTTACGTAGTCACAAAAGGGCAAGAACAATGGTCGGACGGCTGAGAGCCTCACCGGAAGGAGCCGGTCGTTGAGAGTCTGGATGCGGCGGCGCTATGCCGGCCGTGGAGAAGAAAGCGACCCCCGGGTCGATTTTGGCGAAGGTAGGCGACGCAAGAGGAGTCAGTGGACGCGCAAGGATGTGGCACAACTATTGGCAAGGTGAAGAGGATGAGGATGGTCGGAACACGGCTAATTCCTTCGCCACCCAAGCACTCGCCGACGGCAATGGAAGGAAAAGGGAAGGGTTCGGCTGCCGTCGACCTTTATGTTACGGGCGAGGAGAGGATAAGAGCGGCGAGTACCAGGGCCCCCTTGCAACCCTCACGTGGCGATGCCCAGGCCTCGGCCGGCCGGATGGCGGCCGGCGCGTGGCGCGCGCACGCGGTACAATGCCGGTGCCACTGTAGGGGCCAGGTTCCTGTAGCAGACCCCCCTAGGTCAAACTCTACTAAACATAATTATGACATATCCAAGCAGAACCAGGTGAATCACCTAAAATAAAAGTTGTAGCAAATTTTATGTAGAACAATTTTGCTTTTTAAACCAAATTCAAATTCTGCACCGATTTGAAAATATGCAAAAGGGGATAAAACTAGGTTTTAAATTTGATTTGCAATTCAATTAAATTCTCTAAATATTTCTCAACAACTTGCAAATCTGTAAAAATAAAAGTTGTTCTACTTGTTGAGGTTTACAATTCTTATTAAGGAAGCTTGGTCAGATTCCTCCTAATTTTTGAATTGACATTTCAAATTTGAATTCCAAAATAGTAATTTGGGTTTAATTCAAATTTCTAATTAAGAACTTCAAAAACACCCAAAATAAAAGTTGTGCAATTTTAAAATATATACAACTTTTATTAAGGGACCAACACCAAAATCCTTTTAGTTTTTGAATTAGGGTTTTGGGGTCCGGTTTGAGTTTAAATTTGATTTTTCTTTTGAATTTATTTTTGGGTTTTCAATCATGGGTTTACTACACAATCATCACCATTCACAATAAAACCACTCTAAGGTCCCTAAGCACAATCATGCAAAAATTAAACTTATTTAATTTGTGCATGCCAATTTTGATGCGAGATGCTTTGCAGTTGATGATGATGACATGGCATTTTAATTAACCGTAACACCAGAGGTGTTACAGCCCTTCCCCCTTAAAAAAATCTCATCCCGAGATTTGATACACGACTAAACCTTAGGGCTAAGTAATGGAAAAGAAACCGTGTCAAGTAAACCTAGTCTAAACTCGACCATAAAATAACTAGGACAGTTCATACATTACATGACCAGAAGTTTTATATTTACAAAGTAGCAAAGAATTCGGGGAAATTTTCGGTGAGGTAGTCTTCGGATTCCCAGGTAGCTTCATCCTCTGAATGTTCACTCCATTGAGTCTTGTACCATCTAGTGGTGGTTCTTCGAGTGACGCGATCCTTTCGATCCAGGACTCGAATTGGATACTCGGAGTATGTCAGATCGGGTTGGAGTTCTATTCCTTCAACATCAATGAATTGATCAGACACTCGAAGACACTTTTTGAGTTGCGACACATGGAATACGTCGTGCACAGCTGAGAGGTGATCTGGCAATCTCAATTTATAGGCTACTTTTCCCTGACGTGCCACGATTTGGAATGGCCCGATGTATCGAGGACCTAACTTGCCTTTGACTCCTAATCGACTAATTCCCTTCATTGGTGAGACCTTGAGATAGACATAATCTCATGTCTTGAATACCAAGGGGCGACGTCTTCGATCGGCGTAACTTTTCTGTCGCGACTGTGCAACCTTCAAATTATTTTGTATTTGCCTGAGGTTTTCTTCAGTTTCTTCTACCAAGTCAACTCCAAAGAACCATCTTTCCCCAAGCTCAGACCAATTTAGGGGAGTCCGACACCTACGACCATACACAGTTTCGAACGGTGCCATCTTGATGCTCTCTTGATAACTGTTATTGTATGAGAATTCTGCTTGTGCCAAACATTCATCCCACGTATCTGTGAAATTGAGTGCACATGCTCTCAACATGTTCTCCAACACTTGGTTGACTCTCTCAGTCTGACCGTCAGTCTGTGGATGATATGCTGTACTATGCAAAAGTTTTGTCCCCAGTGATTTATGAAACGTCCTCCAAAAATTCAAGATGAATTGAGCACCTCGATCCGTGACAATGGTTTTAGGCATACCATGAAGCTTCATTAGATTTTGTATATACAGCTTTGCATAGTTCACTGCAGTGTAAATAGTTTTGACGGGGATTAAATGAGCTTGCTTAGTGAGGCGATCGACAACAACCCAGATTGAATCAAAACCTCTTGATGTTTTTGGCAAACCTACGATGAAATCCATGCTAATATTTTTCCATTTTCACGCAGGAACAGGCAATGGTTGCAGTTCTCCTCCAGGCTTCATATGGATAGCTTTTGCTTTCTGGCAAGTGTCACATCTTGCTACATATCGAGCAATCTCTATTTTCATCTTAATCCACCAGAATTTTTGCTTCAAATCCTGGTACATCTTGTTGCTTCCTGGGTGAATGGAGAATCTGGTCAAATGTGCTTCATCGAGGATCTTTTGATGCAACTCAGGTACTTTTAGAACTACTAGACAATCCTTGAACCATACGACACCTTCGTCGTCAATCCTGAAACAATCTACCGTGCTGGCTTGGACTTTTTCCTTGATATGCTTGGTGCCCTTACTTCCTTTCTGAGGCGCAATGATCTCATCACGGATGGTGGTCTCAATGCTAATATGGTTCAAGCTACCATGTTCAACCATTTCTATACCTAACTTCTCGAGCTCATAGCACAAGAAAAGATCTCGGGGCTTCACTGTCAGACAGTTGCAATGAACCTTCCGACTGAGTGCATCGGCGACCACATTCGCCTTGCCAGGATGATAATGCACTTCGATGTCATAATCCTTAATCAACTAAAGCCATCTTCTCTACCTCATATTCAACTCTTCTTGAGTAAATATATATTTCAAGCTTTTGTGATCAATGTAAATATTGCAAGTACTACCCAGCAAATAATGACGCCATATCTTCAATGCATGGACAACAGCAGCCAGTTCTAGATCATGAGTAGGATAATTCTCTTCATGGCGCTTAAGTTGTCGCGAAGCATAAGCAATGACTCAGCCCTCTTGCATCAAGATGCAAACCAAGACCAGTTCCAGAAGTGTCACAGTACACATCAAACGGCTTTTCAATGTCGGGCTAGGCTAAGACTGGTGCAGTGGTCAACAATTTCTTCAATGTCTGAAAGGTTTTCTCACACTCAGGTGACCAGACAAACTTGACCTGATTCTTCAACAACCCGGTAATAGGTTTGGTTATTCTAGAAAAATCCAGAATAAAGCGACGGTAGTACCCCGCCATTCCCATAAAACTGCGGACTTGATGTACTGTGGTCGGTGGCTTCCAATTCAAGATTTCTTCCACCTTACTAGGATCAACTGATACACCTTTTGCCGACAGGATATGCCCGAGAAACGGAACTTGGTCTAACCAAAACTCGCACTTGCTGAACTTGGCATAGAGTTGATGTTCTCTCAAGCAGGTCAGGACAACACGTAGCTGGTTGGCATGTTCTTCAGGGGTTTTAGAATAAACAAGGATGTCATCGATGAACACGACTACAAATTTGTCGAGCTTAGGCATGAAGACGGAGTTCATGAGGTACATGAAATAGGCAGGAGCATTGGTTAGGCCGAAGGACATGACTAGGTACTCGTATAGGCCGTATCTGGTGGTGAAGGCTATTTTTGGAATGTCTTCGGGATGAATTTTTATTTGGTGGTAGCCAGACCTAAGGTCAATTTTGGAAAATACTTTGGCTCCAGCTAGTTGGTCAAAGAGTAGGTCAATGCGAGGCAAAGGGTATTTGTTTTTGATGGTGACCTCGTTGAGTGGACAATAATCAACACAGAGTCGGAGGGATTTATCTTTCTTCTTCACAAATATAGCAGGACAACTCCAAGGAGACGAGCTAGGTCTAATGAAACCCTTATCCAACAGATTTTACAGCTGAACCTTAAGTTTCGCCAGTTCTTTGGGAGGCATCCTATAGGCTCTACGAGAAATAGGTGCTGTTCCATGTTTCAACTCAATGGCAAACTCCACATCACGGTCAGGAGGTAAACCAGGCAAATCATCAGGGAACACATCTGAAAATTCACAGACTACCGGTATGTTTTGCACCTCTTTGACTGCGGTTGCACATATCCTACCAACTACTCTTTGGGGTATTGGAAGTTGGATGAGGAGTTGGGTTTGACTATTAGGCAAGTTTACTCTGATGGTTCTATTCAGCACGTCAATGAGAGCCTTGTGCTGATACATCCAATTCATGTCTAATATCACATCTATATCCTAATCTTTCAGCACTATCATTGAGGCCGGAAAATATGCCCGCCAAGTTCTATGGGCACCCGATGTACTACCTCTTTAGTACTAATACGCCCCCCGGACGACTATATAAGGAAATTTTCCTCTATCTACCCAATTGGAATTTCATGCTTGATGACAAATGTACGATTGATGAATGAATACGATGCACCGGAATCGAAAAGCATGATAGCAGGATGACTTGTGATAGGGAACCTACCCAGCATGACAGGTTCACCCTCGGGAATATCACCAACTTGAGTGTAGTAGACTTGACCTGCTTTCCTCACAACTTTTCCCTTTTGAGCATGCTGCTGGTGGCCACGGTGCTGAATCTGCTGCTGCTGCCCACCAGGAGCCTTCTGTGTATTCTGGTTGTATTGCTTGGGAAATGGACAGTTGCGGGACCAGTGTCCCATCTTGCCATAGTTGTAGCAAGGGTGGTTGTAAGTGGTCTGGGGAGTAGTGATACGAACACCAGGGGCATTCAGGCTGGGAGGTGTTTTGTTGGTTGGAGGTGTGGGAAGGTAGCCGCAGTGCGAACCACGACCTGCTGCTGGGGGTACGGTGGACGAGAGTGATGGGTGGGATGGAAGATAATTTTCTGGCGCTTCTGACTGCCAGAAAACCCAGACTTCTTCTTCTTCTCATCCTGGTGTTTGCGGTCACTTTTTTCAAAAGCTATAGTAATGTTGACAGCCTCATGGTAAGTGCAGTGCAGGTTGTTGGACAGACTTCGCTGAATCTTATAATTCAGACCCCTAACAAAGCAATCCTTCTTTTTCTGATCGGTGTTGGTATGCTCAGGGGCATACTATGACAATGATTGAATTGACCAACGTACTGCATGACAGTGGACTCTTTCTGCTGCAGGGCCAGGAATTGGTCTAGATTCATCTTCATCACACCCGCAGGGATGTAATGAGCACGGAAAGCCTCACGGAATTCTGCCCAGGTGAGTTGATGACCATCAGGCTATGTAGACAGAAGGTTTGCATACCAAGCACTTGCAGGACCTCGCAGTTGTTGTGCTGCAAACAGTGGCTTCTGAATCTCAGTGTAGTGAATCAAACTAAACTTTTGCTCTATGGTATGAAGCCAGTCATCAGCCTCCAGGGGCTCATCAGCCTTGGTGAACACGGGTGGACAGGTATCCGTGAAGTCTACGTATGTGGTCTCATCTTCATCGCGGTGGCCACGACGCCCACCACGGTTGTCTCAGTTTTGCGCAAGCGCTGCGGCAGGCATTGGCCAAAGTCGCAATAGCATCTGCCAAGGTGGGTGGAATAGGCGGTGGGTTGGGAGTAGCTTCATCCTCAGAGGATTCCAGCACCTGGACGCACGGGTATTGATAGGCATCTGTTTAATAGCAAACCGAACTTAAGACTAGCATTACTTAATCGAACGTAGTAGCAGTACACTTAAGCATTACAACACTTAAACGATACTTAAAAGACACGACTTAAGACTTAACAAAGTTCCCAACCCACAACTAAGGTTCTTGGCAAGCACCAACATTATAGTTCAAAGGATAACGATAGGCCGACATTCCTAGTGCTATGACTAGTCCAGTCGTCGTCGCCCACGGTCCCGTCAGAGACGACACCATCCTTGTCAGCCTCCTCGATGTCCTCCTCAACGTCCTCATTGGCGTCCTCCTCGACGACCACCTGGAGAGGCTCAACCTCCTCGTCAACGTCCTCCATGTCCTGATCCTCAGGACCAACAACAACTCCATCCTCGGGGTCCTCAACACGTGGCTCCAAGATAGGGTTAAGCTCATTGTTGAGCCTATGCACCTCCTCATGCAGTGTATCATTGTAAGTCCTCGATCTGTGTTGACGATAGTTATACAATGTTTTTACCCCATCAAAACCATTAATAAGACATTCTTTCTAGAAGGAAACCACCAAACACATAGTGACTTAGGTACAAATAACTTGGTTCCACATGTACTTGTCATTATTTGGTTGCAGGCACTCAGAACAGGTACTTTTCAGTGTCCGAAAGCTCTATATGAAGGTTGGGCAACCAACCAAGTATGGCCAAATGATAAACCAACTTCACAATCATTAATATCATAGCTTCTGGAGACAATGTGCAAAAGATGGGCACAAGTTGACGGTGGAATTACCCTAAATTTTCACATTCAAACACAGTCAACAGGCCTCGGATTCAAGGGAAGATAAACATATCATGAGCATATTTTATCAATAACTAGTTCCACATGTACTCTTAGCTTGTGATTGCAGGGAACACCAAATCAGTGCAAAAGTGAGCAGTTAGGGGCTAAATACATGGTTCGGCTGAACCATGATATGTTGCCCCAGGCCACCACCTTTCAACACATTGCATAAAACATCAAATGAAGGAGATGAGAGCCAAGGGTGGGCCCACCCATGGGTGAGCCGAACTGTCCATGGGGCCCACCTGGCTCTGGTGATGTGGCAGGATCCGTGTGACACTCCAACCAAGTCAATTCATCCATCGGATCAACTTGTGCCTTCATTCAACGGTGGTGATCAAAGGCGCACGGATTGAGGCATGAAACGAAGCAACCAAGACAGGACCAACACATGGGAAGAGTCTATGACAGATGGGAACCACTGTGGTGGGACCCACTCACCAGGGGTGGGTCGGCCGAACCACAAGATGGAGAACCAAGCCACCTACACCATCACTGACTGGTGGGGACTCCTTCTAGAAGCTCCTGGCTAGGCCCACCAGTCAAAGTGGGGTCGGCCGAACCCCCCTGGTGCCCAGCCAGGTCGGTTGGTCTCCACCGACTCCAAACATGCTTTCCATGTGCTCAAATTGCCACAGCCGTCCATCTTGAGGCGATTACAAGGCGGTGGATCCAAGGGTGGAGAGTTGAGGAGCACACGGATCGCTGACGTGGCATCCCTCCACTCTCCACTATAAATAGAGGCTGCCCACTCCCTTTCAAGAGGACACCATACACCATACAACTCAAGAAGCAAGCTAGAGTTCTACTCTTTAGTAGTAGTATTAGTCTAGTGTGGGAATTAGAATCAAGTCGAGCTGCGCTCGGAGTCTCCGGAGTTGTCTGCTGGAGAGTCTGGTATGGCTCTTGTACCTTTCCTTTTATAAGACTTTATCCTTTATCAATATATTATCTTTACTTTACTTCACTAAGTTCTTACTTAATATTTACTATTCTTTATAGTATTGTTGTGTCTTGTCTTATTTCATAGTTATGTTATACTTGATAGTGATCTTGTCCCAACTCAATGTGTGTTAGTTCATCGCCTGTCATAGGGTGTTCTAATTGTTGGTACGCAATTAGAATAGTGAGACTTAGTGTAAGCGTGGTGCTTAGACTAGATCTTGCCTTTGATTACCGCTTGTCGCACGGATTATTTGTGGGTGCTAGCAGGTGGTGACAGTCCTGTCTAGTCTTAGTATCCCTCCATGTGTTTTAGGCAAGTTCTTAAAAGGTAGACTCCCATAAGAGTGTAGGTGCTTCGGGTAGAGGTTTTGTCCTCTATTGTCTCATACTACCCCCTGCACACCGGTAGTAAGGTACTATCTTAGTATAAGTCATCTATTTGATAGGATAAGTCATAAGAGTAAAGTAAGTGTCATAGGAGTCTTATACTCACTCGTTGTCCTCCCACCTAGCTATAGTTTACTAGTTATCTTTTAGTTATCTTAATACTTGTTGTGTGTTGGTGTCATTACCCTTTCCTCTACCTATCGATTTACCCCCTACCACTAGCAGGTACTAAGTTGGTGTAGACTTAAGGATCTCTCTTTCTTTTTATTAATTATTCCTACCAACCGCTTTCTCTTGGGATAAAAAATAAATAACGATATCTTGGAATACTCCCGGGTGAAGTGCTATAGCGGTATATTCTGTGCGCTTGCGGAATTATTCAATAGACATAAGAAATACTCTCAGGGCACTTCTGGCGCCGTTATCAGAGATAGCCTAGCACCCTGTCTCTGGTGGTTGCACTAAGAAGTGTCAACAGCACAATGAGTGGGTTGGCCGACCCACCCATTCGGGCACCAAGCTGTCATACTTCGACATATGACTCAAGGAAGCACATAGAAGAGAGTGGAGCACCTGGAGGGCCCACATGCAAGTCGGCCGACCCACATGTGGGACCCACCAGGGCTCTGCTAATATGGCACAATCCATGTGACTCTCCATCCAGCTTAATTCCACCTTTGGATCAAAGTTGTGTTTCCAATCAACGGTGAAAGATCAAAACACATGGATCAAGGTGTGAACCGACAAGACTAAGGCGAAACTAGTACATAGCCACACTCTATGACCAGTGAGGACCACAGTGGTGGGCCCAGCTTGACATAGGTGGGTCGGCCGACCCACCCCTGGTGGGCCTAGGCCACCGTCTTGCTTCACCGACTTCCTGCATGCTTCCCACGTGATGATTTTATCACTGTCGTTCATCTGAGGCGGTTTCAAGGACGGTTTGATCCAACGGTGCATGATGGAGGTCACGCGGATTGATGACGTGGCAGTGGGGTAGCCTCTACTCCACCTCCCCCTATAAATACCCCGCATAGGCCTTCACTTCAGAGCATGATTCATAGGAGAAACCACTATGTAGTAGCTTAGCTCTACTATAGTGCTTGTGCTAGTTGGGAGAGAGTGAGGGAAGTCTTCAGGAGAAAGCCCCGGGCCTATCGGGAATCTTCTCCAAGGTGTACCTCAGCGGATGCGAATCTTCAAGTAAGTTTTACATCCGAGTCCTTCTAAGTATTTGATATTCTGATTCTGGTATTTTAAGTATATACTTGCTTTACTTGCACATTGCTTTATTTAGTGAAGTGCTCTAGTCTCTTACAAGGATTAGAGTAGTAAGTATAGTGTAGACGTGGTGTTTAGGCTATATCTTATCAGTGTGGGCCGCTTGTCGCACGGATTGTTAGTGGGTGCCAGCAAGTGGTGACAGCCTTGTCTGGTCTTAGTATCCCTCCACGTATGTAAGACAAGTTATTAAAACGGCAGGGCATCAATACAATAGCATAGCCGCCTCGGGAGGAGTTATATCTCCTCCCGTTTCGCCTATCGCCTCTTATAAAGGGAGGAGGTGTACACCTCTTTATACTTAGAACACCAAGACTAGATATCTTTGCTACATAAGAACCTCTCTACCCAGTTATCATAGATCCTTTGTCTCATCACTGGACAGTCTTGAACCTAGTTAGAACACTTCACATTCCCCGTGAAAAATACGATACCTGGAATACTTCTGGTGAAGACTACATTGACTACTGTACGCTTGCGGTATATCCGTTTGCCACTTCTGGCGCCGTTGCCGGGGAATGGTAGCTGTCTTAACTAGAATCGAGTCGTCCGAGTTACCCTTCTTTTCTCTTTCTTTTATTTTTATCCTTTCCACACCATGAACCAATCAACCCTCTCTCATCTTGCCTGCTCCAAAGGGCGCTTGTTTGGAGCCACCACCATCATCACAACCCATCCTTTCCCCTAGCTATGAGCTTCGCCCTAGTTTCATAGCTAAGGTTCAGGAACAATCCTTTGCTGGGGAAGAAAATGAAAACCCCTACTCTCATTTACTGTGATTTTGAGCAATTGTATTCATGTCTTCACATTGAAGGTATGACACGAGATACCTTGAAATGGAAGCCATTCCCATTCTCTTTGACGGGGGTAGCTAAACATTGGTATGCTCGACACGTAGAAAGTGCACATGGAGAGTGGGAAAGCCTTCAATCCAAATTCTGCTTAGCGTTCTTCCCTATCTCTCGTGTTGCTCATCTTCGACTAGAGGTCCTAACCTTCAAGCAAAAGGAGAAGGAGACTCTAGGTGTAGCATGGGCCCGTTTCACAGACCTAGTACCCTCTGGTCCTGATCTTGCTATAACAGAGCTAACATTTTTACAACATTTTTACCTCGGTCTTAACCAAGATTCCGCATAATTCCTTGATATATCTTCTGGAGGATCATTCCTTCATTGTACCATTGGTGAAAGGAAGAAACTTCTTGCTAAAATTCTTGAAAACACTCCCTACACCCACGGGTATGGAAAAACCTCCTGAGGAAGAAAAGGAATTAATCCCCAGGCAAAAAGAAATCCCGATAGCCGAATCAAAATCAGTCTCATCCAAAGATTCCTCCATCGATCCTGAACCACAAATACCAGAAACATCGGAGGAGAAAGAAATTTGTCCTATAAATTGCTCCTTCGATTTCAAGGCTAATCTCTTATCTGACCTTGCTAGTTTTGGGAATACCTACAATTATCCTATCCAAAAGACACATTCTAAGAAACATCATTCAAAACCTCTCAAGAAAGGATCTCTTCAAAACTCTCCCAAATTAGAATCATCTGACGCCTCGAATTTCCATGTGGCACATAGGAAAATATCTAGGATCTTGGGTGAACCTCCAAAAGGAAATGCTGACTGTGCCCATAGAAGGAGAGCCAAAATGCCTAGAAGAAAAATCTATCCTCTCCTCTTCTATGCCCACTAAGAAAGATGCCTAAACCAAGATTAATAAGATGGATACTACTGCTCCAAGAATTTGATCTTGAAATTAAAGATAAAAAGGGAGTAGAAAACTCTGTAGCCAATCATTTGTGTAGAATGCAATTCAAAGACAAACAGGATCTACCCATTGATGACTTCCTGCGAGACGACACGCTCCTCAAGGTCATGGACTCCAACCCTGGTATGCAAACATTGTCAATTTCATGGTCACAGGATATGTGCCACTAGGAGCAGACAAGAAGAAACTCATCCAAGAGAGTAAGGTGCACCTCTGAGATGAGCCATATCTGTACAGAGTCTGTAATGATGGAATATTAAAGAGGTGCGTGCCAATGAATGAAGCAATCAAGATCATTGAGAAATGCCATAGAGCAGAGTATGGAGGCCATTATGGGGTATTCAGAACCCACGCAAAGATATGGTAAAGTGGATTCTTTTGGTCTATCATGTACAAATATGCACAAGACTATGTGAAGAGATGTGCAAGATGTCAGAAACATAGAAATATCAACACCCGGGATGCAATGCCACTCACAAACAACCTTCAAGTCAAATTATTTGACGCATGGGGAATTGACTACATGGGTCTATTCCCCAAGTCTCAAGGTTGTGAGTACATCTTGGTGGCAGTGGATTGTGTCCAAATGGGTGGAAGCTATGCCTTGCACGACCGCTAATGCTTCACATTCAAAAAGGATGTTTAAAGAAGTCATATTCTCAAGATTTGGTACCCCAAGACTAGTCATAATCGATGGAGGATTACACTTCATAGACAGAGGCTTCCAACGTTTCCTGGCCAACATGGGAATAAAGCATAGTGTTGCAACTACATACCATCCTCAGACAAGTGGCCAAGCGGAGACGTCCAATAAGCAAATCAAGAACATCCTACAAAAGACAGTAAATGAGATGGGGAAAGCTTGGAAGAGCAAACTACCGGATGCACTTTGGGCATACAGGACCGCATACAAGACTTCAATTGGTATGTCACCATACCAACTTGTATACGGAAAGACATGCCATCTGTCGGTAGAGCTAGAGCACAGAGCACATTGGGCAATCAAACAATGGAATATGGATCTGTCCTCTGCTGGAAGAAATAGAAAGATGCAGATCTCAGAACTTGAGGAATGGAGAGAAAAAGCCTATCACAATGCCAAGGATCTATAAAGTGAGAACCAAAAGGTGGCATGACAAGAGGATCAAGCCCAAGGAATTCCATCCTGGAGACAAAGTCCTAATGTTCAACTCAAGGGTCAAGCTATTTGGCCATGAAAAGCTAAGGAGCAAATGGGAAGGACCGTACCTGGTAATTAATGCAGCAATGCATGGAGCCGTCACGCTTCAAGACGACGACGGCAACATCTTAAAGGTAAATGGTTATTGTCTCAAAGTTTTTCATGAACATGCTCCAATAGAAGAAGTTGACATGATAGAATTCATCCCTGATAATGAATTAACATAATTAAAATCTACATATCTTACTTTCTCTTTTCAATTGTTTATATAGCTTGGTCACTAGATATGTTTCAAATAATTAGAAATTTCTCCTTTTAACACTTTGGGTCCCCAAAACCCCTAATTAGAAGTGGATAGCCGAAATTCGGCAACCGCTTGGGACCAAAATTTAGCCAAGCCATATAATTTTCAGAAACAAATAATTTAGTCGTGCTGGGTCATCCAAACCCAGGTTGGGCGACCCACACTTGGCTCAATTTAAAATTTTGGAAAATAGGACAGTGTTCAGGAGATCTTGTAGGATGATGTGACAGAAATTTGGGGCAATTTTATGGGTCAGCCGACCCATATTTGGCACCCCCTCAACCTCATCACGTTTAGGAAAGCATTTGGGGAGCATGTGGGGAAGTTGCCACGGCCAGATGACCCATTTATGGGGTCGGCCGAACCACCCAGGGCAACCTGGTGCCACCCATCGGCTCCAGAACGTTGTGTCAACGTTCCCTCGACGTTTTCTTGTGATTTCGAAAAAGAGAACGTTGGCACTCGTCTTCTTAACCCCTTCATCTCCTTCTTATTCCTTCCATCTCCATTCTTTCACCATTCCAGCACCCTCCTTCGACCTTGGGACATCAGAGAGGTCCACCATGGCCCCCACTAGCAAGAATGCCATCATCTCCACTGGAGAAGGCACTTCTAAGCCCCAAAGGTCACTGACCGAAAGCCTGGACAGAGCTTTGGTCATCAACGTGATGGAGGTGGAGCCCCTGAACTCGCTGCTGCCGACCGGAGGGCCACCGGGGGCCAGGGCTGGGTCAGCCCGACCCTAGGAGGGTTCGGCCGAGGCCGTCCCCTCGGTCCACTTCTTCGCCAAGGTCACTCTCTCCGCGACGGGACCTCCGAAAAACCCCCTGTTCAGGTCCACCACGCCAATTAGGCCTACCACAGGCCAATTGGCATTGAAGGGGAAGGCTCCGGAGGTGCCGGAACAGCACCCCAACTCTCTCTCATCAAGGAGCATCAGCTCCTACACCCCTTCTACACCCACCATGTTCGAAAGGCCACAAGATCGTTGGTGGTGGGCTAGGGTGTAGGGAAGATGTTCGTCCATCCTCTCACTTCGGATGAGAAGAAGCAGTTGAAGGAATCCCTTGACTCCAACTCCAACTCGCCTTCCCACATCCGGAGAAAGTTGGATGCACCACCAATCAATGGCCCGCCAGGCCAATTTGAAGATGATCGGGAAGAGAAAAGCGACATGGAGAAGATGCTCAAGATTGTAACTAGTCTTAGGAAAAGGAATAATGAGTTAGAGGATACAGTGTCGGAATTAAGGATGGCACACTTAGATTTGGAGGATAACTTTCGCGCGCTCCGCATTAGCACCAATGCGAAGCTCAAGCGAATGGCCAATGCTATTGACCAAGAGAACATCCTTAAACCACCTTCTCCTTAGATGAGGATTCCTTTAGAATAAAAGTAGGCACTAGCTAGATTTCCCTTTCAAGTTTTTGATTTTCACAATTGTAAACATGCCTACTTCAATATTAAAGAGTTGAATAAAATGCTTTTGCGTTCTGCTGGTGTGTTGCCACCAGCAGAACATCTGCACTTGATGTTGTTCTCTGTTCCTGTGTCACCAGATGGAAAGAACCAAGTGTGGGGGGTCGAACGACCCCGTCAACAGCTCTCGCGGTAATTTGGAACATGCCACGGTGCACAGCACGTCTGCTGGATCAAACGGGACGTGAAACCTCACAAAACATGGGTCGAATGACCCACAAAATGGTACCCAACGGGAAAACAATTTTGCAGGAGAGTATTTCGAGACGAGGAGATTCAAATGGAGGGGACAACAGCCCTTTAGTGGGGTCGGCCGACCCCACCATTGGGACCTGGACCCACCAGCCAGACTCCCTGCAGTGAGAGTGTGCTTCCTAACTGGTTTGCACTCTTTCTCCCTCTCGAATCATACATTTCCTTAATTTGTTTCTTTGTTCTTAAGTAAAAATGAAAATAAAAAAAATTGAATACTCGCATCCCAAAATAAAAGAGAGAAAATTCATGACATTTGAAGAGTAGAGGTGACACAAAGTTCAAATTTATGCATATGCCTATACTTGTGGGTAAATATCTTAATAGGAAATCATATTGACTAAGATGTTGATAAATGTGAGATAACTCTTGGCTCATGATTCTAATTTTTTTTCCATTCTAAGTACTTAGAGGCTTATTTTTGAAAATGTTATAAAACCAAAGTGTCATTTACTCGTCAATAGTAAGAGAATTCCTACCAAAGCCATATATGATCATCATGTTTGAAACTCCTTCTAATCATGCTACTTGCAATTGCTTTGAGTTCGATCAGACCTTGTTGATCCTTGTTGAGAAGTATGTCATAGTTCAAAGATCAAGATCACATACACACCACACATACATGCTGCTTCTACACTGGAAGTACGCAACAGCATGCCATTCATTTCCATTAAATAAATGCTCCATGTTTTAAAGGTCAATTAAGATCTCTCTTAGTTGATATAGAAAAAGGGACAATGGCTATGCAAAATGAAAAAAGAAAGAAAGATGGACAAGTGAAAGTCCAAGAAAAAGTGAATATATATATATATATATATATATATATATATATATATATATATATATATATGAGCAAGTCTAGGCTCATGAGTAAAAGAAAAGAAAAACGATAGCCACGTCCCAAAACAAAGTAGAGAGAGATCATCTCAAATAAAGGAGCATTATAGTTTACCATTTTCCACACACTTGCACATCTTGATCTAGGTCTATGACATTTTTCTCCTTGGATCCTTATTTTGATTTTACAATATATGCAATATAAGTATGCTTGCCATGTTTATCCCTACCTGAACTACATATAAGCCTGATAGATGAAGGATAAAACAAAGAAGGCATCCTCAAGATATGCCTTGGTAAGGAATCATATACAATTGAGTGACTTAAGAGTACTATTTGAGGAGTAAGAATGAACTATGTGCTTTCTTTTTGAAACTAATATAAAAAATTCTAAGTTCTGAGAAGGTAAAAAGTAAGATAACTTTGCCTTGAGAGTTATTCCATTTCTCAACATCCCAAGGATATATGCTAGACAATGCCACATAACCCACTGGTATAAGCTATGTGTTAAATGAAAACTTTGTTCACCACTATCTTGGATATGTCTTCTCAACCTTTCTTTCTAACCTTTACTCGAGGACGAGTAAAGACTTAAGTGTGGGGGGATCTTATTGACGGTATTTATACCCTGTTTTCTACCATCATAACTGTCAACAAGACACTCTTTTCAGGGAAGAAACAAGCAAAACGTAGTGGCATAGGTACAAATAACTTAGTTCCACATGTACATATCAGTATTTGCTTGCAGGAACTCAAACCAGGAGTTTTCAGAGTATAGAAGCCCAAGATGAAGACAATCTGCAAATCAAAATATGACCAAGTGGCAAAGTGATGTCACAGTCATCAATGACTTCACTTCAGGGTCAAGTGGACACTTGGTGGACCCTATTCATGGGTTGGCCGACCCATGAATAGTGATCCCAAGCACTCAAGTTCCAAACAACAAGCAATGGAGTGATGTAGGAGAGAGCTGAGGCCACGTGGAGCCATGTCATGGGTCGATCGACCCATACATGGAGCCCAGCTGGCTCTGCTGATGTGGCATGATCCTTGGCACACCTCCTGGAGTCCGTTTCCACCCTTGGATCACAAGTGTGCTTTCAATCAATGGTTAAGGAGCAAAGCACACGGATTCATGGGCCCACAACGGAAGAACCGACGTGAGAATGGAACAACCAATACATGGTCAAGGCTCTATGACATGTGGGGTGCAAGATGGTGGGACCCACCTGTCATAGGGGGGTCGGTAAAAGGTCCTTGTTTGGTTTTGATAATTGAGTGACAACTTAGGTGGACTAATATGTGTTTAAGTATTGATTACACAGGTGATTAGTCCACAGGTACATGTGTGTGAGCAAATATACCATGAAGGTGGAAATGGCTAGGGATGATTGCTTAGCTCACATATGTGGTGATGAAGGAGCTTAATGCACATGATACATGACATGGAGTCATGTGGCTAGGTGGAGAAGATCAAGACAAGGCTTCGTGTCGACGGACCAGTTGCAAGTGTGAAGGGCAAGTCGGGTGATGACTTGGCTCCGATGGACCAACGCAACAGTGAAGAGCAAGCAAGTCGAGGATCGATGAACCAAAAGCCACATGATGATATGAAGTGGATCATATCATTCATGAGGTGTTGGTGCATGCGTTGCACCGGCATCAACCGAGTTGGAGATGGAGAAGGTGATGAAGACAGTAATTGGAATGGAAAGCACAAGGCAAAGGTATAACGTAGGGCATTTCCATTTCACCGGTCTAAGGTTGAGTAGAGAAGTGCTTGACCGGATTTAGGATAGATGGCCGTACTATCAAGAGGGGCAAACTTGTTTGCATATCGGTCATCTAGTGCCACTTGAGTGATCTAACATTGCATACGTTGCTAGAATCAAGTGGCGTGGTGAAATGAGAGAAAATCCTTTGTGAAAATATTTGTGAAAAGCTAACGCACATGCACATGAGGTTGAACACTTGTGGTGTTAGCACATTTGCAAAGGTGAAGGTGTTTGGAGGTGAAGTTGTGAGGTAGAGAGGGTTTGGTTCTCTCTTCTTCTCCTACCGAGCTTGTGAGGCAGGATTCAGTGGTTTTTGGCGAAGAGGAGAAGCGTCGGACGCTAAGGAAGAGGGGCGTCGGACCATTAGCTTCGGTCCGACGGCTTACCCTAGTTTTCTGAGCTGTGGCGAGCGTCGGACGCTCGGTTAACGAGCGTCGGACCATTGCCCACTTCAGTCCGACGGTGGCGAGCAGTGTCAGCGTGACGCGTGGCGTTCGGGAGAGCGTCGGACGCTAGAGCTTCGTCCGACGTCGAGCGTCGGACTGGAGTCCGATGGTTTTGAGCGAGTTGAAACCTCTCTGGAAGCGTCGGACCGTGGCGATCATTGGTCCGACGGCTAACCTCGCGAGAGTCCGACGGTGGCCTAGCTGCGTCTCGTCTGTGAGAGTCGGACGGTTCGACGCCTGGAGCAGTGCGCGCGTCGGACCATCAGCTTGAGCATCCGACGGTTGGGAAAACAGCGCGAGAAGTAGCCGTTGAGATCCAGCGGCTATGGTTGAATCGAGCTGACACGTGGTGACCATCGGAGGCGTCGGACCGTGGGCTTTTAGTCCGACGCTGTCGTAGCTGAGCGTCCGACGCTCAGTCCGACGGTCGGTTTGAGAGGGCAACGGCTCTATTTGCTAGAATCGATTAAGTTTTATTCCGCCACGATTAGTTGCTAAAAAGGACTATTCACCCCCCCTCTAGTCCGTCATCTCGACCCTACAGTCGGCCAACCCCCCTAGGTGTCCAACTTTCGCCCACCGACTCTTTGCATGAAGATAGGCAACGTGGTGAATCCTGGGCATCCAATTCAAGGTGGTTCAAGGTCGGTGGATCCAAGGGCCAAGGTGGAAAGGCACATGGATTTATGACATGACACTCCCCTTCATCCCCCTATAAATATCCCCTACTCCTTTACTCTAGACATCAAGGAATAAAATATCAAGTGTATCATAGAGAGAAAGACTACTTTAGTAGCTTTAGTGTTAGAATAAGAGGTAAGAGAGTGAGGAAAGTTTTCAGGAGAAAGCCCCGGGTCCGTCGGGAGTCTTCTCTAAGGTGTACCTCAGCGGATGCAAGCTCCTAGTAAGTTTTACATCTGAGTCCTTCTAGTATTTGATATTCTGTTTCTAGTACTTTAAGTATATACTTGCTTTACTTACACATTGCTTTACTTAGTGAAGTACTCTAGTCTCTAGTTAAGATTAGAGTAGTAAGTATAGTGTAGACGTGGTGTCTAGGCTATATCTTATCAGTGTAGGCCGCTTATCGCACGTATTGTTTATGGGTGCCAGCAATTGGTGACAGCCTTGTCTGATCTTAGTATCCCTCCAAGTGTGTAAGACAAGTTATTAAAATGGCAGGGCATCAATACAATAGCATAGCCGCCTCAGGAGGAGTTATATCTCCTCCTGTTTCGCCTGTCGCCTCTTGTAAAAGGAGGAGGTGGTAAACCTCTTTATATTTAGAAAGCCAAGACCAGATATCGTTTGCTACATAGAACCTCTCTATACCTATATCATAAACCTCTTTGATCACCAAATCTTTTGATCACTATCTGACGATCTTGAACCTAGTTAGTTCACTTCACGTTCCCCGTGGAAAATACGATACCTGGAATACTCCCGGTGAAGGCTACATTGACTACCGTACGCTTGCGGTATATTCGTTTGCCACCTTTGGTGTCAACACCTGCCTGGCCACCTCCTCTGCTCTACCTCCCGCCTCCCTTCCAAACACGGCGCGCGCATGAACACGTCGGCGCAAACCGCGGTGGCTCACCGGCAATGGTCCTCCGGCGATGGCAACACCGCCACAGACCTCTCCAATGACCCACAGACCAATCTAGTGCAGAAGTCGAACGGATCAGGGGCTTAAGCGAGCCCTGCCGCGGCCATGGTGGCTCAGTGACCATGAGCACGGCGGCGCGGTGGTGTTCTGACCAACCGGTTGGGCTAGAGTTGAAAAGAGTGGCAGGGGTAGGATCAGTAGCTCACCCTGAACCCCAAATAGTAGACGGGGAAGACGAGGGTGCTTCGGAGAGACGAACTCGACGGTAGGGCGGGTGCGGCGGCGGGAACACGGCGGCAAGTCCCCGTTCTAAGGCGTCCTAAGGTTAAAAGGCGAAACAGACGGGCTGGTGAAGGTTACGTAGTCACAAAAGGGTGAGAACAACGGTCGGAGGGCCGAGAGCCTCACCGGAAGGAGCCGGTCGTTGAGAGTCCGGATGCGGCGGCGCTCCGCTGGCCGTGGAGAAGAAAGCGACCCCCGGGTCGATTTTGGCGAAGATAGGCGACGCAAGAGGACTCAGTGGACGCGCAAGGATGTGGCACAACTATTGGCAAGGTGGAGAGGATGAGGATGGTCGGAACACGGCTAATTCCTTCGCCACCCGAGCACTCGCCGGCGGCAATGGAAGGAAAAGGGAAGGGTTTGGCTGCCGTCGACCTTTATGTTACGGGAGAGGAGAGGATAAGAGCGGCGAGTACCGGGGCCCCCTTGCAACCCTCACGCGGCGATGCCCAGGCCCCGGCCGGCCGGACGGTGGCCGGCGCATGGCGCGCGCACGCGGTACGGTGCCGATGCCACTGTAGGGGCCCGGTTCCTGTAGCAGACCTCCCTAGGTCAAACTCTACTAAACCCAATTATGACCTATCCAAGCAGAACCAGGTGAATCACCTAAAATAAAAGTTGTAGCAAATTTTATGTAGAACAATTTTGATTTTTAAACCAAATTTAAATTCTGCACTGATTTGAAAATATGCAAAAGGGGGTAAAACTAGGTTTTAAATTTGATTTGCAATTCATTTAAATTCTCTAAAAATTTCTCAACAACTTGCAAATCTGTAAAAATAAAAGTTGTTCTACTTATTGAGCTTTACAATTATTATTAAGGAAGCTTGGTCAGATTCCTCCTAATTTTTGAATTGATATTTCAAATTTGAATTCCAAAATAGTAATTTGGGTTTAATTGAAATTTCTAATTAATAACTTCAAAAACACCTAAAATAAAAGTTGTGCCATTTTAAAAGATCTACAACTTTTATTAAGGGACCAATACCAAAATCCTTTTAGTTTTTGAATTAGGGTTTTGGGGTCCGGTATGAGTTTAAATTTGATTTTTCTTTTGAATTTATTTTTGGGGTTTCAATCATGGGTTTAACTACACAATCATCACCATTCACAATCAAACCACTCTAAGGTTCCTAAGCATAATCATGCAAAAATTAAACTTATTTAATTAGTGCATGCCAATTTTGATGCGGGATGCTTTGCAGTTGATGATGATGACATGGCATTTTAATTAACCGTAACACCAGAGGTGATACAGCCATCATGCACATGAACTTTGCAATGTACCACCAAGTTCTCATTAGGGGTGATTCAGAGTTCTTTCGCCAAGGGGAATTGTCGAATGGTATGCTAAGAGAGCACGAAGATTTATACTAGTTCGAGCGGAATGTTCCTACATATCGTCGAAAGCGGGTCATGTTACTTGCACTAAGTTGTAGTGGGGTTACAAGCAATCGAGAGAAGGAGAGTTTCCAAGTCTATGGTGAGTGTGCGAGCGTGTATGATGTTGCTCGATGCTATGGTTCAATGAGCGATGCCTTGCATAGGCGCCATTGAAAGACCCTAGTTTGGTTTTGGTAATTGATGAAACCAAGTTACTAATCTAAGTGCTAAATGTGTGTAGCCAAGAGTAGATTAGTGATATGGAGAAAGATGACATGAGCTCAAGTGAAGATCAAGATGAAATGATCAAGGAGAAAGAAAAGGACTTAAAGAAGGAAAGCTAGAGGCTAAGGTATATTCATATAGGGCTTCTCTTTTAGTGATCGAGACTCCAAGTGGGAGTGATCACATTTAGGATAGATAGCCGACTATCAAGGGGAGAACTAAGCTATTGGGTTACTTTCAGGTGCTCTAGGTTGCATCTCATATGCATTGATCTAACCAACCTAGATAATCCCTTTGAAAACCCTTGAAAAATATTTGCAAAATGCTAACACACTGTGCACAAGTGTAGAAGACCTTGAGTGTTAGCACATAGAAGCAAGGGGTGAGAAATAGACTTGAAAAGGGCTGTTTCCAGAGCGTCGGACTGATAGTGGGCGTAGCGTCGGACCATTGATTCGGTCCGACGCCTGAGCTATCAGTGAGCGTCGGACGCTCGTTTACCGAGCGTCGGACCATTGTGGTCTTCAGTCCGACGGTGCCAAGCAGCGAGGTGTGACGCGTGGCACGCTGAGGAGCGTCGGACAAAGTTCGACGATGATTTAGCGTTTTCAAACCTCTCTGGAAGTGTCGGACGCTGAGTTTCTTTAGTCCGACGGTGCTCGCGCGATCGTCCGACGATACACGCATAGTGAGTTGAGAGAGGGCGTCGGACTCTGCGGTTTAGTCCGACGCCCCCAGTCCGACGGTAGTCAAACGCGCGAAATCAGTTACCGTTGAGATCGGACGAACGGCGTTTAAACCTGTTGACACGTGGTGTACATCCGAGCGTCGGACGCTACCGTTTGGTCCGACGCTGTCGGTCCGACGGTATAAAAACGAGGTTAACGGCTGTTTCAGAGAGTGTAACGGCTAGGAGTTGGCTTGGGAGTATTTATACTCCCTCCCTGGTCACTTGGTGACTAGCTAGCACACTTGGATCATTGTCATACATTTTGTTGCATTCTAACCTTCCACTCTCTCACTAGTTCATCATCTTGATCATCCTTGTGAGATTGAGTGAACCTCAAGTGTATCATTGCTTGTGTTTTGCATTCTAGAGCACTTGAGAGCAAGCCTCGGATTAGTTCTTATTCTCTTGGGACATTGCCGTGTCCCTAGACGGCTTGGAGGAGAAGAAGGTGTGAAGGAGCTTGGTAATTATGCTTGCTCACACCCGGCGATTGTGAGGGGTTCTTGTGCCTTCCCCGAGCGGAGCGCTCAAAGGTAACTCTAGTGGATTGCTCGTGTCTTTGAGTTACTTCCTCCGTGGTAGGTTCTTGTGGCGCCTAGTGTAGGCTCGGTGTGTGATATCGATTAGCCACCGAACCACCGGTTGAAGTCGACACAACGAGGACGTAGCGTGCCGGCAAGCACGTGAACCTCGGGGATAAATCTTGGTGTCTCTATTGGTTTCCTCACCTTCGAGTGAGTGACTTATTGATTGTCCCGGTGATTGGCTTCTTCACAAGGCAAAGGTTTATTCGACGATCATCTCTTTCTTATTCTCGTGCAAAGTACCTTGTTCATTTGTCTTGAGTAGTTGTGTAGTTGTTTAGCTTTTGCTAGCTCTTTTGTGTGGATTAGAACTAAAGTTTAACTAGAATTGTGTAGGTGGCTTGCTTAGGTTAGTGGTTGCCTTAGCATTGCATTTATAGCCTCTTGTGGTTCTAATTACTTATTTAGTGGTTTGTAGAATTTTTATTTAGGCTATTCACCCCCCTCTAGCCATACTAGGACCTTTCAGCCATGCCTTCCCTTTTATAGCTCAAGGGAAGGACATGTTACAAGAGAAAGAGATGGATACATAGAGAAGAGCCAGGTGAAAGAAGAAGAAAGAGAGAAAAAAATAAAAATATGGAGTGTCTAAGTCTTCAAGGATGCCATTGTCCTTTTCCTCCTTCATGTGGGTCCCTCCGACCTTGTTTGTCATTGTTGCCATGCGTGTGCATGGTGAGGTGGTCAAGGAGTCCCACGCGCGCTCCTTTGTGTGGCATGGTCAACAGGGTAGGCCAACAATTGACTCGACATTGTGTCATACTAGGGTAGGCAACACAGTATTCCCTAGTGCAACAACGTGAGTGCCGGGGCATGGCTTGTCACAATGGGGAATCGTGTCGCGGTACATTTGTACTCCTGTTGGTGGTAGAGACATGGACGAGAGCCCCTACTTCCACGTCGTAGCAGTTGACGACCTCGTGGGCCTCCCTGGAATCTCGCTTGACTCACCCGCTAGGGTCAAGCGAGGCGGGGCCCGCACCCCTGGGGTCGAGCGAGGCGGAGTCCATGTCCCAGGGGTCAAAAGGGGCGGAGCCCACTTTCGTAGGGTCAGAGAGGACAAGGACCTTGATCCCAAGTTCGCTTCGGAGACCATGTTCGTTTAATCCGACTCTTTTGGTATCCCTAAAGCACCAACTGGGTGTTTTAGGGAACTCCAACAGCTGACTCGCTCTCCACACATCTCTTCCTCTCCCTCTCTCCTCGATGCTCGTTCCTCCCTTTCTATCCCTGACGCTCCTCGACGCCGGCGAGCCCCACCCACGCTCCGGTGACCTCCTGCCGGCAAGTCCTTCAGCGAGCTCGCGTCTGCTTCCTCTCTCCCATTCGGCGGTGGCGATGGCGGGTTCCGGTGATGCTGGTGAGGTATGCGTCGTCCTCCTCTTCCTTGAACTGCGTCACTGAGCCTCCCCCCTCTTTCTTCTCCAACTTTAGTGGGTATAAAAGAGGCCGACTAGGAAGGCAATTAAAACAGGCGGTAGGGACGGTGGCAGGTGGCTTCGAGTTTTGACAACGGTAGAGGCGCCCGAGTCAGATCATAACGGAAGAGGCTCATTGAAGCTGAAGAAGATAGCGGCGGTGGAAGGGAGAGAAAGAATGAGACCACCGAGGCACGAGCAGTGGGACTGAAGAATCAGGTTCCTTAAAACCTACTCCGAATTGGGCGCATGAGAGCGCTCCGAGTCCCCGCGGAGGCACGACGTACTGACGCGTGACGTTGTCTACTTTGCAAAAAAGCCCTCCATCTTTCAGGAAACTAACTCGCAGCCTAGTCCGTCATCCCCGAACACTGTGCACGTTTTAATATTTTTCATCTAAACCCTTGTTGTAAATTTTATTCTAACACGAAGAAGAGAAAATTCATGAGCTACCTCAATTTTTTGGCATACCCCCTGGAGATTTTGCAAAAAAACCCCATGCTCGGCCCAGAGACCCCAAACCCGAATCCCCTCCTCATTCCTCCAATGTGGCTCGCCGTCGTGCTCCTCCCCCTTCCACGGACCACGGGAGTTCCTCCGCCAAGCAACCGCGACCTTGTCTCCCATCCGCCGCTCTCTCTCCTCCTGCCTCCTTTTTCCCCTTCTCTCTATTTCCATCCCATCTCTCTCCGCTGCAGGTCGTGAAGCGCCTGCAGGCCGCGGTGGCGGACCGCGTGGGCATCGCGCCGCACCAGATCTCTGCGTCCCTGACCCGCCCCCACCGGGCGCGCCGTGTGCCACTCGACGACGCCACCGACCTCGCCGCCGCCGTCGCG
The DNA here is from genome assembly GCA_038502445.1 of Eremochloa ophiuroides. Lineage (NCBI taxonomy): Eukaryota > Viridiplantae > Streptophyta > Magnoliopsida > Poales > Poaceae > Eremochloa > Eremochloa ophiuroides. The sequence continues at coordinate 22,845,604 of JAHLJS010000003.1, read as the reverse complement.
CGGGAGGGCAGCGGCTGCTACGTTGTCGCGGGGCTCCGCCGCTCCCGCCGCGACATGAAGGGAGCCACCAACGGCGCCACGGGCGTGGTGAAGACCATCCTGAAGCGCCTCCCGCCCACGGATCTGGCATCCCAGGTCGGTTCTCCGCCTCCGCTTCCTCTTCCGCCTCCACCGTCGGCGGACGGCCCGCTCGTGCTCGACGGCTAGGGCTACAACGACTACGAGGCGCACCTGCGGGAGCTGCAGTGCAGTGCCTCGCGGAGCTGGGAGTCTCGGTGGACCGCGGGCTCAGCCCCGAGGGGGTGGCGGCGCGGCTACAGCGATACGGGCCCAACGAGCTCGAGCGACACGCCTCGCCGTCGGTCTGGAAGCTCGTCCTCGAGCAGTTTGACGACACGCTCGTGCGCATCCTGCTCCTGGCGGCCGTGGTCTCCTTCATGCTCGCACTCTACGATGGTACGGAAGGCAGCGAGGCCCAAGTCTAAAGCTCCTGCAAGTTGCAGCAAACGCCCAAGTCTAAAGCTTGCAGCAAACGCCTGCGTCTAAAGGTCCTGAGGATTTATATTCTGACTTCGTTTACTTGCAAACCAGTGTATACGATCAAATTGGATTTTTTGTTTACGAAATTATCTAGTCCTTTACTGGTTCTCCCCATGTCAAGTAACCTGTGAAGTGGTTAGTTTTGCATGGCAGTGCATTGAGCTTCTGCAGCACGCCAGGAAGGGATGTTTCTTACAGGAGGATGATGGCAAGCTGGATGTTGACCTTTGCCATGTGAATTCTGAGTTTTTGTGCTGTGAGATCATTTGTTATGGGTTTATAACTTTTCTCATCCAAGCATGTAGACTGGATAGCTTTGTGTTAAGTATTAGTTTAAACTATAATATTCCAGTTCTGGTTCTGCTACTGTTCCATAGCTGAAAACTAATATTCAGTGTTCCATAGCTGAAAACATAATGTGAGGTGACACCATGGATAAAATTGTAGTACATGTTAGGGATTTTTTATGGCTAACATTGTGAATGGAATAGCTGAAACTTGCGTTCCTACTGAAATTTTATTTTGATAACCATGGATAACTGATTCTCTTTGGACTTTGTTCAGTCCCATTATTCTGCTCTTACTATCAGTAATATAAAATGGTCGAGATGAACTGATGACCTATTAGCTGTCAATTGATGAGATGATAGACTAAATGACAATTTTCAGCTCAATGTGTCTAAATGGAGTGCCTATAAGATTGTCTCCGGTGTCGCAAAAAACAAAGATATTGTCTTGCGATTTATACTACTTAATAATGAGTTGCCTTGCTTTGCCTGCAAATGTGGTCTTGGATTTTATCTTTGGTGGGAATATGTTGTCTTACTTGGTCGATCTGCTAATTTATTTGCTATGTGATTAGTGTTTTTTTTTTCCGGTATACTTCTATGGTTCATGTCTTGTTCGCTCATGGCATTGTTGTCTTGTAAACTTTCATGTGCAGGAATTGACATCAGGATTCCTTCTCTTCGGGAGGAACATCACATGACCAGAGGCACCAGCATCCCTGTCTCCAGGTGATGTTAATTAGACTTCGTTTTGATTTGATGATTTACCTGTTGCCCTTTGTATTTTCTGGTTGGGTTGATCAGAGGCGATGACACCTCTGTTTTTTTCTTTTTGTAAAGGCTGCAAATGCTTGTTTGGGTGTCCCTTCTGATCAGTGCAAGAGGGAAACAGCACCTGTAGTTTGGGTAATTTAATCAGTGGACTGCCTGAACAAACTAATTGTAGAGTTTGTTTGTTGGGTCCAACTATAGAGGGTATTCTGAGTTGCCCTGGTAAAATAAAATGCTGTAGTTACACCAAATGTGGAAGAATTTTAAGATGAGGCGTGACAAGATTTAACCTTTTGCTTGACTTATAAATGATGAACTGAAAAGCCAAATATCCATTCCTAGCAAATGATCCACATAAGTTTAAAACATTGCTGTTTGTGATCCATTTGCGGCGGGCATTGCTGTGTATAGTCCTACTTCATTAGCTATGTTATTTAGTTCATTCAGCTTGGAAAGAATATTCCTACAACAGTTCAAGCTTGCGTGTCTGATTTGGTGACCCAAACGAGCGAGCTGAAACTCAGTTCAGTAACAGTCTAAATGAAATTGCTCTATATCTAGGACTCGACCTTTTATATCTAGATTATCTGTAGAGTTTGTTTCTGTCTCCGAATAATTCTAACCATAGAGTATGTTGCCTTAGAGATGTCAATCAAACAAAACCGGCAATAACTGCACATAAGCTAAGAGTTTGTTGCCACACGCACACACACTTTCATTCAATAATGACAACACAAATGTGACATGCCAAAATTACAAGAGGGCAACAAAAACTTTGGCGACACAGTTCAGGGTCAATAAAATAAGTCTCTTTTTGAAATTGAAAACAGAGGGGAAGAAGCTCCCCACCAGAAGCTGAACCAAACTAAAACTGCACGCATGAAAATAAGTTGTTTAAAGCTTTATTCTCATTTTCCTGAGCACCTAGATTAGACTCTATTTTTTTCTTTTTGGTTGCTACTGCTCTCTTCCGCACAAACTTCAATAGGTTGAAAGTCATTGACTTTACATGTGTATCTGAATTTCTTTGGTTGCTCCCTTCCTCGCACGCTTACATGTGTACCTGATTTTCTTGGTCCCCCTAAACATAATAAATCTTGACCTCTCTTGTTTACAATGCAATGGAAGATAACTAATCAGCATATGTGTTGAAGTATTTACTTCTCCTGCCAAGTGAGCAAATGATGAGCTTAGTTAACATGTCTTCAAGTAAAGCGAAATTGTTTCGCTTTATTTCTGGTACAGTTAACCTCGGAAATTTGATTTGATGGTGGTATTAAGCACAAACAACAAAATGACCTCTTCTGGCAAAAAAAAAAACAAAATGTCACATGTTTGGTTGTGGTTAGATTAATGAATGGCACTCACTTTACATGAACAGAGCTTTGGTTAGCTTCATAGCTTTCACATTTACTGGAACATTGTGATGCTTTCGGTTACATGTAGGTAGTAGCTGATTTTACGTTTAGGGAAATTCTCATGTGTTATTAAACTCATACACCAACTGAAATAAAAATGGTTGATAAAGTATGATATGTAAGAGACAGTGTGCATGATACTCGCATAGTCAAACCTGCTAACAAGAATACGTATATGCAGCATGTACCGACATCTTCTCTGTATTGTTTTTCTTCAATGTTCCCTTCCTGTTGCAGGTTCTTTGCTGACAAAGGCCAAAGCTTTTCCTCTGGCAATGGTGGAGGTCCTCACTGTTTGAGTGCTTCCGATGGAATGGAGCAGTATTCTTTGATTACGGGCAAATATTATTTGTACTAACGGATTCTGGTCTTGCATGTAATCTGAGTAGAAAGAATCCGATAGATTGCAAGAACCTACATTTTGTGATACTGACACTATTTGCCTATGAGATCCTCTATATCCTGGTTCGACTGGTAGAAAAGAAATGTTGATTTTGGTTGATGCAGATTAATTATTAGATAAGAACACTGTTCCATTACTGAAAAGAAGTGCTGATTTTGGCAAATAACCTCTATAAGGACTACAACTTGTGTTATCAGAACATTTCCTCTTATTGTTAGTGTCTCTCTCTATGAGAAAGATCATGTACATTTAACAATATTGCTTAACAATTTGATTCAAATTGACGCCGGTAGGGCGCCGCGAAGCGCGTTTCCTTTTCTAGTAAGATGAAAAGTGCATAGATGGTCAGATCAACGGCCGAGAAATCAGGTGTTTTAGGACCTCACACTACCCGAGTGCTCCCTGGACACAGCCAAATCTCATCATCCTTAATTAATCTTTTAAAAAAAACTCATCTTCCTTTTGCGGTCGGCTATACAGAACCGACCGAACCGATTTCTCTTTTGTTTGAATTGCCGTATATCCAATTTCCATCAATTTCCCTTTTCAGTCTCGCGGCCAGTCGGCCACCCCGCTTCCCAGAAATATTCCCACAGAAACCGCAAAACCCTCGGTTGCGGCTATGGCCGCCTCCGCCTCCGCCTCCCCCTCCCCGCCACGCCGCCGCCACAGCCACCGCGATGACGTCTCCCCGCGCCGCCGCAAGCGCCGCGCGTCCCCGCCCCCACCCCGCTCGCCATCCCTCGGCGTCGACGCTGACCGCCGTCGCAGATCTAGGGCTTCGCCGCCCGATTCCGACCGGCTCGGTCGCCGCCGCGACGCCAAGCTCTCCGAGGAGAAGGAGAACGGCCACGCCAAGCCCGGAAGGGATGAGGACGGCGACAACCGCCCTCCCCGGCGCGACAGGGTTTCAGATGTGGAGGAAGGTGGCGAACGCCGGAGGATGCGCGATAGGGTTTCTGACGATGAGGAGGAAGGCCGTCGCCGTAGGCGAGCTAGGGATGCGGGTGATGAGCCGGATGACCGCCGTGGCAAGCGAGACAGGGAGAGGGAGAGGGATAGCCGGCGCCACCGCCGCCGGAGCCCTAGCTCGGAGTCAGGGTCCTCACCCGACGGCCGTCGCCGCCGTCGCCACCGCCGAGACGAGGGCTCGAGGCGGCGGGATGACCGCAGGCGAAGGGATGACGCCGGAGACGACCGCCGGAGAAGCCCTGTGAAGAGGGAGCCGACCCCACCACTGCCCCCACCACCGCCGCTGCTTCCAGAGATGATCCCTGGGCGCACGGGTGGGATCTATATCCCGCCTTTCCGCATGGCACAGATGATGCGTGATGTGGAGGACAAGTCGAGCCCTGAGTATCAGCGCCTCACCTGGGATGCTCTCAAGAAGAGCATCAATGGGCTGGTGAATAAGGTGAATGCGACCAATATCAAGAATATAGTGCCGGAGCTCTTTGCAGAGAACCTTGTTCGTGGGCGGGGGCTCTTCTGTCTGTCTTGCATCAAGTCACAGATGGCCTCACCTGGGTTCACTGATGTATTTGCTGCGCTAGTTGCGGTTGTGAATACCAAGTTCCCTGAGATTGGACGGTTGCTTCTTGTTCGTGTTGTGCTCCAGCTCAAGAGGGCATATAAGCGAAATGACAAGGTGAGCCTGTCTTCATTTTCCTTAGCTCAAGAAGTATTGTTACCTGTTTAAGAATGACTCATTTAGAATTTACAAATGCTGGGGTCTAGTTGCATTCCAAGGTGATTTCATAGAACTAGTTTAGCAATGTATGGTTCATTAGCCCATCCTGATCAAGATAATTGTTTTAACTCACTCATTTACAAAATGGGCTATCTTATTTATATTTGTTTGGAAAAAAATTGGTTACTTAAGTCCGCAGCTGAAGCAGAACTATTGGTGCATACCAATAAGTTTACTGTTCTGTAATTACGAAGGGTTGTAGTTAGGCTTATGAAATCCTTTGCACAACACTTTACATTGCTTTCAATTTGTAGTTGAACGCATGAACTGGATCGATGCAGGTTTGGAAATAAAAGAACTAACAAAAGTTGCTGTTTATACCTGGGGGCTGGGGCCTGTATACACTGATGTCTTCTGTGTATGTACTACATAGGATGAATTGTTACTTAAATTTAGGATGCTTAATATTTGAGTATCAATAATTACATATGCGCTTAATTGTTAGTTTCTGCATGAATTTGTTACTAAAGTTCTCCATTACTTGCAGCCTCAATTGCTTGCGGCAACCAAATTCATAGCGCACTTGGTAAATCAGGTGGTGGCACATGAGCTCGTGGCGCTGGAGCTTCTTACTGTACTCCTTGAAAATCCAACTGATGATAGTGTTGAGGTACATAGCTTAGACCTTATGTTCTTTTTGACTTCTTCTATTTTGTTAACTTACGCATTTCTGGAATATGTTAGGTGGCTGTGGGATTTGTCAAAGAGTGTGGGGCAATGCTGCAGGACTTGTCTCCTCAAGGGCTTCATGGTAAGCTATTTCAGACAGTGCTTTAAGTATGGCTTGCTAAACTTGTTAGCTTGTGGTGATGCAGTATCGTTGTCCACGCACATTTTATACCGTCATTCATTTATGGATCTTCAAATTGTTTGAGTGTCTAATGTAGTATGGTCTCATGGTTATTTCTAAAATACTTGGATACCATGATGATGGTTAGGTAAATCATGTGATAATCTGGGTTTTGGCAGAACATAGAAATGCATAATATGGACTGATGGTGAATGACTAGATGTTCAGCCTTAGTTTTGGGTGCTCTGGAGAAGACAAATTTTAATGCATAGGTACTCCCTCCGTATTGGAAAAAGATGACGTTTTAGAAAAGGTCTTGGTCAAACATTGGAAATATAAATCATGAATAACTTTTAAATTGTTGAGTTTAAAAATATGAAAACTATATAAATAGATTTGTCTTCAAATATATTTTCATAAAAGTATACATATATCACTTTTCAATAAATATTTTTATAGAAATATGAAGTCAAAGTCATGTATTGAAGGACCGTGTCGCTGTCCTAAACGTCATCTTTTACCAATACGGAGAGAGTACAATTATTTAATTTATGCCGTTATATGAAATGAAGTGAATATGGGAACATTATCCTCTGTGCTAGTTGCCTAGTTAAGTAAAATAGAGAATTTACGTGTGTACATATGTTAGGTATACGTGACATGATGGTTATTTTTACAGGTACTACTATGGGCCACTATAAGTAAATGGCCAAAATGTCTCTAAATCCTTCTATACATCTTGCTTCTGTAATACTCCCCCCGGTCCAGTTTATAAGGCGCAATAAGACATGTCATGGTCTCTCCTACAATTTGAGCTTTCATTTATTGTATTTTTTAATGTTTATAAGGCTAAGATTATTTGACAGTATTGTTTGTATTACAATAGTTAAAAATCATTGGTCAAAGATTGCGAAGTTTGAATCTTGATGTGTACGTGTGCCTTATAAACTGGACTGGAGGGAATGTTCCCTAGAGCTGATGCATATAATCTTTCCATTAACTATATACATAATATTGTGTGTACAGTAATCTATCTAAGTTCGGGCTAACAATTTCTCCATTCAAAACTGGATGGGGCATACAAAAATGACATAGTGGACTTGTTTGAGTTGTTGTACTTGAAGATTTGGTGATGCAGTATTGTTTTGTCCACGCACATTATATACCATCGACATTCATTTATTCAGCCTACCCCAACTTGCTTGGGACTAAAAGGCTTTGTTGTTGTTTGTTTGGCATTCATTTATGGATCTTCAAATTGTTTGAGTAAGCTAATGTAGTATGTTCTCATGGTTAATTCTAAAATGCTTGGATACCATGATGATCTGGGTTTTGGCAGAACATAGAAATCTCGTTTTAACTTTGTATATAAGTCATAAGATGCATTATTGTGGACCAATGGTGAATGACTAGATGTTCGGCCTTAGTTTTGGGTTCTCTGGAGAAGACAAATTTTAACGCATAGGTAAAATTATTTAATTTATGTGTTATATGAAATGAAGTGAATATATGAACATTATCCTCTGTGCTAGTTGCCTAATTAAGTAAAATGAAGAATTTACTTGTTTACATATGTTAGCTATATGTGACATGGTGGTTGTTTTTAAAGGTACTACTGTTAGCCACTATAAGTAAATAGTCAAAACGTTTCTAAATAATTCTATAAATTTTGCTTGTGTAATATCTCCCTCCAGCCCCCGGTCCAGTTTATAAGGTGCAGTGAGACATGTCACGGTCTCTTCTACAATTTGAGCTTCCGTTTATTGTGTTTTTTAATGGTTATAATGTTACGATAATTTGACAGTATATTTGATTATAAATCTGACTAATTCAAGTTTGTATTACAATAATTAAAAATTATTGGTCAAAAATTGCGAAGTTTGAATCTTGATATGCACTGTGCCTTATAAACTGGGCCGGAGGGAGTGTTCCTTAGAGCTGATGGATATAATCTTTTCATTAACTATATACATATTATTGTGTGTAAAGTCATCTATCTAAGTTTGGGCTAACAATTTCTCCATTAAAAACTGGATGGGACATACACAAAATGACATAGTGGACTTTTTTGGGTTGTTGTACTAAGATTGTTAATTTTTTGGTTTATGTTTCTCATTGTAGATGGATTGATGTTTAGTTTTCTGTTCTCTTTTGGATACTGTGTCCAAAAAAGATTTATTTTTTATTTGGGGATGAATGCTATGTTTGGCATTAAATGTGATTATTTATTTATAAATGCTGAATTGCTGATACACTTATCCAGCCTTATTTTGACCATTGTGTGCAAACCTTTATTGATCCCATGCTGTTAGTTTCTCTCTCCTATTTGTTGTTCAAGTCACAAAGTATTTACCCTGTCGATCAATTAATGCAGCTATTTTTGAAAGATTTCGAGGCATTCTTCATGAAGGAGAAATAGACAAGAGAGTGCAGTTCCTGATTGAAGGCCTTTTTGCAATTAGAAAGGCTAAATTCCAGGTAAAGTTATACTTCTGATCATGGTTTTTGAGGCGCTTGTGTTGTCATGTTGCGCTGCGGATATGGCTGTACGCCTAGGTTCCATCTAGATGACCCTAGGTGATATGGTGTGACTTGTCCTGTGGCACGTGGCGTATGCCTCAATGCCTAGGCGACGCCTCAAAATCCGTGCTCCTGATTTAGAAAAGGCTTAAAAGTTGAGTAGCTTGGTGTTTTTTCCGTTGCATGGTCACTGGATGTTCTAACAAATGATTTTTGTTCCATTTATGTAGGGGTTCCCAGCCATCCGTCCAGAGTTGGATCTAGTGGAGCAGGAGGACCAGTTTACACATGAGATATCCCTTGAAGATGACTTAGACCCTGAGACCAATCTAAGTAAGGTTTTGTTGTTGCATGGATATGAACTTTCTAGGTGAAGAGGATCAAGAGATCCAGTGCTGTGTAATGTAATGCTGACCTCTCTTTAATTGCAGATGTTTTCCGGGCAAACCCCAATTTTGTTGAAGATGAGAAGGCATATGAGAACCTAAAGAGTAGCATCCTGGGAGCAGAGTCTTCTGAAGATGAAGAAGGATCAGATGCTGCTTCTGATGATGAAGATGAGGAAGAGTCTGATGAAGAGGATGAGGAACAAATGGAAATAAGGGATAGAACAGAGACAAATCTTGTGAATCTTAGAAGAACAATATATTTGACTATTATGTCTAGTGTTGATTTTGAAGAAGCTGGACATAAGCTTATGAAAATTAAGCTTGAGCCTGGTCAAGAGGTAAGATATCTGATATTGATTTTGATATCTAATATTGATTTATGTTTGTTTGTTGAAGTTTTTCTTGGTTTGTTTGTCTTTGGTTCCCTTTTCCTTTTTGATAGTAAGCTGCCACAATTTAGAAACTTACATTCTGTATTTGCTTTTAGTACCACTGTTCTTTTTTACACCGATTTAAACTTTCGTAAAAGTTTTAAGCTTTGTTGATTGTCTTCTTATTGGACTAATTTATTTTGACAGATTTTCCCATATCTATCTTTGAGTAAAAGCTTGCTTTAGATTAAACATAATACTTCAATACCGACCATTTTACAGAGGTTAGATATGTTGTGAAAAGTGACCAGTGCTTATTTGGTCACTGCCTAGTTACAGCCGCAATGGCTGATTCAATGGTAATTAGAAAGATAACTATTCTTTACATGCAAACTTGCAAAGTGCTCTTGAATGGTTGAGCATAATAGAGGAAGCTGTTGCGATTGCCTCCAGGTCCTATGCTGAGTTTTTTGCTGTATATTTGTATAAAAGATGCTAACTGGAGTAAAACTTATCGTTGGGTGGTTAATCCTTCCATTAACATATATAATAAATTGCATTGTTACAACTTTTCACCTTCATGGACTCCTTTTTATCATTGGTTTAGCCAAGCTACTTCTAGCGATTTCACAAGACATCGTTTTCTCATAGATTGGTCTGCAGTGTTTGCTTCCGAGCAATTTCATTACATGTTATGCACTTTGTAACCTCAAGAGATTAGATTACTTGTAGTAACTAATCTACCCAGAAATGCAGAAAATTAGTTTTGAAAAATTCTGAGGATATATATTGAGAAATGTAATCATGACTTGACAAATGACATTACTTGTAAATTGATGCATTGCTAGTTTGCAGATGTATTGTGGCATGTACTATATTGTGTGCAGCAGTGCAGTGCATAACCTACATTAAGACTGTCTCTCTGGTTTGGATCTGGTTTTTATTGCTCCATCTGTCACAAATATTTCAACTAATTGTGACCTTCAAGAAAAAAAATAAATGAAGCAAACGTCCATTGTTTTGGTTATTGTCACTAAGCTTGAAATAGATGATATGCACAGAAAAAGAATTGTTTTGGTTATTGTCACTAAGCTTCAAACAGATAATATGCACAGAAACAGTGCTTAAGGTATAAGTAACTTCTTTAGTTATAATTGTAATGAAATGTTGTTAGGTTTATTGCCTTTTCATATGGGGGTATCGAATATGATCTGAATTGTTATTCCTTTCGGGGTATTTTTCATGCTTTTAATTGTTTTGTCTTTTGTTGTTGTGTTGATGCTAAATCTGCAATCTTTACCATTTTTAGGATAAATCTGCAAGTATTATTCCCTTACCAAAATTATTTGTTTTGTGGCAGATGGAGCTGTGCATTATGCTGCTTGAGTGTTGCAGTCAAGAGAGGACATACCTTCGGTATTATGGGCTGCTAGGACAGCGATTTTGCATGATCAACAAAGTGTATCAAGAGAACTTCGAAAAATGCTTTGTGCAACAATATTCGATGATTCATCGTCTCGAAACAAACAAGTTGAGGAATGTTGCCAAGTTCTTTGCACATTTGTTGGGGACTGATGCACTCCCTTGGCATGTTTTGGCTTACATCAGGTTGACAGAGGAAGACACAACATCATCTTCTCGAATTTTCATAAAAATTCTATTTCAGGTATGTTTGCGAAGATTCTGCTTTCAAGTCATAGCTATTTATCATTAGTTGTATTTTATTAGAATACTGATATACCTTTTTTCCTGATGCAGGAATTATCAGAGCATCTGGGTATACGCCTACTCAATGAGAGGCTGAACGATCCTAACATGCAAGGTTCCTTCGAGTCTATCTTCCCAAAGGATCATCCAAAGAATACAAGGTTCTCGATCAATTTCTTCACGTCCATTGGTCTTGGTGGTATCACGGAAAGCCTGAGAGAGTACTTGAAGAACATGCCGCGCCTAATAATGCAGCAGCAGAAGCCAGAATCATCGGAGTCAGAATCAAGTGGATCTGAATCTGGTTCAGAAAGCTCTAGCACAGGGTCCAGTTCTGAGTCCGAGTCTGAATCAAGTTCAGATGAGAGTGACAGGAGGCGAAGTAAGAAGAGGAGGAAGAGGACTTAAGAGAGCACTTCCAACTGTGTGCTTATTGGAATCATGTATTTGGTTTTGTTCAAATATGCTGCTTATGTATGCATGTGCGGTATGTGATCAGTTGTAATCAGAAAGCTGTAACATGTAAGATACTATGTCCATGAACAAAGGGCTAACAGAAATCTTTTAGTTTTTTTCTCCCACATTTTCAATGCAGAAAAAAGTTTTGTACGTGGGGGAATTGTACCATTGTGACATAACACTTCTGGTTTACATGTTCTGGATCCTGTAGTGTGGTAACTGGTACAAAAAATTGTGACTTTCTGGTATTGATTTGTTTTTTCTGCTCTCGTTTTCCCCTAGTTTATAATAAAAGCTATCGAGTAGAATCGTCTGAACTTCTCAAATTTTTTTATTCTTAATGGGTCATTCTCTTTGAGGTTGTTTTATTAAATACATACACGTGGCTTGTAAATGCTTGGAAATATAGCATTTCCATAGTTTCTGTTTGAATTTAGAGATGCCTCATAGCTTATAAGTACTTTATGACAGAAACTTGTACAGTCTTAACTGAACGAAAGGTCTATAGGTTCATTTCCACTTGGTCAGTAATGAGAAAATGCTTGACAGAAATCTTCTATACTTAGAGAACTTCACTAGCAGATTTCTCTGTCCAAACCCTACCTCTATGAGCACCTCCAGAAGATTGCAACCAGGATTTAAACCTTACTGGGTAGCGTTTCACTGGACAGTCCTACCATTGGATCACAGGCCCATTCGCACGTTTATACGTATACAGTTCATAGAAAGATTATATGCATCAGCTTCACGAGATATAATATGCATAATTCAGAATTCTGCTTATGAACCCCACCAGTTAACATATCTTTGCAATAGAGTTGTTCTATCAATCTTTTCTTAAATCAGTTTCACCGGATATGCAGTGATTTGTTCTTAAATCAGTTTCACGAGATATGCAGCGATTCGGCTTATGATGTGATGTTATGTTTTCTTTTCTTATTATTATTAGGAGAGGGGGAGAGGTAGCGATTGGCGAATGGAGAGTCTAAGATGCGAAGGTTTGTCGCATGTCTGTAATATGTACATGAAAGGTGGCAGATTTTTATTGGAATTTTCTGGGGCATAGAATATCTGGTATTCCTACCCAATCTCCTTTGATTTGTGTGTCAAATGGAAAACATCGACAAAATTGTTAAAAAAAAAACAGACATTTTGTTTATGTAAATAAGCATTCTCGTTAAACTTCAACCTCATTTGTTGTTAAGGGGGAGGGGGTCTATTGCGTAGCTGTATTCACATGATATAAGCGTTTATTATACAAATAATATACCACTAGTGTCGATCTATGGTTCTGAACTACCTTTTGGTGAAATACATTTTTGTTCTTTTGATTTAAGGATGCAGACACTGAATGTCAGAGCTAATGTTATAAATCATTTGGTCTATTCTAATCCTAGGTCCCACTAAATTGAGATACCTTTCTGCTGATTTGAAGCTACTAACCTCCAAATATGTTTATCCAAGCGTTTGCATTTGCTGAAGCGTCGCCGTGCATGAAGCTGACCTGTCCCATCATAAATTACTGCTTCTCTTTGGTCATGTTCCTGTAACACATCCACATTGAACCTGCAATGATTGATAAGATTTTTTGCATTCGCCTAAATGATTGAGGTGTGGAATTCCAATTATCTCGTTTATGCCAGTGGTAGGTGATGTGCGTTGTGTTGCAAGATTCTGAAACCAAAACAGTTGCAGAGGTTGTGATCTGACTAATATTTTTTTCTTATAGCTGAGATTTACATTGAGTTGACGTCAAAGGAAACTCACTGCGTTCCATGTAAGCAGTTCCACCTTGTTTCAACTCTAGCCTTCCAATCTCCCGACCAAAAGAGTACCACCCGCATATAAGATAAGATAAAGATAATATCTCGGAAGGATTTTGCTGTGTTCTTTTTTCTGTATTAGACACGCATCAGTCATCGCTGGTCAGTTGTCACAATTATGTTTTGCAATGATACTAGCGAAACTGCGAAAGTCGGAGGATAGTGCGTCTCGGCCAACCGCTTCGCATTTCTGAGTGACGATAAGAAGCACAGTTTACGTCTCCAGTTCAGCTGCATACCCTCTTTAGGTGTACATTTTTTGTTTTTTTTTTGGGAAAAAAAATCTTTACTTGAGCAATTGGGTCGTTGTAGCGGCTGCTGCACTTGCTGCCACTAAAGTAGTAGTAATTTGCAGCAGCTGCAACAGGCTGTACCTTGGCATCCTGTCGTGAATACACAACGCAAACTCGCTTTTGCTCTGCTAGTTCAGCTCATAGGAGTATGACTGGTATGCATCCAGGCAATTTATCGAAGGATTAATCGACGTGCTCCCGTCGTATACAAAGCTGACAACCACCAGAGCACCAGATTTCGAGTTGCCAAACTATTCGATCACGCTTGCTTGTGTCGAGAGTTGTTATTACTAGTCAATCGCTGCACATACATAAACGCACTGTGTCTCTCCAAAACAAACCAAAACAAAACAAGAACGCACTGTACTGTGTTCCTGGAACTCGTAGGCAGCGGTGGTTTCTGGGATCGCCGGGCATCTCGGCTTTTGTGGCAGTAGTTATCGAGTGCAGGTGGAGAAATTGCGTCCCCAAACGTCTCACGTCACGCAGCCGATTTGTTGTGACGCTCGATTGACTGGCCACGATTACTGTGCTCCCGAGGAGATATCAGTATCCGCCGCAGATATCACGTTGTGGGGGGTGTCACGTCTTATTTTGCGGGCTCTCAGAAAAATTCCCAGTGCGGCAGTGCCGGGAAGACAGTGACTATCCGGAGTGCAGTGCAAGTGCGCATGCGGCATCTCACCTGATAATCTTTCATCATCTGGAAGGAGACCGATTGAGCCGGCCGGCCATCTCTGTCGACGTCCCTCGTTCGTTCTTGCTCAATCCATGTGCTGATGTGCATATTGGCCTCTCTGAGTTCTCTCGAGTCTCGCCTCATGCGGGACATGCGGTGAGACCGTACGTGCAGCTCCCCCACGTACCGAAATTACACTTGTCTGCCTGGACACAATTAAACGAGCAGTACGGCACAGGTCGCTCACGCACGGCACGGGCATATTCCGCTCTCCGCCCTCCGGTGGTCGCCATACCGGCATACCGCATTAAAACACGGGGAGCAGACAGCAGAGAAGATCGAAATGCGGCGGCCGCCAAAGTATCATGTCGCCGTTCGCGTGCATGCGCTGCGCTGCCCTGCCCCGCGGGGAGCGCGACGTGATGGCCTGGATGGCGTCTCCGTGCAGAGGCTCGAATCCGACTGATTGGAAGAGTAGTACTACGCCGCTTCGTTCCGTGCGTGCCTGACTGCGACGTCTGAAACGTTCGATCGATCACCGTGCATTACCGCCGGCCACCGCTGTTTGGCAGGGCCGGAGCCTGCGAGCGCAGCGCAGCCCTGCCAAACAGGCCGAAAGTGAAACGGAAACGGAAAGCAACAGCCGGAATACCAGTAGCACCGCGCGCTCGGAAAGTCCCTCGTCCGCCGACTCGCTGCGATGCCATCGCAATTCGCAACGCAACGCATGGACGCTTCCAGTTCCAGATGGGAAAGCTCAATGCAATCGACTCCGCGGGGGACGGATCGGAGGGGGCGCCGCTGTTCCGCGACAGTCAGCCAGCCCGGGTGACATGCATGTCGATGCGGTATGGGTTGAGGAGATGGATACAAGCACCATGTCCGCGCGTCGTTTCCGATCGATCGGCCCCTGTCGCCCGCCGCGCGCGGCCCATGGCCCCCTGTCGTGCGGGAGCGGGAGCGGGAGCGGGAGGAAGCCGCCACGGGGTAGCCACCAAGAGCAAAGCCTGCTCGACATGATCCGCCTCTTGGCGCGGCATCTGATTGATAGAACGTATTATCTTACGCAGGGACCGGCCAGTCATGTCGACACGCCGTCCACATCAGGAGTGTACGACCGTACTACTCCTCCTCCTCCTCCCTTCTTCTAGACGCGCGTCGCCGATCCCGACGATGCCGCGGCGCACGACGCCGAGGCACGTCCGGACGGCGCGTACGTCCCGCTCACGCACTGCTTGGGCCGCGCATGCAACATGGCCGTCGAAACTTTTTGAGTGATCGTGAACTCGCGATCGTGATCGATAGATGGAGTACCAACGACAAGGATCCTCCTCTCCTCTTGCTTGCGAGATCGCGCGGCCGGATGCATGCATGCGTCGCTCGATCTGCTGCTTGGCCCGGCGGACCAGGGCGACGTTACTTTGCTCGGGGGATGATGGGTGTGTTGATGATCTGCTTGCCTTGAACCTTCTCTCTGACAGGTGCAAGTCTGCAAAAGGCCAGGTTCTCTCCCATGCCTTGCCTGGCAGCTAGCTCATGCACGGGTGAGCGCGCGACAAGCTGCGCTCGGCTGCTTAATGTTTGTCCACGGGCCTGCAACAGTTTAGTTATATGCTGGCGGCCGAGTGGAAGCTGACAAGAGAGAACGGGCACAGCTAGCAGCAGCGCAGATCGACATGGATGGGAAGGTGCATGCATCCAGCATGCCCCGGGGCATTATCAGATCATCAGACCATCATGCATGTAATATGATATATAGTTGATGGATCAGTCGGTGTCCAGCGGATGTCGTCAGAATTTTATTTAATTTCTATGCCTTAGCTAGGTCCTATGTGTGGATCATATGGCCTATATATATATATTTTTTTTTCCTTTTTTACTCTTGAAGCTCTAAACAGATGGTGTTTAAGGTAAGTTTAGCAAACTCTCACTGATCCAAATAGGGCCATCCGAATTCCAAGTCAGACCACCGTTTAGATTTTCAAATATGTATGATGCAATATTCATAAATGTGAAGCTAAAAGAATAACATCAGTTATATAGTCAAGTGTGTTGCGCAGATGAGATACTTGAACCACTTACACTTTCATCGCATAAAAGATTGCACACTACTTCACAAATAGGCATCTAGTAGTGATCTCAATATTTTTACATGTAACAGAAAACGAAATAATCTCACAAACAAATTAAAGTACTTAATAGTGTTTGTAGCGGCCACTAAATCAACCAGGAACATCATGTTTGTTTCTTAATGTAAGTTATCAGTTTTGGAACCAAACATCAACCATTCGAGTGCCACTAAATATCTAGTTTGTAAAGTTCCATGTTCACTAATCTATACTTAATAATAAAAAGGCAAAAAAATTTCTAGTTTTTATCCATCTCTCTTACTACCGGACAATAGATAGTATATACATAGTACATTTATGCATGATTATTAGATGCCATTGTTAGCTATAGCGCCCACTATTCGTTATGTAGACATGAATCCGTTATAAACCTGCTATCCGCTATTTTTATCTTGCTCACAAATAAACACATCTACTAGTAGTGATCTCAATATTTTTTGGTGTAATCAAACTATTGTCCACCGCTGACACTGTACCGACCTAGCAGAATCCAATATTTCAAATTTGACCCACGGAAACTGCTGCTTAATAATTTGGTTCCCTTCTTCTCTCCATTTTGTCAAAAATCTGTACAGAGGTTACAATCTGAAGAGGTAATATGAGATATATTCTGATTATTTTACCATTTTAATATGGTAGATGCTATTACTAACCAACTTTTGGCATGGTTTAGCCTATAGGAGAACCCAAAAAAAAAATCATTGCATTTCAGGAGTGAGACTGTGAGAGAGTGTAGGTTCTCGCTCCTTTTCACTCCACTTCCATCGGGGTATCAACTATCAACCACAAGAGAGGAAACCACTTGCAATTCCAACCCAATCTTTCATGTGCAGCAAGTCAGCAACCAACGGCCAGAGCATCTCTCCTCATGATCATCATGAACCCATCAGCTAGCACACGGCATGATCTGCCAAAGCGAGCGCTCCGTCCTCGGACTCCGGGGTAACGTCCAGGCCGTCAAATCTCAAGATCGGCGATGGCGACGGGACCCAAGACTTTCCAGAACGACATGGATGGAATGGAATATCCACAAGAGAAGGGCTTGCCTTGCCTTACCTCGCCGTCGCCACTCGCCAGTCGCCATATGCCGAGTGCTAGCTTTTTCAGTTTTTCTCGTACGTGCGTGCGTGTTTTAACCGGCCAAGCCAGCATAGATAGCAGTGGGCTGCAGTGGCATAGCCGGTCCTGATTCGATTCGCATATACTGCTGCTCACATTCTGTGGTGGGCAAGTGGAGAAAGAAAAGATTCAGTCAGTCAGGTGCTCGATTGCTGCCGGACGGTCAGTACGTTTCAGTTTCAGCACGGGCATGTGAGAGAGATGCGCGCGGTGATGGTAAAGCGAGCTCAATTTTGTGCCATCTGCCGTGCATGTACCGCGCTTCCCATTGGTTCGTTGGTTACAGCTCGTTGTTGCATCCATCCAGCGCCTCTCTTGTGCCTCTTGGAACAAATTAACGGACGATCTTTATATTAGCAGACGCCAAGCTCCATTGATCCGTGTTTTATCATCTCTCAGCCTTTCACATTTGGGGGGTTTTTGCCACGGGCGTCGTCACTGTGTTATTGCCCATTTGGAGCAGTGTCTGGTCTGAAAATAATTGAGAGAATGTCCTAAGGATCTGTCTGTCTGCCGTTCCTCTCCTATTCTCTGCACCTTTTTTTGCTAGTAGGAGACGGAGACGGGAGACGCCTGATCTGATCTGGTAGCTTTGCAAGCTCTACCTCTCGGAGCTTTTCCAGCTGATCCCTGAACGTCCACAACCATACCCATCACTCAGTGCTGCTGCCTCAACTTGCATGCATTGGCCTCCGGGGCAACGGTACGCACGCATACGTTGCCCGCCCATCCATCCTTGTCAAATGTCAATTGGTCATGAACTCATTTACTCCTAGTCCTAGTACGCTGGCACACTCTACGCCGCCCACCCAGGCTGATCCGATTCCTGGTCCTAAGTTGGTTCGATTTGAGATGTCTGCAGAAAGAAAGAAAGACGCCGAACGCACGACAACAAGCCGTTGATGCGTCAATCCTGAGCGTCAGGCTCAGAGATCTTCCTCGTTCGTTGGTTCAAAGCCGATCTCATGGTGTCGACGAGATAAGAACACGATAAAAAAAAAAAGCAGCAGCAGCAACGATAGTGGAGGTAGCACCGCCCTATCTTCGAGTAGGAGTATCCATGACGACGGAGAGACGATGCCAATTGCCAAAGGAAAGGAAACACGCGAGGCGACAAGGAAGGAAGGAAGGAAAGGGTAGCCAAAAAAAAAAAAAACTTCAGTTCAGCCAGTACTACTCCAGCGGTCCAGGCAGCACCACAGGTCTGGCGCATGCAGCAGCACAGCATCTGCTGCGACGTGCCGTGGCAGCGGCCGGCCGGGCGCGAGCGCGACACCACCCCAGTGGCCCAGTGCCAGTGGCGGGCGGGCGGGCAGGCAAAAGGGCCAGCGCGCCAACTCAAGGCGCCGGGCCTGGACCACGCGACGCGACCCACCCCTTCCAGTACCAAAGGCAAAGGCTGGTGCCAACCGAAAGCCGCTGGTCGCCTGCCCCCACGTCCCCTGGCTCTGGCCGGGCGAGCGAGCTGCCGAGTGCCGAGCCCGACGCAGGCCAACCGCGGCTAGTGCTCGACCGCCCGGCCGGATGGCGGCAGCCGGCAGGTGCCACGCGCGAGCGCGGGCTCCGGGAGTCGCAACGGAAGCGGGCACTTTTTTGGGATTGTTTATTGGGTGGGCAATGGGCAGGCTCCCGTGGTTTGTGCGGGTGGGCCGGGGGTGGGGGTGGATGTGATGAGTGGTGGGCTTGGCCGGCCATCCCGGCGTGCTCCTCCGCGCGGGCGCAGCATCATGCCCGCCCCGCTGCCTTTCAATGCCGCCGCGACCTCCAAAGCCATCATCGCTGGCGCCCCCATCGATCAGTCGGTCGGCTAGACTTGTCATGCATGCGCGATCGGAGGCCACTCACACAACGATGCAACAGTACACGCCTGCTTCTGCTTGCTTGGCCGACCCCTTTTAAACACCGCATCACGTGTGAATACTGAGTACTCTTGTACGTGCGTCGCAGCAAAACTCCCCAATCTCTTCTAAGCACTGCTTGCATCGCTGCAAAACGAAAATTTGCATATCAGCTGCGGACCGTGGAACTTGGACTGCTGATACTACAGAGGATGTGACACGGTGTGCTTCCCAACCAAAAAAAAGCGGCAAACATAGAATTATTTGAAGGTTTTAGCTACCATAGCAGAAAATAGACATATGACCTAAACCCTCTGGCGCTAGTTTATTTGCGCCATTGATGTACATACCAATAGTTTAACTTGATTTACAAAAAATACTTGTAACATTTGTATCTCTAAATAAACTTTTTAAAAGAATAGATTCAAAGATGTATCTAAGGGGGTGTTTACTTCTCAAAATTTTTTCTCTTTCCCCATCACATCGATTGTACTTTCTGCCTGCATAGAGCACTAAATGAAGTAGTAGCTATTGCATGTTTGTACTTTTTACCTGGCTAATTCGAGATGAATCTTTTGAGTCTACTTCGGCCATGATTGGACAAAAGTTGTCAAATACAAATGAAAGTGTTACAGTGCACTTTTTACCTCCTTTTCACCCACCTAAACACCCCCCTAATAATACTAATTATATATTATAAATATTAATATATTTTTGTATATATTTAGTCAAAATTATTTGTCCGGAAGCGAATATCGACGAAGGGTGTACATCAAATGCCAGAACAGAGTTAGCATAGTTGAGGCGTCCATGATAGCTTCTGCAAACCTACTGTCATTTTTCTTCAATTTGCTCCTTAAATAGATCACTACTACTGCAGCCTTTTTTTTTTTTAAAGGATTGACAACCTTGCTCCGTGTACGGTGTACGTACCACACGTAAGCAGAGACATTTGGCATTTCGGGGCTAAACCGGTAAAAAGTACCCCCATTCCATCATCATCCCATCCAAAATTAAAATTTACAGCGATTGATCAAATGACGGCAAGAACCTGATCAGACACCCTCTGTGCAAACCAAACAAAACCAAACCAGACGAGACCAAACCCTGATGAATCTGCGGCCGGGCACGCACTTTTGCTCAAACGTGCTAGTGCCAAACTTTTCCCCATGTCTTATGAGGAATCATTGCGCGCTCCCCCCCCCCCCCCCCCCCCCCCCCCCTCTTTTTTCGTTTCATTATCTTTTGGGAGAACTCATCATTCGCCCGGTTAGCTGATAAACAAAAGTGCGTCACGTACATACATGTCTCCTCCTCATCAGCCATCATACATGCACACCGGCAGACAGCGTTCCACGAATTGCTGCGTTACGTAGGAGTACTACCTAAATTATGAACCCCAGTCCCCAGCGAGGGTTCTTAATGCGTATCAGGAAGATGATGATGATGATTAATATACCTGAAAACCGCTTATAAAAGTTCAGGGGAAACGTATTTGTTGGCACTATACTGTACTGAACTAACATCAATCTGTTGTAGTTGTACCAACCGACGTCTCCAAGTCCGACAACAAGGGTACTCGATTCCTTCCTTCCGTAGCGAGACGCCGAGGGCCCGGCGTGTCGTTGGATACGCCTTCACCGGTCCACGTCGAATCCCATATTACCCGTGTAGTGGCTGGGCACCTGTTCCACAGGACCTGCTGTGCTGAGCCTGACGGCTAGCTAGACGTTCCGGATTAAACTGCTGCATAATACGGGTACTAGTTATACCGGCTCCTCTTAAGGGCTGGTTGGGTTGCTCTGGATTTGGTCCCTGGAATGATTCACTAATTTGTAAAGTATATATAGCATTGATAAGAAGGGAACGAGTCGCTCGTTTGGTCAGCATCGCGAGCCGCGAGCTCGGCCACCCGGGCTCGATCCCAGAGCCCAGCGTATTTCCGCTCGGTGAGTGGGAATGGGGAAGTTCCCCGGTTCAAAAAATATATATAGCATTGATAAGCTGCAATGGTTCATGGGAACAACCCACGATAATCGAATGGAGCCTAAAACGGTTTGGTTTGGTTCGGTTCGGCTTCTCTTGCAATAGAGTGAGTTTTTACATCAAGAACAATTGCCTCTGGTACCATAACATGTTACAACTAAGGCCCCGTTTGGAATGGATGATTTTTCACTTATTCCTGCGTGAATTGAACTGATTCCTGTGAAATTCCTGTACTATTCCTGTGAAATTACTGCGTTCCAAACAGGCTCTAAGTCTTCGATACCCCAGGCACATACAAAGATACCATACAAAATGGAGTTGAAATTGGCAAAGATAGTGTCAGTGGTAGTTTAATAATGATTTGTGTCGAGTTGTCTTATGAAATGATATAAGAATATGAATGACTGATTTGTTCATTGATGGAGAAATCGGTTGGTAATTGATTAGTTTTTTTTTAGATCGGGGCATTCACCTATATTTCATTAAGAAAGCAACTGATCTGTTCACACTTCACAAAAATTCTCAGGAACCCAGTCCACCACACACGTTCACACTAAATAAAAGAATCATAGATCAATTGGCTTCAATCTGCTGTAGTAGCACTCTCTCAGTAGAAAATTAAGCCTGGTGCGCCACAATTATGACCTTTGATATAGCATCATATATTCATATAGATCGATCCGATCCTGCACGAAAGTTTTTTTTTCTTTCTTTTCTTTTTTTAGAAAGGCTGGTCAAAGCTATGCCGGATTTTTATTAGTCGAGGTTTTCTTCTTTTCTCTCTTTTCCATGGCCAAAAGAACAACCTGTTTTTGTTCGGTCCGCGTTGGATGACGTTAACACATAACGAGCAATGCTACAATTAAAATTGAGTACATACGATGTGTATATATCCAAACTGCGTTGAACATTAACACGAAGCTTAGTTTATTGTGG
The DNA here is from genome assembly GCA_038502445.1 of Eremochloa ophiuroides. Classification (NCBI taxonomy): domain Eukaryota; kingdom Viridiplantae; phylum Streptophyta; class Magnoliopsida; order Poales; family Poaceae; genus Eremochloa; species Eremochloa ophiuroides. The sequence continues at coordinate 22,823,396 of JAHLJS010000003.1, read as the reverse complement.
TTAGTGAATCGTTGCTCTTTGTCACAAAAGAACAATGGTAAGTCAATATGATGTGCATTTTTGTCATTTTATTTTTCTCCCCATCTAAGCATAGGGTTAGGGTTAATACAGATGCAGAACATAAAGATTTGTTCACGAAGGATTAGAGACCCCACTCCACCGTTCTGATGTCAGATACTATGAACGAAGAACACTGAAGCAGGAACATGTAACCAATCCAAGTAGTATACTACACTCTAGATGAACAAGAGAGCCCTAGCATTCCATCAAAGTGACATGCATCCATTTTACAAGGCATGGCTAGCCCCAACTATCCATGGAAAAGGGAAAAACCCTCCACATGATTTAAACTCCCTAACACACCCAAATCGACCTCATACACCTTAGCAACCGGATGCTTTCCAAACTGTCACCCGAAGGCTTTGCATATGGGCTTGTTGGAGTGATGAGCCCTCCTCCTCTTGTCCTAAACATTTTCTTTTGCTCTAATCGCCTTCCATGGTCGTCTCTACACCTAACAACAATACTCCTACAAATTAACCATCCTCCTCCCTGCCCCTGCTCCCTCTGCAGTTCTCTTGTCCCCTCGCCTGTCTCCTTCCTGCTCCATCCATCCATCCGGCATCGCTGCTGACGCTGAGCTGTGCGCTGGCCTGCGAGAACCAACAGCTTGTCTGGCTTTTTCACAGCCCCATGAGGATGTAGTACACCAGCGTGATGGGCAGCGCGATGAGCATGCCGAAGATGACTCTGCAAAGCCAACAGACAGCAGGTGAGACAAAACCCTGACGAGGCAAAGCGCAGGAGACCCGAGAATCTCGGCGCTGCTCAGCTGCAGCTGCAGCTGCTGCTCCTGCTCCTGCTCCTGCTAGTGCTAGTGCTAGTGCTAGTGCTAGCTCAGCTGCATGCCAATGCAGATGCAAGACGGATCGACCAGTAGATAGATGGAACACAAAAGCTGCGTGCTTACGCGGTGCTGAGGATGTCAGGGTGCACGCCGTACTCCTTGGCGAAGACGAAGGGGACAATGCCCTGTGGCAGCGCGGCCTGCGTGCGTCGTCAGTAAACAAAACGAACGTCAGTCAGAGACCAAGAAAAAAGAGAAAGGCTTTCAGCAGCGTTCGTGTTGTGTGCGTGCAAAAGTCCAAAAGCGAAAGGAGGCTGTGCCGCGCTTTACCGGCACAGGGGGCATATCGATCGGCATGCCCGGCCGGCCACTTGACCGCTGCTTGGATTTTTTTTTTTCATCGTTCTTCTTTTTCAAATCAAGAAAAGGCGGTCCTTGTCAGTGGCGTGCCTGCCCTAGTGCCCTGCCCGTGGTTGGTCGTGCTTGTGCGGTTGGTTGGTTTGGTTTGGGTTCGGTTTGGAGTTCAGTTTACCTGGACGATGGCGACGTGGAGGAGCGTGCCGCGGAGGCCGACGGCCAGGGAGGCGGCGGCCATGACGGCCGGGCCGGTCAGGAACCGCACGGCCATGGCGAACGAGGCCACCTTGTTCCCGCACGCGATGATCCGTGGCTGCAGCGCCATGAACAGCCCTGCACGGACAAACAGACGTCACACGCTGTCAGCTACTACTGTTCCATAGGTGGACGTCGTGTCATAGAGGGTTTTCAGATGAGATGAGATGATCCGAGATCCACGGACCGAGACTGAACATGGCCATGCCGAGCCCGGCGTCGGAGAGGATGGAGATGGACTTGAGGATGATCGCCGGCATCTCGAAGTTCCACCTGACAGACATGGAGCAAACGAAACAGATTAGTGAAAGATCCACCAACGCACACCACACGCCGCCGGTGGCCGGTGGGTCTGCAGGGGTTACCTGAAGCAGACGAGGGACCAGATGAGGCCGATGAGGCTGGAGTAGGTGTTGGGGTTGCGGATCAGCTTGCGCCACACCATGATGAGGATGAGCCGCGTCATCACGCTCGTCGGCGGCATCGCCGCGGGCGCCGCTACGCCGCCGCCGCCGGCATTCCCCACCGCCGCCTTCTCGTCGCCGGCCTCCGCGTCCCTCTCCGCCGCGCCCCTGTTCCCGAAGCTGAAGTCGTCCCGCTCTGTCAACTCCTCGCCCCGCTCCTTCCTCCCGTCCGCCGCAACTGATTAAAACAACATGAACACAACAATCTGAGCATGATGCAGCGCATGAAGAAGCCAACATGTAGGAGAGGAGCAGCTCGTTAAAAGTCAAAACCTTTGCGCGGGGAGGCGACGGCCATGCGGACCTCCTTGACGGCGGCGGCGTCGTTGTACTCAGCGGCGCCATTGCCGAAGACGTCGGACACGGGCGACGCGCTGGAGCTCCAGACGAACATGTGCAGGTCCTTGCCGTCGTCGCCCTTGGCCGCCGCCTGCCCATTGCCCGCCTTCTTGAGGCCCGCCTTGGCAGCAGCGGCGGCGGGCTGCGCCGCCGCCATGGCCGGGTTGGGCGCCGGGTACTGGCCGTACTTTCCCGCCTTCCCCTGCGGCGGCGGCGCCGGCGCGTCCTCCTCGTAGTTGGACGGCCTCGGCGTGGCGCCGGTGCGCAGCCCGAATGCGTCCCCGGCGGCGAAGTTGGAGCTGCGCCCCACCATGGAGTAGAAGTCGGTGTGGTTGAAGCTGGACCCCCTCGGCGTCGGGTTCCGCGACGACTGCAGCGAGTAGATCTCGGCGTTGGTCAGGTTGCTGGGCCGCGGCGTGGCGCCGGAGAACCCCATGGACCGCCGCGAGTACACGTCGGAGCGCGACGCGCTGGAGCGGCGCACCGTGACGTGGATCCTGCCGTCCTCCTTCACCTCCGCCTCCGTCTCGATGGCGTCGTTCCGGCCGTCCAGCGACACCACGTCCGGGTCGACGACGATGGACGCGATGGCGCCCGCAGTGTCCGGGAACTGCTCCGTGATCAGGATCCGGGCGCCGCGGTACTCGAACATGAAGAGCATCAGCGTGTACCAGATGATGCACTGCAGCACCACGATCTGCACCATCAGGCTGCCGGAGAAGTCGCCGTACATGCCCT